>CM051622.1:44244268-44844268 GCA_028020825.1 Podargus strigoides | reverse complement strand
CTGTATGAAAACTTTAGTGTGCAGTTACTTCTAAAGAACTACTACGTCTAAAGAAGTAAATGCTGTCATACACGTGTCCATAGGTCTGTATGTGCTAGATAGCTGGAGCTGAGTAGCTAGAACATGCTTTGTTTTCCAAGTTGCCTGTCTGCAAGTTGCTAGCAGTTTTTAATCGGGATGTGTAACTTGTTCCAAGGGCCACATAATATGTGTGCTTCTGAAATGTAATGTTTCAGAACTAGAAGATATCAATATCCATAAAGATTAGTTCATTTTATCATTAAGTTTTATCTTTAAACTATTTAAAAGCATTAGCAAGAATGTTAACTTTTTACTGTCACAAAATGTGTTATATAATTGTATGGATTGGATGTTATTTGGTTATTGGATTGCTTTCACCTGGTGCCTCTGGGAAGTACTGTTCATAGACAAGAATGTATGGAGGGTAGGGATGGTGGAGGATTTAAGTTTTGGAATTTTTTGTTTGCCTGTGGTGGGTGGTTGGTTTTGTTTGTTTGTTTGTTTTGGACTGCTCTAATGACTTTGGCAAAGCCCTGGTGCTCCTCCATACAAACA
Source organism: Podargus strigoides (assembly GCA_028020825.1). NCBI lineage: Eukaryota > Metazoa > Chordata > Aves > Caprimulgiformes > Podargidae > Podargus > Podargus strigoides. The sequence goes on along the minus strand of CM051622.1, from coordinate 44,843,692 downwards.
CTTCTTATCTGAGTTTGGTCATGTTGCAGTGAGGCAGAAACTGCAAATGCCTCCATGCTGGAGCACTACGCAGTCCAGCTCTGCTTGAAAGGTGATAGTTCTCTAGTAACTATGCAGCTCTCTGAAGAGAGTCTGCTTTTGTGGTTTTGAAAATAACTGCTTGAGCAGTTTGGTGTACAGAGAATTACTAAATATGCACACAGAACCATTAGAGATACATCTATGTGAATGTAGTACCAGTGTAAACAAAGTGGCAAGGGTGGTTTTTTGTGCTGTGGCTGCTCTGCATTTGAATAGAACTATCTTGTATGTTCAACTCCAGCCAGCTCCGTAAAGGAGTTATTTGTCAGCTGTCATCTTCATTGCTTGCAGAAGGCAGTATGCTTAGTTTCTAGTGTTATACACTTGTTCTTGTCCATGGCATAGCTCCTGTAAAGTGTTTAAAAATAATGTTAAACTTGGAATATAACCTTATGCTTGTCACTTCTAATTTCAGTACTAACATGATCTTCACTGAGACATATCTATTGTGATGGGTTTCTTTTCCGTAGGTCTGTTCCAGGTTCAGTATAAACTGTGCGTATAATCCTTGCTGAAATATCAGAATCTGGTTTGGCAAAGTTCCAAGTATGGATATACTTCTAATGTTTTTCTTGAATTTGTTTTAATCTCTATCTGTGAAAAAAATAGCTATTTTGTACTAATGCTGCACTCACCATTTTGCCTTGTAAGACATATTCTGCCCCCCATGCCCTAATTCTTCACAGTGGAAGTTTTTCTTGTTTTTAATTACTTTGTGTAAAATAAATTTAATTAAAATCTTTCTCTGGCACACTAAATTTTGCTTACAGTTTCATTAAGACTCCCATATCTAATTTTCTCCGTTTTGCTCTATGTACTAAATCAAACTTTCAAGGAAGATGGAAAAAAAAAACATTAAAAATATCTAAATGTTTATGCAGTGTTTAGGCATACCTCATTAAAATGGAAAGGTTTTTTTGTGTTGTTTATTAAGTGGTCATGGTATTGAAACTACTTATTACTTATTACTACGGTAAAATCCAAATAGTTTAATGAATTTTTTGAATATGTTTATCATTGGATTATTATATGGCGAAGAGTCAGTATCCTCTGGTATTCAGTGATGCCTTCACTGTTCTATTTTTTTTGGTCATGCTTTTCGACCTTTCTTTTGTTAAAGTTCATATTTTTTGGCTGTTTGGATCTTTGCTTGTTAATAGGTTACTTGTTAGTTATCTTCACCTAGTTATTTAAGAAATGTAGTGAATAAAACAGGCCTAACAGTGGTGTAAGGAATATGCTAATAAGCCAAGATACTAAAACAAGATAAATAAGTTAAAATGAAAAACTTTGTCATTCCTTTCCACATACACGTGGCACAGCATCTTACCAGTAACACACTTTGGCCCACCAGGAGGGTTTGCTCTGTTTTCCCATGAAACTTCCTAAGGTGTTCAAAAGCAATGGGCGTTTCTCTTCATTTCACTCTACATTAGGCTATTTTTAACTAAGATAAATAAAGCACAAATACACGTCACTGGTATATCCCTCTCAACACTAGGAAGTTACTCCTCTACATCTGTTAGGAAACTTGATAGTTTGTTCACCTGGCTCATGGAGAGCTGCTGTATTTGAGAAAACAAGGTTCCTAAGCTAAGCTTCTGTGTAACAATACTATGATATAATTAAAATATTGATATTATAAGGTGTAGTTGAAAGCAGAAAATAGAGGAGAAAATTATTCCTGTTACAGGAAACCTTTCTTGTTCTTACGCTGAACATGAGCAGCAAAATGGAACCCCTTGGCTGCGTCACACGTCACAAAGACACTATGATGATTTTTGCTCCCTGCATTGAATGTGTGTTGGACAGCCAGCAAGCTGACAATTGTTTTGCCACATGAGAGCTGTCTTGAATCTAGAGGTGGTGTTTGAAGCTGCTAGGTACTGGTTGTGGCTGTATGAATAAATCAGATCTTGGTACTGGGATAATTTAGAACTACTGTAATAACATCAGTAGCTTACGTAACAGCATTGGAGGCTGCTGCATTCCTCAATGTATTTCTGTTACTTTAAGTACCATTAAAGAGTTAATTTAAGTGTTATAAGAGTAGTCCTTCTCATCTGCAGTAGGGTCTCAAGATAAAAGTCAGATCTTGCTGAATGAGTCTGTCATTGATTTTATTTATTGAAGACTGCAGCTTTTTAGAGATTTTTTTTTTTTTAGCAACACAACAGAACGGTACAACTGCTGAAATTAGACAAGCTGCTCTGCCTGATATGCAACAAACATTTTTCTGCATCCACTCAGCCCTGCAAATTCAAAGCATGTCTCTCAGCCTTCAAACATAACTGTGTCCACCTTCGTTAATGTCAAGAACTGAGCAGTATTCTAGAGAAGTATAAGTACTAATCTTTAGGCAACAAAGCTAGACTCTGAAATTTAGGTTGTAAATTTCCGGGATCAGAGTATGACAAATATGCACCTGCATGTTATCTGCTTTACAGAAAGACCATTCACTGCCTGGAGGACTTCAGACATGCTTTTGTGGTTTCAGTGTGTTGCGGTAGTTTAAATTTGTCAAGGAACCAGTTTCAGGACTTCCACCACCTTTTTGTCTGTGCATTCATTTACCAAAAAAACCCAAAACCCCAAAAAAACCCCCCTCATGTAGTTTCTTTTACCATTTTAAAAAAGTTGTGTGTGTGTGCACTAGCTGTGTCCAGAATGAAGTCTATACTGAGGGTCTTGGCATTAGCTTGAAATAAAGGCAATGGAATATATCTGGAATGAACAGGTAGTGGTTTTGTTACAAGGAAACTTTATGGCAGTTTCTTTTGTCCTCAGTCCTCTTCATCCCCCAAGCACACTTCTTTCCCTAAGTGTGTAACTGTATTCATTTTGTGAAAACTGTCAAATCACAGTTTGACACCTTCAGCATGGATTTTTTATTTTTTTTTTTCCCCCCAGATGGTATAAAAGTAATGTACCCTACAGTTCAACACTACTTCTGTGTATCTCCCTTTGGGAATATGCATACATTTGCCAGACATTTTCACGAGAAGGTATACTTTAGGAATGCTAGATATATTTTTTTTTAATAGAAAAGTATGAATTAATTTATATTGCCAAAAATCTTAAAAAAATCAAATTCGTTTTCTTACATAGAATACATGTCTTTACTCATTCTGTGCTTTGTCATGTTGGAAAACATTATTAGAGGAAGTCAGACGAGTCAGGCAACGTTAATAAGCTATTTGAATATGTGATTTTTTCAGGTATATTCTCATGAACTTCACAACCGTTATTCTTGAGTCTGCTTGCCATTTTTTAGTTCCTTGTGTTTCTTCCTCTTTCTCTTGGTTTGAGAATTCATCAGCGGGTTTTTTTGCTTTGTTGTTGTTTTTTTTTTTTTTTTTTTTTTCTCTGTCTCTGTGCATTTTAACAGAGTCCCAGTGGCCTTATATTCAGTATTTACTTGGTGGAGAGTTCAGGGCCCTCCTGGGGAGATATGCCCAAATGTTTCAGTTGGTTGTGGAATATTTAGTTGAACAGAGGCTTTCAGATCTGCCTTTTTGATACTTTTAACATTAAAAATACTCAAGTAATCAACATGTTTTATCTTTCATTTTTATATGTATTTTTGTACTGATGCATAAACACATTCACGGGCACTAACCTGGCAAAGTATGTCCTCAGCATACTGTATTCAAAGTTTGTGTTTATTCTCTCTTAAGGCTTGAGGGATATTTACTGTATGTTTCTATACCATATCTTTTAAAACGATTCTTATGCAATATTTATTTAAAAAGGTATTTTGCTGGTTTAGCTTATCTGTCTTGTTGAATTACTTTTAGCTATTTTGGCAAATTTGGCAAATCTTTCTAAGTCAGTATAAGCTCTGTTGTTAATAAGGGATTTTGTATGTACAACTACACCAGTAATGGGGTTTTTTTGCAAGCAACTTTAATATGTATTCCACATCCACTGAATTTTTAAGTTAAGGCTGATGCCTGTAATTGCATGGTGGCTTATAAAAATCAGAGTAGATTTTCAGAACATATTTAGTGTTTTATATTTTAAAATGTTAATCTGAGTATTAGATATGGATAGATGGGTTTTTTAATGAATTGCAAAGTATTCAGTTAAAAAGAAGATTGTACAGAGAAGTGAGTCCTCTTCAGCCAAAGTAGTTTACCCCTTCCAAACATTCATTATTTGAAAACAAATATATGTATTTAAGGCTTAAATTTACTCATAACAACTTCAGCTTTCCTCTTCTGCTTTATTTTCTTTATTTGAAATGGTAATTTCAAATGACTACAAAACTAGATGAGATCAGAAACAAAGGATTTTGAAAGAGATTTTGAACTTTTCTGTGAGGTTTCTTGCAGCTGTGAACTCTTGCTTCTACAGTTGAACGAAATATTTGATTGGGTATTACTTTGCTTTTTGAAGCTTTTCTCTTATACATACTGTATAAGCCCTTGTGCTGCACAGTGTGTTTTGCTGCCATCAGCATAGGTGCCTTTCCTGTTTTCTGTAAAGTGACATCACTTAATAAAACAGTATCAACTATAAGAGAATAAAATACAAGACAGAGAGGTTTCGAAAAACTGATAAAGCTAGCTCAAAATGGGTGAATAATCTATGCATGCACAACAAAGATACAAGTATATTGCATATTATTCACACGCAAAGGCTGCTGTTGTGTAAGAAAATACTGTCAAGCTAGAGAACATAAGAGCTTTTCTATGAGAAAAGGTCAAGGCCACTATAATCCAAACCAGCAGATTTTGGGTAAACCAAAGGATGGAGAATTTATAGACAAGATTTCAGTGTTCAGTTGGGATGAAAAAGTAGGAAGGAATTGCTTCAAAGGAAGCAGCTCTTCCACAAACAAAACCATTGACAATAATATCCAGAACTCTAACAGCTATTGAAGAACAGAAATTTTAAGTCAGTTTTCTTGTATTCACAGTTCTGTAAAGTTTAAATTTATTCTTTACTTCATGACACCAGTTATTCCTCTCTTCTACCACTTTAGACTGCTAGCAGTGTAATTTTAGCATCACCTTTTTTTTAAAAAAAAAAAAAAAAAAAAGCAAAGCATTCTGTAAGAGTCTGAAAAGCGGTAAAAGATCAGACTATGACCTTGCTAAATCTGTCTAAAATACTAGCTACAGAAGCAAGTGTGGTCTTCACAGTAGTGTGGAGAAAATAGATCAGTTGTTTGTGGGTTGGTTTTTTTTTTTAAGATTTGGACAACAGATAAAGAAGATGAGACTTAGATTTCACATCAGTACATAAAAAAAGGAAGTCAGCCTTTGGCTATGTAAAAATCGCTAACAGTTTTATTTTAAAAAGTGAAAAGAAATCACATCAAATCATACTGTCAGTTTACAAAAACATTTTATCCATCTCACTCTACCACAAAATATATTCTATTCATTATTGCTGAATTATTTTTGCCTTATAGATTGACTTTTTTTTCCCACTAAATAATTTTGAGTGCATGTGTCATCATTTAAATCGGTTGTAGCAGATTTTGAACAGTGACAGCTAACTGTTTGTATTACCAGATGAGAACCAAATTTGTGGAAATAGAACTTTACAAGCTGAATTATTTCAATCTGATTTTTGTGGAGAAGAAAAGAATTGAGGATTATCATGTGAAAAGTGTCCCCTCCCCCCAAAAAATTGTTTTTCTAACTATGGATAGATAATATGAAAATAACACACAGATTTTCTGAGGCATGATTCAGCTTGAGAAGACTGAAAATCTTCTTAGCAACATTGAAGTTGCATTAAGGGACGGTAAAAAAAAAATCATATTTGCCAATTCAAGCATTGAGAAGTTAAGAAATGGTGGCATGAGGGCCTCCCAGGGGCTGTACTGAATGAGAACACTCACTGCAGCTGATGGCAGACACTTCAGCATAGGGCTTTCAGATAATCTGCTTGGATGATGTGCTCAGGTGCTAGCAGCGTAAAAGAGACTGTGCAATCCTACTGTCCTTGCTGTAGGAGGATATTTTTGTGCCTGGTTCTGAGATGACTTGGTGCTTGGGCAGCATTTTTTCTTGGATAAAGAATTGTTAAGTTTGAATGCGGGCAAACCAGATGTGATAGTTGTAGGAAAACATTTCTGAAGAATTTCCAATCAGTATGCAGGCTGTTTTTCAATTAACAATGTATATTTGCATTTTGTCAGTGGAGTGTGTGGAAGTTCTTCTGGAACATAGGCTGACTGTGAAATCCCATATCCTGTATCTATGAATAATGCAGACTAATACAGAATATTGTGGTATGTCCCCTAGCAGTTGAAGTTGCTTTTACAGCATGAAATTCTGCTATTGCCTGCTTTCTAGAGGATGCCGAGTTATGTTTGAAGCTTTGACCTTTAACTTCAGAGCACTGTGCTGGGCCCAGGCTATCCAGAGGATCTCCTGAGGATGGATGCTGACAGATCTGCTTCTTTTGCTTAGTGAATATGTTTGTACAGAAGATGTTCCTTGCTGTGCAGGAGATAGCTTCTTTGGAGAGAGGAATTGAGTAGTGTGATATGGTGAAGGATTTGGTTTCTTCTGCGCAGTGTCTAAAGTACATATCATTTAAATGATCAACGTTCAGACTTAAAATTAAGCTTCAGCATTGAAACATCACCTGTTTTAATGTGGAGGAGATTGGGAACTGTTTTATTCCATCATTGTGACTAGCGGCCTTCTGTGCTGGAACAGTATTTGTGTGATATTCATATTTAGTGCAGCTCCCTGACTGCAGTTTTAATTTTATCTCTCAGTTATTTTTGCTAGAGAGAATGTATAGTCACGATACTCAGTACAATTTTTTTTCTTCTTGTTGTAGTTCTTTTAAAACACTAGTATTAACTTTGATCACCACCCAAACAAGCTAAGTGTCTGTATCTCATGACCAACATGCATGTGTTAAATCCTGCCTGGTTTTGTGGGGTTTGAGGTCTTCCTTTGGTTTATGCTAAATAATGGGTTTAAATGGTTTAAGAAAATGCTACTGTTCTACCTGATAAATCAGTGTCTAACCATTTCATTAGTTACTGGTTTGGAATTATGAAGCATGAAATGGTTTTCTGCAGTATTACCGCTTGCTTTGGCAGGTCTTACTCTGTAACACCGCTACGAAGTTCATTGTAGGTTACTATTCGTCAAACATAATAAAATTATATCAGTTATATTAAATAATGTTCTACTTAATGTGAGTATACAGCTTACTCTGTTTGAAGTTCTTTGTTGATGTGCATGAGACCATCGGCTTCTACACTGAAGTGCTCCATACTTACATTGAGTTTAGATACCTAAACTGGATAATCATCCCCTAAATTTCACTTCACTGTTTGTGTACCTCTTACAGGGATTTCAGTGATAATGCTGTATGAATGCTTTTTCCTTAGGCATGCTAAATTAAGATTTTTCAGTTTATCTGATTTTTATGGTGTTCATAAGTAGGTGGTAATAAGATTCTTAAAAACATTTAAGAGTAAGAGTCTCTCTGAGAGTCTGATTGAATTTTTTCATAGCATAGATCACTTCTGCTGTATCACTGTATTTATTTGTAATTAGGAAGACTGACTTTTCTCCATTAACAGTCGCCTAGTAGTACACTCAGAATTTGCGATTTCATAATTGAGAAATTATGGAAGTATTTGTTGTATTTGGAATTGTTTTTAAGACTATTAGGCAGTTGGAGCTATGTCATTCTAAATAGTTCTCTCTACTTTCCTATGAGGTACTCTGTGGAATATTGTTTGGAAATATTCTAGGCAATTGCTTCTCTGGAAAAAAAAGGTGATACTTAGTGATCTTACATATCTGGACTCTATCTTAAAAAATACACCTGAGTATTTTTCAGTTACTTTGGTAGGCAAGGTTTTGGTCCTCTCTATGTATTGGTCATACGAGGTTTAGACATTAACTTCTGTAATTTAATTACTACCTTTTTAAAAAAAAAAAAAAATAATATTTTTTAAATTAATCTATTTGCAGATGTGATGCAGATCCATCTGCCCTAGCTAAATATGTTCTGGCTTTGGTAAAGAAGGACAAAAGTGAAAAGGAACTGAAGGCATTGTGTGTTGATCAGTTGGATGTATTTCTTCAGAAAGGTATGGTCTTTGTCATAACAATTAAACTTGGGTGAAAAGTCTGTCGTTTAATTCATTCAAACAATCTTTTACCATAAAATCACGTTTTTCTCTTTATTAGCGTTGTTACTCTGAAGTATGTAATTCAATTTTCATGAAGTAATTAGTTTTTTAAAATAGGTGTATAGCACAATATGCATATATCAGGTATATGTTTTGTGTCTGTTGGTATTCCTGGAAGAAAATTACAAATCTTAAGAGTTACTGCCAGAATTAGAAATATTGGAGCTATGTATGTATTCCAGAAATGTTCTTCCAGGCATTTTGTTAACAGACAATAAATAATTCAATGATTGAAAACCTTTACTAAACGTTGTAATTATTGACATGTTTCTTGACTCTGTAAACATCCTTTTAAAATATAAAATTAGCAGCAGAGTATTTAAAAAATACTCTTTGTTGTTTTAACTTTTTGGTGAATGTTGATTTTTATTTTTTTTTTAAATCTATTTAGTTTTAAAGCAAATGTTAACTGAAGTTTTGAATAGTGGATATTTGTACACTCTTTACTTTCAGAAACTCAGATATTTGTGGAAAAACTGTTTGATGCTGTGAATACAAAAAGCTATCTACCTCCACCAGAACAGCCATCATCAGGAAGCCTGAAAGTAGAATTTTTTCAACATCAAGAAAAAGAGACAAAAAAAGAAGAGGTAGGCATGGATTTTATTTTAAATTTATGTCTTTTTTCCTCATTCCCCTAGTTTGCTTCTGTGTTTCAAATTCGTGATGTTTGTTTGTTTATTAATAATAGTTTCTAAACATATACTACAGCCTCAAAGGTGAACCAAAGTGATTCTGACTAGGCAAATGTAAACAGAGTTATTGAGTAGTGTAGGAGCTGTAGTACAAACTACATTAGTTCTTTGCTCAGGATTGCTGTTGTAGTTATGCTGCCCTTTAATTCAGCATAAATCCAGGCTGCCATTCCAAATGGCAGTCCTCATTCCTCCAGTTGCTTGATATAGGTACCAACGTTTTTCCAACACAAGTGTTTATATTGTTCTTTGAGCCAGAAGAGTAGGTGTGTCCTTTTCAATAGGAGCGTAGGTTTGGCTGCATGAAAGTGTTCAGCTGTGATCTGAAACAGCTAACCTGCTGATGAAAAAAAGTAATTACTCTGTAGATCAGTCAATATTCATATCTTCCAGATTTGTCACTGCACCTTAGTATGGATTTTTGTCCATCTGTAGCAAAAGCAGATGTATTTTCAATGCAGCACAATAAGAATTGCTTCCTCTGCTTTATTTTCTCCCAACCTGTGCTTTGTATATTCCTAGAAATAAAATTCTAATTTGTTATGAAGATTCTCTAGTTGAATTATATGCAAAAATGTTGTTTCAGTTCAATTACTGCTGACTTTGCTCAGCATTTTGACTTCTCTGTTTTTATCTAATTGTGTAGAAGTCTCCATGATAGTGTACTAAAACTTCAATCTAATGTATATACTTTCAATTCAGATAGTTAAAGAGGAAGAGCGAGAGAAAAAGTTTTCCAGAAGATTAAATCACAGTCCTCCTCAGTCAAGTTCTCGCTACAGAGATACCAGGTACTAAATTTTGCTTAACCTCTTGTATTATATAAGTAAGCAGATGGATTTGGATTTTTGTGATGTTACTAAATTAAGTATTTTCTTTCTATATGGTCACCTAATAAGCCTAAAAATAAGACTTTCATTGTTTTTATGCATGTGTAGTTAAATGGCGAGTATATAAGTGACAGTGTAAACTGTCTCCGAGTTGTGCACAACTATTACATTTGAGTTTTATGATTCATTTTTATGTTAGATCTGTGGTTTATTTTACAAGACTTACTCTGCTCAGTATTGAGATTGAATTGTGATAATTTTAGTTTAGAAGCCCTCCCTTTAGTAACTGTTTACCTTTTTGCTGTTTCCAGCTTGAGGAAGGTACAGTATAGGGAAGAAACAGAATTTTACGTAAGTTTTAAAATCTTACGCTTGGTAAAAGTAAAATGCATAAACCAAATAAAATAGTTTTAAACGTTGTCTGAGAAGAAAGGAAAGTACAGAGTTAGATTACATTTGTAGCTTTTCTCTAGTTTTCCATTGCCATTTCTTGAGGTTTTTAATGATAGTTAAGGTTTTAAATTATGGCTTCATAATTCTTGTAATTAACCTACAAAATTGCATGTTTAGAAGCCGTGATGAAAGGAAAAAAGATGAACGTTCTCGGAAGAGAGATTATGACCGAAATCCTCCCAGAAGAGATTCCTATAGGGATCGATACAACAGAAGAAGAGGGAGAAGTCGGAGCTACAGCAGGAGTCGAAGTAGAAGCTGGAGCAAAGAGAGATTGCGAGACCGGGATCGAGACCGGAGCAGAAGCCGAAGCAGAACACGAAGTAGAGGTACCAACAGTTGGTCTCTAAAATACGGTGAATGTTTCCTACAAAATTTAGACACTAAATTTAAACACCCTGTTCAAGATTACCAGCATTTCCTCTTTTGTTCCTGTTTCTTTGTTCAAATTTAGCTTGTTTTTTTTTTTTTTTTGTGGAAATTAAGCTTATATGATTATGTTTTCAGTGCTTGTTTTCCCCTCTTTCCATCCATTCTTCTTTAATACGTTTGACTGTGTTGGCTACTGCTAAGCAATGCTGTAAGGGAGGCAGAATAATCTGAGTTGCATTTCATTAAGTTTTAGGAAACTCGGAGTCTGGTTTGGGAAGATACAGAAATTAATACCCATCTGCAGAGGTAGAACTAGCAGAAATTACCTGTTTGGCAGGCAGTGACTTGCAGGAAGAACAGTACAGCTCTGTTACTTTTGTCCCCTCCTGGTGTCATAGGGAGGGCCTGAAATTATTACAGTAAATATTTGCAGTTGCACACATACCTGTGGGACTTAAGGCTTCAGTACGGTAGATTTATGAATTAAGCTTCTTTAAAAACAAAGCTATTTCTTAAGCTAAAATAATGCTTTTTCCCCCCAATAATTGTTACTGACAAATTGAAAAAGAGCATTGAGAGTAATTTTATAATGTCTTTATTGTGTTTTAAACAACGTAGAGGTAAAAAATAGTCTGGTTTAAGTCTCCTGTGTATTATTTTTCTTTCTTTAGAATGGGCCTTGCTAACTCAGCCTTAAAAGTAGGAATGCAGAGTTCCTGAAAATATGTGAGCAAATATTTTCCAAGCAACTTATGAATGAGCAACTTAAATAGCATGCAGAAGTTTAACTAAAAGATTACTATGGGATTAAATCTTAATTTAAGAATTACTATCATTGTAGTTCATGTAAAATATCTTATAGACAATATTTTATAGTGAAAGCTTTGTTCCTTTTTGTGAGCGCATTAAGAAAAGCCTATTTTACCCATGCTTACCTGCCATCTTTAGGAATTTTTTATTAATATTCCTTTAACGTGGGGATGTTTGAGTGTACCACCTTATCTCATGACAGGACTTTTCTGTCTTAAGATGGATACTTACTGTTTATTTCATGGTAATACTAGAAAATTAAGAGAACAGTTTGTATGTATTCAGAATAAAAGGCCATGTTATGGTATCTGACCAGGAGTGTTCCACACCTGTCTATTATTTCTCTAGTCAAGTACTATTATTTCCCCAGTCATGACAAAGCTTTGCATGAGGTTAAATACAAGCATTTGAATGCAGATAAAATGAAAATGAACAACATGAAGATACAATTATGTCTTGAACATTAAAGGTGTGTAACTTTTACAGTATTTTCAAGTGGTGGCTACCTTTTTCTTGCCCATTGCTTCCCTTTATTCAGAATAATTTATCATCTGAAGTTCTTACAATAAGCAGCACTACAGAAGATGTACTCTGCTTGGTGTGAAATAGGTTTTATGCTTTACTGTGGGTATAGCTGTTATTAAAATAGCACAGTGAATGGCTAGGTATTTTAAAGATTATTATTTTTCTGATTAAGTCTTTGGAATGTAGAATCATGGAATAGTTGAGGTTGAAAGACACCTCTGAAGGTCGTCTAGTCCAACAGCCTTTCTCAAAGCAGATAAACCGGAGCAAGTTGCTCAGGACCCTGTCCAGCTGGGTTATAAGTAACTCCGAGGGTGGTGACTCTGCAGGCTCTCTGGGAAACCTGTAGAACATTTCAATTATTGGTTTTGTATTTTGAGTTGAATAGATGTGGAATAAAGATACTTACATAGGTTATTAGCTGTTTCTGGTGAAAATGTGCAGAAGGAATAATCCAATATAACAATGAGGGGTTTTGTTTGGTTTTTTTGGTTTATTTTTTTTACAGAAAGGGATTTGGGAAAGCCAAAATATGATATGGATAGAACAGATCCGTTAGAGAACAATTATACTCCAGTTTCTTCTGTGACAAATATTTCATCTGGCCACTACCCTGTCCCTACGCTGAGCAGCACTATTACTGTTATTGCTCCTGCTCATCATGGAAATAACACTACTGAAAGCTGGTCAGAGTTCCACGAAGAGCAGCTGGACCACAACTCCTATGGAAGACCTCCACTGCCAAAGAAACGCTGTAGAGATTATGATGGTAAGTCTGTATTTTTTCTAATTGTTCTCTGCAGCTATGTGTTTTTCCCTATTACACAATTCATGAATACAAATTTTGTCCCATTTTTTAATCACTTAGCTTTAGACAATTTTATTACTGTATAATACTGTATATGTTATAAATATATAAAATATGTATTATATGTAACTATATAAATACTGTATATATTATACTGTATAATTTTTTAGTTACTAGAATTATTTTATATAGATGAAACATAGTGTATATTTTATATTAAAAAATATATTAGAAAGTCCAGTTTTATACAGGTTTCCTCTCTTATGTCAAGTTCAAGCCAAGTACTGGGTTTGATAGTTTTGACCATGATTAGCATGTTCCTGGCCTCATCTTTTTTTATTCCATCCTATTTAAAAGATAATTTTTAACTAGAAAGAGCTAGAGCTGTAGCTTCCCAGGCTCATATTAACCGATTTTCTCAGTGTGTTTCTTTAAAACTGGTTGAGTTTTTGTGCTTATCTGTGTCTTAAGCTATCATTTTCATGTCTTGTGCCAGAAACCACACCAGAGACTGCTTCAGTTGGCATTGACTTAGCTAATTTCAGCCAGTCAACCTGCTAGCTCAAAAGAGTTTAAATTTCCCCCCCTGTGTTTTTTTCCTGACTTTTTTTTTGGTTGTGTGCCACAATGATGAGTTTAAGATCTAGGCCTGTTTACGTTCTGGCCATGCTGCTTTTGATGCAGCCCAGGATACAGTTGACTTTCTGAGCTGTAAGCGCACGTGGCCGGCTCATGTTGAGTTTTTCATCAACAGATACCCCAAGACCTTCTCCTCAGGACTGCTCTAAGTCCATTATCCACCCAGCCTGTACTTGTGCTTGGGATTGCCTCAGCCCAGGTACAGGACCTTGTTGAACTGTGGTTTGTGTGGGCCCAGCTCTCAAACTTGTCAAGGTTCCTCTGGATGTCCCTTCCCTCCAGTGTGTTGACCGTGTCACACAGCTTGGTGTCATCAACAAACTTGCTGAGAGTGCACTCAATCTCAGTATCCATGTCACCAACAAAGATGTTAAACAGCACTGGTCCCATTACCAACCCTTGAGGAATGCCACTTGTCAATGATCTCCACTTGGACATGGAGCCATTGACTGAAACTCTTTGAGTGCAACCGTCCAGCCAGTTCCTTATCCACCAAGTGGTCCATCTGTCAAGTCCATGTCTCTCCAATACAGAGACAAGGATATCATGCAGGACAGTGTCAATTGCTTTGCACAAATCAGGTAGATGACATCAGTTGTTCTTCCCCTATCCACTAATCATGTAATCCTGTTATAGAAGGCCACCAAATTTGTCAGGCACAATTTGCTGTTAATGAAGCCATGTTGGCTGTCACCAATCACCTCCTTATTTTCCGTGTGCTTTAGCATAGTTTCCAGGAAGATCTGCGCCATGATTTTTCTGGGCACAGAGGTGTGACTGACTGGCCTGCAGTTGCCTGGGTCTTCCTTCTTTCCATTTTTAAAAATGAGGGTTATGTTTCCTCTTTTCCAGTCAGTGGGAAATTTGCAGGACTGCCATGACTTCTCAAATACGATGGATAGCTGTCTTGGCGACATCATCCACCAGATCCCTCAGGATCTGTGGATGAATCTCATCAGGTCCCATGTATTTGTGCACCTTGAGATTCTTTAGATGGTCTTAAACTTGATCTTTTCCTACAGTGGGTGGTTTTTCATACTCCCTGTCCCTGCCTTTGCCTTCTGTGACTAGTGTGGTGTGGCTTGAGCACTTGCCAGTGAAGACTGAGGCAAAAAAGTCTTTGAGTTCCTCAGTCTTTTCCCTGTCCCGGTTAACCAGGTCTGCCGTTTCCTTCTAGAGAGCGCCCACATTTTCCCTAGTCCTCCTTTTATCACCGACATACCTATAGAAGCTTTTGTTGTTGCTCTTGATGTCCTTGGCCAGATTTAATTCTACCAAAGTTTTAGCTTTCCTAACCTGATCCCTGGCTGTTAGGACAATTTTCCCTGTATTCCTTCCATGCTACCCATCCTTGTTTCCACCCTCTGTAGGCTTTCTTTTTGATGTTCAAGTTAGTACATGAGCTCCCTGTTCATCCATGCAGGCCTCTTGGCTTTTTTTGCCTGTCTTCCTTTTTTGTTGGGTTACATCACTTCTGAGCTTGGAGGAGCTGATCTCTGAATATCAACCAGATTCCTTGGGCACCTGTTTCCTCCAGGGCTTTATTCCATGGTACTCTAAGCAGGTCCCTGAAGACGCCAAAATCTGCTCTTCTGAAGCCCAGCGCAGTGAGCTTGCTGTATGAGCATCTATGCCATGCATCATAGAATAGTTTGGGTTGGAAGGGACCTTTAAAGGTCATCTAGTCCATCCCCGCCTTAGAGTGAGCAGGGACATTTTCAACCAGACGCAAGTTGCTCAGAGACCTGTCAAACCTGACCTTGAATGTTCCCAGGGATGAGGCATCTACTGCCTTTCTGGGCAGCCTGTTCACCACCCTTATTGTAAAAAATTCCTTTCTTCCTTACATCTAGTCTATAAATATATCCTCTTTTAGTTTAAAACCATTACTCCTTGTCCTATTGCAACAGGCCCTGCTAAAAAATCTGTCTCTGTCTTTCTTATAAGCCCCCTGTAAGTGTTGAAAGGCCACAATAAGGTCTCCCCAGAACCTTCTCTTCTCCAGACTGAACAACTCTAACTCTCTCAGCTTGCCGTCGTAGGAGGAGTATTCCATCCCTCTGATCTTTTTTGTGTCTCCTCTGCACCCGCTCCAGTGTTTTACTTGTGTGTAAAAGGAAAGTAGTGAATGCATATTCATTTTTATTTATGTGTGTATATTTTATATTTATATGTGTATATATGTACACACACATATACAGTACCTATATATGTAAATTTAAAAATGTTACTCTTGCATAATGATATCAAACTATGGCAAAATAATTCTTCCTAAAATAATTACAAAACTAAAAAGATGCGTTGGAGTGGATTTCCTCACATAGGAATTTTATAATATTAACTTCTAACTTTGATAGGGGTTTTTCAATCCGAGTATGTGCAGTTTTACTTAGAAACATGATGGTTGTGTTACTATGATGACAGCCAGTTTTCATTCTTTGCTTTCGCAGTTTGTTGCAATTCAGTGCAGAATTCATTCTTCAAGAAAAATCTAATGTCTGTATTTATTTTGCTAGAATGTTGCTGCAATCATCCTTAGTGCTGACTGTAAAAATGAAATGAAACAGTTTCATTTTGTAGTATAAATTTCTGCTGGTATTTGAAGCTCTTAATTTACAAACGATTGCATTGCTCATAGGACATCTCATATCTGCTCTGGATCAAACTACAGTTCTTGAATACTATCGCAATTCTTTTTGCTTTTGATGTTTCAGAAAAGGGTTTCTGTATGAGAGGAGACATGTGCCCTTTTGATCATGGAAGTGATCCAGTAGTGGTAGAAGACGTGAACCTTCCTGGCATTCTGCCTTTTCCAGCACAACCCCCTGTTGTCGAAGGACCACCTCCTCCAGGACTTCCTCCCCCTCCACCAATTCTGAGTCCTCCTCCTGTTAATCTTAGACCTCCAGTGCCACCACCAGGCCCATTACCACCTAGCCTTCCACCTGTAACAGGTAATTAAAAAGGATTAAACTCTATTTTTTAGTAGAAAAGCCTGGATGTAACATGAGTTGTATGCAGTGCAAAAAGCTGTTTTAGGAATGCCAACTATATTTTAGACAGCTGTACTATGCTTTACTATGGCATAGCTTTACCTGAAAACGATTGAGGTTTTTGTAGCAATTACTGCATAGTTGATGTAAAATTTGCATGTTAAATGTGAATCTTGAATAATATTTTAATTGTGTTTAAGCAAAAGCATGGCATGGCAAAGCTCATTTCCTTGAGTTTTATAGGAGAAGTTGTCTGAAACTGACTGCTATTAGAGAAGAAGGGAAAATCCTGGAAACAACAGATATTTGGCATTTTGTTTGTAATACTAAAAGTAAATTCATGACCCCATCAGATTTACACCTGAAAATGTCATTCACGATTAATTTTGAAACTAAACTTGTAACTATGAAAGAAAATTCTCCAGTTTGTTTACTCTTTCATTGAAAAGTCCTTTGGCTCAAGTACTAAAAATTACATGAACAATTATGTGCCTCGCTGTCACTTACAAAATAGCAGTTTAATATTCAGTTCCCTTGTGTGGTTTGTGGTTTTCACAGAATCACAGAATGTTAGGGATGGAAGGGACCTCAAAAGATCATCTAGTCCAGTCCCCCTGCCAGAGCAGGAACACCTAGATCAGGTCACACAGGAACGCATCCAGGTGGGTTTTGAATGTCTCCAGAGAAGGAGACTCCACAACCTCTCTGGGCAGCCTGTTCCAGTGCTCTGTTACCCTCACTGTGAAGAAGTTCTTCCTCACATTTATGTGGAACCTCCTATGTTCCAGCTTGCATCCGTTGCCCCTTGTCCTGTCATTGGATGTCACTGAGAAGAGCCTGGCTCCATCCTCATGACATATTACATCCCCTTTACATATTTATAAACATTAATAAGGCTACCCCTCAGTCTCCTCTTCTCCAAGCTAAAGAGACCCAGCTCGCTCAGCCTTTCCTCCTAAGGGAGATTTTCCACTCCCTTCATCATCTTTGTGGCTCTGTGCTGGACTCTCTCAAGCAGTTCCCTGTCCTTCTTGAACTGGGGGGCCCAGAACTGGACACAATATTCCAGATGCGGCCTCAGCAGGGCAGAGTAGCAGGGGAGGAGAACCTCTCTCGACCTACTAACCACACCCCTTCTAATACACCCCAGGATGCCATTGGCCTTCTTGGCCACAAGGGCACATTGCTGGCTCATGGTCATCCTGCTGTCCACCAGGACCCCCAGGTCCCTTTCTCCTACGCTGCTCTCCAACAGGTCAGTCCCCAACTTATACTGGTACATGGGGTTGTTCTTACCCAGATGCAAGACTCTACACTTGCCCTTGTTATATTTCATTGCATTTCTCCCCACCCAACTCTCCAGCCTGTCTAGGTCTCTCTGAATGGCAGCACAGCCTTCTGGTGTGTCAGCCACTCCTCCCAGTTTTGTGTCATCAGCAAACTTGCTGACAGAGCACTCTATTCCCTCATCCAAATCATTGATGAATATATTGAACAGTACTGGTCCCAGTACTGACATCCCCTGATGGACTCCACTAGATACAGGCCTCCAACTAGACCCTGCCCCATTGTCCACAACTCTCTGGCTTCTTTCCTTCAGCCAGTTCACAATTCACCTCACCATCCAATCATCCAGACCACACTTCCTCAGTTTAGCTGCGAGGATGCTGTGAGAGACTGTGTCAAATGCCTTACTGAAATCAAGGTAGACCACATCCACTGCATTACCATCATCTGTCTGCTGGGTTTTGTCCCACTTGGTAAAATTATTCAAGAACAAATGGTATGTTATACTGCTTCAAAGTTTTGTAAACTATTTTCATTTCCAGTCAATACTATATATAAGAAAGGATGAAATTTATTTATTTCGCTTAGTATAGAGAGTAACTGTATTGCTGGGGTCATCAGTTTTGCCCCACATGCTGTTTCCAGATCTATTTGGAAAGTCCAAATATGTGACTTTGTGTCTTTTTCCGAAACCTGGTTTTGCCAATGATTAAATTGAAGGTCAGGCTTGACGGCTCTGCTTTGGAAGTGTCATGTTACCCATTGTAAAAAAAGTCAAACCAACTAACCAACTGAAAAACCTCTCTGTTCTAAGAAGAATCTCTGACTTTCTACCAGAGTTTTAGGTATCTTCTTGGATGTTGGGAGAAATAATTTCCGTCAACATCATTATTGCCATCATAGAATATTTTTGTTACACACTGTTAAAAAAAATAGAATTTGTTTCTTTGAGGGAGTTTTATAGAGCTTTAAAAATCTTCTGTTGATGAAGATAAGTATTGGCTTAGCAATTAAATCTTGCATATGGAAATAAAATGTTTGGAGAAATGTTAAACTTAGTCAAGTGCTTTTCTCTGTAATCTAAGTTCCAAGTCATTTGCTGGTGGGAATGGTTTCATATGAATGAATGGTACAGCATCATGTCTGTGTACATGCTATTTCCCCCCCGTTTGTTTTTTTTTCAATAGCCTTAAAAACATTTCAGATCTATTATCTTATGAATTGGAGTGTAATGCAAGTCTAATGGACAATAAATGAATGCAATATTTTGCTTTGGTTTTCACAGGACCACCACCTCCACTCCCTCCATTGCAGCCTGCTGGCATGGATGCTCCCCCAAACTCAGCAACTAGCTCAGTTCCTACTGTTGTTACAACGGGTATTCATCACCAGCCGCCTCCTGCTCCACCCTCTCTTTTTACAGCAGGTGTAGTACTGAGGCTTTGCCCACAAGGTTTGCTACATAGAATAACATTGATTCATATTATACTGTACATTTTAGAGATTATAAATTCATAGTTTGGGAGAATTAGTTTGTATTATTTAGACTGTGACAGTAACTTAACAGTCTTTTTTTCTACCTTTGTTCAGGATGGAAGTAAAATTTGCATGTAAAATGTGAATCTTGACTATGAAGTAATATTTTTATTTGAGCAGAAAACTTGGCATTACATTTTTTTAGGATAGTTGTATAACAACTCGTCCATTGTAATTGTATCATGTAATTAAATGAAATACTGTATTTAAAACCTTAGGGGTTTTAACTGCAATTTATTTTAATTAGACAATTTCTTTGTTACCAGAAACGTACGACACAGATGGCTACAATCCAGAAGCTCCAAGTATAACAAATACTTCAAGACCTATGTATAGACATAGAGTACATGCGCAAAGACCAAATTTGATAGGACTCACATCAGGTGATATGGATCTACCACCCAGAGGTATGCTCCCAAAGCTCTACTTACTTAGTTTAGCTGGTTTTCTTACATTAATGCAGATTGAGGCAGTTTTCAAAGAATGTAATGCTGGAAAATGCTGTGTTTTTAAAAGTTTTCCAGAATTAAGAGAAGTTTAATTGAATAGGGAGGGAATTATAGTTGCTTTGTGTGTGCATTTTTACACACAGTCTCCTGCTAGCGTATTACACAGTTTACACTTGGCTGTGATAACTGGTTGCTTTATACATCTTTTATACAGGAAAATGTTAACATTTCTTTAACAGACTCTTAGGTTGAGTTTTGCTGTAGAGAAGGGGAAGTTATTTTTGTCTGTTAGCAGACAGTTACGAATGAGTAATGTCAACTTCATAGTTCCTATGGCTCTGAAAAGAAACAGTAGCATACAAAATGAGAAGGGAAGAGGGACAAACCCAACTTTTTTAATGTAGGTTTGTTTACTTTTGTATGTGTTTGTATTTAATCTTCTTATGTTTCTGTTGGTGTATTTTCAGTGAAGAGTCCCCCAGTATGATTCCTGTTCTTCAGCAAGAGCCACTCCTCTCTTACCCCATCCCTAAGTCTTGTTCCTAGGTTTTAGTGCTCTGGAGTACTATATATTTCTTATCATTAGCATTTTTGTGTGTACCATCTAGTAGTGGAATGGAGGTGTTAGCAGAAACGGTGCGAGCCTCAGAGTATTGTGTGGGACATTGTGAATCAGTGAGTGCAGTCATCTTGAGGCATATGCCTTCTGTCACACCTCTTTTGTTTTCATTATTATATGATGTTATTGTGACAAAGTGAAAGCTATTAGCTATTTTGATCTGCCACAGCATCTGTTGATAGTTAAGAAGAAAAGTCTGTGACAAAGATTTGATCCAGTTTGAATAAGGATCATAATAATTTCGAAATAAACAGTTAGGCTTTTCAATACAAATTCAGTGTGAGCAAAATACCGTTGTACAATCAAATACATAGAAAATACAAAAAATACCATGAAACCTTTTTGTCTGTTTACAGAAAAACCGCCTAATAAAAGTAGTATGAGAATAGTGGTAGATGCTGAATCCAGGAAAAGAACAATTGGTGCAGGGGATGGTGGAGTTCCTACAAAGAAGACTTGGTTTGACAAGTGAGTGATCATTACACATGGTTGGCTTAATAGTTGGAATTCCATGGAGCTCTTTTCTATAACCTGTAACATATATAATTTTGTATACATAAATTAATTGCAAGCAAGTTAAACTGTGAATAGAGGTACTAAAAAAATTGCTATCGAGTGATCTGTATTTGACTGTCTTCTCTCAAAGGCAGTATAGATATCTGAAGTTGCTGTGGATGGTATCAAGATTTACTCCCTGAAAGCTGGAATGATCTAAGAAACAGAGAAGCTGCAGTGTGATGGTTGTTAGTGATGACTGATTTTAGTTTTGAAATGTGAATTGTATCTCTGCTATTTTGGATTGAGTTACCAGGTGTGTTACTGACAGAAAATATAGGGTGCAGTGCTTAGTGTTCAGATATAGCTGGGGTGACAAAAAGTTGGAAGGGATTTTCAGAGATTACTGGGCCTGAGGAGAGCCTTGAAGTAATAATTATTTGAAACATTAGCAGGAAGGTTCCATGGAATAGCTGTGAAATAGTTTTTTGGAAAGAAGCAACGTGGAAGTGAGGACTTAATGACACAAGCAAATTAGTGAATTATCACACACATTTCTGCTCTGGGGTATGCTGAGTATCGGTGGGAATAATTGCACGTATAAGGGCCTGTGTGCTGTACTCTTTTTTAGTTTTCTAAAATGGCGGGGGTTTTACGTCTGCAGCTCTTTCTGTGTCTCATACACACAGCTTCTATGTAAGCATATACAATTTAACATTGTTTTTGCTAGTTTGCTATGGATTTCTGGCTTGATTTTTATTTGTTACAGGCAAAATTTTAACAGAACAAATAGTCCAGGTTTCCAGAAGAAGGTGCAGTTTGGAAATGAAAATACAAAACTTGAGTTGAGGAAAGTTCCCCCAGAACTTAACAATATCAGCAAACTTAATGAGCACTTCAGTAAATTTGGAAACTTAGTCAACTTGCAGGTAAGCATGAATAAAGAGAAGGCAGTATGCTTTGGCTTGATAATAGAGGTAGTTGCTGAAAGGAGAATGCCAGTTGATTTTTTTAACTGGTTTCATGAAACTACTCTCACTATTTTCCTAACTTGTTTCTTAAACATGATCTAATTTTTTTCATGGAAGCAGAAATGAAACATTCTGTCTTCTTTCAGATTTTGAACAAATATTTTCCTCACATATAAGGCTTTTAAGATACAAGATTTAAAATACTGAAAAGTGATTGGAAGTGTTTTTCCTTTACCACTTTTCTTAAGTTTGAATCTGATATCATAAACCCTCTGTATTTTTTGAGATAAATTGTGAATACAGAAAACCCGCATTCCTCATCCAGAAAGCAATCCTTGTGATATAATTGCTTTCTGTTCCCATAGTAGTGGTGGTTTATCCCTTACGATTACTTAGTGATGTGTCTGAGTGACCCACATTTACAAACAGATAGAAGCAAACAATTAGAGGAAGATACAAAAGACATGCAAAGAACTAATGCCTAACTTATATTGATATTGTATATTGCAGGCTGTATGTGTGATGTCAGTATTTCATATCCAATCTCTAAGATACTCTGATCTTTCATCATATTTCATTATCAAGTAGTTTTGGATGCTATTGTTTTTATATATGCTTTTTTGTTTGCACTGGGAGGTTGAATGAAGAGGTGTAATAGAATATTTTTGTGCATCCTAATACAGTACAGAATAAACCTTCTGTGCCTTTCTGAACACTGAGGGAATTTAAGTCTCTCTTAATTGCTCTTAAGTATTTCTTAAGCCTTTCCATACTTTAACCTAAGAATATAGGAAGTATTTATCTGCTGACCTATATTGGGTTTAAATTGTAAGCTGCTGAGCCTTGAAAGGTAGTGATTTCATGACAGTCAAGACACAAATGAAAATCCTACGTGCACTAAGTTTTGTCCTCCGTTTTAAATCTTAGGTTGCATATCAAGGTGATCCAGAAGGTGCCCTAATTCAGTTTGCCACACACGAGGAGGCAAAGAAAGCTATATCAAGTACAGAAGCAGTATTAAATAATCGTTTCATTAAAGTTTACTGGCATCGAGAAGGCAGTGCACCACAAATCCAAACTACAACGCAGAAGGTAGAGGATCTAAGTGTATTCTAGCTAGAATGTTCTGTAAAATGTGATCTTTTAAGCATTTTAAAAAATGTTTATAACAAGTGGAGTGAGTACTTCTGAAACAATGAATAATTCATGTAATGCTTTTCCAAAAGTTACTCTTTAATTCTAGATTCTTTGACCTCAGATACAAGGTTCAGCAGTTGAATGGCAAGATAAGACTGAAGGTATTTAAAGAAAGCCCTTCTGTGACTTATGGAGAATTCCACTCTGTTGTCATCTCATGTGAAGCAAGATGTGATGCTGCTATATGCTGAAGAACATCTATTTCACTTTTTTTTTCTTTAACTAGTGTAGGGTTTTTTTTTGGGGGGGGCGGTTGTTTTTTGGGTTTTTTGGTTTTTTTTTTTACTCTGGTGAGCATAAGAAAGGCAGCAGAGTTCTATTTCTTTTCTTGGAAGATAATCTGAATTTTATTTCTAAAGGTGCTGGTTTTTCCAGTCTTTTTCTTTTTCCTTTCCTGTTGAAGATGCATACTGCCATAGAAAGTAGCAGTAGAATTTGTTTTACGCAAAGGTACCTGTATGTATATGCAGATATATGCACGATATATGTAGAGAGAGGGGACATGCAAACAACAGTGTAAGAGGAGAGCTGCACTAGGGAAACTAATTTTGTAGAAATGGATCAGGGACATTTTACATTTTTTAAGTGGAGAGGGAGGTGCTAGTCTCCCTGGTAACCAGTGCCAGGTTGCATGAGAATGGTTCAAAGCTGAGTCAGGGGATGTTCAGATTTGACATTAGGAAGCAATTCTGTAACAAGAGGGTGGTCAGACACTGGAACAGGGTTCTTAGAGAGGTGGTTGATGCTTCAAGCCTGTCAGTGTGTGAGAGGCATTGTAAGATAATAACCTTAATAAAACAATTTCAGTTCAAGTTAGCCCTGAAGTGATCAGGCAGTTGGTCTGGATGATCACTGTAGGTCCCTTCCATCTGAACTATTCTATTCTGCATTTTTTGATTGAATTGCTCAGTAGAGCACTTATTGGTAGTTGTCATGCATGGGTAGCGTTGGCAACTTTTTAAGAATATGGAACAGCAGTTACTGTTGTGGAGCTTAGATTTGTAAACTGTGGCAAGCCAGATTGAGTTTGTTAGTTGGTGTAGTGGCTCTACTCAAACAGAAGAGGAAGCTTGAATTCTGTCAAGTTACATAGCTTATTGGATAGAGAGTCTTGTCAGTTAGCTCCCAGTGCAGCAAGTCCTAAATGCTTGTGTATCGTGCTTTACTGGATTTGCTGTCAGTGTGTAACACATTAGAAAGTGTACAGGCTCTGGAGAAGAAACGTTCACTTATTTATATACGCTGATATAATGAACAAATGAGTTGTAAGAGGATTCTTTCAATTGCCGCTCTAAATTTTGAATCCTGTTTTCTCTGGATGGTGTATGTCGTCATTCAGAATGACCCAGTTTTCCATTGCAATCCTGCAGTAGAGTGTTTTAAGTTAATAGTGTCCTTTATCTCCTTCATTTGTAGCAAACGCCATGCTTTTTATTTACAAAAATGCCATTTTGATGACACTTATCTCACTGTCTCCCCAGTTATCATCAGTTATTTAGATTTGAATTTGGATTCAAATGCTTGATCTGAACTAGTGCTACTCAAAATGGTATTTTCAAAGCTTGATTTACATCTGATCAGCCAGAAGAGGGCAGTGGAGTATGTAATTTGCATTCATATAATCATCGCCACTCTTGAGAAGGATAGCTTTAATAGTTATTGACATCAGTTTATTTGCTGATTATGCTATCCAGCTTGGAATATTAACTGTGTATTTCCAGACAAGTATCTGATTTTTATATTTGTTATTTTGCAACACATCAGGTTTAGTCTTACTTGTTTTAGTGATGTTACTAGCTTCCCAGCACACCACCTTTGGCAAGGTAACCTTGATGGTTTGAGAATGAATTCCCCTTGGTACCAGGTGACAGTATTAAGGGTTTCTGCTTCACAAAGGACAACCTTTCATCATGTGTCAAGAAGCTACAACTTGAAGTCTGTTATGGACGATAGGGGGCACACAGTGACAAGAAAAATTTAAACGGGAGATTAGAATTCGAAGTGCAATGCTTTCATCTTCCTCTACCCCAAAATATAACAGTTATCAAATTGTTGAATTAGTAAACAGGTGTTTTTAATTCAGGAGCATGAATATTTACTTCTCATTTCATTGAAATTAATATTTGGTATAATATCTACAAGTATTACAGAGACTCTTATAGTTCTTCATGTACTACAAAAATTTGTATTTTTGTCAAGATTTCTGTTGTATTAATTAATTGCAGCTGAATTAATTCCACCTGTATTTATAATGGTTTCTGGACAGATTTTTTCTGTGTCAGGCACTAAAGACAAGCTTTTGAATTTTTTTCAATGTAAAATCAGTTAGCTTTTAAATTATCATTTCAGTAGTATCTGGACTACACAATTTCTGGACCATTGCTATTTCCTCACTAGGATTAGATTGGAAATTTTTTACTGTGGAAGTTCTGAAAGGAGTGGAAGTACTTAGTAAAGATGGTGGGAGTCAACCACAATAAATCATCAAATAAAAGGCTTCTGCCGGGAAGCAGAAATAATATGCTTTCCACATCTGTGGTAGATAAAACAAGAAGTACTGGTCTTAAAAGGCAGCACAGGAGATTTATGTTAGATATTAAGAAACATTTTCTAATGCTAAAGAATACTGAAACACTTTTGCCTAGAGAGGTGATAGAACCTCTTTTGTTGGAAATCTGTAAGAACTGGATAGATAGATACTGTCACGAATGGTTTAGGTATAGCTTGCTTTGCCCTGGAGTGGAGGAATGGATTAGTTGACCTCCTGAGGGATATAAATATGACAGGAAGCTTGCTTGGAAGCATATTTTTCTGGTCTTAAGTGTTTAATGTTTTTGTCAAAGAAAAAAAGGTGTTAGCTGTCAGGGCATATCCATGGTAGGTTCGAAGATTAGCTGCTTTGTTTTCTGTTTTCTCAGTACCATGACTGCATGTCTCCGTATCCTTCTTTCTTCTATTTTGTCCAAGTTTAACACATAAGAGATGAAAAGTGACGTATCACTATAAAAAGCAAGAGTCTTTATGATACAAGTTTGTATTGTGCCTTTCTGTAACTAAGTGGTTGATGATGAAAGATTTGGGAAAGGAATCAGAAGACTGCATATTGCTTTTTATTCAGTTCTAACAGGTGGAACTTAAGATAGTTTAAGTAGACATGATTAATAGAGATAGAACAGAGTTGTTTGATCGCTTCCGTGAGCTGTAAGTGCAAAATAGATGTTATTGCTATATGCACTACACAAATAGTCAAGATAGCATCCTAAATCTCATCAAGTGTTTATTTTTGCCATCAAGCGAAAAAGCTGTTGAATGATATAAAGGAAGAAGTGTAAATCTAAATACCGTTGTACCAGTTTCATTGTATATTTATTGAACTGCATATGTAGCAGCCTTTTGTTGTTAATATTATGATGTGCTTTTTTGGGGGTGGGGTGGCGTTACAGGTAATACAACCCTTAGTTCCGCAACCTAGTTTACCGGTAGTGAAACAATCAGTCAAGGAGCGATTAGGCCCGGTACCAGCAAGTAATATTGAACCTACAGAAGCACAGGGTGCCAATACAGAAGTCACTCAGGTATGTATGATAGTCAAAAAATCAGTTGCACCTTTTTCTTTCTGTAGTAGGTGCCATGGTGTATGAATGTATCCATTAGTTACTCATATAGTGCAAGTACACATTTACTACCTGTAAGTGCAACTAACTTGATTGTGAGTGGTGTTTTGATATTAAAGTTGTCCTTGGTGCAGTGATACTTGTCTTTCTTACCCAAGAATGGTACTGAATTTTTAGTATCACAGCTTTTTACTTGCTTTAAAAAAACCCAAAATACTCTGAAAATATTTCAGTAATGTGTTTAAATTGTAGGTATCAAAGTAAAGGTGGTTTCTAGCCGAAGTACTGAAAACTATCTCTTTTACAAAATATTATATCTGTTAAACAGCTAAAACCATTAGAGACTGATGGCCAGCATCTAAAAGTGTTTTTAGTACATCACCTTTAATACAAAGAGGAATGTAACTACAGTACCAGTATGAATAATGACAGAATCTGGCATGTTACTCCCATTAAAAATAGTATTTAAATTTTTATTATGTTAGAAGTATTTAATTATTAGCACTGTGCCACTACTTTAGTTTTGCTTCTGAAAGGAAGACCACCAGACTTCAGAAAAATATTTGTAGTTTAAATTAAAATAAAAATTTTCTGCAATTTTTGTCTGCAAATACCAGATTGTAAAATACAAATTTTAGTGTATTTAAAAAGGCCTGTGTTGGTAATCCTCTGCCAGTCAGCCTGTCCTGGACTTCTTGCAAAAAACATGTATCTAATCTTTGATTCCAAATTTGGCCTTATCTTTGTCTTATCTAATCTATTTGTAGATGTATATTAACTGTAAAAGCAAATATATAAAATTCAATTTGTTAATTGCTCAGAAGCCTATGGTTTTATGAAATACGTTTTTCAAAATTCCTAAAATTTGGAATTACGCAGGAAACAGTGAAGTATTCATAAAATAAAGTGTATTTGAACTATAATTTTGTTTTGTTTTCTTAGAATGTGACTAAATTATCTGTGAAGGATAGACTGGGTTTTGTGTCAAAGCCGGTGACTCCAGCAACTGAGAAGGTAAGATAATGTCTCATATTCTCTTCCTCACATTTCAGTAGGATTCATTTTGTTATAAACCCTCTTGTGTCAGTATTAAATTTTGTTTCATAATTGAATAAATTTATTTGTTAAAGGCTAGTTTTATGAACTATTATATATTGAAACTTAGCTTAGCAGATGGCTAAATGATTACAAGAATAAAACATGTTAGGACAGGAGCTGCTATTCTGTGTTTTTTGTTTTGATATAGTAGGTTGCATTTATTCAGTCATGAAAATAAGTAGGTATGTTGCAGGATACCGAGTTGTTAGAAGAATACAGAAATAAATTTTAAAAATAAACACATTTTGACACTACATATAAATCTATAGAAAGCTTTTCTATAAAAATGTTTTGGGGCTTTTGCGTCCTTTAAAAGATGATGCTCTAAACATTTACCTGTTTGTTTCGTCTTAAAATTTACCATACTTGTGATAAAAGTGGAAGTTAGCACAGAAAAGACCAAGAGGGGTAAGGTGGGAAAGGTGTATCTGAATTGTGCTTATGAGTTAGTTTTGCCCAGTGGTTGCAATTTTCAGAACACGGAGTTGTTGATGTATTTACATTAGTAGCAAAGTTCATGATGAGTGTTTCCAGATCTAATTAGCATCTTAGGAGACAGGCTTCCCGGGTGTTTATGACACCCTTTTGAGAAGACTTCTGGTAGAAAGGCAGCAAGTTTTACCTGGTAACAAGGGACCTCTGCCTGGGTATGTATCTTTTCTATTGGGAATTGGCTTGACCTGAAATGAATGAAGCATCTGTCAGTTTTCATCCCCCACTCCCTTACAATATAGTGGTTAATGTATTCAGTGGAATCTAACAGGTAAAATTCACTCCAAAGACACTATGCTGTACTTGGTGTACAAAGGTAGGAGTACTTAATGTTGAGTTTTAATTGTAGAGGATGTCTCTAAGACTCATTTTAGGCTGAGTAGTCCACCTAAATGCACCAATCTTGGCTTCTTGCCTGTGTTTTGTTGTTTGTTGGATTAGTTAGATTCTTGTTGTCCTGAGTTAGTTGCAGATAAGTCTTACTGTGTATTCCTGAACTACATTTTACATACATGCTATATACTTACTTTAGAAATAGGAAGTCTGCTTCAGTTTGAGTGGAAATACTTTTATTTTCCACATTCTGTAAGAGTTGAGTTATCCTAGAACACTTTTCTACAAAGAGTAAATTCATGCTAAAATACTTTTCTGCTGTGTTGCCTTATGATCTAGACTGATTTTGATTAGCTGCTGGGCTATTTAGTGGACTGGTTGTGTAACAGCGATTTGCTTTGGCATTTTTAGTAGGGTTCTGAAACTTGGCTTGACCTACTTTTATCTTCTCTCCCTTTACTAGGAAATATGTTGCTTAGTTGGCAGTGACAACACTATGTAACCATTAGAAATTAAAAGATTGACAGCTGTCAAAAAACATAGGTGTGTCTTGTCCTAGATGCTTTTTTTGCTTCTGACTGAGTGCAGGGTTTGACAAGAACTTTCCAGTAAGAAAGCAGGTAGCTGTGCTTCCCAAAGAGCAGGAGCAAAAGGAGATGAACAGTCATTGGAAGGCCTGTTAAGATCTGTATAGGGACTTGCAATTTATGAACTTATGAAGAGATTCACACTATTCCTTCTCTTGAGCAGTATCAAGAGATTTAGAAGACATTCATGTACAGCTTCTTGCTCTTTTGTATTAGCTGATGCTGTGGCACCTGTCCTTATATTAAAACAGATGAGGAGGCATGGTTCACTCTGCCATGAAGACAGTTCAAAGGCAAAAGAAGTGTCAATGTTTTTTGTCTTTGCTTGGTCCTCTATAATGTAGCCTGTCCTAAAGCTGCTTTGTAATAGGAACTATATGATTGGGTTCTGCATACATGAATGTGCTTTAGTAAGTTAAAAAAACCCAAATCCTTCATCTCCTTTTTAATGGCCTGCTTAGAGCATTTTATATCACCTTGTCTAATACCCCATAACTGCTTCAATTTTTTTTTTTTTTTCTCTTTTTCTCCTCTCTGTATCACCTACTCTACAAAATACTTTGCTGTAGGAAGAAGTAGTATAAATAGCATAACAAAGTGAAAAGCTTTTATATGGCACATTCCTGTTGTAAATTATTCTGATCTCTTATATTTTTCTATCTTTCTAATGTTTCTTGGCTGTGTTTTGTTTTGTTTTTTATTTTTTCTTCTTCTGTTGGTGGGCATTGTGTCTGTTTTATGGAGTGCATGGTGACCAATATCCTCTGCATGCATCTTTTAATTTTCCAAATAGATGATATATATATTGATATATATAAAAGTAGTTTTGAACTCCTGGAAATTCTACCAATTGCATAATTGCTGTGATTTGCTAACAAGGCAGGCAAGGTCATGCCTACGTTGTCTTCAGCACTTTGCCATGGATTTTTCAATGCTAACATAGCCAAAATGTCCTTTAATGAACGTGAAAAGAAAATAGAATAGTCCAAATCTTCAGATATTGTGGAGATGTACGTAATAT
Source organism: Podargus strigoides (assembly GCA_028020825.1). NCBI lineage: Eukaryota > Metazoa > Chordata > Aves > Caprimulgiformes > Podargidae > Podargus > Podargus strigoides. The sequence goes on along the minus strand of CM051622.1, from coordinate 44,813,605 downwards.
ACTTCAGAGAGATTGTAAAGCAGACAACTGTGTTCTCAGTAAGTCATGGAGGAGTTTTCATACCTTGTTACCGATGTAGGAAAGAGGAGGACATAGGAGTCTCTTCTTTGCTGTACGATGTTGAAGAATTCCCTGTACTTATTACTTCTTGTTGATTGTGCAGGCTCTACTTTGCACAGACTGCATCTGAAAAGGAACTATTGTGTCTTCTTTGGACATTAATCTCTAAAATTGTGTTGAATTTTTGCTTGGGAAATTCATGCAGCCTTGAAAAATTGTATTTTAAACTCCAAAGCAAAAAAAGAAAAACATCAGTTACTCTTAGAAAAATATTGGTCTTCTGTTTCCTTAATTATGCTCAAATAAATGAAATTTTGTATATTTGAAACTTGGAAGTACATGTGAAATCTTGATGGAAAGGATTTATCCTTCTTAGATATCTGATGTAATACTGCCTCTTTGAAAATTGTTTAGCTTCAGCAACTCCAGATACAATTATTACACCAAATTTTTGTATTCCATATCATCAAAACAGACAAAAGAAAAGACGCTTATATATTACTAAGCACTCATGTTTTATTTTAAAAAAAAAAAAAAAAAATCACTGGCAAAAAAATAAAATGGATTTCCTCCTATAGGTTTTATCCACTTCTACTGGCTTGACAAAAACTGTGTACAACCCTGCTGCTTTGAAGGCAGCACAGAAATCTTTGCCTGTTGTTTCCACTTCCGTGCTAGACTCTAATGAAGCACAGAAGAAAAAACAGGTAAATTAAATATACTTTTTTGTGAAATGGACCTAGATTGGGAACTTGTGACCACTAGAGATAGTGCACTATGTATATTCATCTCAAGAGCATAGATGAAACTAGTTAAAGGATTAAATTCACCATAATGGTTGTTTTTCAAAGGACAAGAAAATTCAGCATTGTTCTATTATTTTTTCAGTGTGTGAACGGTTTCTTTAGGCAGTGTAAGGTTTAAAACACCTTAGAAGTTGAAAATGTGAAACACTTTCCTGGAAGCAGAATCTCCATGTTGAGGCATGAATTGCCTAATGGGAGTGAGAAGGTTGTATAGTATAGTCACTATTCTCTCTTAAGCCTTTCTGGAACTGGCCTTTATTGTCATTAAACTGGCCTTTATTCTCAGTGTGTTTTGTACTTGTGTCCAAAATTGGTTCTTCACTTGAGAGAACTGAGAACTGTACAACTCTGCATTTTATTGATTCCAAGCTGTAGTTTTCCTGCATCCGTTTTTCCTTTTTGTGTAGTACTCAATTTTCTCATATTTTTTAATGGTAGAGCAGAAATGCAACAAAAATGCATTTGGCCTTGAATAGGTCACTTAGTTTAGTTTATCTTACTTAGAATTTTTAAAAGAGCCCAGTAAAGCTCCTTTTTGAGGTTTATTCTTTTCTAAATGAAAAAATAAATATAGGACAATGTTTATCTTACTGGTTTCAAACCACAAATCAGGAGTTCAATGCTAAGTTATGATTCAAACATAAATACTGAAAATAGTATAAGTCAAACAAAGATTTTAGCCTATTGGTAAAATTTTGTGACTAATGTCTAATATAATTTGAAATAGCATGTCAGTTGTGTCATTGGTCCAAACTTTAAAGAAATCATTTCTGATTTTGGGATTTAATTTCATATTTGTCCTCTAAAACGTGCTTTTCAGGATTAGAGCCTTTACATTTCAAATTATGATGCACAGTGCCTGTGAAATCACAGAAAACTCATAATAAAATTGACTCCTCATAGCAACTATAGATTTTTTTTTTTTGAGAGAGGACACTGAAGATGTGCTAAGTGATTGGCTCTTTTTTCATGTATTCTTGTACTCTTTCCTGTTTTCAGAGATTTCTATTACAATATACTAGTAATTGTGGAAAAACATGGTTTTGTGGGTCTCACTCCCTTATTTCCTCTGTCTCCCTAGTTTTTCTTAGGTATCATCCCCATGTCTTCTCTTCCCTTTTCCTTCAGAAAAAAGTGATTGCACACTGTATCACTGTATTGCAAAACTAACATTTCATGCGGCAGAATTTGTCAGTATTTAGGAAGACATACAGAAACTTTAATACTATCTCTTTTTTGTGGCTGTTGTGCATTTACACTTTTTGTGTAAGGTAATCCAGTTGCAGTCCTATCCTAGTTATTGGTGATCTAGGGGTCCAAAATCATCGTCTGCCTCTCCTCTTTTATCCCATTAAATATGTTAGTATCAAAGCTCTTAATTGTTTTCTGCGAGCATCCTGCTATCTAAGACTTCTACATTCTGTATCTGAGAGCAAGAAGCAATTGCTTTCTCTCAAGCAGCATTAGTAGGAGCTGAGCACAGCAACTGTGACATCTCCTCTTGCTTCTCCTTCCGAGTGCAATGTGTCACTTTTTATGAGTTTCACTTCATTTTGGTTTGCTAATTGCTATGTCAAGAATCTGGTGTTAGCAGATGGAGTGGTAGTCTCTTCCAAGTTATAGTAGCCAGATGCAAAAGAGGTGGTTTTCTTTGTCTAACATTTTGACTTTAAATAATAGAATGTATTTTTTCTTTTTGCTTGTAACTGTACTGGAGAATGTGTTTTAATTGACGGACTTGATATACAGTTGCTTTCAAGATACTGTCCTTGCACATTTAAACTCTTCTATGTTGTACCTTTTGCGGTAGTTTATTACTTTGCCTTTCGTCTTTCAGTGGAGTTGTGTAAAGGGTTACTTTGTACGTAAGTAATAATGAAGTCTTCCCAACGCAGATGTAACTAAGAAAGATCGTTAGAACCTTCACAAATTTGGTGATGTATTGTTTTCCAAAACATAATTTGAAATATTGCCTGTTAGTACCTTGAGTTTCTGTTAGTAATTTTTCCTTGTTATTGTAAGTTACTACTGTATAGTCGTCAGGTGTAGTACATTGTTCTTTTGGCATTATTTTTCAAAATCTAGAAACGCTGTAATTTTTTATGGTTCTAGGAAGCATTACGACTTCAACAAGATGTGAGAAAAAAGAAGCAAGAAATCTTAGAGAAGCACATTGAAACACAAAAGGTAAAATGTTAGCATTAAAGAAAGTTAGAAATTCATTTGTGAAGTCTCAGTTCACTTGAAAATATTTCAGAATTTGTACGTATGAGCTACAAAGTCTTCTCTTAGAATGGCATTATTATTTTAAGTTTAGAGCTTTAAGCTAACTTGTCTTATTAGTTAACTTAAAAACTACAAGCTTATACAATTCAGGTGCAATTTTAGTTGAAATTGCCTATTCTGGATGCAACATCCATATGTTTTTTTGGGAGAAATGAAGGCCTGAGAGTTCTACTTGACAAGAGCAGGAGAGATTGATGTAAAAAAGTATGCATGACTGAACTCAGACTTAGGAGGAGAAAACGGCCAAAATGTCATTTAACTTGAATAAAAAATTTGAAATAATTTAAGTATGTTGAGCAAATATGTCCAAATGAAATGGAGAGATCACATGTTCATTAGAAAACTAATTAATCAGAGATTCAATCAAATAATTTAATTTAATATAAGCTGTTAAAAGCCCTGTATGTTGAGTTTGGAGATCACAGCAAAAAAATTGCAATATTCTGTTTTTCCAGTAGTTGTAATGAGTACTGGAAAACAGTTTGGTAATGTAGTTGCTAAGTAAAAATGGCTGTTGTTTTGGGTTTGTTTTGTTTTTCTTTTTAAAAAAAAAAAATTGGACAGATGCTGATTTCAAAGCTGGAGAAGAATAAAGCCATGAAGTCAGAAGACAAAGCAGAAATCATGAAAACACTGGAAATTTTGACTAATAGCATTACCAAGCTAAAGGATGAATTAAAAGGTGTATCACCAGGAGGAGGGACTCCTTTAAAAAGCATGAAAACTAAGACTCAGGTACTCAAGTTTTGGTCAGCTTTTTAATAAGATGAATTCACATGCTTAAGTCAGCAGAATAAAAATATGCAGCCACATCAGCAGTATTTAGAATGATATTGGTTTAATTTTGAAGTCGTCTTTGAAATGGGATGGGTTTTGCCCTCTTTTTAAAGGAACATAGTTAATTTTAAAACCATGCTGTTGTATATGTTGTCTTGTTGGTTTATCCACTGTTACACAGATACTACATCATCTGTAAAATCAAAAACAAAACCCAACCAAAAATCTTACGACTATTTCTTTTGACTTTTCTGATCTTTTGTGTATAGTCTATTGCTTCTTTAAATTTTTAAATTTTTAATAGAAATCATGAGAGTAATATTTCTCATGCAAAAGCTACTCACTGTAGCTTCTCACATCATTCATCAGTGAGGAAAAAGTTGAAGCGGCATAATTTTATCCTGAAAAGGGACATAGATTCATTATAATTTCTGGAAGTTAGTTTATATCTCTTGAAATAATTCTAGTTGCAGTGGAATACTCTACTGTGTTTTAGAGGGGGAACTAACAGTAATAATCCCAGAATTCAGACACTACTATAAGATCAAATTCCTCTTTTTTTTGAGATGAGAGAAGAGATTTTTTTTCTTTGTTTTTGAAAAAGAGTAGACATTGTTTGGTGAGAAAATGTTTCTGAGAGGTCTGAAGGAAGCTACTTACCTGTAGAGTGAACTTGAACTTTAAAAGTCCTAGAAATTGGCAATATTTTCAAAACTACATTTGACTGTTAAAGCCTCATGTTTTTGAGAAATACTCTTCTGTTGGTGGTGTACAGTGCTTCTTAAATTTGAACAGGAAGAATAGTTTAGAACAGTTTTAATCCAAAAATATATGCTAATTTGAATTAGAGTTTTAATGAAGTTTTTGAGCTGGTTTTCTATTTTCTTTGTAATACGGAAAGTGAAGAAACATTTTAAGCAAACCCGTTTCATAATGGACAAAATATCCAAACTGTAGAAAAGTTGATTTTATTGATAGCTTTCAGGGAGATTGTGCATTATCAGCAAGCATTGTTTTGTTAGCATTTGAAGAGAGAAAACAGTTAGTCCCATGTGACCTTTGTGAAAGTGAGGAATGAACAGAGCCTTCACTTCAAATTTCCAATTTAGATGGTTTTCTGAAAGACTTCGTTCTAGGTTCTCTTGCATTGGGTAGCTCAGGAGACCCTGCAAACTTGATGCAGATGAGGCCTGTGTGACTGTGCCAATCTTTGCCATTATCTTGTTCCAGTTATATACATCACGAAATACTCTCCCTCCTGAGTGTAGAAACCTTTGCTGCTTCTTGGTATGTCTCAAAGGACATATTTTCTTCTTGACACCTAACACAGCTCTGTAAAAGGGAAGTCTTCATTAAGAGCACTGGAAATAGACCTCAAAAGTCTAGAGGCTTTCTTTATGACACCCGTGTCACTGGCTGCTTTGTGAGTTTGAACTGCCGGTCATTACTAAACTTCAGACGAGGTTGTTTTGCCATGTCATTCATGTGTCATGACACAGTGGGATTTGAGAGAAACAATGATTCCAGTTTTTGTTTTCCAAAACTTTGAAAACCATTATGCAGGAGATAATGGATTTTTTTCTGTGATTATGGTAGATAATCAGAGAATGGGGCTGAAAGGCATTCAGGTTGAAGTTGAAGTTGCCACTTGAATAATCCAGCTTCTTTTTTTTTTTTTTCTTTTAAAGCTTCCAGGAAAAAACAAAGAAACAAAAAAACCCCTTCTTTATCGTTCAGTGGTGATACTTGGTTTCCAACTGTCACAACTGCGAAACCTTCATCTCTTGACAACCAGCCTTTGAATACATTACATGCTGTGGTTTTGTATCAACATGTGTAAACGTAGAACTGTTTCACAATCTGTAATTTTATCCTTCATTTGTGATGTCAGTGGAATATTTGGCTGCTGCGTTTTCCATTTTAAAAAAAAAAAAAGCTTCCAATTTGGATCAGAACCTCAAATAAAATTTTCATGGTCATATAAAGCCCTTTCTTGCACTTGTACCAGCACCTGCACCTCAGCGGTTGTAATGAACAGGTCTAAGTTTGGGTTCAGAGACACCTTTCAGTTTCATATATATTTTTGAACTTTCTAATAATTTTTTTTCAGGTACTGTGTGCTGGAAGGCAACTCCCGGTGCATCACAGACCAGCCTTTTGTTAGCAGAGGTCTTGTTACTATGGTTTTTTCTGTTGTGGTCTGAACAGAACTACCATTTTTGCTTTTTGCATTATGCAATTGTGATAAACTTGGATGCTTTTTCTCATTACTGATTATAGATTTTGAATTAATTCATAATTATACTGCATTTTCTTGTAGCATCCCTTCTTATCACCACCATCATATAATTTTGTATTTTCTCTTTTGTGTATCTGTAGTGTAGAAAAAATTCCATTGGCTTTGGCTTTATGTGGTAGCATATAAGCTTTGACATCACCAAGCTCAGAAACACACTGCTACACTTTGAAGTTTTATCTTGCCAAGAAGGCTCCTAAGCTTTTGCTTAGTTTGTTTTTGAAGGTGGAAACTAGCATAGTAAGCAGTATGCCTGTAAAGTTACAGCTGTGATCTGAATTAATAAGCCACAACTTGGTTAGGTTTAAAGTTTCAATACATCTTCTAGTTTTCAAATTCCCTTTCCTTATTGTTTCTAGGAACTTGTTTTCCAGATAGAGGTGCTGTGCAAGACTTCTACTTTACCTGGAGGCCAACACTTGCCAATCCTTAAGTCACTGTGTATTTTTGAAATAGCCTGCTGATAGGAGCGTAGGAATAGATTACTGGGTTTTATTGGACAATTGTTTCTTCAGTAGAGAATTCGAACCATGGAACTAATAATTTACCATAACAATTTCTTAGATGCAGAAAGAGTTACTAGACACTGAACTGGATTTATACAAGAAGATGCAAGCTGGGGAGGAAGTTACTGAATTAAGACGAAAATATACAGAACTACAGCTGGAAGTATGTTTGTCTCTTCTTTCGTAGCAATTAACTTTTAATCAAATATTTTCATATGCATTTATTAGCTTGTGTATTGTGTCATAAACTGTTTTTTCCAGAGTGCAATATTAAGCTGTGTGTAGAAGGAGGCGTTTAGCAATAATATTTTTAAAAATCAGTTTCTGAATTCCACTTAGAGAAATAGTATTGTGTTTGAAATTGACGTGATATTTTATAGTTTTGTGGTAGTAAGACTTTCTTGAGAGCATGGAATGTTTTTAAATTGTTGCCTGTAGGTGGTGGTGTTTGATACAGAAGAGTTAAACACTGCTTGATCTGCTATTTTTAAGTGTTAATCCTCTTAATGAGATAAACCGAAAAGGCTGAAGTGCCAGAAGTGGTATTATTACAGCATTGGTTTCAAGAGAAGCAAATACATATTTCAAAATAAGCAAATACAATGTTTCAAGAAGTGTTCAATGTATAGAAACACGCTTTCTCTTAAAGTACTTTCTTTTAAAAAAAACCTCAGAAGGCTGTGAAAATTCTTCATATCTGTGTCCTGTTTTGAGAAATTTTGAGTGCTGTGGGTGTTACTTGGTGTTATATTGCACTGTCTTGCCTGTATGATTGTGTAATATCTTCTTAATTGTGTGATAATCTCATCTCTTTACTGTTAAGCAGGCTGCTGTGTCACTTAAATCCCTCTTATCTTAATGAAGTTTGATCATGTCTTACGTATAACTACATATGAACACACTGCACATACATACGGCTAAGTTGCACTAAAGTCTTACGGTTAAACTAAGTTGTTATGCAGCTTTGGAAATTGTCCAAATAGATTTGTTAATAAGCCAAACAAATTGAATAGAGATGACATCAAAGCTTATGTTAACAATATATATTCTGATGATGAATAATATTTTATAGGTGTACTGAAAGCTTATTTGTAAGTTATACATTTTAGAAAATACGTGAATTGTATGATCTGTAAAACAGCAGTAGAAAAAGTAGGTGCTTGTTCCAGATGAAGTTACACTGTAGTTGAGTGTGCTAATCCTACTCCATCTCTCCATTGAGTCTGTTTGCATTAAAAAAAATAAAGTAGCAGCTTTTTCAGGAGAAGAATTTTGCTCGTAAAGTGAATAATCTGAGGCCTTTAGCAAATACTGTTTGAAGTAGATGGAGAAAAACAAGGTTATTAGTAAAGCACACTAGTATGCTTCAAGGAACAGCATGAAATGTATCCCTTATATAATTTACAAGAGGGATAAAGGGTTTTTTCCCTTGGTGTTTATTTGATTCTTCAGGATTCTTACAAATTATTTAGAAAAACTTTTATTCACACGTTTTCTTTGTGACTTTAACTCCCACAATATTCATGTGTTACTTCTGTGGCTCATAACCTGCTGTTCTGTTCCAGGTGGCCCTGATTTTACTGTGAGAAAGCCCAAACAGTATACAGCTTGATTGTTAAGGCAGGATAATCTTTTAACTTTCTGGATTATTCATTTAATCATTTAAAAGTGGGTGGTTTGGGTTTTTTTTAAAAAAAAAAACCAAACTCAAAAATCCCCCCGCAGGATTCTCTTTATAAAGAATAAAAAGTGAACTATATGCTGTTGTAAAATTATTCAAATAAATTAATGAATAAAGCCATAACAGATTGATCTTCTCATGGGTGATATCACTGGCATGCATTAAAGTAGTGCTATCAGTACTTGACTTGTAAACACTGTAGGATATGTTAAAAACATTGCTAATGATGATTGCATTTACATTTGATTCCTACAGCACATCTATTTGGATTTAGAAAGATTTTGTTTTTCTTGTAATAAACATTGAAATTAAATCATTGAAAGTGTTTTTTGAAACTAAAAAAAAACTTGTGAAAGTTATTTTAAATGGCTGTCAGAGAGACTGTCATCAGGCTTTTGGCTTTTCATGCCAGTTCTCTAGAAGCGATACACGAGTGTTGTGGGAATGAAAATTAGCAAGTATGTAGAGCCAGACAAATACTTTGTCCTTTTGAGGTGCTTGTTAGAGCCTCCGTTTCATACCTCACAATTCTTGACCAAAAACTATTATGCTGCATTAGTCCTGGTGAGAATAAAAGTCCTGGCTGGACTTTCTGAGACAAATTAAGAGACAAAGAGTTAAAATTAAGTAGTTAGTCACCACATCAAGGAAATTTGTTAATGAAATTTCAAATGTTGTACTGCAGTTCATTTCTCCTATGAGGAATTATCCTCATAGATAAGTACTCTTTCCTATTTCCATCCTGGTTTTGATCTGTTAATAATTAACAGTATTACCTTTTTTAACATTATTAACATGTTCACCTTTTGTTATTTTAAGACCTGTCAGCTGCTCTTTCTGAGGCTTGTTTGGGGATGTGTTTTTTAGGAAACATCAGAATTTGTGTTTGTTAATTTTGTCTAAATATTTAGATTATGAATTTTAATACATCAATATGTTATGTATAAACATCTTAGGCTGCCAAACGAGGGATTCTTTCTTCAGTTCGTGGTAGAGGGGTTCATGCAAGAGGTCGGGGTGCATCACGTAGCAGAGGTAGAGGAATACGAGGCCGGGGTAGAGGCAGAGGAGTTCCTGTGCATGCAGTTGTGGATCATCGACCTAGGGCATTAGAAATCTCTGCTTTTACAGAAAGTGATAGAGAAGATCTTCTTCCTCATTTTGCGGTATGTGGCAATTTCACTTTTTCTATTCTTTGGATGACAGTCTTCTATAGAATGGCTTGTTTTCTTGTAATTCAATTCATCTGGAAATACTATTTATGAATGAATCTTTAGCATGATATAGCCATTCATGGAAAAGGAGGATGCATCAGAAAAAGGTGAAACAAAGAAATTACACCATTGGTTCAACTGGTTATAACTGTAACTGCCTAGCATTTACAAGGCTTTTTTTTTTTTTTTTTTCTTAAGAAGTAAAGGAAATTGAGAATATAAAGTAATTATTTATTTCTCCAGGATATATGTTACAAATTTTTAGGTAGAGAAATATAAAATAACTGAAGGGATGGTGAGCACAAAGACTGATTCAGTGCCAAACTTACAATACCTGAAGTCTGTTTATCTTTATTGAAGTATGTTAACAAGTGCTGAAAATTTTCAGTGCTTTTGCCTAACTTTCTGAAGTTAAGAATCAAGATGAGAATTGTGCAACTATATGCAGATCTTGGCAGGGCAACCAAAGGTTTCCGTCCATATCTGTAATCTTAAGAAGACAGAGCTTTTTGTAGATTTTTTTGTTTGTTTTCTTTTTAGTCAAAAAAATGATAAATTGACGTACATGATTTTTTCGTAAACTTTTATTTGCAAATATAATAAAGTGAATAATCAACATAAAATTATAACCCCCCCTTATCCTACATTAAAAAAAGGTTATAATGAAAGGAAATTTGTTTATTTTGTGGAATGAATGCGAAGAATAGATATTCTTCTATTCTAGAAGAATAGTGGCATAAATTGTGTGAATTGTCACCTGTGTGTGTCTCCACCGTTGGGTTTGGATTTGGTTTTTTTCTTCAGTATTTAATTGCAGTAATCCTCTCTGAAGTTAGAGGTCCAAGAGCCAGTAAGTCCAGTGAATTCTACTCCAGTGTACTTAATTTTCCTGTCTGGCAACCATGCAAGCAGCTTTTCAAAAGATCAAGAGCCAGTGAGGACCTGTCTCTCCTTACTCAAATAAAAAGAAAGCAAACAAACAAACAGAAAACCCATAATAAAAAAATGTCTCTATTATACTGGGTTTTTTAAGATGTCCTGTTTCCAGGAGAATAGATAGATATAGGTATATATACGCATACACATACATAAATGTACTTATGTATTTTGTTCCCCTTAAATATACTTCATCATATCTATATCAGGGAGCAAAAAGGAAACCTTCATACCCATAAAGGAAACAAAATTACTTTTTATAGAAATGTGTGACAGACTGAACACTTACATTTGCCTAAATATATATATATATGTATGTATATTTAAGGAGAATAAAAATATTTTCTGTAGAGATGTATGATGGACTGAACATTTGCACAATGACTTTACAGATTTTTGGTGTAAAACTAAGAACATGTAACTTCAGAATGGAGCAATACAATCCATTTGGTCAGCCACAGGATGTTTCTAAGTCCATTTTCAATCATGAGTATAAGAAAAATCGTATTTTTAATATACAGCGTTATATTGTGATTTAGTCTGCCTTATGAATATTGCTAAAGTAAATTTTGCTGGTCACCTTTCCTATTTTTCATTTCACTCTATGTACTTCTCTTACTGACTGCAAAGAATATAAAAATAAAAGAGAATCTGCCACTGTTAAAAGCTTGCTATGTGGTGTCATTTTATGGTCATAAATTTGCTTAGAACTTAGTGTTTTTCTTATACTTTGGTTGTATTGCAGAGAATATTAAACTTACTATCTTGAACAAACAAAAATATTGACCAAAAAAAAGCTTAGTAGCATCAACAAATACAATTCTATTCGCAGTGTATGTGTACAGATATATTGGACATTGTAGCTTACACTGATGGCAGCATTAAAGGTAGCAATATTGTAGAGACTGTTACAGAAATAGGTGGGGCAGGTTCTTAAAATGTTGAAACCAAGTTAAATTTTGAAACTTTTTCTACAATCCCAGCGACTAATAAATCTCTTTGTGGAAGAGTTTCATAATAGATTGATGGAATTGTCTCAAGATGCCTTCTTTCTGATCGAGAGAAGTATTGAAGCAGAAGACCATTTTTCCTGTCAGAATTTTACTTCGTACCTGTATGTGTACAATCAGGAAATGTAGAAACTACAGCAGTCTTGTATTTTAGAAGTGCAAGTAAAAGTAACTATCCCTTGCAAGGACAAGTACTTTCATTGGCATTAAGGCTGTGAAAGGTACACTACTCTAATTTTATATGATTTTTGAGGGCATTTGATTTAGGACGGTGTTTTTAGAAGTGAAGAACTATTTCACTAAGCTTTTTATTTATTTGTTTATTTTTTAAAAGCAATATGGTGAAATTGAAGATTGCCAGATAGATGACTCTTCTCTCCACGCGGTGATTACCTTTAAGACAAGAGCAGAAGCTGAAGCTGTGAGTATAGTCTTGGTTGAAAATACTCTGCAACATTGAACTACTTTCTAGTTGCATTATACATCTATATTTGATTGAATTTAATACTGCTAATTATTTAAAAACATTTTAAAATAAATCTGTCACAGAAGCTTAATTTTAGATTTAACAAATCTGTCAGAACAGCATATTACTGAAATCCTTTGGGAAATGAAGATGTTTATAGCGAACTCAAATACAAGATATAAGAAAGAAATTAAGAGAAACACTTGGGCATTGATAGCTGGATGTCTTGATTTATCATTATTTAATTGGCAGTTGTTTTCAGCTGAAGACGTGATACCCTCACAGTTTTCCTGAAATTTCACTGACATCCTGCAGAATGAGCCCATATATTTACCTTTGCCTGAAAACCTGTGATAGTGTAATTGTGATTTGATGAGATGGGATTTGCTTTATTTTTTTTTTTTCTTTTTTAGCACACTTAGAAATTTAGGAAATTAAAAAAGTACAGAATTATAGAAGTAACTTTTAGAGACTAAAATCCAGAGTTAAGGTATGTTGTAATTCAGCATCCTTACATATGGATCATTTGGACTTCATATGGATCAGCAGGACTCCTGCCTTATTCAGCCCATGGTGTAGGCAATATATGAACCTGTGCAAAATAATGAACATAGTTGTTCTACAAATGATCTTGTTTAAAATTCTTGCATCGCTGTTGGGAAGGAGTATCCTGAAAATAATAGGGATTCCAGAAAAAACGCGTTCTTATTTACAGTATGGTTGTATCTAAAGATTTATTTTTTTATTTATATTTTGCGCAAAGTTCATCTTGTGGAGTTTACTTCAACACAGTTTTCATACCTGGCCAGACTGTTCTGGTTTTGTATGCTTTATCTTGAGACATCAGTGACCTGACTGACAGAAATACTGATATTTACAATGCAAATTAAGCCAGTGGGGACAATAGTTTCTCAAAATACCTAACCATATTGAGGCCTGTAATCAGTGGTGTCCCCCAGGGGTCAATACTCAGTCTGGTCTTCTTCAACATATTCATCAATGACCTGGACGAGGGGACAGAGTGTATCCTCAGCAAGTTAGCTGATAATCCCAAGATGGGAGGGGTGGCTGACACACCAGAGGGCTGTGCTGCCATCCAGTGGGACCTGGACAGGCTGGAGAGCTGGGCAGAGAAGAACTTCATGAGGTTCAATAAGGCCAAGTATAGGGTGCTGCACCTGGGGAAGAAGAATGCCAGGCACCAGATTAGGGGGGGACCTCCTGGAAAGCAGTTCCGAGGAGATAGGATCTGGGAGTCCTGGTAGACAGTAAATTATCCATGAGCCAGCAATGTGCCCTTGCCGCCAAGAAGGCCAATGCCAACCTGGGCTGTATAGGGCAGTGTGAGGCCAGTAGATCGAGGGAGGTCATTCTCCCCCTCTACTCTGCCCTGGTGAGGCCACAACTGGAATACTGTGTCCAGTTCTGGGCTCCCCAGTTAAAGAGAGGCAGGGACCTACTGGAGAGAGTCCAGCGGAGGGCAATGAAGATGACTGGGGGACTGGAGCATCTCCCCTATGAGGAAAGGCTGAGCGAGCTGGGACTCTTTAGCCTGGAGAAGAGAAGGCTGAGGGGTGATTTAGTTAATGTTTATAAATACCTAAAGGGTGGGTTGAGGGAGGATGGAGCCAGACCTTTTCAGTGGTTCCCGGTGACAGGACGAGGGGTAACGGGCACAAGCTGGAACATAGGAGGTTCCATTTAAATATGAGGAAGAACTTGTTTTCGGTGAGGGTGACGGAGCACTGGCACAGGCTGCCCAGAGAGGTTGTGGAGTCTCCTTCTCTGGAGATTTTCAAGACTCGCCTGGATGCAGTCCTGAGTGATGTGCTCTAGGGGATCCTGCTTTTAAGCAGGGGAGTTGGACTAGATGGTCTCTGGAGGTTCCTTCCAACTCTGAATATTCCGTGATTCCATGTATTCAAGGTGAAATTCAAATATCCCCCTGAAAGCAGGGATATTTTAGCTGGGTCAGAATTCATGATCGATGTGTGAGATCCACATTCAAGTTAGCATTAAAACTTTTAATTGTTGAATGACTTTGTATCTAATTGTACCTCCATTTTTAAATTAAAATATTATGAAAAATGGGGTTTTTTTTCCAATTATAGTAAAATTTGTATTTTCCTTAAGATATTCTCATATATGAAATATATTTCCACTGGAATTTGTGTTTACTACTAAAGGAGACTTTAAGACTGGCAATTGCAGAAGTTGTAGAAGGTAATCATTAAAAGCCTCTGTTGAGGCCAGTTGTGAAGTAAATGCAGCTAATATTTTACCTTCTTGAATGAAAATAGGCCTAGGCTTTATGACCATATGTGTTCTAGCCTGGAAGGAAGAGGAGGATTCCCTATTGTAAAATGTTGCATTTTTATGTAGCAGTAATTTCTTCCAAAGATTACAAGTTGTTTCTGGACCTAAATGTCACATATAAGTACTTTTAAAAATTCTAGTTGTGTGACATTGTGATGAGACCATGGACAAAAAGCTCCTGAGCTGCATTTTAATAAGCATAGAATCTTTTAAATTTATCATAAATTTATATGTACAGATTTAAAATTTATACCTGGGGACTTTAATATCACACAATTCATGTTCAGATGTCATTGAACATGTAATTGTTTCTACATTTCACATTATGCTGTGCTTTCAGATTGTGCTATAAATCTTTTGTGACCATGATGGTTATTTCGGAATGTTGCTAACGCTGATTTATGCTCATTCATGTTACTTTAATTTGAACATACTATTTCCAAAGCAGGCACTTAATGCAGCTGGTACTTAGAAAAGCATGAATATCCCATGAGTTAAAAACTTTTACGTTTTAATTACAACAGCTTTACAGAAAGTGGAACGTTTTCCAGTAGATTAGGTTGCAATCACAAAGGGGCTTTTTTTAGTTGTTTGGGGTTGTTTTATTATCATATATATATTAAATCATTTCTGTTTGTGGGATGTCATACTTCTTCCAGTAAGTTATGCATTAACAGAATTGTGTCCATCTTTGAAAGGTGAAGAACCCATCAAGATAGTATTAAAAACCAGGAAGATGTTGGTTCAGTATGTTACCCACATCACCAAATTATTTATGGTTTCCAAAGCTTATTTTCTTCTGGATATATTTTGATCACTTTTCTGAAAGGATGTGTGAATTCCATGTGCAGTGAATGAAGTTTTTTTTTTTTGTTTTAACCTATTAACAGTAATTCAGTATGAACCTGTTACAACATGGATTTTCTTGTTGGGTTTTTTTTTTCTGGCATTTAAGTATTACTGCAGTTAATTTTTCCCCTGACAAAGGAATATATAACTAAAATGTAAAACTTGTTTTAGGCTGCAATTCATGGATCTCGTTTTAAAGGACAAGAGTTGAAGTTGGCATGGAACAAGCCTGTTGCTAGTATGTCAGCTGTTGAAACAGAAGAAGCTGAACCTGATGAAGAAGAAGTAAGCTTGCGTTTTCTTTTTTTTCTTTCATTTTTCTTTTTTAAGATGAAATACTGTAGCTTTTTCAAAAGAAAATGACCAGTTGATTCATATGTCTATTTTTGAATCTAACTTGTGTTTTGATATCAGAAAGTGGATCTATTTATAAATACATTTCTTGTTTTCTAGGCTGTTAAAATCCCAGATACTTTACTTTTCCATGCAGAAATGTTTCATTTCTTACACAACAAAAAACTCTAGAGGATATATCTACAAAATAGAAGGGGTGGGTTTGAATTAGTATGAGAGAGACTGAGGATTTTGTCCAAAATGAAGTGCTTTGTACCATCTACTTGGGGCACTAATTTGTTAGAAAATCAAATTTCAGAATCTAATTTTTCTTTATGGAGAGAGATGGCTTGGAGGATAGAAGCGAAAGAATAGTTTAGAGTGTTTACTAACTTCATTGGGACATCTAAAGTACCCATGCCGAGTTAGCCTTCATCATAGTGCATGAAGGGTACTAAAGCCTTGTCCAAATAATTGATTAATGTAGGAATAGTGGGGCAACATTTCTTCATGCATTTAACTCATTAAACTCAAAGTACTGTTATTTGTCAATTTTAAAAAATAAATGGGGAGGAAGTCAAGCAATCTTTTCTAATTCATTTACTGTTAGTTAACTGTATATACATAATTACCATAGAATAGCTGAAGTAGAAGTGCACCATGACGTATTTGGTGATAATATTATGACTGTATGTTTTTCCTATGATATTTTGGCAGGCCTACCATAGAAGCTGCTTCACAAAATTGTTTTGATAGAACCAAATTTGGTTATTCTTTTTACATTTTGTAGTATTCAGTTTCTGTTGGGTTTTTTTCCTGAAGAAAGCCAGTTTGTCGATTTGCTTTTTTTTCCTCCAGAAATGCTAATTTAATTTTCATGTGTCAGTCAAAGACAGGTAAACTGCTTCCACCACTGTGTATTCATAGCATTTGTGCATTCTGACTTACTAAATATTACTTTCCTTGTATACACAAACCTCAAGTATTGTCAGACAGTAATGAGCTGAGTGAACAAGAGGCTGTATTAGGGAATCGTCAGAGCATCTTAGATATTTTGTCACTTCTCCTTCAGGGATGTATTGCCTGTGAAGATCAACAGCCATATGTGTTGCCGCAAGGAGTCTACCTTGTTGGGAAGTCTCATTGAGTAGCTACTTTTGGTCACAACAGCCCCATGCAGTGCTACAGGCTTGGGGAAGAGTGGCTGGAAAGCTGCCTGGTGGAAAAGGACTTGGGGGTGTTGGTTGGCAGCCGGCTGAACACGAGCCAGCAGTGTGCCCAGGTGGCCAAGAAGGCCAATGGCATCCTGGCCTGTATCAGAAACGGTGTGACCAGCAGGAGTAGGGAGGTGATCGTGCCCCTGTACTCGGCACTCGTGAGACCACACCTTGAGTACTGTGTCCAGTTCTGGGCACCACAGGATAAGAAGGACATTGAGGTGCTGGAGCGAGTCCAGAGAAGGGCAACGAGGCTGGCGAGAGGTCTGGAAAACAGGCCTTATGGAGACTGGCTGAGGGAACTGGGGTTGTTTAGTCTGGAGAAGAGGAGACTGAGAGGAGACCTCATTGCTCTCTACAACTACCTAAAAGGAAGTTGTAGTGAGGCTGGTGTTGGTCTCTTCTCCCAAATTACTAATGATAGGACGAGAGGAAATGGCCTCAAGTTGTATCAGGGGAAGTTTAGACTGGATATTAGGAAGAAGTTCTTTACTGAGAGAGTGGTTAGGCACTGGAACAGGCTGCCCAGGGAGGTGGTGGAGTCGCCATCCCTGGAGGTGTTCAAAAAACACGTGGATGAAGCACTTGAGGCCATGGTCTAATGGTCTAGTGGTTGGGGAGATGATGGGATAAAGGTTGGACTTGATGATCCTGGAGGTCCTTTCCAACCATAGTGATTCTATGATTCTTCATTTTGCATAATGAAGGAAGGGCATGCAGGGATACACAAACACTTCAGAGTGAAGGAAGGAAAGTACAGACTCATTGGTAGGTGAACTACAGTGAAATTCATCTTTTAAACCCACCTCAAGACTCCGAGTGTAGGCTCTGGGGTATGGGTAGTGGGGGAAAGGGAATGAAGATAGTACAAGCTACATGTGCTGGCTGCACTGGCAAAGGGATAGGACAGATTAACAAAGACCTTGGGCCTAGATGCTTGGCAACATCTTGTCAGCTGAGAAGTGTTCGTTATAGTCGGATACATCAATTTTAGGAGGTGGTTTTTCTCCTTAGCAGGAGTCATCAGGTATGTAAACTCAGGGAAAAGACTGCATGAGTCTGTTTTCTGTAATTTGTAAATTGGCGGACTCATCTAAAAGTTCCCGGATTTTCAAAATTTAAGTAAAAAGGGAAAGTAATACTTTTTTTTTGTTATTAAGAAATAATTTCAATATTTGAAAGTTTAGTTTTATTGTAGTTATTTGGTTTTTTTCCCTGACCTTTTTTTTCCTATCACTTTTCTTGAGATGTGATTCTGTTCTTTAATTTAACTGGTTTTATTTGTCTCTGGACTGTTTCTGCAGTCATTCCTTGGCGACTTGCTGTGGAAAATGTCTAGGAGTTGATCTTGGATCAAAAACCCTAGCTGTTCGTTGCTTTTGTATGCTTGGTAAAATCTTTGCAATAGCACATGCGTAATACAAAAATAGTGGTTTACCTGTATTTTTGTTAAAAGTATTTCAGGATTCTTACTTGGCCCAGTGTTTACAGATGTTTTATTTAACATGATTGATGTACTTACCTTTAACCCTTTCCCATTTTCAAAACAAACCAAGTACATGTAGCTCTCCTGTCTTCTTTGTGTAATGAGATTGGATTTTATTTTAATTTTTTACAACTGAATTAATCCCCCTAACCTTCACGAAATTTCTTTATATAAGGGATTTTAATTCAGTAATCTTTGGGAAATTTTGCATTTAAATGCCAGGGAAGATTTAGATGGGATATTAGGAAAAATTTCTTCACTTAAAGGGTTATCAAACACTGGAATAGGGTGCCCAGGGCAGTGGTGGAGTCCCCATCCCTAGAGGTATTTAAGAGATGTGTAGATGAGGTGCTGAGGGACATGACTTGGCAGTGCTAGGTTACTGTTTGGACTTGATGACCCTAGAGGTCTTTTCCAACCAAGGCTATTCTATGATTCTAAGTCAACCTTCACACCTGCTGTTGAATTTGGAAATTCTGTAGCAAAAAAATGCAATTACTGGGCCAAGAAGAATAAGCCTGTTACCTAACAGCTGGGATGCTTAGCCAGGGAAGGACATCCTTGTGTTTTAGTCCGTCCTTTAGCTAGTGCAGAAATTGCTTTGATAGGTGCAGTCAAAAAAGTTTCGAGACAGAGGTTAGTTAATATATATACACAGTCCTGTGTCTGTATGTTGACAAAAATTAGAACTCATTGTTTATCTATCTTTTTTTTTTTTTTTTAGCTTTACCTTTCTGAAGGCTGTAACTGTCATCCTGAAACGTTCAGGGTTTTGTGAAGTCTGTTGAGTTACTGTGTTGGTACTGAAAGCAATAGAAAATACCTTAATGTATTTTGTCAAAATTTCTGTAAATACCTGTCTCCCTGCCCTGATCTTTTAAATCTTTATATTGGTTTTAAGCTTGGTTATGCTGTCAGAATCAAAATGTCTCAGATACAACCTTTTTCATGCTATGCTACAGGTAGACTAAGCTCTTAGATGAAAACAGGCATAGTTACTGTGAATGTGGAAAAACTTAGTTTTCAGTATAGCACCTTAAGTTTCATGGGAACATTGCAGCTTGGGCATGAATGATGTGCTGAAGAATCAGAAGAGTTATTTAAGTATGAGGTGAATATGACCTGGTCATTTTGAAGTCCACTGAAAAGAAAGTCTCATTTGCTTTTTTTTTAATATATATATAAAAAATACATATACATGCAGCTTACTTTTTGGAAAGCATTACTGTTTACTTATTAAAAATAAATTTCTTCTTTCTTAAATCACAAGTATCAGATTTGTATTTTGTCTTTTCATAATGTTTTTGTGACATAACAGTATCATGTTTTTCTCTTGAAGTTTCAGGAAGAATCTTTGGTGGATGACTCGCTGCTTCAAGATGATGATGAAGAGGAGGAGGATAATGAATCTCGTTCGTGGAGAAGATGATTCAGCTGATTGATGACAATGCTAGAACTGCACCTGTGTTGCATTAGTATTACCTAATGTACTTCTGCATCTTTGTATTAAAAGGGGTTTTGATGAAGTTGGATTCGGATATAGACTAAAAAGCATCTGGTCGGTTATACATTTTGAGAGATTGATGTTTGAGTTACATTTCAGTAAATGATTGCTAAAGACATCATACTAGGAACATATGCAATGTTTTTATTACATAGTTCTACAGAAAGTTACAGAATTCTTTGGGTTCTTTGTAATTTACCGAATTGGTCAAACACAAATGACCAAAAGTTGTTATAACATAGATAATTTTTGTTCTATTCCAGATACGGAATGAAAATTTGCATTTAAAATCTTTGTGAATGTTTTCAGAAATGAATAGATAACAGTACTAAACTGAAGTCTCTAAAGTTATGTATTCATAATATTGCATAGTAGTATGCTTAGGCTTTACTATGTACTAGCCTTTTGTTGGATTTGTGTACGTATTTTACCTATGGGTTTTAATGATAAAGTGTATGACTGCTTTGCATATAAGTCCTTATGACTTTAAGATGTTAAAAAATAAAGAAATGGAATGGTCTTCAAAAAAAAAAAAAGAAAAAAAAAAAAAAAAAGCAATAACCAAAAAAGCTAAGGCAATGGTCCTTCATAATGAAAAAAAAAAAAAAAAAAAGAAAAAAAAAAAAAAAGAAAAGAAAAAAGACCATTCCAAATGGCAACCCCACCCCCATATTCACAAAAGGAGCTCTAATCACTATCACTTATACCAAAGTAGTATTGAATATTAAAAAAAAGTCACAACAAAATGATGTTTCATTTACATTAACACACAGGTGTAGTCTGTTGCATAAAAGCTTTTGGTTGTCTTCTGAATTTTAAACTGATTTCTGTCAAAAGGTAAATAGAATAGTATTCCAACAATAAGGAATTTATTCTGCATCCCTGTACTTGTGCAACTGTAGAAGAAAATTTGATACCACAGAAATACATGCAGTACTGAAATGTAATTTAGAAAACCATGTTAGCTGAAGTGGAATATTTGGTATGTATTATTCTAAAAACTTTGACTACATGCACTAATGCATCTTTTTTAGTCTTGTGTTTCTGTGATTACACTTTTCCATTTCACAAGTTAATACTCAGAAGATACGAAGTTCACACTATGATGTATATTCATCATTTAAAAATGTACATACACGAAATGTTAGAATTTCTACACCACAGAAATACTTAATTGGCTCTTTCTAGCAGGGCATTCTGTTACACAAGGTCTCAAGTTTCTCCTGGTCTTAGGAAGGAGAACTGCCTAGTCCTTTGCAGTAAAGGACCTCTCACCAGAAAGACTTGCTTTTATTTCCATTTAGGGACATTCTGCTGGTCTGTTTTCAAAAGAAAATCCATATATTAAGTATTACAGTTGAGGAGTTGCGATGTGGTGTGTCCCCCCCATTGACTCACTGAGTGCAGCATAAAATCACTCTCTCTCTTATCAGATATGTGCAGGGGATGGTACTTCAGTTAGCAGTGTGTTTTCTTTAGTCTGTGTTTTGGGGGAGGGAGGTGGGGGAGAACTGCTCTAAGTCATGTCCCTGCCCTTTTTTTTTAATTCTAAAATAGTTGCCGAGGAAAGTAGAAGTAGTAGTATCCCAGAGAGAGGATCTCTGGCTGTAGAATTTTTCTGTACTTTTCAGTTATTTGAGGGGTTTTTGAGACCTGGATCATGTTTTGGGAGTTCTTGTTGTTTTCTCCCCCCACACACCCCGTGTCCCTGTGTGTATGCATATCTTGTTGCAAAAATATGCATTTAGAATTTTTGTATAGTCTTAGTTTCACATTGAAATTTCACAATTGACTGCCATGCTTGTTACAATAAGTTCTAAATCTTGCTATAAAGAATTGTATTTGGGAAATTGATTTCCTGAATTTCAGGCAAAATAAAATATTTTAAGAACCTTTTTACTCAGTGCTCTGAATGAGCTGTTCTAGTTCACTGAATTAAATACAAGCTTTTCTACTTTTCTTTTTTAATAATTTAAATATCTGAAGGGTGCCAGATGACAGTCCAGGAGGTGGAAGTTTTTTGTGTGTTGTTTTACAGAAAAGGTCCAGCACAAGAAAGGACTGTGGATACTGCCTTAAGGTGGTTGTGTGGCATGCTTTGTCTGGTGCTCAAACTTGCCTTGTCACTGCAGTCAATCAACAAAAGCTAATGATGACTGTTAGCGTGTTCTTTACATGAATGATGCTTCTGAATCATCTGAAATTGCTGTGTCATGTAATTTTGAAATGAGTATTACAAATTTGCCTGCCTTTTTTGACTTCAAGCTGGGAATGCATCCATGCAAGATTCATTTCTTAATAGCTGTTTGCACCCTGGTCTACTTGTAAGGAGATTAAACCTTTTAAAATTCTTTTTGCCACATTACTCCCCCAAGTTTCCATCAATGAAAGGTGCTGGGGGGGCAGTTCTTACTGGTGTGTATTTTGTACTCTGCTACTGCCTTGTGACACTCTGAATGATTGAAAACCACTGGGATCAGAATAGCTCAGTTTACTCTTACTTTAAGAAACAAACCCAAATGTTTTTTTTTCAGTCAAAACTAATCTGTGGTTGTATGCCATTCAGCTTAAGAGTAACGGTGTCCCAGTTGCAGTCTAAATGGATTCTGTATGTATTTCTGTCATTAGCAAATGACTTTCTTGATTTCTTTTTGGCTTGCTCTGTCCTGTATTCCTTGTCTGCGTATGCTCTCCCTTTTTTTGCTGCTGCCTTAGCCAACCTTTGTCATTTCTGTTCAGTCAGATCCTTATTAGCATAGCCTTCAGTGAAACCAGTTGTCACCTGGAGCAGCAGCCTTCCTTGTTTGAATCAATGAGCCAAGCATCCTGCTGACTTTCATTCCCTTCTTTACTTAGTTCATCCTTCTGAGTGCATTCCCAGGTACACCTCCACTGTCATTAGCTAATTCATTGTATTTTTTTAACAGTTGTGCAAATGGATTTTCCTAGTCTGAAACACCAAGAGCTGGGTTACCTTGGTTTTCCCCAGGCAGCTTTTCAAAATTTCTGTGGAAAAAAAGGTAAACATTTTAGAAAGTATTTTCCAGCTAGATGCTAAAGAGCTTGAATAAGATGTGATCTGACAGGTGGTTCAATGACAGTATTGTAGTAAACCACATTTGGTTGAACTACAGAAATTATAAGTAATGTCAGTAATTCCGACTATTTTACATTGTCTATTACTTAAGCATTACTTAACACCAGAGGTATTTGTATTTTTTTCATTTCTTAAAACTCACTTAAATCAGAAAACCTATAGAAGAAATACAAGTTCTTTATTGAAACACAAAGGTACAGGACTTATTTTACAACCAAGTCTAAGCAGGTCTATTTCTTAAATAGAAAAAGCACTTGTTGGTAAGTATTTGTAAAAATTTAGGCACTTAAAATAGACTTTTGTTCTAAATCACACTCTGAAAACAGTCTCTTGCTTAACTATAGAAAAGGAGTCAAAAGATATTATCCAGCTAACTTAGGTGTCTGAGAACAGTGTAGCATGATTGTACCTAATTTAAAACGTCCAATTTTGTTGTTGACTACTCTCAAGAGGTCTCCAAACTGGCTAAGCTTACTATTCTTGTATGCCCTTGGATAACTTTTAATAACTGCACATTTCTTTGAGGCTTTTTTAGATGGAATTGACAATTCGTAATCATCAGCTGTCTTGTGAGCATAAAAAAGCATAGAAAGATGCACAAGAACTCGGTTTTAACTCAAGGATGTGATTTTGGATGTTCCCTGTATTTTAACTAATCCCTGAACTAATCGATCTCACAAAAAAACAGATGGGGAGGGGCAGAGTTGGTTGGGTTTGTTTGGTTTTGTTTTCTTCCAGCACTACTGTTCTACCAGTAAACAAAA
Source organism: Podargus strigoides (assembly GCA_028020825.1). Taxonomy (NCBI): domain Eukaryota; kingdom Metazoa; phylum Chordata; class Aves; order Caprimulgiformes; family Podargidae; genus Podargus; species Podargus strigoides. Next base: position 44,790,001 of record CM051622.1, on the reverse strand, counting down.
CAACATAAAGTGCATAGACCTTCAATGAAGCACCTCATTTACTGTCATTCAACATTGTTTTAATGTTGCAACTAAAGACAATAGTCAGATTTAACCCCCTATCATTTATCTTTTATTACAATTAGCTACTTAAGTTACAATTAACATATTAAGATTAGAACAACTGAAACAAATAGCAGATACTTGAGGGTTCTGTGGGAAAAAAAAAAATTGTGAAAATCTGAATAATTTTTATTGTTCTTCATCACTCTATTCCGAGTGAAGCGGTTTCTTACTATACTGATATTATAGCACTTGATTACTTTCAAATGAACCTGTTAAGTCAAAGCAGAAGTTTCTTGATCAAGATTAAATATATATCTTTTTCAGTTGAGCCAATAGAGCTGTAAACTGATCCCTGGTGAAAATGAACTCTTAGTGATTGTGGACTCACGTAGACCTCTATAAGCACACTAGTGTGCTTGTCACACAGTTGCCTAAATACTTTTATAAAGGTAGTTCTATAAAATAATTATTTTTATTTTTTACTTTAATTTGTCTCTATGTGTTTTATTGTGAACCACATTTTAAGTCTGTAGACATCAAAAATACTTGTAACAAAAATAGACTGGTGATTTCAGTCTTCTATTTGAATTCTCTTTAATGCTACTGAGAGGGATTTCAAGAACATACTGCACAACTGATTTCCCTTTTTTTTTTCCTAATGATCATTATTTGTAAATTCCTTCTATATGTTAATGCTAAAGCTTATCTGAATGCTGGGAATTTTTCTATGTGAGTGAAGATTAATTTTATTTTTTTTTCTTACAGTAAGCTTGTAATCCTGAGACCAGTTGATGTCTTTGAAAATCACCTCATCTGACCCTGTGGTATTTTATAATAATTTGATGTTACAGTTTGAATTCTTGAATTCTGAGATCCTTCCTGCTTTGTTAGCCCAACAGACTAATTCAGTTTCCTACCTTTGTCTGACAAAGACTGGAATACTACATTCAGCAAATCTGTCTGTACTAGTTGATGAGCTGAATTTTAGTATTTCCCTGTCAGCAACTGGAAGAAAAAAATTTTCAGGCACGTACTCTTCAAAACTCATTTTTCTGAGAAATATCTGCAGTGGACTTCTTTTAAAAACTATTTTGACCTTTGGGATGCAGGAGGGTAAAATTGTCTTTTTACCCTTTAACGCTATTTTAATCTTCTATGTTGCAGTTTCACTTAAGATTTTATGGTAGTAATTTGATGGGTAAATATTTTCTTTAAAAAGTCAGATCTTTTTATATCATCTAGCATATACTTTTCTTTAAAAAAAGAAAGGGAAAAAAACAAACTGGTATTTACCTCCTGACAAGCTATGGAGATTATTTGAAATAAGAAATGTTATTTACAGTCCTCAAAACTCGAACAGTGCAGATGACCCTTTCCCAGTTGCTGAAGAATGACTTCTGCATCTTATGCTTAGTGTTCTTTTAAATGCAAAGGAAAAAAGAAATACTAACTTCTCCAAAATGTTTTCCTAATGATCTGCAGCTAGACAAAAAAATTCTCAGCTCTAAGGCACACTAACTCTTCTCTTTATACAATAATTTGCTCTCCAGGGAAATGAGAAAAGTTTCTTATGTTTTAAAGGTCATAATTTATTCTTCATGTTGCACAGGATTTTTTGCAGTTAAGATGTTTGAGCCAAAATATTTCTTCCTTGTAGAGAAAACAAAGGCTTCACAAAAACATATGTTGATCTGTGCTTGTAAAAATTTATATCCTTTTGCCAAAATCACGTGCATGTTGCTAATGCACATCTACGGTGTAGATGAGATCTACAGAAGCACGAAAATGCCTTTAGGGTACAAGAACTCTCATTTTACAGAACCTCTCAGCTCTGCAGGACTCTGCTGCATAAGAGCTGAGAGAAGTGTCCTTTCCATTAAAGCACCTTGTTTTAACATGAAGAAATGTTCTTTCTCACATTTGCACACTGTCCTTTCTCTGTTTTAAAAAAAAAAAAAGACCTGATTTTTGTGGTCGTCTTTTTTTTGAGATATAAAGCCTTGTATTTTCTCTTTCGAATGCTAGAGGGCAGTATGGCTACACAAGTAAAACACAGTAACTGGAAGTAATTTGCTCCCATTTCAACACTTCTGTGATATTTTTCCTGTTTCAGTTCTCATACTAATATTTGCATTTCTTGCAGAAACCTGTATACATCTCTACCATGTCAGCAGAAATTCTATTTGTGTGAACTGAAACAAAGTATCTCTCTTTGGATTTGGGTACCAATGATACAATATGACTCCAGGTGTTTAAATCTGAATAAAACAGAACATTTCTGTGTTGCAAGTGGCATATATCCATCTCCTTTTCTGCTCTGGGAGCTGAATTAGTTTTTGATAGATTACAGTTGAAGTTATAGAAAACTTTGGGTAGCTACATCCTGTTTGTAAAAGCTTTTCATAAGAATTAATCTTTTCAGCATGTGTTTATGCTCTGGAATAGGGCATATGCCATGAATGGAAAGCTAAAACTTATTGCTGGAAAGTGGAGGGGCAGAAATGGCAGATAATGGTACATTTTAATATAAGTTACAAAAGAAATTTCCAGCCTAACATGGTGTGAAGAAATTTCACCACTATAACCAGTTATCTTTGCTTTATGTTAGTCATGTTAAATACATCAAAGAATTACTGTAGCTGCACCAACTGGTGCAGTGTAACTACATGAAACAATTTTTCAGCTGCGATATGAAATACTTGTTCATCCTGGTGCTTCCAATATACTGTCTGTTACTGTCGTGCCCGAGTGCATTGGGAAGCTACTGGTAGCCCATGCATTTCTACACTTGGAACTCGGAATGTGTAACAACCATGCGCACAAATCATGTTTAGGCCAACAACATGGCTCATCCTGTTGTTTTCCTTTCCCTTTCAGTCATTAGTGTGATAACAGAAACTGCTGAGGTATCACAAATTTTGTTACGCTCCTTCTAGCTCACAAATTCAACTATGGGGAGATTATTACATGCTCTCTTTCTTTTTCTTGCAAGATGGCAGCTGTATTGTCACCTGTAGATAAGCATGGTAAAATGCTGGAAAACTTCCAAGAAGTCAGTATGTTTGAGTTCACTTAAAGATGGTAACTTTGCTTGCCAGAAGTGATTGAGAGAAGATAAATTCTTGGTGAAAAAAATATTTTTTTAATCATGATTATCTGTTTACATTCAGATTTGATAGGCATACTATCTTCATAAGTATTTTGATACGATTTTTAATTATATTTTTCCATCTACATTCTCTCTGGTAGTATTTTACCTTAGAAAACACAGAAGAGTGGTAGGATAATATTTATTTATTTATTTGCAAAGTTCTACAATCTTAACCTTTCTCACTGCTACTGTTTGCAAAGCTTACCCATAGGCTGTACCATCTTTCATATAAAAGACAAAAAAAGTTGAATTCTACTTCACCTTACTCAACTTTTTTTGTCTTTTATCAAGAACACAAAAATAGAAATACCCAGTAAGCAGCAAATGACCAGGTTTAGAAAACTTTGCTGCGGTATAGAATTGTGCAGTACAGATGTTCAAAAAGGTGGATTTTCTATACCCGAGTAATTGAAATATTGACTGTCTTTCAAACAAATTGTTACAGTAAAGGGAAATGTTACCTGCTCGTACCTGAAAACTTTGCTTCCATGCATTATTCCAGTGATTGAATGGGCCTGGATATAGAACTATAACTGCTTCCAGTGCACATTTTAAATGAGTTGATATTTCTACAGAAAGAACAGGAAACTTTTACAGTTATATCCATGGGTACTTATTCAATGTCTTTTTGTGACAAAAAAAAAAAAAAATCTGTATACTTTTAAAATATTAAGTTAATATTTGGTGAATATTTGTTTCACCAGTATTCGGGGATCTGAACACTGGGGATCCTACAAGCTACTTCTGTTGGTTTGTTTTGGGGTTTTTTGTTGTGGTAAAATTTCATCGGTTTGCAAAACCACCTTTTGGAATCTGGAAAAGGCTTTTTCTAGTTTTAGAGTCTGGGATTCTTTGTTCCCAGAAGCAGCATCCTGTATCTAGTGTATTTAAATGTGTTATTGTGATGTAGCCAAATTTACATGGGAGTATTCTTATTGAAAAGTGTGAGATTAAAGAGCAAAGAGCAGTAGCCTTTATGGTGGAAGAAGATGAGAGATGGTTAACATGCAAAGTACTGGTCAGCAGACTTACTGCTTGACCTTTAATTACAGAATCATTGTCTTATTAGAAATTATGTAAGGATATTGGCAGCATAGCAGTATGAAACTGAGCACTTTTTTTCTGTCAATATATAGTGAAAAATTAAGGAACGTACGTCACTTTTAGACCTTGTTAACTTTACACAGGTTACCACTTCTGTATTTGCAATTTTGTATTGGTGAACTTTCCACAGTATTATTTGTATGTCTTCACTAAATTTATGTTTTGATAACTTTAATATTAAAATAATTTAAAATATATTATTTTCTTCTGTTTCTGTGTTGAACTATTTCTAAACATCCTTTCAAGTGAGTTTAAAGTAAATGCTACTTCTTTTCCATCCTCATTTACTGTAATGCTTCCTGTACTGAAAATACTGATGTGTTTGCTCTTGTACTGGCCCTTTTCTGCAAACTTACTATATATTGATATTTTTTTTAAAACAACTTGCCAGGAAAACATTGAAGAAATAGCTTTGTATTAGGGGAGTAAGTTAGAGAAACTGGAATCTGAAATAATAGAAAGATTAAACAGTAGCATTCACTACCCTGCCATTTTTAAGATGGCAGTATATCATGTTACAACACTATCTGTAGATAAGCTTTTGTTAAACTTTTAAGGTAATTGTAGTAGGTAATTACTAGTGTTTTAGTAGTCTAAAGCAGGATTGATGGCAGCTTGATTGGCTGTAGCAGTTACTAAAGTTCACATTTTATGACCTCCTTAAAAATATTAATGTAGAAGCTTATGAATTACTCTCTGGAGTCATCCTGAATTAACAAATACTGAGCTATCTTTTAGCTTTTGAATCTTTTTATTAAATAATTTCTGCCCACTACTGAACTTTATAGTGTTTTTCAAGAAATCATTTTCTAGATAAAGCAGGAGTAACTCTTTCATGGCCAGGACTAAGTTGCACAAAATGTTCTCATAAATAGTCTTGTTCCATGCCAGCATTAAATAAGACCCTGTGCAGTCACTCCTGCCCATCCTTTGTGCTTGACACAGCAGTTATTTGTGTGATAATGTAGTAATTGAGGAGCTGCGCTATGCTTTTAAAAATGAGGTATTCCAATTGAATTACCTTCCTAATCTACTTCAGCAGGTGGCTGAAAAGAAGTTTGGGGAGATGCTGCAGCAGGAGTGAAGAGCTGGGATCAGTAGAGCTCTTCATTCCACAGGTCTGGTTCAACCTGAGCTATTTCCGTTGGACACATTGGCACCACTGTGCTATTCTCAGTTACATTTGTTTGGCTTCAACACTTGTTTTTCCTCTTCTGTTCTCCCAATTTACAGGAGCCAGAACAAAACATTTAACAAAGCATTTAGTAGGCAAAATATGGAAGCTGAAGTGCTTCACAGGTCAGAAGGGCAACTGAGAACAGAAGCATTGCATTTGCACAGGCTCCTCAGAAACACAAGGTATGCTGTAGTTCAACAGTGACCTGCTCAACTGAGAGCTGCATGGCCCTACTATTGAACTGACCCTCCGTACCCATGTGGAAGTCAGTAAAAAGGTAGTCTTAATAGCCCTATACACGGGGACTTTCCTGTGGGAGCTCTGGCTCCTTTTGGTGTATCCCTCAGTGGTTCTGATGGAGTGTAGAGGGGGAAGGGCATACTCAGATGAGTTACAGATTGTCTCCAAAGGAGGTGTGAGAAGCTTTGGAAGAATTTTGTCAGATCTTTGCTTAGCTTATTTTGAGTATAGTACTTTTGTGTCAAAGTCTGTTTGATTCGTGCAGTGCTAATGCAGTAGCAGCAAGCTACTTAGAAGATGCTTCTTCCTCTGCATCACCATTGTGCAGCAGGGCCACAGGGCCTGCACTTTGGCTTCCTAGGAGAATAACTCAGGTTTGCCAGCTGGTTAAAACAGCTCTGAGGCTAGGTTGCAGCAGGAATTGATCGTTGCCTCTAATGGATCTCTGTAGACAAGCTAAACCATTGGAAGGGAACCTAGACAATTCCGATGGCATGTAGGAACCTTAGCCAGTCAGGGAACCAAGCAGATGGGAAGAGAGTAGAATAAATACAGGGATGTACCATGTGCTATAGGACTTGAAGTTAGGTTAGACAGAATCAAGGCTGGTTTTATTGAGGTTTGATGGGTGTTGGTGAAATAAACTGCCAATATTAAACTGTTAGAAGGAGGTGCTGAGGCAGATGAAAGCTGAGATTTCAAATTTTTGGCCAAACAATTGGTTATGTGTATGTTTCCCGTTCTGCAACCCACTCACTATCTGCCACACCTGTGGGTAGCCCAGTTTGTTACAGGAGAGAAAAGACTTGCTATAAAAGATTTGGGAAATACTGCTAAATCCACAGATTTTGGCAAGTAAATACTGATTCTCTGCCTTATGCTTTCACAGAGGCTTCCATCTGGAATTTTATAATAGGGTCCAAGATGTTTTAACAGTTTAGAGAAACCTTACTTCAGTGGTTCCTTCTGGATGACTTAGGGATCACAGAATTCAGTGTTCCTTATTATGAATCCCTATGGGGTATGTTGCATTGTCAGTCAGTTGCTGTTTTGAAAGATTGCTGTCCTTTTCCAGTCAAACAGTGTTTGTATGTTCAAGCCTGTTTGTCCAAGTTAGGTTAGGTTAAACAGGTCAAGTAATGGATCTTTGCTGTTATTTAAACTGTTTGACCCTGTTGCCTGAGCGAGGAAGTTAGGAAGCAGTTGAGCTCCTTAGTGTGCAGATTGTAATTTCAGATGGGAAAATCACAGAATTGCCTTGGTTGGAAGAGACCTTTAAGATGAACAAGTCCAACCATTAACCTAGCACTGCCAAGTCACCACTACACCATGTCCCTCAGCGCTTCATCTACATGTTTCTTAAATCCCTCCAGGGATGGGGACTCCACCACTGCCCTGGGCAGCCTGTTCCAATGCCTGACAACCCTTTCAGTGAAAATTTTTTTCCTAATATCTAATCTAAACCTCCCCTGGCACAACCTGAGGCCATTACCCCTTGTCCTATCACTAGTTACCCAGGAGAAGAGACCAACCCCTGCCTCACTACAGCCTCCTTTCAGGTAGTTGTAGAGAGCAATGAGGTCTCCCCTCAGCCTCCTTTTCTCCAGACTAAATAACCCCAGTTCCCTCAGCTGCTCCTCATAAGACTTGTGCTCCGGACCCTTCACCAGCTTCTTTGCCCTTCTCTGGACATGCTCCAGCAGCTCAGAGTTCTTCTTGTAGTGAGGGGCCTAAAACTGAACACAGCATTTGAGGTACAGCCTCACCAGAGCTGAGTACAGGGGCACGATCACCTCCCTACTCCTGCTGGCCACACCGTTTCTGATACAGGCCAGGATGCCATTGGCCTTCTTGGCCACCTGGGCACACTGCTGGCTCGTGTTCAGTTGGCTGTCAACCAACACCCCCAGGTCCTTTTCCACCAGGCAGCTTTCCAGCCACTCTTCCCCAAGCCTGTAGCGCTGCATGGGGTTGTTGTGGCTGAAGTGCATGACCCGGCACTTGGCTTTACTGAATCTGAGACAGTTGGCCTCGGCCCGTCAATCCAGCCTGTCCAGGTCTCTCTGCAGAGCTTTCCTACCCTCAGGCAGATCAACACTCCCACCCAACTTGGTGCTGTCTGAAAACTTACTGAGGGTGCACTCAATCCCCTCATGCAAGTTGTTGATAAAGGTATTAAACAAGACCGGCCTGACAAGCTATTGTAGTATAGGAATATAGGGTCCTCTTGGGTCATCATGGCTGCAGAATAAGCTGGAAGGTATGGGTCTAAACTCCTACAGTTACATTAACAGGAGCTTGTGTCAATTGAATCTTTAGAAGTGGACGCTTTTGCAATGCAAAGGATTTCAGCGCCTGACTCCTTCCACATATCTCTTCAGCCTACCAAAGAGTCAATGGTTCTGTCTTTCTCTGAACAGATTGGGAACTCATCCAGACATTTGAGGTATTAGGAACCATACCAAGTACTGTCTTATCTGAGAGAGGTTGTGTATGCTTTGATGGCTGCTTTCTAAAATCAGGTAATCAAGAGCATTCAAAATGAAAATTATTAATATGAAAGGAAAGGTAGACCAGAATCTTACATTTCTGTTAAGAGTCCAAAAATGACAACAAAAAGTAATTTTCTGCTTTTATCTCCATGGATCCACTGGTCAATTTGGAGAGTTCTTGAAGCTGACAGTAGTACATTGTGTTTTGCAGAACTCGACATTTAGTTTGTTGCCTTCCAAACGTCTGAACAAAAAATAACTAGCCTCTCTGTTATTATTTAGTGTTAAGGGAATAATGTGTTAGGAATCCTCAGCATGAATACACATTTTGGTTACAAAAATACTGAATGAAATATTAAATGATGTGAGTATCTCAGGTCCTTCTGTATTTTATACCAAATGTTTATGGGACAAAGGACAAACAGTTGCATGACTTGCACTTGTACCCCAAGAATCAAATGGTGAGAAAAGCCCATCAATGTTCTTGCAACTACTCCTGCCTGTAGCACCTTGCCTGAAGATTTTGCAAGGCAGTAGGCTGTGGTGGCTTCCAAATGCCTTGATGTCATGCGGTGGTTTAGTCTGCTGCCTATCCAGCACTATCATATTTTAGCATGTCTTTGTAGCCTTTGTGTTTAGCAGAGCTCACTGCAGACGGGTTATTTCAGTGTCTGAATGTTAGTACTCAGCTTCTTAGTCTATATCAATACTAGTGAATTAAACATGGCTGGGACTGTTCTCTGATGCTGAGGCCAGCTGACATGGAACAACTCTCATACACACTATTAGGCTTTGAAACGGGACAACCACATCCACATTCTCTGATGGGAATGGTCTCTGGCTTGGGATAGCTAATCCAGGTCTCTGCAGTGCTAAGGCCTAACAGTTTAATAGTAATGACAATAATGTTCCAGCGCCTATGATATATGCTGGACCTGTTTGTTTTACTAACTAACTCAGATGTGGTCCGAGTTGTATCTTTAAGTGCCAGGTTTTGTCCAACAGCAGCAGGTAATGGTAGTGTAGTTCTGCTGGCAGACAGAGGGGCTGGAAGGAAGATCTGTTCTTTGGAAAGGCAGTGACAATTGACAACACTGCTCTACAAGGAATCCATCCTCTCTAGCGATAAATGTCACTAAAAAAGAGAAAGGGTACTTTTAAAAAAAATCGTAGTACTAATGTACCAATAAACAGCAATTAGCAATCAAAAATTTATAAACTATGGTAACTACTGGGTTTAATGAGAAGAGTAAAATACGTGATGGTCTTGTGAGATGCAGGGTTAGAAGAAACCTTGTTAAAGAAAATGAATAAAAATCATAAAGTTGAAATACATGCAGGCCATTATGTTCAAACTTTCCTATCATTAGTTCAAGAGACCTCCAAACCTTACTATCGACTAAGTATTATCAGCCGCCTTAAAAATTAACCTAGCAACCATGCAATGCTGTAATCAAAGGGGCAAGCTGTGGTACTTCTCTGGCAAGACTGCTGATAGAATTGCAGCTTCCTATAAACTGGCAAAAGGGGAACCATACACAGACAATTCATCCTTTAGCCCTTCATATGTAAGTATGCTTTCTAGCACAATATATCACCTTAATTATTATACCTTCTGCAGCAGGACAGATCTCTCTGAGCAGATATTTTTTTGTTGCTAAATTACTTGCACATATATTGTGAAAATATTTTCTGTATCTGTATGTGTATTTCATCAGCTGTGCTCCCACCTGTCAAAGCAGGGTGAATACTTTAGTTGCTTAATCAGCCTTCCAGGTCTCCCATGCAGGCAGAAAAACACCATGGTGAGTTGTATAGTTACATGGTGGTGCATCAGCGATTGTTAGAGGTAGTTTTCCCAACTTCTGTATTCTAGTAGGTGACAAGCATGCTGGATTTAGTGAGATTATAAGCATGGTTATTTACTAGCAGAAGCTGATGTTTTTCTCCCCTCTATTTTTATATCTGAGGATAAAGTACAATTTATGTTCTGGGCATCATCCTGTGGAAGTTCTAAATCACTTCGTGAGGCTTTCAGCCTGGCTTATGTCATTTATCCCTCAGCACTCAGTCCATTTAATCCAGGCCTCTCAGCTGTACAGACCTAGCTCCTGTTGTGAGTGATCGGCCTGCTTGAGTGCTCCCAGCTTCTCCTGTCACATCACATTTGCATAAAAGAGGACAGATAACCAAATTTGAGCACACAAATGAAAATGCTAAGCGCTGAACCTGCCACAGTTGTTGTTCAACTAATTGTGAAAAATTTGATTTGCTGGCTTTTCACTGTTTATCATGTGGACCCCCTTCTCAAATTTGCCTTGGCTTCTGCTTCTGTACATGTAGCTTTTAAACTCTCTACACAAGCAGCCCACCCTGGGGATTACTTACCTCTCCTACCAGCTTTTAATGTTGGCTCATCTACTTGACTAAATTAGGCCACCATGGCAAACAAACACATAATTAAAAACCTGGGAAAGACAACTGCAGTTGCACTTCTTAAATTGATTTTGCAGTCTATTACTGGTATATGCCTTTGCATTTTGCCATTTTATCTTTTCCTTCTATAAACCCTGAAAGTGTCTTTTCTTTTGATTATATATAGAAAAACATATATTATTTCAAAATGAAGATTAAGATTTTCTCAAAAGGGTGTAATAAATAAAAACACATTCTTATTTCTAGGTACTTTATGGCAGCCTGTGATGGAAGTGCTGTATTCATTTGAAATTAAGACCCCTTTTTAAACTGGTATTGAAAGTTCATGGACTGTATTTTTCAAATTATGGAGATTTTTCGAAATTCTGGATTTTGACTTAGCTTCCCAAATGTACTTACAACTGCTGTCATACTTGTATTTCAGATCACCTTCGCTTGTCTAATTTAAACATCACTTATGATGTATACCAAAAGGTCAACGATTAAAACAGTTGAATGTCATGTTGTTTTTTTGTGGGGAGAGAGGAGGTTCAGCCAAACAATTTTCCATACAAATATGCAAAACCAAAATATCTACATATCCAAATCATCAGTCCCTTTGGTATTGATGTTGGTTATACTCTGAATGCCTGTAACTATCATCATTTAAGAAAGTGGATGATAATATGCACATAGTGGATACAAATCTATAAAGAATTGAAAGCTTCTAAAAACAATCTGATAAGAAAAGCTGGTATTTAGATATATACGAATGGTATTTTTCTGGCAGTACTAAAATATCAAAATAATTGTTTTCAAATGAAGAAAACAATTTGTCAACAGATATGACTGAAATATTGCTTAAAGATAAAATTGAAACATTTTACTTAAAATGTTTTTTAATTTCATTTAATTCTGTTGATGAAGGGGAAAAAGTCTACAAAGTGACCTTCATGTCAAGTGCAGTTCGCTGATAACAGTGGTGGTGATTAAGAGGCATAATCCCTTTCATAAACTGATCGAGATGTATCTTAAAACTGTAGGATATTTTCATCTGTTTCTCTGGTAAGGTTGTAAAAAAAAAAAAAAAAAAAAAAAAAAAAAAAAAAAAAAAAAAAAAGTGTATGTTTTCTGATTAAAGAACTCTGCAATTTGTAGCCTAAACTGATTTACGTTGAGGTTAACTATGGTTAGCTATCCTTTGTTTTAAATAGCTTTTCTCCCTTCATGATGTTTACTTCCTTGATACTTTCATGAACAGCTGTCATATCGTTGCCACCTTCATTTTACTAGGCTAAACAGGCTGAACTGTTAAAGGGCTTTGACAGACAAAGTCTGACATATTTAACTGCATCTGTTTAAGATACTAACATTTACAGCTCGGTGTGTTGGAGGTCACTGTCCTTTATTTTTCCATTAAATTTTACTCTTCCTCATTTTCACTGCTGAATTCTACTATAATTAAAAATGCAGCTGGAGAAATAACTCAATGCTGTACTCTACTCACTACATTGGTAAACTTAGGAAGTGTGGGTTAGGTGAGTGGACAGTGAGGTGGATTGAGGACTGGCTGAATGACAGAGCTCAGAGTGCTGTGATCAGTGGCACAGTCTAGTTGGAAGCCTGTAGCTGTTCCACAGGTGTCAGTACCGTGTCCAGTCTTGCTCAACATATTCATCAATGACATGGATGAAGGGACAGAGTGTATCCTTAGCAAGTTCGCTGACGATACAAAACTGGGAGGAGTGACTGACACGCCAGAGGGCTGTGCTGCCATCCAGTGAGACCTGGTGGACGAGAAGTTAACCATGAGCCAGCAATGTGCCCTTGTGGCCAAGAAGGCCAATGGCATCCTGAGGTGCACCAAGAAGAGTGTGGCCAGCAGGTTGAGAGAGGTGATATTCCTGCTCTACTCTGCCCTGATGAGGCCTCATCTGGAGCAGTGTGTCCAGTTCTGGGATCCCCAGTTCAAGTGAAACAAGGAACTTCTGGAGAGCATCCAGCAGAAGTCTACAAAGATGATTAAGGGGCTGGAGCATCTCTCTTATGAGGAAAGGCTGAGAGACCTGGGTCTGTTTAGCCTGGAGAAGAGAAGACTAAGCAGGGATCTTATCAGTGCTTATAAATATCTTAAGGGCAGGTGTCAAGAAGATGGGCCAGACTCTTCTTGGTGGTGTCCAGTGATAGGACAAGGGGCAATGGGCACAAATGAACACAGGAGGTTCCGTCTTAACATAAGAAAACACTTCTCTACTACGAGGGTGACAGAGCACTGGAACAGGCTGCCCAGAGAGGTGGTGGAGTCTCCATCTCTGGAGACATTCAAAACCTGCCTGGATGCCATCCTGTGCAACCTGCTCTGACAGGCAGATTGGACTAGATCTCCAGAGGCCCCTTCCAACCCCAACCATTCTGTGATTCTGATATCTGAAATGTCCTGAGATATCAGGCAGAAGATTTATCTACTCATGAAAATAGGTACCATTTTCAAAACCTGTTTGCTTCATATAGAGAGCAATAAAAACTTCCTTAGTTATCCTGTTCTATCAATATCTATTGAAAAACTGTTATCTCTTCTTACCATGCAGTGATTTCATCTAGAAATCTCATAGGTATGTTAAAGCCTGTAGAACAGAATTAAGTATTTAGACTTAGGCACCATATTGGTTTGTGGTGTCCTCCGCTTATTCTCAGATTTTAAGAAAACAAGATGTGGAATTCTTGCTTTGTTTCCAATTTAATCATATTGGAATGTGGAAAGTATTGTTCAATCCTGGGTTTTTTTCATTCATTAAAAAAAAAAAATCCTCATCCCTTGTAAAGTTTATCTGTCTCTTAAGTAAATGTGAATGCCTGATTTATAATTTCAGAAACTACATTGCAAAATTTCTTCAAGCTATCTATCCTTCAATACCGTTATCCATAAAATGTTTTGCTGGGCAAGTCAGAGAAACACAACAGAGTGAGGGCAAGAAATGTGTTTAAAATTTTGAACAAGTATTAATGGAAAATGTTTTGCCATATTCCCTCAGGTCTAATAAAATGTACACTTTCCATTTATCCTTCAACTAGATATCTATTGATGTTTGATTAAAAACAATCTCCCCTGCCTCTGTAAGTACCTTTGTGTAATTCATGGGGATTTTCTCATTTTCCCAGGTCCACTTGGGTAAATAAAGGTTTCTCCTTAGCTCAGTCTCTTAGGTTGGATGTTTGAATAAACAAACTTCCATTAACTTGCTTTTTGTTTTGCTTTAAATTGCAAGTGACTTCATCAGAATGTAAGAGAGACAACTGCTCCATCTTTCCCTATTTATTCTATTATACAATGCTGACCCCCTTCCCATGAGCTTAGCTCTTGACTATAGCTAAATGCAAAAGAATAAGCACACACAAAAAGATTAGCAGGTTAGACGTACACATCTCCGTGGTCTGTGGGTATATGCAAAGAAAGAGATATGTTAAATAGCCTGCTCTTTATAGAAAAAAGAAAACTTATTTACCCTATGGGTAAAATGTGTGTTGACCTATTGCATTACAGTAGAAGCATGAACAAGGTTACTTTTCCCCCCTTTCTGCTAAATAATAAGGCAACTCATGCTGCGGGTGCACTTAAACTATACCTATAACTCTTGGAAATTCATAGATCGTAAGGCCAAATGGGACCATTATGATCATCTTGCCTGACCTCCTCTATAGCACAAGCCATAGGGTTTTGACAACATAACAGTATTTGTAATTTCATATGCATTAGAGTGCTATTTATAGGATATATATTGTATTGAGATGGCAAAATATTCATTACTCTGAAATTCTACTAGATAATTTTACTGCTGTAGTGGCACCTACAGCATTCTCAGTCAGTACATATTAATAATAAAAAAAATATCAAAATTTCAAGTAATTTGCTGAAAATGAGACATCTAATATATCTGCTTGGGACAACAGCTCCAAAACCATATGTTTACTATAAAAATAAAGTTGATACAAAATAATCCAAGTAATTTGTTAGTTACCAAGTACTGTAGAATCTAAAGTCTAATTAAGAAAAGAAATATTATGACTAGCAGGTCCATTGCACTAACTGGAGCATTTGAGCAAGAATGGAGAAGAGTAAACCAAAATTTGTGTACCTTTCACAAGGCTTACTCTTGTCCTGTGCTAAAGCTCTTTTTCCTTTGGGCTGATACCAAGAACTGTGGTGTTTGATTTTTGTTTTCATGGAACTACTGCTTTAAACGACTACTACAAATGGGAACTGATTTTAAATGGTGATTAGTGCAGCAGCAGATGTCTGCATGGTTACACATGTAAAGCAAACTGAACTACATCCCCTACCTTGCTTTGTTAAACTATCACCCTTTCTTTATATGAGGAAGTGTATTTAAAATTCATATTTCCATTTTTTAAAAAGATGAAATCATCAGTCCTCAAGTATAATTTCCTACCTCTCTGAAAAACAGAAAGTATTCTCTGTGTTTTCTGTAGGAGTCACTAATGAAATGTACGACATGGACCAGTCCTAAAGGTCCCAATCAAACCAAACTAGCTTCACTGCTCAAATCTTGGAAACAGATAATAATGCCTGATTTTTAAAGATAAGAATCCAGATATCTCCTATGCTTGTATTTGCTGCTTGGAAGGGAGCAATAAAAGGGCAATTAGCATCAGTAGATCATGGGTTAAAATGATTTAACCTGCCTTTTAGCAAAGTAATAAAGATCCTTGAAGTAATTACATCATTTTGTTAAACGCTAAGAATGATGAGATAAAACAGCATGGATATCATTGGTCAAAGATGTTTATCTGTGCATATTAAAAGCTTTTAAACATGATCTTGTAGAAAAGCCTATGCCATTCAGATCAGTCCCTTCTCCCAGTCTTCTCTAAAATTGTACAAATTTAAAGACATATACTTACACAAACAGCTATACCTTAAAAAAACAACCACAGCTAGAAGCCTAAAAATATTACTTAACAGAAACTTTCAGGAATTAATTATCAGTAAAGTGACCCAGTACTTTAACACCTCAAATGTTTTGTTCAGAGTCTCCCTGCTATGCAGAAGCTTTGACAAACTCTTGTGACAAGTGCAGGAGGAGGGCTGTGTCTGAAGGTTTGCATTTTGATCCAGTCACCAGTAAATTTTGTGAAAGCCTAGATAATTACAACATTTAGCTAAAAAAAAGGTTAGTTGAAAAGCAATTCTAAAGATATTTCAATGGAGGGAAAGAGAGCAGGGATGAAGAGACCAATTAACCAATTTTTCTTGGCCTTTCTCTCACACACAGACACGTTCTGTACAAGCCCCTGTTTTGATGTATTATTTTAATTAATCCCAGTCTTTTGATTTCTGCAAAAAGAAGGTTAGCAAATGTAACAATGTTCGAGAGTTTCTTTGTCGT
Organism: Podargus strigoides; assembly: GCA_028020825.1. Taxonomy (NCBI): domain Eukaryota; kingdom Metazoa; phylum Chordata; class Aves; order Caprimulgiformes; family Podargidae; genus Podargus; species Podargus strigoides. The sequence continues at coordinate 44,773,972 of CM051622.1, read as the reverse complement.
AAAAGACACATAATTTCAAGCATTTAATAAGGTAGATTTATTCTGGGTAGTTTAGTTTGCACATTCACTCAAACAGCCCTCCCCAAAGACAACATTAAAAATGTGATTAGTTAGCTGCCATCAATAACACAAAATAGGAAAACACTCTCTGAAGGGACAGCTTTGTGGAGGGCACTGCACAGTGTGTAGTAAAAATATATGGCCTAATAAGTTTACATTTGCAGGCTCATTTGTTAAAACTCTTGAATTTCTAATTTGTGTCGGAAAGATAAATGGATGGGGCCTCAGTAAAGTGTGAGATTAATACTGATGGATGGGGATTCAGATTTTTGCTAGCCTCTTACTTCTGTACAACCCAGTAGGCAGTTTATGGGGAAAACCAAATGTAAACAAAGAGGACATTATTTACCTTGGTCAAGGCCAATTACCAGTTATATTCTTTTCAACTTTATTGTTTGGATGTAAATTATCCTTATCTAATTATTGTTTAATGCATTTTGGTAATCAAGCTCTTACAAAGTGTAATTAGATGCTAAAAAGGACAGGCACCCGATGGTTACTTTGAAACACTGCAAATAGTCAAATGGTAGATATGGAGGCTGCTGGGACCTTTAGGGGTGTAAGGTGGAAGAATAACAAAACATATTACATAATAAAAACTGCCTTATATGTGAATCAAGACTCTCTCATAAAATGAAAATGAGCTGCGGTTAATACGAATCATAAAAGAAGTGGGATCTGCATATACACACTTGATTTCAACAGCCTGCCTTCCACATGCAGTGCCAGAGCAACGCTGTTGGTGTGCTGTAAAGACACAGACAACAGAGGTGGCAGTGGTAGAATGTACCTCTAAACTTGGCTGAACTTCACAAACTTAAAGGAAAAAGTACTTATGTTCTGATAAAGTTAGTTGCCAGATATCTCTTCAAACTAAAATATGAGCATAGATGTGGCAGAAAGGCAGGCATTAGTAAAGGAATAAAAAAAGGGACACTTTAACATGAGTAAACAACACAAAGGTCACTGCAGTTATGCTTCTGCATGTATAGTAATTTTAGATCAAAGCTGACCCAGAAGTCTTCAATATTTGTAAAACAAGATACATTGAAACATCAGTACAGGTTTGTAGGCGTTGCTGAATCTGGCGACCTCACGTAGATGAGGCTGCCATAGCTCCAGGCGCCCAGCTCCAATCAGTGGTGAGGCTGGGGATGTATTCCTAATAGGCATGTGCCTAAAAGCATGTATACAGTGCATGTACATAAATACACATACCTGTCCGGCCGCACAGTTCAACACAGGCAGACACAGGTGAACGTGAATGGCACTCATGGCTTCATCTTGCACTCCTCTCCAGCTGACCAGGATGAAGGCCCATTTGTGGGAAAAATACAGATATACATGCAATGTGGATCTCTCAGTAACTGGGCTCCACACATAGCCTATCTGGTACTCACAAACACCCAAGCCCCAAGGTCTCTCCAGCAGTTGGTTGGGATTCTCCTGGTGCTTCCAGTAGTCAGCTCTTACCTTCTGACACCTCCCCCAGCTCCTGGACCACTTTGCCTACTCACCAGCTACTTCCTCCCTTGCACATCCTACAGTAAGCCCTGTGCAATTCCATAATGTTCTTCCCCTGTACCCCATAACATGTACCATGCCCCTAGGCAGTGACTTCCCTCAGTCCAAAAGGTGCTCTGGAGAGCTGCTCCCCTTAACTGATGGTGAGGGGTTTCACTCCTGGGGCTGACATCTCTCCTGGGATGGGCCTGGAAATCTCTGGGCAGGGTTTTAGTTGGGTTACCTTTCTTGCCATTGCTCATCTAGGGGTTTAGAACTAGGTGATCTTTAAGGTCCCTTCCAACCCATTCTGTGATCTGTGCACATTCATGTGCATGGAGATGAGGTTTTTATCACATAACCTAACAAAGACTAATACCTTGATAAGCTATGTAACTAATGAATTTGAAAAGCCATCTTGTCTATGGTTAGCCTGTACCCAGGGCTAAACTCTATTACCTGCTGCGCCCTCACCAGCTGAAAAGAGGAATTGGGCTAAAAGTGAGAAGCCCCATAAGTAGAAGTCTAAATGGATTCAATGAAATAACAAAACTAATACAAATACCAACATAAAGTGCACAAGATTATACTCAGCCTAGTCCTCAGCTAGTCTGACATCAGCAGGAAGCCAAGAGGGAGGAAGCCTAGTAAGGAGCCCCTCTTTTTATAATAAGCATGACCTAAGTGGTATGGGATACAGAGTCAGCTTGGCTCAGCTGCCCTGACTGAAATTCCCAGCTGACTCAGGGCTGCTCATGGCCTGCCTGCCATGGCTGGCCCATGGGGCTGTGCCTGGGAAACCAGGACAAGTCTTTAAAGAGGCAGGCAGAGGTAGAGCCAGGGTGTGCAGAAAAAACTGTTGTCCTGAAAACAAGGGACAGCATGAAAATTGTCTCTTTAGGCAGGTACAATTTAAAATGTGGTTGCAATCAGAAAAGTGATTTACCTCTGTTTTTCCTTTACAGATGGAATGAACATTTTCTTGACTTCATATACTTCCTCCAACACCAGTGGCATTTCATTATTTTTTAATCTGTGTTGCAAAATAAATATAATTATGAAACTTGGAGGCAGGTGCTTCTTTAGCTTTAGCATCATCCATTGCAATTTAAGTTGAATTAATACTGTAGGAACTTCAACCTGTCACCTTACTCCACAGATACATAGTTCAGAGTATCAGTGCTCTGTGAACCATAAGAATCAAATCTGAGGTCTATCTTGCTTGCTTTCATTAGAGGAGGGAGTTAATTTGGAGTTCATTTTCTTCATAGCAGCCCATGTGGTGCTGTTTTAGGTTTGTGATCAAAACAGCATTGGTAACACACCAATGTGTTAGCTGCTGCTGAACAGTGCTTGCACAGCTTCAAGGCCTTCTATGTTTCTCTCTGTGCCACCCCCCCACCCCACCAGTGAGTAGGCTGGGGGTGGGCAAGAGGTTGGGAGGGGACACAGAACAGCTGACCCCAACTGACCAAAGGAATATTTGATATACTATATGATGTGCTTAGCAATAAAACGGGGGGAGTAGTCTTTCCAAGGTTGCTCAGATACTGGCTGGGTGTGGAAGCTGTGTCGAACATAGGGAAGACGGATTGGGACTGATTAAGGATAACACTGGAATTTGCAGTGTGTTCCCAGACAAGCTTCACAGGACAGAAGCTGATGAGAGAATGGGAAGGTCAGGCTGGAAAACAACCTGAGGGAGTGTGTGAAGATGTGACTGAAAACAGTCCCAAGTGTGGTGTGTGAAGAAGCATGTGTTATGTCCTGTTTAGCTTGGTTGTTCTGGGAACAGAAATGTGTAAGACTAACTGGCGAGCGAACAGCAGGAGAGAGAGAGCGGAGAGAGCGAGCTGCAGCAGAGCTTGGACAGAGCTTTTCATTCTTCTTGTTAGCTACTTGCTTGCTTACTTGCCTACCTGCTTACTTACTTGCTTACTTGTTTACTTGCTTGTTAATAAACTTGCCTTTCTCAGAAAAGGAGTTCTGAGTCCTTTTCCTCCCATACTTCATTCGCTGCAGCTGGGCATCAGTCTGCTGCTGGGAGATGGTGAATTCTTGCCTTTGCATCCCTTGTTTTGTTTTGTTTTTTCATCACTTATTAAACTGTCTTTATCTCAACCCATGGGTTTTCCCTAGTTTTTGCTTTCTCAGTTCTCTTCCTCATCCCACTGCAGAGTAAGTGAGCGAGCAGCTCACTCGTAATTGGTATATCAATACATTGCCAAAATAAAACTGAAAAATATGTCCTATAAGGACAGATGTAAGCAGTTCTTAGTTTAGTAAAAAAAAAGAAGGTGGAACAATGCCTTTACACGTTCTACATAAACAGAAAGCTCTTCAAACCCTGTGGGGATTTTTTAACAAGAGTAAATATTAACAAGAGTAATTTAGACAGTGATTCACTGTTGTGTGACATTCTTAAATTAAGGTTTGATGTCTTCTTAAAAACAATGCTCATCCAATTCTCTGTAGAGTGAAGATCCATATCCATTCTCCACTCTTGCACACAAGCATTTTCAGCTCCTGAGCCTAGAGTTTTAGAATAGCCTACCTCTCCACGCGCTTTGCACCGAGGACCTAAAAGGGCAGAATTCATCTTCTTCCTGCAGCTCTTTTCTAAATGCTGTGCTGTAATTCATCCATAAAGTACTGCACCATGCAGAAACTACTGACTGAAGTTCTAGAACCACTGTTATGATAGAGGTCAGAATAGGCGCTCTTATTGGCTCTTACTACCTTTGCAAACTCTGGATCTGTTAAAACGGAGACTTCTGTCTCATATATTCAGATGGCAACTGAAGAAAACTGGCAGCTGTTATTATACAAGTTTAGCTCTAGTTTCCGTACGACTCATGCACAGGTATGAGTACATGTTTAAATACATGTTTATTTGAAAAGGGCACAGAATAATCATGATGTTAATGGCAGAACAGCCCTTTTGTTGTGAATAAAGCTATTACCTTATTTTTAACTGACTGCAGCTCTACATTCTGGCTGGATAAAAGACCCATTTGTATTACAGAAGCTCACGGCTTGAAATTTGAATTTCATCACTGGAAGCAATTACAGTATCAGTGCAGTCTCTGCACGTAATCCCTCATTTAGTAATTTAATTAAAAAACAAGTTGTACTATGAGCACCAGAACTAATGAAACTTAATTTCCAGTAGAACCATGTCACATGGTTGATTGACTTTAAACTGAGCTATAAGGAAGATGCAGTGTGAGTTTCTCCTCTGCTTCCATCATTTCAGAAAATGTCTAACTTCTAGTTCAAAATCATTAAATATTCTGTATCTCCACTGCTCTTGACGCAGTTCAGGATTGCAAGAAGGAAGCACATGTGGTTGGGACAGTTGTGGCAAAAGGCTTCTCTGGCAGAAGTGGGCACTGCTTCAGCATGACTGCTTGCTTACGATGGAGAAACAGTGTAGTTGTGGGCTAACTGTGCAAAATTTGGCACAGGGCTGGCAAAGAATAATGAAACAGTAACAGGGAAATTTACAGACCAAAACATGCTGTTATATTTCTATAAAAGTAAATTAAAATCTAGTGTATTTCTTCCTATTTTTCTCTCCCTATTTTTTCCAGTTTTCATTCTTCCTATATTGGAAAGAACAGGTAGGAGAGGAAACAGTTCAGCAGGGTGAAAACAAGGGAAATTTAAGACATGTTCTAACAGGCTTATTGCAAGTCTGCCTTAGCAGGCCTTTCACATTGACTACGTGCTATGCCCAATTCCTAGCTTCTTAAAGCGAAAATGATGCACCCAACAACATATTCTTTTATCAAGAAAGTTAAATGCCTTCATTTCCTCTGTTGAACAGTCAATATCTGCAATTTCTCAGAGTTTGGAAGATTTATCAAAAATAACTGTATTTCTGCACACTGGAAAGCTGCCTAACTTTTTTAAAAAGTGTTTCAATGCACAGCAGCTTGATTCTTTTGAAATTAATCCCTGCTTGATTTGAGAGAAATGAAAGCAAAAATCATCTGTCTGTGTATATGTGAGCACACTGTTTTTGTCACATATCTAGCTAAGAAATTTATTTAAGACAATTGTTAATACCATCTCTTGGATGGTGTTACATGTCTTTAGATTTAATTCACTAGCACTGAATTGTCTCAACACTTAGAACAGGAAGATTATAAATTCATTTATTTACAATTAATTTATTTACAATGGGAAAATATATACAAAAATGTGGGCAGAAGCCTGGCTACTTAAAGTTATAACTGACTTAGTTATTTTTAAAACATTCATGCATGGCCTTTTTAAAAATGATTAATGCTTGGTGCTTTGCTTTGGTATGGAAGATACAACATAAGAAAAAATGCAGGAAAATAAAATGTGACAATAACCAAACAGGTTGAGTTTGGATCTTTGTAGGCCATTCAGCTTGAGGTGTCTCCTGCAGAATAGCTGAGGTGGAACATGAGTAGTAAAGAATGGAAGTATAATAGCAAAGTTAATTTCAGATGTTCTTGTGTTTTTATGGAAAATACATTTTATTGTATAATGGCAGTGTTGCTCTTCTGTCTAGAGCAAAAGTTCAGTGAAGGTTTTTCTGAACTGTGGTGACAGTTGGGTTTCTGCACATGTACATCAGGTGATGTTGTGATGAAAAAGCCTGCGCTTTGCAGGATCAATACAGAGCCAGCGGAGAATGGATTGGAAACTGGACAGTTGTTCTTAATAAGAATGGACAAAATTGAGAGTGTAACAAGTAAGACAAAAGAGACATAGAATTGGCATGGGCCTGCATGGGTCAAGCTTGCAAGAGAGAATGCATCCATTAAACACAGCAAAGGGAGAAGTTTTTGAGAGTTATGTTATACAATGTACTGAATGCAAGTTTTTGGTGCAATGTTTCAGCCACATTGCAACATGCCTACCTATCATATACACACTGGAGCTGTATTCATACCATAGCTTATAGGATGTGATGTGGCAGCTGTTACAGTGTGTTTGGTTCTGGTGTCTCCACTCCTGAGGGACATTAGGAAAAAAAGAGGTAGCTCAACATGCGTTTGCCTGTTTATATACCAGATCTTACTGAAAACCAGCCATCCAATCCATGATGGGAAAATTGCTGGTATCGAGGGCTGCCAGTACAAAGCAATGTGCATATTGGCCAGTAAGAAAAAGTACAAACCCTCTAGATTAGAAACACAAGAAGTGACAACAGATTGAAATTAAGTGTAAAACAGTTATCAATTCAAACCTTAAATTTAGAGACATAACTGTTGGTGATTTTTTGTTTGATTTAAATCTTGTGCTAATTGTTATTCTAGACACTTGAGATAATGGTTACTCATTGCAGTTTTATTTGGAGATGCCTCCAAAAATGTTTCACTTCATAGTCTCTTGAGACAATTGCTTCTGGTAAACTTTTATTGATGATAGCACATTGGAACCAGAACTAGACATCCACCAAGTCTGTTGTTTTGTAATGTCGTTACAACTCTTGAAAAAAATAATTGAGAAGACATTTACATTGATACCCATGTTTGGAAAGGCATACATTTGAGTCCATATATATTCAACAAAGGATGTAGGCACATCTTTAACATTATACATGGATTTTAACACCCTCTGCTTTCACCAAGATTTTCACAGGTTCTTGAGTGCTTTGCTGGTAAGAGCCTTAATATAAGCTTTCTAGCGCTAACAACATCACAAATGTTGCATTTTCAATCTATTAACCAGATTTAATAACAAGTTTTAGTGACAGTGAGTGAATGCTTTCAGATCTGACAAGGCAGAATTCTGCATCACTCATTCTGTGTACATCATGCTAGTCTTGCTTGCATGGTTTTTAGAAATTGTTTATTAAAATGAATTCTCTACCTGTTCTCTGTGTGACTGATCAAAAATGTAGTTCTTCAGGTCAGCTTGAAAGAAACAAATTGTATTTTGTATTACATCATTTTAAAATTCCCTAAACCATCTATAACAGCAAGCTGTTTAAGTGGAATACTAGAGATAAAGAGAATCTGGTTTTACTGTGAAATAAAATAGTTGACATGATTATGAATTATTTCTACACCACTTTATTCAATAAAACTGCAGTGGACCAAGACATTCAACTATGGAAAAAAACTTCCACTCTATCCTTAAAATTTAGAAGAAGTTATATATATAAAATCCACCGCACACCAGGCTATGTCAAGTATAAGTTTATAATTAATCATTTTTTGCCCAAGTAGGCAGAAAACTATGTAAAAAATCAAATTACTCAGAAATAAAACCACCCTCTTCCTTGTTTTCTTCTTTTGTTGGCACCCACTGTTTACAGTGACAGAGTGAAACGCTTTCACAACCTTCTCCAGCTGTCGTCCATACCGAGATTTTCAGCTCTGTTAGGACTTTTAAGTACACCACTCTTCCACTCTTATACTCCAGTATAATTTTAGTTCTGTTTTCTCCCATGCACTGTTCAGCACTCACTTGGGGTCAAGCTGGGCTGCATATTCCCAAAGTTCATTAGTTTCCTAGCTACCCCTGTACAAAGAATGGGTGAGTATGTGAGCCGTATTTATAGAGTCCTCTGGCTGCAGAAGCTTGACTTTTTTGTGAAGCCTGAATATGGCTTGAGAAGACTTGCTTTAGTCTCTTGCTTTAGAAGTATATTGCTACATGTAGCTTCAGAGTTGCATCAGAAATGTGTGATGAGGGGCTGTAGGTTCATGAGGAAGGGGCAGGTACAATGACCCTGGCTTTCCTCCATTCCTGAATGTCATGTTAGATAAAAGATGGGTGTCCTTCTCAAAAGTTAAACCGATTAAGTAGCAGAACAGAGGCTGGCTGGTTTTGTTGTTCTTCATGAATTTTATGCAGAATCGGTGTAAGTTCTGTAATGAATCCATGTGCAATTGCTTTCAACTATTCTCCAAGCAGATGACATTCCTGTGTATGTTCATCCACATTTGCAGCTCAGATGGATCACTGCATTTGACATTTCAAAGACTGAAAATGATCTAAAAAATAAACACACCGCAATAATTTTGAAGGCTGATCAGCCTTTTTAATGTGGTGTCAGTAGACTGTTATTTTGTAAATTAGGCAGATATTTGATTCTTTATCAATTTTTAGTGGTGTTTAACATCACCTAACTCATGAAGAAAGCAGCATCGGTAGCCTGAAATGTAATGAAGCTTTTATCTACTTGAGAAACAATGACAAGTCTTTTAAAAAATTTGGGATGACTTAAGTACTCATGAAAGAGATGCTGATGGCATTAGCTAACACAGATACCGTGCCAGCGTGCCTTGCAAGCTTCTAGACACAGCTCTGACAAGTCCGCTCCATCTCCTGGCAGCAGTTTTAGTAAGGGGCATATGCTCGAGCTGTGAGTCTTGTGAAAAAGGAGGAATTCAAACCAAAAATGTAATACTGATACAAAGTTTCTCTGGATTTGGGTGTTATTTCCTTTCCTTCAAGTCTCCAGAAATGGAAAGTGCACTCCCAACACACTGAACAGGGAATTATTTTTGGTGTTTTCCATGGGAAGGGATCTCCTTAATCTTAGTTTTGAGGGCTGAGTATAGTTTTATTAGTGTGACTCAGCCACTGTTACCAGTAGCCAGAACTGAAGCAGGTGTTTATTTTCTTTTGAGGCTTTACACAATGTCATAGAATTTTTAAAGTATTTTTATTATTTTTTTTTAATTTTGGAGGAGTTCCATATCCTAATACAAAAACATATGAGGCATCATGTGGTAGATTTATTTACAGAAAAATTTTACCTAGAAAGAAACTCCAGCTGCCATTACTAAAAGTGATAAGACAATGTAAAGACTTCTGCCGAAGACCTTCACTCACAGATACTGGATACTTCAGTCCAGGCTACACTGGCACTTTTGTTGATTACTTCTAAGTGATTTTGTCAGTGACAGAACCAACTTCTTGCAGAGCTTTCAGCACAATACATTAGTAGTGAAATTGCTGTCAATGTATTTTTCTTTCCAGTCTTGCTTTCTTGGAGGTGAAGAGTGTGTTTTGGATTAATTGAATTTACCATTAAATTTATCATTTAAATTATTTGACCATAGGAGAACTATTTTTCAGGAGGCAGTCGGGTCTGTGGTAGAGCGGAAACAATCTAGGTTGCATGAATTAATTATAATTTAAAACAGAAAAGGTGGGTTTGAGGTCTCTAGAATGGACAAGCAAACAAAATATGGATTTGATTAGAAATACAGTGCACAGTTTACTCTGCATGTAAGATACAGGTGATGATGTGGTTGATTATTCTGCAGTAAAATGGTTAATATCAGCCATCACTGAGTTAGCTTTTCTAAAAAAGGAGGTTGATAATCCTCCTTATTTTTACAATAATGTCCTGGAAATGGGAAGTTTAAACCCTTTACGCTTGCACTATCAAAATGGTTTTATGGCCTCTCTTTCAGCCTTTCAATTCTACTTTAAGACAGAAAAGATTTATGTGAGTTCTTACCATACTGGGGAGCAGTTGTCTGAACCCAAACAGGTTTTCTGAACCAAAAACTTCCCATGTATGTGATGGAGATATTTAGGTGCATTTAGTACACGACACAAAAAAGGAAGGCTCTATCCTTTCTTATACCCCTGTGCACCCAGAACAATTCTACCTAGATCTATCAGGGATGAGGAGGCAACTCTATGCAGGTCAGTAACTCCAGGACTCGGTCTGGATTGACCGTGGCATATCTGATTCTAGCTCAGCATGTGTAATGACATAGCTACGTCAAGTATGCAGTTCTATGGCATTGGTTTGCTCATGATGTGTGCAACTCTTAGAAGCACTAGCAAATAGTCTCAAATGTACTTTCTTTTTAAAATGTTGGAATAATTACCTGCAAGTAGCGGATATTAGGAGGTATATGAGCAGCAAATAATTTACTACTGGCATTATCTAATAATTATCTCTAGATGAAATTGCAAGACTGCAGTGTTTTTAGAGCCCATTTGTGACCCATAAAATATGGGTTAAAACTTCACATTCCACAACTTGCTTTTCCAATTATTACTGGAAATGGTGGGAAAGTACAAAGTAATCACCAGAAAAAGAGATCTTTTAACTGCTGTCATTTCTAAAAATAATCAAAGAGATAGAAGGATTTGCCCAAAAACTTGATACCTATCTCATGTTGTTCACCAGTGAGACAACATAAATGTAATGTCCCTTTCCAAGCCAATCTCTTTCTGTCTAAATGAAGGAAAAGATCCTTCATTTTTACTTTTCTATCACAATATAAGAGACAAAAAGATGGTATCTAAGCTCATATTTAGAATGGAAATTAGAAGACCAAAACAAAGACCAAAACAGGTCAACACTTCCTTGTAGAAGTGTATCAGGGTACCTTCTGGAGGTAAAAAAAAAAAAAAGAACTCAACATCAGCCTTATCATAAAATAAGTTTAGCTCATAACAAATGTACACAAGAGATGACAGTAGTTTCTCTTGTACATTACAGCAGCAAAAATAAAGCTTTCCTACATGAAAAATGGGAGCAACCCTACCAAAGGAATGTTTTTAATGTGGAGCTTGTCAAATTTGTGACACAGACAATACATGCTACCTCATCATCCTTGGTAATATTGAACTCAATTGAAAAATCAGGAAGACCTTATAAGTCCTGCATTTTCACAACGAAAATAAATCCTACAGTCAGAGAATATTACATTTTTTTTTGTGACTAAACCAAGATGAGTCATTTTATCTCATGCTCAGGACAGTAACATCAAACAGGAAATCCTACATCAGCAGTACTCCCTCCCACAAGGGATTTTTATGCTCTTGGAAAACTCACACAAGGTAAAACCCAGAGAACACAGCTTGGACGTCAAGATAAGATCAAGACAAAATACAGGTGCTCAATTCTTCTGCCGTATTTCTGAGGCTAATTTTCACTGGATTCAGTAAGATTCACACAACCTCTCTAGACATCAGGCCCAAAATCAACTTTAAATACAAGATGTGCTGCAGGCAAAGCTTGAAAGAGACATGTCTGAAACAATGAAGAGAATATGCAAATATACAAGTAAAAGTCTTCAATCTAAGAGGCATGTTGACTTCAACTAGTGATAGCCTCATAAGCTCTGATAACTGGAAACAAAAGATTATCACAAAACTATTTACATACAAACCAAATCAAACTCAGGCAAAAGCAAACCAAGACCTCCCCTCCCCAACACCTCCCCTCCCCAACACACCTAACAGAGTGAAAATAAACGAGATAGTTTATGGCAGATGTCTTCTGTATGGAAGCCAAATGCAGCTTCTCTTGCCATACTGCATTCCTACCACTAAGCGGCAGTATGTGGCAGGAATATACAGGCAGCACCACTAGTAAGTGCTTGCAAAGCCCATTTGTCTTTCCCATAACCTAAAATGGCTACATGCCAACATCATCTCTTTCACTAACTCCACAGAAGACTGCTGACCTCCTGCTTTAAGAAAAAGCTTCCCATGTTTCCACCTTTTGAGATCAAAAGTAGTGAGAAGAAACTGGCTATGTAGCAACATTGCAAATGGATTCATGCTTCTTTCCTTTTCCTCTAAGACCTTCCCTATAAGTCAGTAAAAGTCTCAATACAAAGACATGTATTTTGGATTAGTATCCAGATCAGCCCCTTGGTTTTAATATTCCTGTGACAGCTTGATCTCTCACAAGAAATTCTGGATGGGGAGTTAACAGAAAGCATCAAAACAGAAGAAGTATTAAAATTACTTCCTGGAAGTAGCTATACCACCTATCGATGTTAGTGGGAGTGTATTTCATGACAGGATCCCAAGTTACTCATGAGGATGAGCCAAGTAGACTCACTGGGGACCTAGTTATTTTCTATAGCAGTTGCTTCTGCAGAAGGGTCTTGCATTAACCTGTATGAGAAACCATCTCCTCTAGACTCTCTTGAAAACATATGCCTCCAGCACACAACCACTGTTTTAATGGCAAAGTATATAGGGACAGCTACAAGCAGAGTACCACATTATGATTTATTTTTTTTTCAGAAATGCACCTGACCAAATCACCTAATGAAGGGGCCCAGTTATCACTGAAATATCCTTGAGTTCTCTACAGTTTCCCAGATTATCCTATCTCTAACTCCTTTTTTTAAACCTCTTTGGTTTGAGAAATTGCTCAAAGGAAGAAATAAACACTTTAGTTACATAGTTCAGTGTCACAAGCAACTTTGGCAGAGTAACATTCATCTGCAGCACTAGATAACAGAAACAGTGAATACAGTGTCTGCAACGAGGAATTTTGCCAGGCAGTGAGAAAGAGGGAAGCAGAACGGAGAAGAAAGGAAGTGGAGTGCCACATCTGTGTTTGAGCCATTAAAGAAGTGTGAACAGGCATCTCAGGGATGTCACCTGCAGCATCACACATGCTTTATAAAGACCCATGTTGTGGCAGACCTGCCCAAAACACATCACAACACACACTATCTCTAGTGTCATTAATTACTCTATTACTCTTCAAAACATAAAAGGAGTGATATTGCCTGATTAAACTACATAGAAAAAACAGAAGATGAGATCAAGGATCCCTTGTCTCTGACACTGTTGTGGTACAAGTGCAATGAAAACACAACTTCACTGTCCATTCACCATGGTCCTTTACTGTTGGCCCTCTAAAGTGGATTTGTGCTGCATCATGCTTTAAAAATTATTTACCAGTGGTAATTTGCTAGGGTTTTTTTTAACTTTTCCTATCCACAGCTTCAGCAGGATAGGAAAAACTCCCAATTAAGCTTTCTGAATAAAATATAAACATTTAAAAGCAACTCTACTCAAGCACTGCTGAAACCTGAAACAGTACACACAAGAGAAAACTGCTGCTTTCTGTTTGCAAGCTAAAGCAGCAGTTGGCTGATCATGTTTTGCATCGAGGAGAGAGGGAGGGAGGGAATGAGCTTGAGATGGATAATAGTCACCCTCTTCCACCCTCATCTCCTGCAATGCCTTTTCATCTTTCCCTGTCTGATCTGTCTCTCGCAGGAACAATAGTTTCTAGGATTAAAAACAGTTAGAACAGTTTCAACGAGTCTCAGAGCTATCAGACACATATTCCCACAGATGCTGTGTTTTTCTCCACACTCACTTGGGGAAAGGCAAGAAAAGGAAATGCAGAAGATCCTTTTTCCAGAAATTATGATGTTGTGCCCATCTGTGTAAGCGGAGATAGGGAACCTGAAGCATGCCCTTGTATGAAATCTCTATGGCAGGAAGACATCGTGATCCCCCAGAGACCCCAATTGTTCCAACATGGCATGGGAGAGAGGGAAAACTGCCTAGAAACCTGCACCCATAGTTGAGGTTCTTTTGTTCTTTTTGAGGAAGGGTTTGGGGCTTTGGGGTTTTTTTTTTGAGATTTAGATGTACTTTTTCTGCTGAAATTATGGAATGGGCTGAGAACCACAAAGTTGGCAATACCAAGGTAGTCTTGCAAATACTTGTGGTGACTTAGACCCTGCCGGGACCCGAGACCACCTTGCAGGTGCCCCTCCCCCACCCTTGGACGGGATGGGAGTAAAATGCAAATCCCGGGTTGAGATAAGGAAGATTTAATACAACAGTGTAACAATAACAACAATAACAATAACGGTGATAACAATGTACAGAGCAAGAGCTATACTGCACAGACACAGCACGAGGGTACAAAGCAGGACAAAAGCCGCTCCTGCACTGCCTGCACCTGGGCACCCGGACATGGCGTCAGCATGGGACTGAACAGCCTGGCTGTAGTTCCCTCCAACTGCTGGGGAAAATTAACCCCATCCTAGCTGAACCAGGCCAATACTTTAGGACAAATAAAGCCTGAAAATGTTAGAATATCTAGTTAATTTCAAATATCTAGTTAATTTCAAAAATTCTTAATTTATTAAAATCTTATTGACACACTTTAAAAAACTCAAACTCTCAGCCTTTCAGATCAACAGAAGACAAACACAATTATTTTCTTCAGCCTGAAATGCCGCAATTCATCTTGTTTCCCAAGTATATGAAGCTCACATGATAGTGCTCTGTGATCATCTATGTGTGTATATGTTGTCACACATCTTTGCATATGTATCTGTCATTCTCACCATAATAATTTCAAGTATGTTTCCAATTTTAACACCATTTGATAAGGTGCTAAATTCTTATGAGTTTTGTAAAAGTAAGTGGTTACAGAAAGAGGTAGGAGTTCCTATTCCTGCTTCAGAGGGGAGAAAGGTTGCAACACAAGCACTGACACTACGAACAATTCACATGGGAGATTATCCTAAAGATGTAAATACATAAGAAGTTAGGTTACATCTATTATGCTGATGAAATCTCTAGCTTTTTTTGGAAGTGCCAGAAAGAAAATAGGTTAGTTCTTTGAGAAACTAGTCTTGGCTATAAAGGAATTGTGCCCGAGAAGGCCAACGGTATCCTAGGATGCATTAAGAGGAGTGCAGCCAGCAGGTCAAAGGAGGTTCTCCTCCCCCTCTGCTCTGCCCTGATGAAGCCTCATCTGGAGTACTGTGTCCAGTTCTGGGCTCCCCAGTTCAAGCGAAACAAGGAACTTCTGGAGAGCATCCAGCAGAAGTCTACAAAGATGATTAGGGGGCTGGAGCATCTCTCTTATGAGGAAAGTCTGAGAGACCTGGGTCTGTTTAGCCTGGAGAAGAGAAGACTGAGAAGGGATCTCATCAATGCTTATAAATATCTAAAGGGTGGGTGTCAGGTAGACGGGGCCAGACTCTTCTTGGTGGTGTCCAGTGACAGGACAAGGGGCAATGGGCACAAACTGGAACACAGGAGGTTCAATCTTAACATAAGAAAATGCTTCTTTACTGTGAGGGTGACAGAGCACTGGAACAGGCTGTCCAGAGAGGTTGTGGAGTCTCCATCTCTGGAGACATTTAAAAGCCGTCTGGACATGTTCCTGTGTGATCTACTCTAGGATTCTGCTCTAGCAGGGTGCTTGGACTAGATGATCTTTGGAGGTCCCTTCCAGCCCCTACCACTCTGTTATTCTGTGATTCTGCATTTCTGAGACCTTTTTGTCTTTCCTGGGCATTGGTCTTTCCAGGACATGGCTCTTTCCCACTTTGAAAGTTGCTTGGGTTTGGCTTCCTTTTTGTACCTGTAAGTTGCCCTTTAACATAGCAAAAAAATCCCACTAGACATGTTAAAGGATTCACTTCTTCCATATTCCACTAAGACCCTGTCTTTTATTCCAGTTCAATTGCCAGATGAACTTCTCTTTCGGCAGGTTTGCTGACCTGTCAAATGGTAGCATCATGGTTCCTGCCAGAGGTCTTCCAGTTTGGAGCTCTACCTCCCACTATACCACTTTACCCATAGCATTTATTTAATATGCTTCCTAGATATAAATGTTTCCACTGTCTATGTCAGCATGAACACCACGACTAAAATGTTGACTATATTTCCCCATGGCCACACCCCAGCAGAGATCAGCTTATGCTTCACACCAGGGTGTTCTTGAATGCAGAAAGAAGCCTTGTGGTATTAAAATAAAGAGTGTGTTTTTGGGGGATAAAAGATGGCCTTTGACCACATATTTCTGGCTAAAAGTTTTCAGTACACTGTCTTGAGAAATTGTCTTCCCTTGTAATTCTGACATTTCTTCTAGTCCCTTTGCTTCACATGCTGATCTTTCCTTCTAACAGTTGACCTTTTCTCTTCCCATTCACCTGTCTACTTAATAAGTCTCTCTCCCTCCCTCTCACCACCAAAGGATGTGCTGCTGCTTGGCTAACCACTCGCCATCAAAGCTGCACGTGTGATTTAGGGAGGTCTGATTTCCAGCTCCGTGAGGTCAGCACAGACCCATTCAATATTCTTCAGATACCAAGCTGGCTCACTCTTCTGCATGGAGCTGGCAGAGAGATGTTCCCTCCCTCTCCTCTTCATTTTATGTGCGCATTAAAAGTATCCATGACCAAATCAAAAATTGTGCAGCTGTTTCAATAGCTGCAAAACTGCTTAGAGTGGGGAGCCCAGAGTATAGAGAAAGAGACCTTTGTGAATTGAACACTCTCTGAACTAACTTGTTTGTGGAAACCCATGTATAATTAAAGCCTTGCTTGTTAGTGAATGGAGCCATGCTTAAATACACACAATGTATATCTTTATTTCCAGCTCAAATCATTTTTGGGACATTTTCCAGCAATGTGTATTATGTGGCTTCAGCAACTGCAGTGCATCGTCATCATCATCATTCAAACAGTGGAGCTCCCTGCTACATTATGAGCATCTTTCCCCTAAAATACTTTTTGATGGACTACAGTACATTCAGTCTAGACCTGAACTGCATAATAAATGGATGCTGTGATTCCTCTAATGACAAAGTCCTTTCCCCCACTGCAAATGGAGATGTAATTCACATACACACTATCTCACCCTTTACATGCTGAGAGACAAAATAAACAGCAACATTCATTTGTCTTTTTCCATTTCCCTTACCAAAAAGTCAACTTTCAAAGAAAATGTTTACCAAAACATTTCCCTGAACAATCTGAATAATATTTTAATGGACCACTTACTTAGTTAGTATCTAATTAAATTTTGCATCATGAAGAGCGTATTCAAATCACTGAGGTATTGTGAATAAGGATTCAAAAAAAAATACAGGATAAAAGAAATCTGCAAAATATCCACCATTAAACTAATGAGTAAAAATTCAGCAGCTATAATAAAATCCACCAGAGAACAAATAAACTGCAAACAACCATATTACCAAACACTATTAGACAGATTTCATCTTGTTCCCTCATGCATCCTTGCATAGAACAGGAAAAAAGAAACACTCAGAGGAGAACATTTTGACAGAAGTAAGGGCCAAACACACATATACAGAGAGATGCAATAAACACTAGCAGCTGCATGGCTTAAGGTACCAAATAGTATGAATTCTCTTAATTAAAAAATGAATTAATTGTTGTGAGTATATTTCTCTTGACAGAGCACATTTACACTTCTGCAGAATGCAATTCTTAACACATTTAAAAAATAAGCGCTCTGACAGTTATACCTGTAATACAAGGGCATCATGTTAAGAATAAAGAAGCAAGCAAGCAGTCTTCCTCTTTCACTTGAACTTGGACTTATCACACCCCACCTGGATCCTATAAATATTTTCCTAAAGGTTGCTTGGTTTCTGCATTGCTCCATGACCCAGTTCAGCAATATACATCCATAATACTAAGCTTGAGCTGCTCCACTGAAATCAATACTTGTGTGCCTAAGTGCTTCACTATAAAAGGGACCGGATGGCTTTAAGGCCATTGCCCTGTCACTCCATATAGAGTGATTTCCCTGCTGTGCAGTATAACTCTGTAAATGTAATCTGTTCACTATACTGAATAAATATCTCTATTGGAACATTCCACCTAGGGCTTCTTTGTAACGTGTGTGAATGTTATTAGAAAATTTAAACATTATTGCAGCCAATTAGAAAAGCACTTTGTATTACTTGCAGCCTTTGCTGCTGCCAGTGACCCACGTCCTTCTCCTTGACACCACTGTTATATACTGGCCTACTTAAAAGATGCGGTGAGCAAGTGTGCCCAGCTCTGTTTGCAAAGACGTTCTGTAATCTGAGCTCCAGGCGTGTTGGTAGTCTGATTTCAGATGTGTTGCTCATGCTTAAAATCAAGCAGACATGAACAGAAGTATTTGTAGGATCCAAATTTCTACAGATTCACAAATTAGGAGTTCAGCCAGAGAGGGGTTCACTCCTCTGAGCTTTTATTCAAACTAAAAGATGTATTTCTGGAAGAGAAAGATCATGTCTTCCCAGTAATGACAACCAAAGGGTGGAGATGCTTTCAAAGGATCCCAAAGGAAAGAGCCTTCCTGGAAATGTTCAAGGCCAGGTTGGATGGGGCTTTGAGCAACCTGGTCTAGTGAGTGGTATCCCTGCTCATGGCAGGGAGGTTGGAACTAAATGATCTTTAAGGTCTCTTCCAAAACAAGCCATTCTATGATTCTGGAATTTATCTAAATTTGGACATAATCTCCTGCTTTTTGAAACCTTGAAAGATGTCTGCTATTTTCCACTGAGGAAAGAGTCTACCTCAATGTTCCAGTGGACTGGGAACAACTACCTAACTGCTTTGGACTGCTTTGCTCTGCACCTTAAAATTAAGTCAAGCCTAGGTTAATTCTTCCCCAGGATTTGAATTAAGCACCGAGACCTTTGCTCCTGTTCATTGTTGAAACCTCTGTCCTCTGTGTCTGACACTGGCCAAGGGGTCAAATTTACTCTGGAGATGTAGAAAATAGGAAAACAATATGGATACAGCCAGACTGATTGTTTGCAAGGCTAAAAATATGCACATTCATTTGTTCAGCAATAATTCTTCTTGATAATAGAATAGGATATACTATATATACTATCTATAAGAGAAAGACATTCTAATTAGTAGAGTTTTCTACTAGTGACAAACATAACAGGAAAAGGAAAATGGACATAGCTGAAAGCATATAAATCAGAATCATATAGTAGAATGATTTTGGCTGGAAGGGACCTCATCTAGTTGTAACCCCCATGCCATGGGCAGGGACACCTCCCACTAGACCAGGTTGCTCAAAGCCCCGTCCTACCTGGCCACACAGCTTGGTGTCATCCGCAAACTTGCCGAGGGTGCGCTCCATCCCACTGTCTGTGTCGCCAACAAAGATGTTAAACAGCACTGTTCCTAATGCTGGTCCCTGAGGAACGCCACTCGTCACTGGTCTCCATGTGGACATTGAGCCGTTGACTGCCACTCAATCACCATGTTGACTGCATATATAAATATATGCAATAAATGCATATGAATAGACATATATACATATATGTACAGATATTTATATGAGAGAAAAGAAAGAAGGATGAACGCTTATAAAATTCTGAATTCATACCACTTTTAGTTATTTTGTGTGTTTTCTTTAGTTGTCATTTTTTTTTTCAAAAAAACCCACACTTATTTAACATAAATGTAGCCGAGAGCTTCACAATTGAATTTCCTGATTTCATTTTCTGTGAAACACACTATACCAATTTGAATCATAATTTTTTTGGTTTTGTTATAATATGTCCACATACCTCTGAAATGACTCCCCAGCAGTGCTGAACAAGGGCAGAGGCAATGTTACAAACCTTTGTATATTATTTTTCATTAATTATTTTTCAGACAAGTAGGTCCCATTCTTCAAGCATTCTCCTGTCTTGTTACCTTGTAGTAAACAAGGGTGAAGAAAGAGAGGACACCTGGTGAACTTTGGTGGGACATATTGGCAGAAAAGGTGTTCCTCCTTTACTTGGTAACCTGACATTTAGGACACGCCAGGATATAGGAGCCCTCGGTTCAACTCACTCTTCTGTGTGACGATATTTGACTATCAGTCTCCCATTGCCCTGGGGACTGGTTTGACAGCACAATGGTTTTAGGTTCTTAGTTTCTCTTAAGATGCTGTTTTCTTTTGTGTAGCTATTAAATATTAATGTGAGAAGGGGCTGGTGTCCAGATCTCTCACACTCTGGATACGTGCCCTAATCAATAGGTTACCATAAAAAAAGGACTAAGACTCTTTCTTTGACCATCTACCTTTTCATGTCCTCATTTTTCTCCTAAGCTCCTAAAATCAAGGTATTTCATTGTATTCAGCATAAAATTGAGTTCTTACACTTTTCTTTAATAGGAAACTTAAATTAAACTTCAAACTTAGTTTAATCTAAACTTTTATTCCTGTTCACCACAAAGAGCCTCTCCTCACTCCGTATGTCAAATCAGGGCCAACTCAAGACTAGAGAGTAGACGCAAACAGAATGGGAAATGAGGGGTAGTGGCATAAAAGAGGCAGCTGTAAACAGAGTTCCTGCCCAGACTTATGTCTGTGTGCATTATATTTCCTAATTAAAAAGCAGAGTTTCTATCATCTGTGCCTGTCATAGTATGGGAAAGGTTAGACTGCCATTGACTTAATGGGAACTGACATGAGAAGGGATTACTATAGCCATCACAGGAGCGAAGCATCCTTTGATGAGCTCTACAAACAACCTTGGTTGAACACTCTTCTCAACTAAACTCCATTCCCAGGTGAAACAGGCTGAAATATATCCCTGTGTCAACATGGCTGTTCCACTTTTGTTCTGACTTTAAAAAAACCCCACGTTTATGCTTCAGGCCAAAATCAAGCACAAATAGTATCTGCTTCAAAATCAAACTGGTGGAAAAAGTCCTGGACAATAGTAAAAGAAAAGGCCAGAACTGCCACCAGGTTTTAAAAAACACTGTAATAAAGGCTCTCCATGTCTACAGTAAAACATTAGGAAATGAATATGCTTAAAAGGCTTGTGTATATGATATTTTCATGTGAAAACAACCTAAAAATTCAGGACCTTGAATTCTCTCTCTCAAGAACTTTCTCTTTGTTAGGCCTTATGGTACACTAGTACAAGATAGCACACTATGCCAAACAATGGCAGTTATCAATAAATAAATACGTAAATAACTGTCTGTAAACAATTTTTCAGTGCATGCATCTGTATACCTTTGCCATTGTCATGTTAGATTTTATATAAGCATGTATAGAAAAAGAACGAGACTGGTATGTTAGCACTCCTCCTGGTTCATTTTCCCACCCACCCCCCATCCCCCTTACCCTCTGCAAAAAAAAAAAAGGCAGTGATATGTGCAGTATTGACCGCAGAGCCCTATTCTTATGTGAAATCTGAAATTGTCCAAAGCAGGTGAAGAGCAACAAGAATATTTCTTTAATCAAATTTGGTTTTGCCTTGAAATAGATACCACTAGAGACATTGAACTGTCTCTAGTTAGCTGATTGAGCTAAAAGCTGTTGAGGGGAGGGTGTCAGATATTCCAATAGGGTTTCAAAGTTCTTATTACAAACTCATGAACTTATAAAGAGTTTTTTAATATGTCGACACAGAAAAAGAGTTTGGTGGTTTGATAAATCCAAGTTATCACTGATTTAGTTAGCATTCACAGAGGTGTTACAGTGCTCTACTACTCTCTTTAAAAATTATAACTACATGGTGATAGCAGAGACCTCAGTGTAGAAGGAGAAATCCAGAGGCTCAAGTGTGCTCGTACAGGTCATGCTAAGTGAAGTCAGTCATGGCTTCTCTACTGCTGCTACTCCTGCTGACAAGATTAAATCTAGCATAAATAGCTACTGCTTATTCCTGCTTCAATCACACCTTCATTTACTGTACAAGGACAGACCTAAAGACTCTAGCTTAAAAAATAATTACTTCTGCAATTCATAGTAATGAAAGTAATTAGCTCATGTGTCAAGGTGAATTATCTGAAAAAAAAAAAAAGCCAACATCATATAATTAGTAATAATAGTATGAAATTAAGAAATAATAATGTGAAGGACATTTAAAACAAGGCTAGAAAAGGCAGTAAAAGCTGCATAAACAAACTACCACCATCTGTTCTACTTCATGAACTGGCTAGGTTGGGACCCACTGTGTCTATTATAACCCTAAAACTTACAAAGTAATACTAGTATACTCAAAATCAAATTAATATTTCTAGAAATTGGAGGAATCAAAGCTATTGAGATACAAATAACAACTTAGAAGCTGAGAATATGTTTGATTTTGCACAGAAATTATTCCCTTTAGGGATGAATGAGAAGCTTATAGATGATATCTTTACAACACTTACAGTGTGTATACTTTGAGAAAAGAAAGAATTTTTAAGGATTTTTATGATTTATGATTTATTTTGTCAACACTAATGAAAATGTGTCGTGAGATGTTTTATGAGTTTTATCAATCTTTGTTACAAATTATTAGATTTTTTAGAATAACATAAATGATTCACATATTCTTTTATTAAATGAATTCCATTAGTTAAATGAAATTTAGTACATAAATTGAATTTAAGAAATTATGAGTCGATTGTGATGAAATAGTTGCTAATAACTACTATACTAAGTGGTTATAATCACCAGATTCAGGTAACTCAGACGTGAATCTTTTGAGGCATGAGCGGTAACTCAACAAAGTTTTGTCTTCTCTTGTGACTAACCTGGATGGAAGAATTTTGCTGGAGTTAGGCCGTAGTATGAGACAGACTCAACTTGTTTGCCCAACAGTTTCATTTGCCCACCTGGTTCTACTCTTTAAATGATCTACTTACAGGGCTATTGGCACATTAGAGACTCCCCTGTAGGGTCTCTGGTTGTTTTTTCCCAAAAAGCAAGGTAGAAAGAGCCAAAAAGGGTCAACATGAAAAAATATTTTTTTTCAGCCTAGCCCTTTCTAACAGTACTAGTTTTGCAACACTGGCTTCCAAAACAAATAGTATAGTGAAAAATGAAGCCTAGACATAGCTGATTTGGCTGATTTACACTGATGCAGTGTCACACCTACTTGCTAATTGGCCAATATACTCCTGATGCTCTGCTGAGGAGATCCAAAATTAGCCTTTAAGGAATTGCTTGTATCCAAAATCACTGGCTCTCAAGCTAAGATGTGAGGTGCAATTTTTGTTGTGATCTCAGAGAAAACCTCAGTTGCAAAAGAGAGTCTTGCAACCAGAAATTGGAAGATGCAGCTGGACCTGCAAGAAGAATTGAAATCACACGGCAGTGATTTCAGAAACTGCTTCCTTACTGTAGGGCATCTCTCACTCGCACTGTTCCTATCACTATCCCACTGTGCTCCTTGGCTTTTCATCCTATTGAAACTGTTTAACTATATGCTCATTCTCTGTATTTTGGAAAGGTACTCTAAAAGTTTTCCTCCCATATATCTTTCACTGCCTTTCTCACAGTTCCCACAGTCTTACATCCACCTATATAACCACAGTCCACTTTAGCGTCAAGATTAAAAATGGTCTGTAGAAGGTGAAAGGTTGGCATGTTCCCCACTTCCCTGCATCCCCAAATGAAAAGATACCAGTGTGGTGAGACAAAGGTCCCTCCCTACAGTCAAAGGCTGTAGGAAGCCTCAGCAGAGGCCCTGGCTCAAAAGCATCAATAGTTTGTTCAGATGGGAAAGGATGAATTTATTTAGCCTTTTTTTCACTGATCTGGATTAAGTCAGTAGCAATCTTCCCTCAAAGTGACTTTGGGATTGCCCTGAAGAGCCTTTGATTGCTGTGGAAACTCCCAGAGCAACTTTCAACACCTGGTTGTGATCCACTGACTGCAGCAGGTAAGTTTGCAAGTAAACGGAAACTCACTGGTTACTTATTTCCAGACTTAAAGAGAAGTCTTTCTTTTACATTTTATTTTCTGGAAGGAGAGGGTCCCTATTGCAGTAGCGAGCCTACAAGCTCACAAAACCCCTGCCTGCATTGAAAGCCCTTGCAGGGAAGGCAGTGGTACCTGAGGAGAGGGAACCTGCACGTCTGTCTCTCCCTCCTGTTGCTGCTGCAGTCAAGCATGCACTGATTTATTCAAATTACAGCAGAGTATTAGCAGTGAGCCATTAATAAGACAATTCTCATCTCCCTTCATTCACCTGATGTTTGTAGCAGGACCGAGGAATGAGACAATGCAGTGAAAATAAAAAGAAAAAAAAAAGAAAAGCAGCAGAGAAGCAGGAAAGCAAATGAAAAGTGAAATTGTGACTGAGGAACAGACTGACTCCTTCAGTATGTGTACCAAAACTTCTGGTATATTTGCTGGGCTTCTGAGAGTAACAGAATGGTATGCTGTTCCTAATGCAAACATCATCCCGAGGCAGTTCGTTTTCATATTTAGTCATATCACAGTAAAGCTAAGGGGGTGTCAATCACACTCGGTACATCTGACTGGGAGAGCGCTCTCTTCACAGCTGCATCTGGCAGAATACACTCCTTATTTATTATATTTTTAGTAAGGCATGCTATCTTGTTCATGTGTGAGAAACTGTAATGCATCTTTCACATTTAAAGTGCCCTCTGAAGCTTTCTGCCTTGCAACCTCCTGCCTACTTTCACTGTTATCACTAAATTTTTTATATTGTCTTGGGCATCTCTGAAAGAATTGCAAATTCTAGATAGAACATTATTAATTTAGCACTGTCGTCTCCTACAATATAGCGTACAGCCGTCCATCCTTCTTCAGCGTGGCTAAATCTTATCTCAGCTCTTAGTGAAAAACTAAATTAAGGCAAAGGCTGAAGTCACTCATGTGTGCTACTTTTAAAATTAATTTTTGCCGACAGCACCACAGAGTCAAAAGCATGTAGTTGCATTATGAAAGCCAGAACAGAGATTAAAATATATGTGTATTTTTGTTATTCCAGGAAAGAGAGTCTTTTGCTCCTTCTACATTAGTCATTTTCCCAAAGGACTCTGAATTCTTCCTTATTTGAGGAATAGAAGTTGAAACATCAGTCTCCTTTCCATTTGCTAAGAATTTCTGCTTCTTATTGCATTTAACTCCTTACACTCTCTATCTCCTTCAAGATGTGAGTGAAGTTTTATGATGGGCAATTTGAGTGAGGGAGATGAAGGATAATTTGGAGACACCAACATGTTTTGCACTGTGTCTCATTTTCAATAAATGATTTAATTTGAGAGGAATCCTCCTTGGTATCTAAAAGCTTAAAATGGTTTAGTTCCATGCACTTGAAACAATTCTTCACCCCTAAAATTTACTTTTATTTTAAATTTAAAACTTGTAAAAGGTTCAGAATTGAAAAAAAATACATTTTTTTAACTGAATTTTACATTTTTTCTACTTTTTGGCTATCTGGGAATGCAATACTTCTCTCTTAGCTTGACTTATAAAAAGTTTTTCATTGTAGTTTTTTCACCTCTGTGGTGCAGAGGTGAAACTGAAGGAAGAACAGTGGGGAAATTAATGTGTTTTCTATGCTGGAGATGGTTCCCCAAACTTACATATGGTTGAGGAATCAAGCTGGTATGAAGTGCAGCAGAGACAGGCTCTGCCATTTCTTGTTCACTGCTCTCTGAAGCGGAGTGAACCACGTTCACTATTTTCCAGATTACCAGTGAGGTTTAGTTGATGCTTCTGAATCAGATCAAAGAGGAAGAGAATGGGGACAAGCTCAGCAGCAGCCTTGCTCATCCGGCAACTAATGTTAGGTAATAGTCTGGCTTTTCTCACAGTGACCATACTTACAAGAAGCCTTTGCAACAACTCTGAAGCGTGGCTCTTACAGGATGCTACAGCAAAAACAGGCCCTTTGAAAACACAGTTGAAAGCAGAGAGTGAAGTGCCATCAAGCTGAGCTCTTGACAATATGTATATCAAAGGGAGCAGTTAGAACAGTGACAAGATGTTGTGATGGCTTAACAGAACCACATGGACTCCCCACGCTGCAATTGCACTTGTCAAGGGCATTAAAAATTGTATCCAAAGGTAGCTCAGTATATGAGACTCTATGTGTGACTCTCTGGGAGAAAAGGACAGTAATACTTTTTAGGAAAAAGCAAGGAGTCAGAATGATTTTTATGAATAAGAGTAACATTCTGTATATGTATAAGGTCTAGAAAACTAGTTAGATTTTTTAGCAGGAAAAAATAATCAGGGGTTTGTAATGGATCACAAACTAATCATGACTGAAAAGATCACACTTTTAGAAAGGCAAATTTCACAATGTGATATACCAATAGGAGCACAGCTTTCAAGACACATGAATACATCCTTCTGATCTCGACAGCCTTGACAAGGTCTCCACTGTAAACTTTGTCCTGTTCTGAGTACCGTGCTTCGAGGCAGATGTGGACTAAAGAAAGAAGTCTAATACAAGAATGATGTGAGACTTAGAAAGACTCTTCACTTTTATAATTGGAATTTTTTTTTAGTCTAAAGAGCCGTAGTTCAAGTGGAAACACGGTACAAATTTCCAAGCACATAGATTTTATTCTCATAAGTTTCTTTTCAAAGAGAAAAAAACCCCACCACCTTTTTTTCACATTCATGTGACCAGGAAAAATAGATTCATGTTGGATAATAGAAGGAACTTCTAATAGTATGGGATTTTGAAGCACTGGGATAGTCTGTGTGCATCAGTTAAGGTTTATTTCTCATTGCAGAGCATGTTACAGAAACAATGATCAGGAATGATGTGAACAGAGCTGATCCTGTACTGCAACAGTACACTAGACAATATAAACTCTCTAGGACCTTTTCTTACCTACTTTTTATAATTTTAACATGAGCCCACGAGACAGACTGTGAAAATTAGGTGTTAGGTTTTAATATCACTTTGTGCCTCTTCCAATAGGTGCATGAACAGGTCAAAGGTGACTGAAAAAAGTCTACTGACAGAAAGATTATGAAATTATTTTAGATGAGATTCTTTTGAACTTTGTTCTAAAATGCACATCAGATTATGTCCCTGCTCTGATGGATAAAAACATTAGCCATGGATAATGAATGGATAAAAAAACTTAGAATCACAGAATCATAGAATCACCATGGTTAGAAAGGACTTCCAGGGTCATCAAGTCCAACCTTTATCCCATCATATTCCTAACCATTAAACCACTAGACCATGGCCTCAAGTGCCTCATCAACCCATTTTTTGAACAACCCCAGGGACGGCGACTCCACCACCTCCCTGGGCAGCCTGTTCCAATGTCTAACCACCCTCTCAGTAAAGAACTTCTTCCTAATATCCAATCTAAACTTCCCCTGACGTAACTTGAGGCCATTTCCTCTCGTTCTGTCATTAGCAATTTGGGAGAAGAGACCAACACCAGCCTCACTACAACCTCCTTTTAGGTAGTTGTAGAGGGCAATGAGGTCTCCTCTCAGTCTCCTCTTCTCCAGACTAACTTCCTCAAGAAAGGAAGTTTTTTGCTGTGTATTCAAACCATAAGACATTAGGTAGGAGGAGGTGCAGAGGAGAACAGATCAGTAACAAGGGCCTCCACTTTTTTTTAGAAAGCTTTGAACAAACAACGCAAGTAGGTTGAAGCAACCAAGAGTCTAAAAACCCTGTCCTGGGGCTCTTTCGGTAGTTGGCCATCCCTGCATAGCCACTTGGCATCTGCTGAAGTCCATGCGTTGATGTCTTCCAGACCTAGACATAAAGGAAAGAAACAACTCAAGCCAGAATTAACAGGGATAAAATCTTGTGTAGGTACGGGGCAAGAGGCACACAACTCACATGTTGATCTCTGTGACAACTGCAATATATCGGGAATACACGGAAATCAAAATATAAGAGAAGAACATTTTGAAAGAAGCCTGACTTTTTTACTGTTTAACATTTAGGAATTGCCTGAAGGACAGTTCTTTTTGGAGAGCTAAGATATCAGTGGAAAACTGAAAACACTGATTGTAGAGAAAGATCATGGAAATAAACAGAACATCAGAAGTCACATTGAAGCAGTTCCATTAAAAGTATAATTGGAAACTATAACTTTTTATTTTAGTTTTTTTCTGCTATTAACAAGTATCTACAAAAAACATAGAATAGGCTGGGTCGGAAGTTACCTCTAAGATCATCAAGTCCAACCATTAACCTAGCACAATATATTGGATTATTTTGTAATAATTTTGCCATTTTGCCAAGATACCAACACGATTTAGGAGCCTAACTCTCATCTTCAAATGCAGTGAAGCAATAATTTAAAAAAATAGTCCTAGCTTCTTATTAGCCAATCAGACCATACTTTATATCTACTTGATTAAGACACCTAGGGGTGATCAAGTGATATGCCTATGGAAAGAAATTTGGTATTGTAGTTAGTATTTAGGAGATCTGTTTCAGTTCTTAATTTTATCTCCAAATTGACAGTAAGACTTCAAGAAGTACATAATGAAACGTAAGGTCCCACACTTAACTTTCACATGCCTGAGGGGTCATTTTTTTGTAAGGAAATAGACATGTGCAATTACTAGGAATAACTGTGTTGCTGCAGTGATTATAGTTTCCATGTTAGATGTGTAAATATTGGGAAAAAGAGAAGGGATTTAAAAAGTGAAATCATAGCAAAATTAATGGGATAAGTGTGAACGACAGATTTTTTTAGTCTGTCAAATAAGCGGGGAGGAAAAAAAAAAAAGAGAGATTCAAGGAAATAAGAAACTTTTTATTTTTCTTCAGGCTAAAAAACAAAACCACCAAATTTCCTTTCAGGTAGACTTGAAATGTTTTTTGACTGAAAAGATTCAAATTAAGAAACCATAATATTTCATCCTAAATATACTGAAATGAAAACTTCTCAGTTGATAATTTATTTACTGACTGCCTCATTTTTTCTATTTATTTGCATCACAGCTGTTTGTCAAATTCACAAGGAGCTGTGCTGTGTAGTGAGGCACATTTTTTGCTGGTGTTTTACAAAGCCACAAATTAAGGTAACTTATTCCTGAATTTCTGTTCGTATATTTGTTAACACTAACGTGCACAGTTTTCATTACCTTACAAAACAACTTTGTCCATCAATTTTGTTCCAAAGACTAGCTTTAAATATAACTCCCCTGAAAGTCAATAAGACTCAAAGAGTCTATGTCACTTCATCATTTTAGTAAATTGCCCTCCTACCCCCACACATATATGTGTGTACAGGTTTCTCTATACCGAAAGTATTATAAATAAATTAATATTAAAGCAGTATTATAAAAAAGAAAAAATAAAAGGAAATTCTGAGATTTAACTGTCATATATTTGAGCTTTAACAGGAACGAAATACACAAATGAGAGGAAACTGGTACCACAAGCACATCAGTGTTAACTTCTAGGGTGCCAGATCATTTTCAAATAGCTCTCTACAACGCCCTGCCTGTGTTCCTATTATTCTCCCCAGGTAAGCAGCTACATAAGAGAAACAGCAGCAGTTTACCCAATGAATTTGGGATTTCACAATCTCTAAAGAAAATATTATAAATGACAAATTGTCTAGAGTGAATTAAGAGTAGCATTTGCACATTTTTCTGCTTGGCTGAGCTCATATTGTTTCTTTGGGAATAAGTTATCAGTTTTTAACATTTCCTTTGCCTTATTCCCCTAGCACAGTTTCACTCATCTTTTATATTTTCTGCTGTTTTATCTCCATGAGAAAGAGGTGTAAGTTAATTTTGCTCTTGGGATAGAGATGTGTAAGAAGCAAAATTTCCAAACTTCGAACTGATGGCTGGAGGCAACCAAAGGATCTTCTTTGTCCCAAGATTAAAGGACTGTTGCATGCTGAGTGATGCTTTCAGGCTCTTGGAGTTTGCACCTGAAGCTTATAATTTAAAATATTAGCACCAAATAGACTGGTTGAAAGAAAAAGGCCTGCACCACTTTCCCACCCTTCTCCTGAATTCATGAAGAAATTCCTCAGCATCTGCAGAAAAGTGGGGTACCATTTCTGTCACAGGGCTTGTCTTCTCTTGTGTAGTGCTGTTACAACACATTGTCCTGTAGCACAGCGAAAACTGTATGGTACCTTCTAAATTTCCAGAATACTTTCACTTATGTCTTCCTTTCTGCTAATAATGATTTTTTTGATGACACAGACATAGAAGAAAAGGTGGTGCAAACACCTGGTTTGGAGAAGGGAGTGTCTTGTCATTGCAGGGTGCAGGGGTGGATTATTCTTGTTTAAGTGTAATATTCTGCAAGGAGTAGAGGATTACATCCCTTGGGAAGGCCATGACACCTTTTTGCTCTTCTCCTTATCCCCTCATATACTTTCCTAAGGTTTTTCCTTTGTGGCCAATTCATGACTTATGCAGCAAGGTGTGAGTTATTTCCCAAGTTCCTTCTGTCTGTACACCTTGTGTTTGTAATGGGGGATGCAAGGGGCCATAGTCTTTTGACCTCCCCCCGTTCAGGGAGTTCGTTCACACATCAGCAAAAGTGCCAAGTGATTTTGGGCATGGCGTAGGCAGCAGAGATATTAAGGCAAGAGCCATATCAGGTCTCAGCATATTTCTAGCACAGCAAAGTGTCAGAGGAGGACTTTTTGGGTTGAATTTCAATCACAGGGACTGTGACTCTCATGCAAGGCACCATCCCTTAGTCTGAGCAACTAGAAAATAGTACACGGAGATGATTTTGCTCAGCTCATATTTTAAAAATGAGCTTGTATGTAATAGCTTTCAACTTGCTGCTGGAGGAAATGCAGGGGCCCTGAGTGGATAGAAAGGAGAAACTAAAACCATAGACTGTGGGCGCTGTGCCAGGAAACAATGTCCTTTCTCAGTACGGGTCCATTATCGCTGCAGCAGGCTCTGAAAGCCCTTATTTCACTCCAAAACATCATGTATGGGTTGACTTTAAGGACTTCTTTACTTTGTCCTGTGCTGCAGGAATAGGCTGTGCCTTTTCACCATCTGACAGAGGCTGTGGGTGAGAGCGTTGTGATTTTGGTTGATGGTCCTTGTGAGAAGCATGTGCTAGAACAGCAGTCACCTCACTCCCAAGAGATCTCTCCTTGTGAGTATGAAGCTACTCCACATTTTATGGCTCAGAAGTCTTCAACTCTGTAACAGGACCTGTTGTAATGGCAATATCTAACACATCTTCTTCACAATCTAATAAAAAACAATTTATGCTTACCATTCAGGCTAACAACAATGCAACAGATACGTGACAGAAGGTTACAAAAAAGAATGATAATTTTTTTATATTATCTGTATGCAAAATGGAACTTGCCACATACCCACCACAACAAACAAGCATTTCTCTGCAGGAAACCCACAAAGACACTCCAGAAATATGAGGTGGTGTAAGTGAAAATACTGATGAAAATTTTTCCATGCCTTTCAATGGGATATGTAAGAAGAGTATGGAAGTGTTAATGTGATATTTAGGTTAGTGGGGAATATAGGATGGGCACTCAGTGGTGCTCCCTGTAAAGTTGTCGTGATGGTCAATAAAACCACATTGTTTTAAACCTGACAATTTTTATATTAACATATCCTGAAAATATTTTAAGAAAGAAATCAAGAGAAAAATAAACATATTCCCATCACTTAAAACTGACACGACAAGGTACTTTCTGTAAGAATGAATGTTTTCTGAAGCACAATGATTAATTTTGTATACTTATCTGTCTTTTTAAGACAAAAAGAAACTCCTCTAATGAGCAAAGAAAGCCATTTCTGTAACTGCAGACATGGAATGGTACTTTCAGTACAGATACTACCAGATGTGAAACTGCTTGTGACACGTAGTGGGGGATTACTGCACTTAGAGTTAATATGTAGTGTTTAATTTGTTTAATAAAAAGTCTGTGCAATTTAAAGTGCTGTATAGTGACTCATGTGATAATACAAAGGAATTTTATTATTTGTTTAAAATGGTCTATGGAGAGACAATGGCTTTATGCAGAGAACAAAGCAGAGGTGTCTGTGAGCAGCCAGCTTTGCACAGTTGTTATCTTCTGAAAAGGTCTGGCAAGCCAGAGTCTTCTTTGTATCATTTCCTAATGGCAAAGCAGCAAAAAAGAAGCACCTTACACCACCATCTAATCCCTCCTTGCCAATAAAGTCAATACATTAGATGCTGCAGATTTTGTTAAAACTGAAACTGTGCCTCCCCAAAATAAGTTTGTCCTCTTTGATCTATAGGAGTTGTTCAAAAATGTGTTTCTGTCTACATTTAGCCTGTACCTGGGGCTAAACTGTAGCAGTTGCTCTACCACCCAATGACCCCTGCCCAGCTGAGAAGAAGAATAAGGGGGGAAAGGGAAAAGCTCCGTGGACTGAAGTAGAAACAGATTTAATGAAATAACAAAACTAACACAATCACCAATAGAAAGCATACAAAGTTATACTCAGCCTCATCCTTAGTAGGAGCAGAAAGCCAAGAAAGAGAAGTCTCAGGAAGAGGGACTCTCCACCCTTCCTAAACCCCCTCCTTTTATACTGTACATGATTAAGTGGTATGGGATACACCTGTGAGTCAGCTGCCTTGATTGGATCTCCCAGCTGACTCGGGGCTACTCATGGGCTGCCTGCCATGGGAAACCAGGACAGTTTCTCACCCAAACTTTGAACAGAATGAAAACATGACAACATTTTTTTGTATTAAAAAAACAATCACAAAAGAAAATAATTTATGAAATGTTATACAGTAGACACGTTCTTTCAGCCTGAGAAGTTCAAGTCATCTTGTTTCAGCTGGATGTAGGTTCTCAGAAAGGACAAGTTTAGAGGTTTAACCATACAAGATTGTTTAAAGTCAGTCTCTCCACAGGAGGAACTAGAGAGTACTGCCTGTTAGACCGAGGGAACTGCTACATGTAGAAAGATTTTCCTCCTTACTATAGGAAAGTTGCTGCCTTCAATTCAGCCCCCTAACCTGCATCTGTATAATAGATTCACAGTGTTGCTGTCCTCCAAAAGAGACTACCTAAAGTCTGGTACAGTCAGAAGGGAAAACCAGATGATTTGGGGCCTTCTAGATAAATATGCATTTACCTTGGGCACCAAAGGCAAATTCGCATTGTGGAACTTTCACCTGCATTTTTGCATAGACTAGATAGGGAATTTTTGCACCTCTGAAGCCCTGATTCTCTGAGCGTGGACAATTGAGATTCAAATCAGGCATTCCAGTTCAGCCAGAGAGACCAGGTCACATCCTTTGCCTCTGGAAGCACATATGGAACAGTTCTGGAGCTGTCACTTAGAAGTGCAGTAAAAAGCAGGACAGCTTAATATCTACTGACTGTCCTACCTCAGTCAACTCAAATGTCACCTGTGCTGGCAACCTGCTGATTCTGCTTCTGATTTGAGGACAGTATTCCAAGGCTTGTTTCTACAAGTAAGCAGAAATCCCAGTCTAGCATTCTAGCTGAATTAAATTGCTTCACCTTTATTACCTGTACAAACCAATTAAAACACTACTCAGACACCACTTAAGCATCATGTTATACTTCTGAGGCCACTAATTGTAATTCCTTGTGCAAAGTGATTTGTTAAAAAAAAGATGGATCAGTTGTCCAGCATGTCTCACTGAGACAGCAACATAGGCTTGATTAGACCAAACAGCTTCCAGTTCCACTGCAGTGAATATTTAGCATCTTTATTCTCACTCTCCCATTATTCGTACTATTCAGCTGCATCATGTGTACTGAGGAACTATTGGCTTTATTGTCTTACTTCACAAGGACAAACACAGTTGTTTGTGCATAACAAAAGTTTTGCAAACCAAAACAACTGAGAGGGAGAGGCAAGCTTGACTTTATGGCTTACTAAACACCCTCACAGAAGAGATCTTCTGAATACCCAACAATGTGAAAACCTTTAGATGGGGTTACATTTAACAAAACATCTGAATTCAAACATACTGTCCCATTCTGTAGTACACCTGTCTGTTTCTTTTTAAGAAGACCTAATAGGTCAGATAAATAATTTTTCTTAAAAATAAATTTAAAAATTAATTACCTGATTATGCTTGCAAAGAAAATCTTGAAGAACTAAGGCTGAAGGTTACATGAAGGAAACAAAATGCAACATTTTATTTTTTTTTGTAAGAAAACCCCTCATGATCTGTATGACTGTGTTACAGTTTTATTTGCTTGCTTGAAATACTCAGACTGCCAGCACAATTTCATTGATCATTTCTCATGCTATTTCTTCATTAGATTAAATGGAGGACAAAGTAGTTTGTTTTGATGCTACTGCAGTACTGGAGAGGACTTTGGTGTGACTTCATTCAGAAGAGGTACTGATCATCCCCTATTCCTTTCCTGAGAGCTAAAGTTCAAACTCTTGCTAGTACATTACCAGACCAGGTCCTAATTTCTGGGGAAATTTGAAAAACCGTGGATGTAACAGGAAATCTCTTGCAATTTCTTGTTCATTTTCATCTGTACGTCAATTGATTTCAGGTAGCACAGGTATGAGTAAGATTAATGTACAGCCTTCTGTATATGTGTCTATGGTTGGCCAGTACTCAGGGCTAAACCGTAGCAGTTAGTATATCACCCAAGATCCCCTTTCCAGCTGGGAGGGAGAATCAGGGGAAAAAGAGGAAATGGGCCGTGAGTTGAAGTATGAACAGATTTAATAGAATAACAAAACAGAAACAACAACCCACACAAAGCACATAGGGTCTGCTCAGCCTAGTTCTCAATGCTGATGGCAGGAACAGAGGACCACCAGCACGGAGCCTCAAGGAGAGGAGTCAGAACCCCACCCTCACTGAGCTCCCTCCTTTTATAATGAGCATGACTAGGTGGTATGGGATACACCTGTGAGTCAGCTGACCTGATTGGATCTCCCAGCTGACTCAGGGCTACTCATGGCCTGCCTGCATGGCTGGCCCATGGGGCTGTGCCTGGGGAACCAGGACAATATGACAATAATTTTAGACTGGTCAAAAAAATATCTGTCTTCAATTTACAATACTCAGGGATGGAAACAAAAGAGAGTTAAGCAAATTTTGATTTCAAAAGTAAAAGGCTGCCAAATTACTTTATAACAATATTATGTAATATCAGACATAGCAGCTTAGCAAACAGATTGAGTCCACCTTGATTTTTACTTCAGAGTGATCTCACTCAGCCTTTTTGCCTGTTTATCTTTAAATTCTTAAAGAGATGCTTCACAGAGTTTTATGTTCTTCCCCCTCCACTGTTTGCTATCTGTGGAGTATGCCACCAGTTGTCATAATTTTACCCTAGCAGACCGGGTCCCACTGCAACAGCCAAAGCAGAATTATTTCAGAACATGTTATTACTGTACCCTAGAAATATTTTGATGATCAAGCATGTTTCAGAATACTGTTTTTGCAGGGGAAGAGAATCACAACACCTAAGGCTATTTTTGGAAATAAAATACCACCACTGACCAGGTGGCTTTAGAAGATAATCTTTGGAAAGTCCTCACAGAATTTAATGCTTCAGGTCAAAAATCAAATCAACAAATAAAATATATGTGAATCTTAAAACTCTGTATTCTAGGGAATCTTAGCATTGCAGCCATTGTTAGTTCTTACTCAGAAAAATTGATTTCAAACTAAATGTTTAGTTTGCTTTTATAGATTTTGCTCTTGCACTGACAATACGTATTTGATTTCAGTTGTCTTTTCCCTTGTTTTGGCTCATGAATACCTGTCACAAGTAACTTCTGGGTCCTTTGTTTATCTGTCTTCTCTTGATTAAATGTAACGTTATAAATTTTAAAAGATCACTTTCCAGAGGTCAGCAGCAGAACAGAGAATTTTCTTCTACTGTCTTTCTCCCTCTTTTAAAAATCAGAACTGGATGTCTTCATAAGGGATGTGCTATCCCCCACAGGAGTCATGGACTCTACATAGAGTTTAATGTGCAACGCACTTAAATTTGTATTATCCAGGAAATCACATTACGTGATTATGATAGTTTCTTTCAGTTTTAAAAGTGTACAGTTTTTCTTTCAGTGACAAAGAAAGATCTTTCAGTCTTCACTCTCAAGCTGGTTTTGCCTCTGTTCCACCAAAAAAACCTCCAGCAGTGCACTCTGCATCAGCAAGTGGGTCCCGTTTGCAACCAAACCGACCATTTAAAATTGAGATCGTATCTTTTCCTCCTTAGCTGTCTGTTAATCATGCAATAAGAAATGAAAGTGACCACAGAAAGGTATTGCCAAGCATTTAACATGAATATTTCCTCTGTTTAACGCAAAATCACAAGACAACAGTTCTTAAAAAGGACAAATTTCTGCATCTGGTTTGAATCTCAATAGACAGCAATGAAGAGTTCAGTAGATAAAAGAGCATTTACCTGGGTGGTTATTTAACTTTGCAGGCTCATTAATCAAGTAGGACAAACCTTATTCAACAAATAGGTGTTTAATTGAATAGGTTTTTTCATCCATCCAATTTATGTTAAAATACCCTGTGCTAATTAGTTCACAGTTACTCCCAAGTTGATTCACAATCAATTCATGTTCTTCACAAACATTGCTGATGTTTTTAGGTGAGAAGTGAACAGCAAATAAAGGAACTATAGTATCTTGAACTGGCCTAAGTTATTGTTAGCATACTGTAAATGTTGAGGCAAAATACTACTCACACAATGAGCAAACAGAGCAAGAACAAGCATAACAAACGTCTTCATTCTCAGAGAGGGGAACGCCCTGCTGCACTGATCCCTCTCTGATACCATACAGAGTCTGTAGCAGGGGGCAAGGAAATGAATTTGAATAGCCTATGAGGAGAAAGAGAATCAAAAGGGATTCTGAGATCAAGGATGAACACAAACAGTCTTCAGTACATAAGTCTTGAATCAGCTTTGAAAGGACAGGCAGCATTGTGGAAGGCCCTGGGAAGACTGAACCTTAGCAATCAAAGGACAGGCAAAAGAAGCTTGGCGTATGAAGGGCATGTAAAGTGACAAGTTTGGAGGTGTTTACATTGGAGGTAAGAGTCCAAACCCGTCCTGCAAATTCCATTCTTCCTTTTTGGTTCTGGGAAGGTTACTAGGTGCTCCACTGTGAAAACATTCTCTGTGATGGGATATCTCTCATATCTCTAAGTTTT
Organism: Podargus strigoides; assembly: GCA_028020825.1. Taxonomy (NCBI): domain Eukaryota; kingdom Metazoa; phylum Chordata; class Aves; order Caprimulgiformes; family Podargidae; genus Podargus; species Podargus strigoides. Next base: position 44,737,035 of record CM051622.1, on the reverse strand, counting down.
TAAAGGAAAAGTATTCAGCTACTGAGAGAAAGGCCAGCTGCTACTGTGTTCTGAATCTGAGGGCTGCATGGGTGGGCATTATTAGCTCACTGAAAATTAATTCCTGCTGAACACTGAATGAAACTCCCAATACTTACTTTTAAATTGGTTTTGAGTACAAGCATGAGGGAAGCAACTATTAAGTTACATGATGATAACCTGACTGTAGATTTCTTACCACTATGTCATGGTTTGAAGGCTGGGCCGGCCACTAAACAGATGGAAGATGCTCTCTGTTAACCCCTCTCCCTTCCTGGACAGGGGAAGGGAAAGAAAAAAAAGGGAGAGAGACTTATGAGTTGGAAATAAAACTAAAACAGCTTTAATGCAACTATAACAATAAAAAGAGAAATACAATAATGAGAAGAAAAAAAATAACAAAATATTTACAAATATATACAAATCAGTATCGAGCTTCTCCCCCCAAATCACACGCCCTCCCTGATAATGCTCACGTCACCACTGGTGCTGCAGAGCAGCTCTGGGAAGATCGCAGGCTGGGCTTCTGGACGCAGCAGCAGACGGGAGCTGGATTCAGGAAGGCACAAATCATGGGCAGAGTCTTCCCAGGACAGCCATAGAAGATGAGCAAGGGCAGGAAGAAGGACAGGCCAGAGAAGAGGACAACCAAGTCTTGCCCCCCGTGATCCCTCAGCTTTTATACTGAGCTTGACATGTATGGGATGGAATACTTTGTTGGTCAGTTTGGGTCACCTGTCCTGTCCGCTCTTCCCTGCAGGTACACCCTTACACTAAGGGGGGCCCTAAGGCAGCACCAAAAGAATTCAGCAGTGACTTGGTTTCTGCAAGATTAAGTATAAGCAAGAGCCTTTCTGCATGCCATTGTACTGTGAGCTCAGTACTAACTATAAACGTCAAATGTTAGCACTGATAGCAGCAGACAGTGTCTGAAAAACAGAAAGTGCAGTCTTAGAAGAGACCTAACTGAAAAGTAAAGTCACTGAAAAAAATTAGTTCTGTTTTAGCCAAACCAGGGCACACTACTATATTTTTGGACCTTGATTACTTTAGATTTTTGAGATGTCAGACTGTGATTTAAATGTGGCAGAAAAATCTGTAGATGGAACATTAATCAATTTCCTAATTGTGGGAATGACACCAGAATCCCAGGTACATAACAACTACCTTTAGAGGTAAACTAGTAAAACAACTACCTACTGAAGAGCAATGTGCAAAAATGAGGAATTTGAAAGCTTTGTATGGTGGGTGGAGAGGAGTTAGAACACCGAAATGAGTGGTTTTTAACTCCTAGCTTGATTTTAATTCAGTAACTATTCTTTAAATATAGCACAAGCAATCATTTTGGAATGTCAGATGCCTTAGACAGAATATTAGGTGAGCAGAGAACGGAAACCAGGAGGGCATGTTTTCAGTGGCAGCTTCACCTTAAGCTGTCTGGTATCTTGATCTTCAAGAACGAACATACATGATGAGGACTTCTGAACTGTAAAATGTAATCTAAAACTGAGAGACGTTGTTTTATGATACCAAAGTCCTCAGCTTAACACAGGCTTTTGGAGCTGCTTTTTCAGCTCTGTAAATAAGAAATTATCTGTGCCAAGAGACAAGGAGACAAGTCTTCTTTACAAAGGAGCAGATGGCAAAAGCATCGGAGGCATCCTACTTCTTTCTTCTTCTGTGCAAATAAATATATTTTAAAATGCTGAACCTGATATGAAGTTTACTTCAATAATTAATGTAAGTGGTATGCACTTGGAGTCTAGGAATTCCCATCACTTCTGGGCAGCGTCCACAGAGAGATCTTGGAACAGAAGAATCCCATGCCCTTCAAACTGTCACAGATTTTTTTCTTACAGAATGCATTCATTTGTTCTATCGGCATATTTGTGGAGATGCTGGAAAAAATGTAAAATGTAAAAATAAAAAAAAAGTATAAAAGTAACCTTTTCTATTTTGAAACCTAAGAATCCCCTCAAGTCTTGACTGTTGCTTTTTCCCCCCTCTAACTCAGCTGCTCTTTGATCTGTCTCTTCCTAAGTGGATAAATATATTTTAAATTATTGCTAGCCCCAGGGGAACCAAATTGGTGTTAGCTAGCATGGAGATGCTTTCAGGAAATGTCACTAATGTAGGTGGTGAAAATGGCAAGAAACTGTTGAGGACTGCAACAGCTCAACTAGATCAGAGCCGAACTTAGGGCTGAAATAAATGAATGTAGCATTCAGTGTCTTCTCTGGGATATTCATAGAATCGTAGAATCATAGAATTATAGAATTATTTTAGTTGGAAAAGACCTTTAAGATCATCAAGTCCAACTACTTATTCAGCCACTGAAGCTCACTGAAATTTCCTGACTGTGTCTTCTTCTCATTAGGAACTGAAGAGCAGGAAATTCCAGGTGAGCATGCCCTACTCCCATATGCAACTTTTGGTTTAAAATACATACTAACCAAAACTAATGTCTATAGAAATATACAGATTCAGAACTGTGTTCTCTACTGCCTTTGCGTATATGTAAAATAGCAACAAACTATTATTATTCTAATTTTTTGATTAGTCATGTGCCTAGTTCACAGAATCACAGAATGTTAGGGATTGGAAGGGACCTCAAAAGATCATCTAGTCCAATCCCCCTGCCAGAGAAGGATTACCTAGGTCAGGTCACACAGGAATGTGTCCAGGCGGGTTTTGAATGTCTCCAGAGAAGGAGACTCCACAACCTCTCTGGGCAGCCTGTGCCAGTGCTCTGTTACCCTCACTGTGAAGAAGTTCTTCCTCACATTTATGTGGAACCTCCTATGCTCCAGCTTGCACCCGTTGCCCCTTGTCCTATCATTGGATGTCACTGAGAAGAGCCTGGCTCCATCCTCATGACACTCACCCTTTACATATTTATAAACATTAATGAGGTCACCCCTCAGTCTTCTCTTCTCCAAGCTAAAGAGACCCAGCTCCCTCAGCCTTTCCTCATAAGGGAGATGTTCCACTCCCTTCATCATCTTTGTGGCTCTGTGCTGGACTCTCTCAAGCAGTTCCCTGTCCTTCTTGAACTGGGGGGCCCAGAACTGGACACAATATTCCAGATGCGGCCTCACCAGGGCAGAGTAGAGGGGAAGGAGAACCTCTCTCCACCTACTAACCACACCCCTTCTAATACATCCCAGGATGCCATTGACCTTCTTGGCCACAAGGGCACATTGCTGGCTCATGGTCATCCTGCTGTCCACCAGGACCTCCAGATCCCTTTCCCCTACGCTGCTCTCCAGTAGATCAGTCCCCATCTTATACTGGCACATGGGGTTGTTCTTCCCCAGATGCAAGACTCTACACTTGCCCTTGTTATATTAATTATTTCCAAAGCCTGAGTTTAAAATAAGATGAAGAAATCCTTGGGTTGAAGGCAGAGGTACATTTTCAGTGGCCTATGTAGGGATCTATCCACCATATTACAAACATTAAGAGTGGATTTCTGGTCTCCGTAGAGTTATAAAGATCTCCAGAACTGAAAGCCTAGAGGCTGTAGAGGAACTCAGTGAATCAGAAGATTGTCTGGAACAACCTGGGGGTAACTTTCAGGTATGTGCAGATACAAGTATGGTCTGAACACATCTCATGGAGGCATCTTCAACTTGCTGAAGTGTAGAAAGCTGAGGGCAGATGCCTCTCAGGATAGAGAGAGGAGGTTCCTTCCACCACACTATGTTAGGTAGTGAGGCTTCACAGAAAATAGCCTCTTCTCTCCTGCTTCATAGTTGATTATAGAAATGACCAACTCAGTGCTTTCTGGAGAAGTCACTTGCTTTTCAAGCTATAATCTCTCTGGTTTTGATCTCCTCATCTACCTTTGTAAATCCTATATGCCTTTTTACACACCAGTCAGAATCAGGGGGAATAATAAAGATGCATCCATGTAGGGTGACATCCTTCTTGTCCTGCAGTCATATGTAACTTGATGTATGAGGTATATTCCTAGTATTTTTAAACAAGGTTTAAAAATTTAAACAAGGTTTAAAAATTGGTCACTCAGAAAATCCCCTGGATAGGAATAACAAGTGGACACTACCATTGATTATGCTTTCTGAGATCAACACAGTGCTATTTTAGTAATTTAGAGAGAATCTGATTACACTGAATGAATCAAACCCTGTAAGGTGAAGTTCATCTGTCCCCAAGTGCAGGCATTACTGAGCATGCATAACAAACTTTCATCGGGTGCCTAGGAAACAGGCTTGTGACTTGAGCTCTGAAACAGGTGTCCATCTATGGATCAGTTATGTGTGGCTTTCAGCATAAAGTGTGAATCAAGCTTATGCCTTTGGACAGTTGCAAATTCACTTACAGATGTTATCCATGTACCTCAGAAATGCAACAGAACTTCTAAAAGGGATACAAAACACCTTTACTTGAAGGTTGATGCTTCTCATGAGCTCTCTGGGAAGACAAATCATGACCTCTCTTCCTTTGTCATATGGTCCATACACTTATGGCAAGTTTTACAGTGGAAAAATAATAAAAGGGAGAGAAAATGGAGTTTGTGGGGGGAGTATTTTTAATTTCTTCCCAAAATTTCATTTTTTTTCAAATAAGCTCATTAGATCTTATCATAAGGAAAGAAGGAAATAGGTGCCATATTTGAAATCTATCAAAGCTGAAAGTGGGTTTTTACATTGAATTCAATGGATGATTTTGGTCAGTCACAAATTACATCTACTGTCCCAAAGATCTGTCTCATAGCAGTTTGCAGTGTAGCTTCCTTGCTTTGATTCTTTCTAACATATCTAATAAACTAACACCTTTAATTTTTCATGGGAAACAAAAGCCTCTGGTTAAAATACCCCTGATAATTCCTGTAAATTCATACAAAACCAGGCACTGATTATGAATTACAGCATTTACTCGGCTCTAGAAATTGATACCATTTTGGAAATGTGTGCTTTTGATCAAATCAAATCCATGAGCTGAACAATACTACTACTTCAGCAAAAAAGAGATAATTTTTAATAAAATAAATTGAGTAATTAGTGCATAATCTCTTCTTGCCATTTATTGTTTGGATTTGTCTGACAGGTTTAGGAAACTTTTCTGATACACTTTTCAATCACTAAATTTGTGGTTCAATAAAGAATTTCATGTGTATGAATAATGTGTGATGGCAAGGCAATACATTTTCCTTCATTCTGCAATGCATTAGCAGCACAAATCCTAATAAAAGTAGACAGGAATGTATTGCCAACTTGTTTTGTAGGTATTTAGTTACTCAGTGAGTAAATAAATGCATATTGCAAATTAAGCATTTAAACCCCACTGCAGAATTGGCTTTTAGCTAATGACATATGCTTGTAATATGAATTACAATAGTTGTCTCTACCATGCTTTATTAGCAGTTTGAAGTTGAAAGAGAAAATTAAAATATTACAGTGGTATCAGAAATGTATCTGCACATGGTCAAAAAATAAAACTGAAGTCCTCAAAGTTCTGACACAGGTAACAAAATTTTTATATATACAATCCCAAAATTTGTTTTTTTATATTTTAAAAAATATGACAATCCCTTGGTACGTAGGATTTATTATAGACAATCGTGCTATTTTTTTTCTGTTTCTCACAAGAATTGAGACACTAAGCTTTTATTTCCTTGTTTCTATAATAACACTTCACATTTTTTTTCAACAATATGTATAATTCTTAAAACTATCTCCAATAAAAAGCACAAAACTATGTTCATTTTCATCCAGTTCTGCCATCAGTTCTAGTGTTCATTTTCATCCAGTTCTGCCATCGGTTCTAGTAAAAGTGGCAGTAGTTTTAAACCACTCCAGTCTCCCTGCAGGAAGAAATCACATAGATCAAGGCTGGCAGTGTGCAGGACTGTTCATAGTTATTTGATATATAAAATGTTTTATGATATAGACAGCTGTGCCACCATGCTGGAAAACTGCTATATCTTTTTGTAGATATCTTGTTTGTGCATAAAAATGAATTATTTATCTTTCTTGTAAAGTTTATTTTGGCTCTCTGAAGGGCTTTCTAATGCTGCACCCAGTACTTCTCTTTTCTCAAAAATGGATGTGACTGGTGGTGATTCATCTTGCACAGAATAATTAATTGGCATTTTCAAGTGATGATCAATCTAGAACGATGTGATTGGGGTTATTTGCTTAAAAGAGTATTTCACTTATTGACAATGTGTGATTTCTGTCATTATTTTGATGTGTAGCGGCAGAGAGCTCCACATAAAGATAGCTGGAGCCACCTGTTAAAACCAGGGAAAAGAGATATATACCATTTAAAACTGTGGGATAGTTTTCATTGAGTCAATGCAGTGGACTCCTGGACATAATTAAACAGCATGTGGAATTCATAAACTCACAAAGCTCCCTTCACAAAACCATTGCCCTAAAATATGTAGTCTTAAATATCTTTAATGAAATCCTCAGAGCAACAAGTAACTCCCACTTCCTACAAGAGGATTATTACAGTCTTCACAGCCTTGTGGAAGTTTTAATTGAAGGGCACTACTTAAAGGGATGATGTGGGATGACTCTAAGGTAAGATTGATCAGTGCAGGCAGAATTTTATTACAAGTGTCAATTAGATTGAAAAGTGTTATAAAAAAGATCATTTGCATGGCTTTAGGGGACATGGAGACACATTATTCTGAAACCTCCTTTGCTGATTGTTTAGTGATTCTCTAAGGGTAACAGGGAGGAAATATTCCCTCCTACAAGAGGAGACAGTAGCCACTTTCTGACTGGCTTTGATTTAAAGCTCGTTAATGAGATATGTGCAGCTAATTAAGAGCAGGGAGAATTTAGCTATATACCACAGTGGAGTACAGCATTTATCAGAGAGTGTTGGACTATTGCCCTATGGAAGTTCAGTGCTATGCTACCAGGAACCATTCAGATCCAATACTTCAGAGAAGGGTGATATAGCAAATAGCTAAAGCTGGTTGAAGATAAGTTCTTCCCCCTAGAAAAATAACATTGCATTGACAATGCATTCTTTTAATGAAAAACCTCATTTTTGTTAATTCAACACAGTAAGGACAAGCTCTTCCTTTTCACTTTCACCCTTTTTTCCTCTGGAGGGAAGGGACAAATTAGCAGACAGAAAGCCTTTAGCTACTGCAGCTACGTCTTTTTCGGTAGTTGAGCTAGATCATGGGAGTGTCTACAATAGCATTTTATCTGGGAGCATAAGCATGCTTCCAAAACAAATCTTCCTGCAGCCCCCTAATTCCCATACTTTTGCTTCTATCACAGAAGTGGAAACGTGATCACAGACATGAGTGTGCATGAATTAGACTTCTTTCCAGGCAGAAATATGTCTGAAGGATGTACTCCACGCATGCACCTAGTCTGCTCCAGTTGCTAATGAGCATCCAGGCCCTGGACTGGTCTAGAGCTCATTCAAAATAAAAAACTTTAATAATAATGTTGTGATCTCAGGACCCACTGTTTTGCTCTAAATATCTCTTATTTTTGGGCTGCACTACTTGCCAACACGGATTTAGCTGTGTCTCTCTACAAAGCATTGTCACTCCTGGTGTGATTCATAACCATGGAGCCAGTAGTGCAGTTTGAATTGCCTTATGGCATTGGAGACACACCTGCACTAAACTCACAAATTGGACCCAGGTCTTACAGAAAATCTACTCCACGTAGCATGGTGAAGGCTAAGTGAAATAGTCCACAGTGCCTAAAAGGACAGTAGGTGACTGTGGTCAGGCAATGCAAACCTGCTTACTCTCTGGGAATTCATCTCCAGATTGTAGTCACTCAACCTTTGGCACATAAACATCTGTACACAAGCAGTCGTTTGTATTCCATTAAAGTCAATGGAAATTGATGACCTAAATGTAGCAATATTTTTAGATGTACTGAGCACCTATCTGGCCTCCAGACCACATGTCCTATCAGCTTGTATGGTGTAGATATTACAGATACCATAGAATAATTTAAGATGCTGAATCCCACCTTGTGACAATACAGTCCATGGAGCCTAGAAAGACATTCAGTTCACCCAAAAGTAGATGTAAGACACAGTTCAGTTGCCCAGATGTACCATGTGGTGCTGTAGGAGATACCTCAAGATGTAAAAACATCTGCATAGGACTGGTAGCTTTGACGCAGGATTTATGGGAGACTCACAGCCTTCTGCAGCTGTTTGCCAACGTGAGATACCCTACAGTGCCTGAAGTGAGGCAAGATGCCTGTTTTTAACAATGCACTTGGATAGAGCAGCATGCTGTGGAAACGAGGATAACATATTTCGTCATTTGTTCTGTCACTTCCCTCTTCCATATCATCCACTTTTTTTATCTTTGGGAAAGGTAGTGAATATGCATTGACAGGTGGAAATAATGTGAAAGTGAAATATTTTTTAAAAAAATATTCACAGGAAAAAAAATCAGACTTCTGCCTTTGGGTCCTTTTCTTTCTGGGACTTTTCCAACAGATGAGTTTCCATGAAGACCTAGAAGTAGCATAAGAAAAAATATATTATTCAGTATTGTGTGACTTTGGAACTTTTCTGTGTGAGAGAAAGCTAGGAACATCTCATATTCCCCGATCTGGAATATGAATATCATTTCCTGGTTGTATTTTGTCCACAGATCAGTTACAGTATTCTTCACGGATATGAGATCACCTTCTTGAGGAAAATTCCAACTAGAGAACTATCTTAGAACTTTTCCAATACCAGATACATTCATCTATTTATTTCATTTCAAATTTTATTTTTATAATTTTTAGGAGGCAGATTGCAGTTTATGGTAAATGCTTTTTTTTTGGTCAGAATGAGCTGTTTTATTATGAATATCTGTATTTTATGAGTTGTATTTTTTGCCATTTACCTAATCTTTTACAGTCATTTCTTTGTCATGTGAACCAAAACTCTAAAACTACATAAAATAAATAAACTGAGATAAATTAGAAATACTTCATTTGATGCATTACACTTAGCAGAGGGACATAGTCATTATGTGTGCTGTTGCTACATACAAATCTCTCTTTCCTGACATTTCTAGCTAGTAAACTTATAAGTGTTAGAACAGTTCTTGGTATTCATCCCTCAGTGTATCACTTTGCACTTTATACAGTTAATTTTTAAACCATTTTCTTTACTGCAACCTCCAGAGTCATGTACCTGTTTCTATAAAATATTACATTCTTTTTTACTGATGTGTGATACAACTTCGTGACACCAGCAAATGTCATTTCAACACAACTATATTGCTTGCCTAAATCAGACATTAACATGTTGTTTGTTCTCAGATTTTTAGGAACGTGTAGTAAGAACCTCTTTCCAATCCAATAAAACTCCTTGTTACACAATCTCTTAAATTAGTTGCATTTTATGAAATATATCATTTTTGTTGTCTCTGTGAAAACTTACTCTTTCATCAAATTTTCCCCTAGTAATGGTCATCACAGTACAAAAATCAGTAGCTACTCAACAATATTTTCCCCTCTTAAGATGCAGGAATTTATTTTGCTATTTTCTCAAGCACAGAAACTCCTTCAATTTGACACATTCATGAAAAATATTGTTTTGATGGCATAGCTTACTTGGGAAGCTTGTCAGCTCAGCGTGACTTACTAGTGGCCAGACTGAATGTACAGTTCTGAGAAGCTATGATTTAGTTGTGCACATTCACTTGCTGTTGGTCTTGATCATTGACTAGAATGTAACACGGAGAACAGTGTTTGGTTCTGTGGGTGTGGAAGTGCATGCATGCGGGTGTGGAAATTAGAAATCACAGAATCATGGAATCATAAAAATGTTGGTTGGAAGATCATCTAGGCCAACCTCCTGCTTTAAGTAGGTTTGTGGTCAATGCTGGATTAGGTCAGACGTGGTGCTCTCTAGTTTTTGTGGATATAATTTTTGAAGTATTTTCTTGAGTGCTTTAACGTTCAAGGAACGGAAAAACAAATGGGTCATGAGCAAGGGTGATGTGAAAATCAGATTTGCATTTGAATGAATATTCGCAGATCTCTTTCATATTATTCCCTCAGGCCATGAAAACTAGAGGCACAGATTACCGAGAACTCTCTGGACTGACTGATTGATATGGTTTGTATTTGCCATGTAAATGTGCAATGTTTAATACTGTATCTATACAAACATAATGCTGATTGACAAACTTGCCCAGAAACAGTCATCTCCTAGGAGGAGGAAGTCATTAACATTTTAAAAAGCAAAATCCTAAAGGAAGGCTGTTCAGACACTGCAAAGGAAGGTGGTACTTTGAAATGTGCAAAGGTATGAGCAGTCAATATTAAGGATTCTTTTGTTTTTATTGGAACAAAATTCAAGGTTTTTTTTTTTTTCCAATAAGAGAAACACTTGATATGCAAACTAGAAGAATTCAAAAAGGATTGAGGAATAATTAATTTTATGATATATACTGTGACATAAAAACAGAATTGCAGATTGCATATTTAAATTTAAAAAAAATGAGAAAATGTACACGTTAAAGCCTTTAGCATTTGAGCTCCACAGCGGACTATAAAGGGGAAGGACACTAGCTCTGAATATAGCCTACATGCTCACAAGTTTCCAGAGAGCAATCCTCTAAGTCAAACAATGTGCTGCTGTTCAGGGTAAAAAAAGCACCATTTACTAGGTAAGATTTTTTACCTAGGTGACTTATAGCACATGACAAAGATATCAGTTGAGATAGTTACCATTTATCAGTGCCCTGCCTTGAAGATTGAGAAAGTCGTTTCCATTTTAATGAGCAGTTTTAAAGGAGGATGTTAGTTCACGCAGCATGAGGGAGAGAATTGTTGATGGCATGAGCAAGAAACATAGCAAGTTTTGTTTTTATCAATAAAATTTCCCGCATCTTCCAGTTTCCTCTTGCAGCCTTTTGTCAGAAAGGGTTCCTGCACCTTTCTTGATGTCTTCAATCTACTTTGCCTCTGCTGATCCTATATACCATGCTTTTATTTTGTCTTTCTGATTCCCTTCAACCTTCGTCTTGTCACTGTTTCTCTTTCCTCTCATTGCTTCATCTCCTGCCTGCTCAAATGGGACATATCTTCACAAAGGACAGTCCAGGTACCACAAATTTTTAAACAATTGGATTTGTGACCATCTTTCCTACGTTCTGCTTGTTCAAAAAAAAAAATGTCCAGCCCGACTGTTTTGATCAACTATGTAGAGTGCTTTCATCTTCCTCAAAATCCTGAGGAAGGATGATCAAGAACATATATTTGATTCTAACTGCTAGGTGATCATGGAAACCTAACAAAGTAAGTTAAAATATGAAATCCATTGATTCTTCCTTGCAATTTCAGTCACTCACATAATTGAATTCCAGGATCTGTGTTTTTAATGGTAGTGTGTTTTTTCTCTTAGCCCCTGCCTCAGAGTACTGGTATTATAAATATTCTTTAGCAGAAAATAATAGATGCCATTGAATTTCGCAGGAAAATAAATTAATTGTTACCTGATTTAAGTCAAATCTCAGTGAATTTTATCTGTTGCAAGCAGTATACAAATTTCTTTTTATTCTAGAATCATATTTTACAAGGTTGAAGATTGCATAACAAATAATTTTAATCAGTTTTTAAAGGACAAGTTGATTTTGTATTTTTGCTTGCTACCTTAGAATATTGTGCTCATTTCTATGAGGCAGATATTCAAACAGCTCTTCCCTAATAAGGTAAAAGTTGTAGAAAACATGCATTTGAGATTTTGTAATTAAGTACTCAATTTGAGCACACTTACAAATGCCAGAGGTAATGATTCTTTGAAGTTTATCATTCATAGTAATCTTTTCATACTACAAAAAAAAGCAAATAATACTGTGACCAAACAAAATTAGAGCCATAAATCAGATTAGCCCTTTGCTTAGTTTTTCATCAAACAACCAGTTCAATAAATCACTCTGCATGGCCTGTACATTATGCTTACTGCTTTTCCTGTATCTATAAAAGCACAACAGTGTGCCATAAAATGTTATTTGATATATGCAAAGTGAGTCAATAGATATTTTAAAAAGAAAGAAGAAAAAAGAGACAGAATTTTTACTATTGCAAATGCAGTACTGTTTCCAGAGGATAGCTGGATTGAAAATACGAACTGACTGTAGCAGTGCAGTAGGACCATGCAGTACATTTCTGCAATATCCTGCTCCTACAGATACAGTTACTGGCTGCTATCCTAAGTGACAGGGCCAACTTCACATTTTGAAATGTGAAGGTTAAACTGTGTGATTCCTTTAGGTACACCTAAAATGGCACATCTACATCTTCCTTTAAAGTTTTGTATATGTGGTATGTTTCTATCTATCTCTGGTCTCACTGGTGGAGCTGGTCCATGTCTGTGCTCCTCCTCTTTCATTCTGCAGTCTTTCACAAATGACCAACGTGTTTGCAACACAGCCCTGCAAAAAGTCCCACATGTTTCAGATCACACCTTTTGCCAAAATGCAGTAAATCTATGCATATGTTTTCATGGTATGGTCTGGAGACAGCAGGAGTGTGAGGTCAGCCTGACTCACAGTGTCCGGAGAAAGAGAGAGGTTAGGCAGCACTGGAAATGTTATTGCAGTCAAAAGTAAAGAAAATCTGTTTTCTATTCCCCATGCTTCTAACAGTGAACAAACTGCAAAGACCTCAAATTTGACTGGCAGTAAGGAGAGTCAATAAATGAGTGTCTTTTAACCATCCCAAGGTAATAATAATGGATAAACTAATGAAATGAGAAGTAAGAGTTGGTCCTTGATGAATCATTGATTAGATCCCTCATCTCCTTACTCTATTTCTATGCTTTTTATATTCTCTATTAATTATCTCTAAATAGTTGGAAACAACAGTAGACACAAGCTACGTACAAACTGGAATGATGACTACCTTGGTCTTTTCAATTAACATTCCTGCCTTTTGAAGCTGAGACATTAAAACGGCTTAGCACAGAATATTTCTTTATATATAAGTACTGATTTTTACACAAAAATGCTTTTTTGCTGAAAACAAAACTATTCTTAGGAACAGTGGTTTTGACATAACTTTGGTTGGAAAGGTACCAAGATGGAGCTTGAGACTGCAAGATAGCTAAGTAATGGCAGGCTAGCTAATATTAGTGATATCAGCTATAACTCAGTATTAGCTATCAATCACTATTCATAACAGGGGTAAGTTTTTTATCTAGATCACAGCAGTTCCTTAATCTGCATTTGTCAAAGAGGGGACATATATGGTGATTTTTCTTGTCTTACTTTAAGGTCTTTGGATTACAGAGGACTCTTTGTGTTATGTGCTTTGCACAAGTGTTTGTGAATCCATCTAGTTTTCATTCTGTATAATTTTTTTAAGCAATTAATTCTAGAAATACTTGTCAAAATGCAGCCTGTGTTTTCCTGTTAGCTTTATTGGTAAAGTGTGCCAAGAAAGAGACATAAAAGATACTATGAAATATTGAGAATATTCTCTTTCTCTCTAATATGCCTTGCGTCTTATTGAAGATATTATAACTGGAGATTAGAGTATCAAACAGCCTGAACACCCTCTCTTTTACAAAATGCTTTTGTTAACTACACTACTTTTATAACTAAGCTGCACAGCTTCTCTATGAACCAGTCAGCAGTCTCCCTTTTCTTTTACAAATGAGGTAGCTGAGTAGCCATACAATCTTGACTTGGTCTTGGCTGGGAATAGAAGCCAAGTCTGTGAAAGAGCTGATTTGTGTGTCATGGGTAGTCAAGTTGCCTTAACTTGGTCATGCTAAATCTTGGTATTATTGATAACTACTATTTTTAACCATTGGACTGCAGGGAGCCCAGAGTGAAGCCTGAATGTATTCTTCTATCTTGAAGATATGTATTCTATCTTCTATCTATGTATTCTTCTATCTATTCTTCTTCTATCTCACAGTAGCTTCACATAAACTAATCACTTTAAGGCTACATAAGCACAGAGGACAGCTGTCCTCTGGAATTTTTTGCTAAAGTGGATGAGCTGAACGTATCCACAAGTCACTAGTTATATTATATTAACCTTTGTAATATAATACATAATATAAATGTATATTTATAAGACTCCTTGTTGGTGCTTACTTGGAGAACTTGGATTTGTTGACATATACTGATTCATCTAAACTAATTTTTATAGTCCTTCAGTTCCTTCACGATCAGAAGGTGAGTCAGTCCATTTGAGATTTGAAATTAATCCTTTCTGATGAGATCTCTTTGGTCACTGCGGCCTCTTCAGGAGATAAATTTGCTGGCTTCTGAATTTAGGTCGTGTCCTAAACTCAGTGCTGTTGCTGAGATGTTTGCCACAGTGCTGCTTTGTTCACAATGATCAAGTTCATTTACCAAGAATGTCAATATCACTCCTTTCTCTAGTATTAAATTCTTGCTTTAAAAATCAGATGTTTGTATGCAGGTTATTTGTTAATGTACTATAGTATTTAACAATATTATACACTGAGAGTCTCAAAATATGTGAGCCATGAAAATTAACAAACCACAAAGGTACAGTATAGCAGATTCTTAGTGACACTGTGTATATCTGTTAGTATTATAATGTTGGGTTGGGTATAAATCTGTCTGAATAAGGGAAGGATTCTTTATCCCTATTTTGATTTTTCATGTGTTTGTATAAGGCAAAAGACTACCAATTATACATTCCCAAGGAAAAAAAAAATAAAAAATATGTGAATATTGTTAGGGAAATAACTTTAAAAACATGAGATCTTGTTGTCTAATATTACCTAGATTTTCAGGTACTTGACTTTTTCTCTCTCAGTCAGCCAATGCGAGCCAAAAGGTGGCCTAAAGGCTTAGATGTTCCAGTGGTTACTCCAGCACAATCTAATCTGTGACCTCTATCCCTTTGGTTTTTATAATGTCCTTATAAAAACATAGTACATTTAAGTATGCTTAAAGTGCTACTGGCTATAATTAAAGTTCTGTCAGCCTTTCCATTATAAATCCCTCTTTTCAAGGTTTAATATCTCAGCGGTTTCAATTCCCACTGGGCTAAACTTGATACAGAAGCTGTCAGCATGAATGCAAATCCCTCCTACCATCAAAAATATTTTCAATTCATAAAGTTACTGTTTTTTATTGAGTTCTACAGTCTGCAAAAGTATTTCTGATTAGCTCCCCTCCCAAAGTGTTGCACACTGTCTTGTCTTACCTTACATAAATCAAGAAATAAATGCGTCCTAACTTTAAAATGCAAAAACACACTGATGGAGTTTCCTTTTTCCTTGTTCTAGGCTATAGATTGAGTGCAGTTTCTACCTGTACTGAAAACTGCTGACTTCAGGTTAGATCCGCAGACTCTTCCAGACTTCATCTGCTAGGATATGGAAAGCAGAAGTTAATTGACTTGGCCATAAAATAGTATACCTCATATCTACCTTTCCCGTATTTATTTCTGAATACTGTACTGCATTCACTAAACCTTTGATCAGAGGGAAGTCGGTGACTCTTGTAGAAATTAGCAGACACCTTGTTCAATTAATTTCTCAGTTTGGAGATTAGCCTAGAGCAGCTCTGCCTGATCATGTTCTACTTCAGTAGTGCCAATTGTATTTCTAGATAGGAAGAATGACCATTCTTGGTCTCCAATATTAGAAGAATATCCTGAAAGTTGAAGCAACTCATGCAGAGATCTTGGAATTGGCCTTAACCATGCAGTTCTAAACAGGAACCAAGGCAAGCATGGTGGAGTAAAGCAACAAAAATAACTTCTCAGCTTTCCTTTACACCACAATGTGCAGAAGTAATATTTGTATTTCTACATTTAGGTTTCTAATGCAAATTGGTTTATAATAAAATTAAAAACTGGATAATTTATTTTAATCTGTTTAATCCAGCTATGATTTTATTAATACATATAGCTGGAAAGAGCTATATTTCAATTGAAAATGGTAATTTAGTGGAATTATATACAGAAATGGTTGAGAACAGAGAATTTCTAAATGCTTGGGAAAAATGTTTGTTACAACAAAATTCTGTATTTTCATACACAAAAGCAAAAAGTTAATGGAAGTGTTCAAAAAGACCACACAATAAACTTCATAAAACTAAAATTACTTTTAGTAATAACAGTAACGTTTAATACTAGTACACTGATTGCCCTGTCAGTTTAGACCTTTATCTGTTTTGGCTATAACCCATCAACTGCTGCAAACGTACAAGGGAAATGTATCAGTAGTGATGTAAAGACTTAAGAGTCTAAGTAAGAGCTGTATTTGCAAAGACAATGAAGAGATTATCAATGGGGGAGTAGTCTATAGCTCTACTCTGAACTGGATCATCCTTTGGGATTTCACTTTTCTCACTGTCACTTCCTATATTATTTTTTTATTTATTGTAATATTAAATAACATAATAACAAAAATCACATGGAAAGTAATATGATATGCTTTTGCCATATTATCTTTCATTTTTGTGACTTAGATCTGGTAAGTACCCACAACTTTGACTAAAACTATAGACTAAAATGAAACGACTGCTTCTTTGCAAAAAAAACCCTATAGATTTTCTTTCACTGTGAATCAGGGTATTTGATGCCCTTTTCACCAATTATAATTCATGGGCCAAACTCAAGTATGTGGTATGTAGAAATATAAATTATCTTTCTGAAAAATGATAGGGTATTCTGTTAGAAGCTGAAGATTCCTGAATAAGAATTGGAACTAGCCTCATACGTGGACCTCAAATTAGCTGGAGAGTAGCACTGGTAAGAGAAAAAAATGCAAGAGATGAAAAGATGCATGCGCCATAAAATAGTAAGGAGTAAAAATGAGTCAGAGAGACGGTCAGGCCAGTTAGAACTAATCCTTCTTTAATCTGAAATAAAATATGCAATCAAGAAAAGTTCAGCGTCCTACTTTTGTGAAAGAAAAGTTGAATGCAAAGTGTTGCGTTTGGTCTAGTTTGAGTATAGCCCGGTGCCAGAATACATAGACACTTTGTCTGCTCAGAAGCCTACAGCTGTTGTGCTTTTCAGTTTGGTTCACTTGAGTTCTTTTGTCATTCAGGTGCTCTGCCTTATTGAACGAAATCCCCATGTATTTGGAAGTCACTGAAAAGAGGCTACATTTGTAGGCAGTCTAACTGTGCTTGTTATTGTTTGTGACTTGAAGTGGATTTGTAAGATGGTGAAATAAAATATTAATGAAAATGCATTGGAAATGTGTTAAAGCAACCATTTCTGAAATATCTAAAAAGAGAGCTTTTTTTTTGAGGGGAAGGAAGCACTTTAGTTTTAGTTTTTAAATATATTTATATACATATAAATATAAATACACACACAAACGAATGAACATCTTTCTAAACAGTGATAGATTTTAATGTATCCATAGAAATCCAGCTGCAATCACAGAAATCTGTAATAACCTCTCTCGTTTTTTTTACTGTGTAGATTAATTTTCTCATCTGCAAATAATTTAATAATGATCATTATATGTGGGAGGAATGTACTATACCAAACACACTGAATTTTTGTAAATTAATTTAATATTGGCAAGATCTAACAAAGATTCATGCTTCTATTACAGGATTTACACAATGCTAAATATTTTTAGATTGATTTCAGCAGAAGTACTCAGAGACGACTCTTGCAAGAGTCTCGAGAGGATCCAGTTTAGCATTAATTTTATACAAATGAAAAAATAGAACAAATGTAATATAATTTTAACATTTAATCTGATTACATTTTAACCTTTATGAAATCATAGACCTCGTATTTTGAGTGTAACAGATGATTCACAGAAATTCTTCCCTAATGCAAATCTAAGATTTTTTTCTTGTAACAATTGATTCTGTTTTAGGAATTTTAAATCTCTCTCAAACAAGTAGTGGAAAGAGGAGTAACTTGCAGGAAATTATCAAATGTTAACACACAGATTATTGTTGCAATTATTTTTTCTGTTACTTGCAAATACAAGAGTATTAAACTAGAATAATGCACAACAAAGTGACATGGAGCTCAGCTCTATCTACCCTTTTCATTTCAGCTCAAACCTAACCATCTGTCTCCTATGAGATAAAATACACAGTAAGACAAGGACATGCCAGTTCGTACAAAACTAGCAGGAGTTTTGTGAGGCTTCTGGATTTCGACAAAGTTAGCTGGTATCCAGCAAATATAATATTTCTCCCATGCTGTCTTTTCTCATATCTGTATTTTCACAGTGCAATCTTCATTTACTAGAAAATACAGCAGAAATTTGTTTTGGGGAGAGTAGGCAATGAGGCCAAGAATTTGTACTTTGAGCCTGGATCAGAACTCAGATGTGTTCCCTAATTCGCCTCTTATCTACGTTATTAAATGCTTTAAACTAGGCTATGCAGTGCATGTCTAGGCTATCGGGACCCTTATGGGCACAGAGAAGTTAAGGCAAAGTTACTATCATTAACTTTATTCTTTCTGTAGCATAACTAGATAAACATGAAGTCATGGGCTCTGTTTTTTTAAGAAATGGAGCAAAGAATAAAGTGTTTGGTTCTCCTAAGGGACAGATTTTCAGCTATTGGGGACAGATGAATTAACACTCAACAGCTGAGATGAAGTCTGTTTGCTCAAAGTGTGCCTTTTCTGTGAGCACATATGGTCAATGTATAAGGGACATCTATGTACCTCACCCCCCTTGGTGTTTTGGTATCTGTAATCTATATTTGGCTGAAGAGACTCTGATGTTATAACACTTCTATAAGTAAAGCTGACACATTAGAACATGAGCTTATATTCTCTGTATAGAAATTTTTGGTGATTAGGATTTCTCTAGTGAATACAGTTTATAGAACTGTGCTCCTAATATTTCATTACCTGCTGATCTGGTGTGGTGCAGGAAACGTGAATACTGCTTGACTCCCATATAAGCTGAAAGTGCATCAGGTGCTCTTAAATCTTACAACTGATATGGTTTCCATCTAATTATTTACATCAGGCTTATCACCACGATGGCGCAATGTCTTACTATTGTGTGTCCCAAAGATCACTGTGCTCATAATTCAAGATCAGGTGTTTAGTAGTTACCAAGGTTTTTGAAATGTTCCAGATAAGACTTGGTAAGAGATAATAAACTGAGAAGATGCTTGCCTTCATATAGCCTCTGGAGGCAATTTGATTTTTGAAATGTTTGCGATAACACTGAACACATAAAGACATTGATGTATTTTAACACTGTTACTAGAAATTATAAACAATTTTTGTTGTTCTAACTCCATGATGGAAAAGAACCAGTCAACTTGGTTTGTTTGCCCTCAGGTCATGGTAAAGTGTCGTAAGGCTCACAAAATTAAAAATGGCAATGAATAAGCCACTGAGTAGGTTCTCCTCTTTTTCCAGAAATTGAAAGTGGTTTCTTTTCACCAGCCTTTTACCCGACATTTGCTCATTTAAGTGCCTCACTGACAGATAGCACTTCATAGCTGCATAGCTCTAGCTACATTTTTCTGAGAGGCTAAAGGAAACTGCAGCTGCAATTTTTATTGTAAACTGAAGCAAAGCATAAGGTTTGGGTTACTAATGAAACCGAACAATTTGCTAAGACACAAAGAGGCAAGAAGCACAAGGAAATACAAAGTTGTCTGGACACAAAGACTTTGTTCCTGGGTTAATTGAAAGAGCAATAAAAGAATAAGAACATGTTTTAAAGAGAAAGAAAAGGAAAAACATAAAAATTCAAAGGAAAAAATGATATGTAAGTTGTCAGCTGCAAGAGATGAGAGGGGTCAGGGCTTATTAACCAGGTAAGCTCTTCATCAGATCAGAAATCAGAATCAGATTTCATTGCACAAAAAAAAAATTTTTTCAAGACAGAAGATATTTTTCCTTAGGTTGAAAGACAGAGAGTTCCATGTGATAGTTACCTCTCATGACACTGTATGATTCCAGGATGCAACAGGAACAGGGATCTTATGGAAAGCTGCACACATAGCATTGAATAAGACCCCAGCTGTAAACATACTTTTCAGTTAAGAAAATCCCACAAATGTTCTGTGAGACAACACAATGCAATTTTGCATTGCATTTCACATTAGAACAATT
Source organism: Podargus strigoides (assembly GCA_028020825.1). NCBI lineage: Eukaryota > Metazoa > Chordata > Aves > Caprimulgiformes > Podargidae > Podargus > Podargus strigoides. Next base: position 44,716,987 of record CM051622.1, on the reverse strand, counting down.
AAAAGATGCAGTATTGCAAGATCCCTGATAGTTTCTTGCCAAAATATTTTGCAACTACTTTCAAATTTATATTAAATGTCTATGATCTGTTGCTATTAATTGTCCATGGTTTGTAAATTAGGAAAAATACTCTATTGGCATAAAATTCCTTACTCTATGAAAATCAGAACAATAATGAGAGATATGGTGCCTTGAATACCGATGTCTCATCATGTCCTCCTGCATACCTTTAGTGTCTTACCTGAGCTCTCCAGTTCCTGTTTCTCTAGAACAACAGGTCTTCCTCAGAGAAAGCAGAAGTAGGCAGAAGGATTCAGGCACACTTATTTTGCATTTGATGTTCTTACCTAGCCCTTGCTACAGTTTTGAGAGTAAGAGTACAAAAGCAAATTATCACAGTGTTAGAAAATGTGATAGCAACACCTTCACTTTTCCATGGTGTGTGGGTTACATACTTTCTTTGACTTGTATAAATAAGCAGGGAGGTACTATCCTTTAAGTTACTAAGCTTACCGTGCATACTGTTTAGTAAAGGTTCAAACACAGAAAGTTACTATGAAGTAGCTGGTGTATCAACAAGCATTTGCATCCTAGCATTTCTCATTGGTTCATTATGTGTATGCACATATACTAGAGGCATTTCTGCTGTTGCTCTTTTCAAACTGACTAATCAGCCCAAGATTCAAGATATTTCAGATTGTTCTTGTAAGGAAGTGATTAATCTTAGAGTCATGTTTTCTTTAGTGCAATTCTTTTCATTTGATTTTCTAGGTGGAAAGAAACAGCAAACCACAGGTCATAACTTTAAATTTATTTTGGTTAACAACCTTCAAAAAACTTTCTCTGTAGGCTTTTTCTCCTAGGGTTTTCCCACTCTCTCTGGACCCTTGCTCTGTATCAGCATGTCTTTTCCAGTTTCTGAATCAACCCCTTCGTGTCTGTTTCAATATGTGAATCCCAGCAGAATTTCACACATGTAGAAACTGAATTCTTGAGCAGGCCTGTTGAAACAGAGCGTGGGCAAATGAGAGAGAGAGAGGGAAGTAATCAATGACATGAATCTGTCTCTAGCAGCTGTTTTCAATGAAGATGGGTCTTCAAGACCCCAGAATGTCAGAGTGAGAGCAGGTCAATGGAGAGGCACACAGGTGCTTTAGCTTCAGTGCTTGACTAAAATGCTGTGCAGATGTTTTCCTGACCAGGAGACTGATGTATCCACTGCCTGAGGACCCTGCAGCAGTGGTACATTACCCATGGACTGGTGAGGCACCGCTTCATCTACTTCAGGTTACAGGTGTAGAAGTCTGTGGGTTTAGTGAGGGTGGAGAGAATTTCCTTCTCTTGCTGGTGGTTTAAAAAGCCATTGTGCAGGCCTACGCAGAATAAGAATTTTGCATTTAGAAAACAGGGAAGACATTATGAGTTTTAGCATACTTTTGACCATTCTGTTCAAAATTATATAATTAAACTCCAGAGATGAGGAAGACCTATTGAAACGCTGGGAACATTGACCTTTTCCTTTGACTGTCACTTTATTTAAATAATTCCAGGTTTAATTAACTGACTTGGAATGAATTGATAAAGGGTTACTCTCACTTACAGTTTCTTCTCTTTGAAATGCACCAGTTCTGTGCAAATTCTGTAGTCTCCTATGTTCACTCTAATTATTGAAATGAATAGTTTTAAAAGTTGGATTTTTACTTTTAAACGTCTGATAACTAGCTTATAAATACAACCAGAAACATTTAATAGGATAAATCATACATAACATATACATAAACACACATATGAATGCAAATATGATGGTCTATAACATTTATTCCCAACATAAGAAGGACGTGGACATGTTAAAGCAAGTCCAGAGGAGGGTCACAAAGATGATCAGAGGGCTGGAGCACCTCTCTTACGAAGATAGGCTGAGGGAGTCGGGGTTGTTCAGCCTGGAGAAGTGGAGGGTCCAGGGAGACCTTATAGTGGCCTTCCAGTACCTGAAGGGGTCTACAAGAAAGCTGGAGAGGGACTTCTTACAAGAGCATGTAGTGACAGGACAAGGGCTAATGGCTTTAAACTGGAAGAGAGTAGATTTAGATTAGATGTTAGGAAGAAATTCTTGACTGTGAGGGTGGTGAGACACTGGCACAGGTTGCCCAGGGAAGGTGTGGCTGCCCCCTCCCTGGAAGTGTTCATGGCCAGGCTGGATGGAGCACTGAGCAACCTGGTCTAGTAGGAGGTGTTCCTGCCCATGGCAGGGGGGTTAGAACTAGATGATCTTTAAAGTCCCTTCCAACCCAAACCATTCTATGATTCTATGATTTGTCTAGATCAGTCATTCTTAGAAAGTTGTTTGGTTTTTTTTGTTGTTGAAGTTGTCCATAAATACACAGAAAAGATGTTGGCATTGTTATTTTCTATCATGAATTATAATAACACTTCATGAAGACTTAAAATTCCCGGCTTCTCAAGCCAGGTAAGAATCCTAGCTTTTGATCCTGTGAGTTGAGAAATACCTTCAAAACACCTGAGGCAAGAATTCAGTTATGTTCATCAAGATAGTCCGTAGACTGAGGTTACAACATTATCAGAAAAAAAAAGGAGTGTTTTTCTTCTTATTCTGATACACTCACTGTAGTCTTTAGCTGGGAACCCAAAGAATGACTGAGAAATGGGAAATTCTTTACTCTTGGAGAGGTGGAGGAATGTCTTTCCAGAACACATTAATGATGCAACCTTGAGATATTGTGCTCTGAGACTGGCACAGCTCTGCTGGCAAAAAACCCTCTAGGGTAGTAATAGCGGCACAACTGCACTTCTTCTGGTTTAATGTAGTTCATTTTCTTATTGAGAGACTGTAAAGTGCTGTTAAGCTGGCTTCCCTAGTATAGGAATATTCACAGGCCAACTGTTCACAGGTAGGGAACCTGGTATTGTACACTGCCAAAGTGCTCATAATGCAGATTTGGCCTAAGGTACAAAACTAAGTAATACAACATTAACTCATCTGTTACTGAAATCCACAATAGAGACTCAGTGGAATATCTAATGTCAAGGAGTATCTTCATTCTGTGGGTCATAGATAGGACCATTGCAAAAGATGTATCCAGAGCCAACATCCGAAAGGGATCCAAAACGTAGCCACTGCTAAAGCTGGATGGTCCATTTAGAGTAAAATCCCGTGGCCTTGTTTGAAAATGTATGGCACTTCTTCCCATACTTACGGTAGACATACTTTTTAGGACTTCTGTCAGCTCAGGGAGGTTGAAGCTTACAAAAATGGTTCTTAAGCACATGCAAGAAACACACAGAAAGCCAGATCTGAATGTGTAGGATCTATTGCATTTTCACTGAGTATATTTCTTGTGTAGTGATGTGAACTGGGCTCTTTCGATGCACATTCAATAAAAAGTGGTCTATGCATCTTTCTGAGCTTTGTCTGCACTGCTGTAAAGAGGAGGACTTCTCCCTGGCCCTTGAGCCAAGTGGCATGAACTGGATATCACTGACACTGCTGAGAGCTAGATGTCAGAGCTGGATATCACTCACACTCCTCAGAGCCACTACCCTCTATACCAGGCTGACCATGTCCACATTATACAGCCCTGTGCTTTCCCTTGGCTCCGCGTGATGCCCCTTTGGCCATAAACCAGAATTTTTGTCTGTGTATTGATTTATTTTCAGTACAGAGTGCCAGAGTTACTGTGAAGGCTGTGTTGCAGCCTACAGACAAAAGGAAGTGAGGAGCATGAAACTGAGGGTAAGTGGGATACATAGGTGTGTCTGAAAGTGCAAAGCCTGCTAAGTTACTGTGATTGGAAGATAAAGGGAATTAAACAGATCTTGCCTTGACCAAGTTGCCTTTTGAGGTTATTTCTAGAGTAAATTATTCCACCTATTTGTGGTTGGAAGAGAATTAGTTTTGAGTAGGTGAAAACATATCTGGGATGCAAGTGACAATTAAACTGCGTGGGCAGCTGGAGCAGAGTGCCCCTGTCCCTCTTGTTCCTGCTCTTTTATTTAGCTGTACTAGAAAAGCTTATCAGCACAGTAGTCAAGATTTCTGAAATTATTTAAACAATCCTCCTCACTTTCTTTCAGAGTATGTTGAATACTATATGTAAGTAGTACCACATATGTGCATACTATTATGTATCTATGTGTTGATGTTTATGCATGCATATGTGTGTAATTTGCTAGATTACTTTGAACTGTCAAATAAAGGTGCTTGTGTTTATTATTCATGATTCAGAAAGGCAAAGAAATAGCCTAAGGAAGAGCAAAGAGAAATGCAGAGCTTACAGAAAACACATCTCAATTTTATAGATGGGGATTTCAAAATATACTGCTTGCTTTATGGTATATCCATGTCATGAACCATCAATTACAATAGTCAGGAAAGTGATACCACAGTTTAATGACATAGCACATTATTATCTGACCTAAAGAGCTGTGAGACATAACCTCCATCAAATCTGCTTTTATTATCACTTTGTACTTTCTGATTACACAGAATGGATTCTCTGTCTCCTTGTATAACTTGCAGGGATTATTTTGTAATTTGCTGGTGTCATTTGCTGTACCTCATCATTTGCCTGATGAAACAAAACAGAAAACCAACTTCATTAAACAGTAAATAAGACAGGATGAAGACAAAACATCTAGCATGGATGCTGGTAATTAGTTTCTTGTCACAAATGAATGTTTTGAAGGAATGGCTTAATGGTTAGGTTTTGGTTTGTCTGCGTTTTTGCCCCCTTTCTCTGATACTTTTCTGGATGTGAATACTGATGGCATTTGAGGTTACAAGAACTTCCATTATGAATCTTTGGCCAATATTAATAATAATACTGTGTTTTATTCTTTGCTGCAGTGCTTAGCACCTTTAATTGCAGCTCACATAATGTTTTTATGTACAATACAAATTAAATGCTGATCGTGACAGTGATTTGTGACTCTTGGAATGGGTTTTAGTTGCTTAAATGTAGGTGTTCAATGTCATTCTATGTCCACAGGGTATCTTTCTTGACCTCCACATACTAGTCTTGTAGGTCTTATGTCATATCTGATAGCCTAGGTGCCTATCTTGACCACTTGAAAGAGCAGACTGTTATTTTTAGGTTCCTAATCACTCCTCATGAGTATTTTATATGTTCCTAAAATGAGAAAAGTAAAGATTCATCACTAATGTAATGTTATGTACAAAGCTCCAACTGACTTGGGACAAGAGGAATTATTCTGGATAGTGAGATGAGCTCCCTCACAAATCTGAATTCAAAGAAATCCCCTGGCTATAACTGCATTACAAAGTCCACCTTAATCAGCCAGAATCGTGGGAGATCAGCTGCATTGTTAGTTGATAGCCAAACTGCACAGATTAATTGTGAAATGGGCAGCAAGAGAAAGGTAGTTAATTCTACTGGAGTTAATTCTACCATGAAGATATGTTCACAACTGGCAGGTGCTGCTTCATTTTCAGGCAGAACCACAATGAAGATTCAGGAAAGAGGGGACTATTCATTCCCATGTCCTTGACTCTGGGGTCAAATCTCTTCTTCTGCTCTGTATCTCCTCCATCTGCCCCAAGGGAAGTAAGACATTTCTGCATTTTCAGCTTTATTTTATAAATGTATCTTCTTTGCTATGAACCAAAGTGTTCAAAGGCACAGCAGCAGGCAAAAGGCTGCAGGAAAGCATGGTATCTGGAGCAGTTACATTGCTATTAGAGCTGTATGAAACTTTGTTTCTTGGGTTTGACAGAAAAAAAAAGATGAATGTTATTTTGGGTCTCTATTGTATCAAATTTATATATACTCCTTTTTTCTTGTTCAGAGAAACCTTTTTGCTGCAGCAGTTTTCCTCAAACTGAAATAGTCCATGCATCTCTAAATAAAGGGATCAGGTAATTTTAAGAAAGATCTTCACTCCCAGCTGCTTCTTGGACAGAAACAGTACTGCCAGCAGGAGATGAGATTCCCAATGGGTTCCTAGTGACCTGGCCTCATTAACCAAGTTGTAAAATACTGTGGTTGGGGGATCAGAGTCTCTCCTGCAGAGGTAGTTCTGTTCTGATGGCTAATTAGTCATTCACCAGGGAGAAGCTGAGGCACCCAGCCTTCTGGGCAGTTATCCCAAGAATTAGGCTGGCAGGTTCATTCTTATTCTTTTGCATCTCCTGGTCAAACTGTTGGAAAACAGGATAAGTACATCTTTTCTCTGCAAAGCATTTCTTTATGGGTTTTAAATCCTATAGCTTTAAAAGGATGTGAGAGATATTTTTATACTCCTTTACCAGTACGTAGCTGACAGGTTCCTTATATGATAGAAATAAGTGATTTTTATATTCCATTGCACTGCATCAGTGTATTGTAGTTATTATTAATTATTATTATTACTATTATTATTACTATTATTTATATTTACACCAACTGAATTCCATTTCAGGAATAAGCACCAAAGAAGTAATAAATAGCCCTAAATAACCTGATATAGTTTTCGTATGCCTGATCTTCAAACAAAAGTCCTTTTTTTTTATTGTGATCTCTACTTCTGATCCAGCTGAGCAGCGAGACAAGTAAGTTCTCCTTTTTTTCTTCTGGGTAACCTGTACTCCACTTTTGCAGGAGCTTGGGCTATCTTTTTGGAGTCTATCAGGAAGAGGTTTTCTTCCACAGCTATTTGGCGTTGGCATGCACTGGGTCACACAGCAGTGTCTGCTTGTGTGCATTAGTCAGTACACAGAACTAGTTAAACTGTATGACTCTGTGGGGTTTAGTAGGTCAATTGTCATTTTCATTTGGGACAGCACTTGAAATCCTAATGAGAATAACAACACTTTTAATTAGAAGTCTACAAAATCTTTTAAAATCATCACTTAAATTTAAAATGTAAATGTGGCTGTAATTAATTAGTCTATTTAGAATAAATCTTTCTAATTAACAAATGTAAATTGGGAATTTTCTGTAGATTTCATAAGGACAAAAGCGTTCCTCGCGGGAGCTGAAAGGAGACAGTGTTTCCTTGTGAATGCATATTAAGCCCTGGTGGCTCACACCTCTGCACAAGCCTGTGGCAGTAAGAGGAACTGTTTGTGAGAGGGTCACACTAACACCAGAGTCATAGAGATTTTCTTAACATCTGTAATACAAAATCCTACTTTTTAAAATAGGAATATTTAATATAAGAGTTATGTTTTCTAAAGCTGGAAAACTGACAGGTCTAAAACTAAAGTCCCAAATAAAGGAACAACATAGATACTGAAGCAATATTTTGTTGAACATTGGTCAGAAAGGATGACTGACCAACACCTCTCTATTGAAGCCAGCGACCAATTAAAGAACTAGCAAAAAATTAAAAAAAAAAAATCCTCAGGAAATGTAAGCTTTGAATTCCGATTTCATTGTACATGAGGATCGCACAGAGAACAAAACCTAACAAGCCCAAAGTGACTTTGGTACTTAGTGCATACCAGAACCCTGAATTTCTACTTGAAGTTTAATATATATATATATATATATGTATCTCTTTTTCTACTGAATTGTATTTAAATCCTTCCACAACAGATCAGCAATACTGATTCAGTGGTTACACTGTTTCTTTCCGACACAGACAGAAATGTATCTGAATATTGCCAAGCTATACACTACATGGCTGAGAAGTCAGGTAAATTATGTGTAGCTCCACGCTGCCATGCCATTAGATACTTTCAGACTGCACTAGGTAGCTGCATACAGGCAACAGACTAGTCAGTACAATCAATGTTCAGTTTCTACACACGGTCAGCTTTCCAGACTACATTCCTTATGGATACCCACATGTGTTTAAATGTACGTGTCAAGATCTGCAGCTACATCCCAATGCCTCCGACTGTCATGATATAACGTCAACATGACAAAGATATAAAGCCCAAAATCTCAGAACTGAAATACATTTGAAACCATTCCATGCTACGGTTTTTAGCATCAATATGAGTGCCTTGTTCCTGCAGCTAGTGCAGAAATAACTTAGTAAGGAAGAGGCAAAAAGGGAAGGAGAGAGGGAGGGAAGAAAGAAGGAGGGAGAGGGGGGAGAGAATGCCAGCAAAACATTTCCAACTAATACAGTGATTATGCATTATCTATGATGATAACACTATTTTAGTGAAGTTGCCATGTGTCCTTTAATAAATATTTTTCTCTGTTCATTTGAGTTAGTCAGCCTACTGCCTTCCAGAAGGCAACGATTCCCAGTTATTAATGTCTAGAATCAAATTAAAACAGTTCTATAGAGATGATGGTACATCTCCCATTATTATTACCCTTAGTTCTGGCATGCCAGTCCACTGATTAACACATACCTTTTAAAGTTGCATCAGTCTAGTGATTCCAATATGGTATAACAAACAGATACACATCAGGTAGAGAAATCAAAAAAGGTAAACAAAAAAATTTTTCACTGAAAATGTATTTAAGTTTGGTAATGGGCTTTAGTTTAGCTCTCTGAAGTAGATGGACTTTTCTCCTTTTTCTGGTGCAATGGGAGCAAACCATGCTATTTCTGATATCATGTTGTCCAACAGTACAGGTTTTTGTCTAGCGATTGAGTGCTATTGCAGGGGTTTTACATTAATTCCTTAAAAATAAGTCATGTCATAGAAAATACTACTCATTTTTAATATTGCTTAATTGGGACTTCAGCAGTATAAGAAATTCAGTTGCTTGAACTCATAGGAAGTAAACGTGGTATGTCTGCAAGTCTCAAAAATTCCCATGTGAAAAGCAAAGATTAATTGTACAGTATTTACACCTTTTCATTGGTAACTAACACCATAAAACAGTACAAATTGCAATTTGTTTCTTTTTCCCACAATCCCTTTGGCTTTTAAGGGATGTTCCTCAATTAGTTGAACTGTGTTTCCTCTTGCTTGCTAAGCACTTTTGGTCAAACAAGGAATGGCAGAGGTCTACAATTAGATCAAAAGATCAATCCTAATGTACCATTTTCTCCTCACCCTCCTGCTTTAATAAAGTGGCTGCAGTTCTCCAGGGGACAACTCAAAATCCGAGTACTGATATTTCTAAATTAGCTGACTCTGTGACCTTGCTAGTAATTGCGTTAGTTTATCAATGTTCAACACAATTTATTACTCTCCAATATGTACCAAAGCGTTTATCTCTCAACACTAACAATATTAAAAATCTAAACTATCTGTTGAGAAAAAAAGGACGATTCAGAAAAATGCATAATAAAGTGGAAAACACTACAGCGATGGGTGACAGGATTAATCTAGTAACTAGTCATAAGTGAAATAAGGAAAGAATGTTTATACTGTATTACATTTAGGGGTCTTGTTAAATCTCCAAAGAGTAGATAATATAAATAAAACCTTCCTTTTTCTTTTTTTTTTTTCTCTCTTTTAAAACCAGAAACGAGCTACAGATTTTATATATCACTGAACATATTACCCAGGCTCCAATGAGAAGAACCAAGACTGATAAAACCTTATCTAAGCATTTGAAAGTCATTTGGACACATTGATCAAAACTCACTCTGAAATTAAACATATTAAATTTAGATGGAGGAAAAAAGGCATTAAGTTGATGGAGCCCAATTTTTGTATGAAGCAAACAAATGGCATCATTTCACCAACCTTCTCATCTTGATCACATTGCTATGCATTATTTAAAATATGCACTCGATTTGGGTAGTTAATAAGCTATCTGTAAACTTGGAGTAAATTTGATTGTGGGCGGTACTCTTCTCGTTCTTACAGAAAGATTATTGATTTGTTTTTACTTCTGTGAGATGTGAGTTTGTGGCATGGTGCCACCAACTATGAATCAGTGTAACTATCTCTGCTTATGGTGAGATAAGAATGATAAGGAGCAGAAATGCACAGAGAATATGTGATCTTTTAAATGATCCCGTTTACTTAGAACTGTCAGCAGCTCAGCAATTCTGTTTACCAGCAGCAGACAAACACGATTCTGCTGTTCTGGGCATTGAATCTCCTCTCTTTCGGGGGTTTCAACTGAACCCCCAAATCAAATGGAAGAAAACAGCTAAAATTTGCCTTATTCTGCAGTTAAAACCATGGAAAGAGCCATCGTGATGTTCTAATTTCTGCCATAGAGAAATATCCATTAAGTCACTTGCAAATTTGCAAAGTTCTGCATTCTTCTTGAAATCAGTCATCTTCATTGAAGTGCTGGGGTCTGAACCCCAAGCCCTGAATTAAGGTTGACATATGGGTGGTTCCCACAGTCCTTCTAGGCAGAAAATATCTTTGCTGGAAAGGCAGCTGCATGTTATGGGAAGAAGACCATTTTAGTGAAAACAAGGAGGCGATGAACGTGCCCTTTGGCTTTCCTCCAGGATGCGGCCTACCTTGGAGGGAAAGCTGTCAGGTAAACAAGTGCCAGGTGTCCTGCTTTTGGGGATAAAAGCTGAGACCACTTGCAGGAAGAGTAGGGTGTTTATCTGTGAAGTGGATGCACTTTGCAGAGTTTCTCTGTTGTGGGAAGGACCTCCTGACTCTCCCTGAAGCTGGGGCTCCCAGCGACATTAGATGGGTTACGCAGTCACTCAAGATCGGGTTTGGCACTTACTATCATGACCTTCATAAGACCAGCATGTGGCTGCTTCCCCCCTGTGTTGTCAGCTTCTTGGCTTGGTTATCTCCCTTTTCCACTATGCCTCCTGCTATGGGAGGCTTCACTGCTTTGTTTGTCCCCCTGGCCGTTGGCCACGTCACATCTTTCTTGGGTTTGCTGGGGCTGATGTCCATTATGAGCAGCTCATTGATCTGTTTGTTCCCCCAGCTATCACCCATGTTCTGATCTTTTTGTGTTCATTAGAATTAGGTAATAAAGACTACTGGTTTGTTCTGCTGCTGGCTGCTTCCTTTGTGCTAGGCCTGGTAATTGGCAAGACATTCATTTACTTTGATAAGGCCAGTACTTCGTCTTTTTAGGTTCACTAGGGCAATGTCTGCATTAGAAGGTGTGTGGAACAAAAGGAGCAGACCTCCAGGGAAAACTGTTGCAAGTGACCACCTTAACAATGTCCACGTTGCCCCATTTTGGGGTGGAGGGTGACTTTGGGCTACCTCTGCTCTCATCCTGCAGATTGCCTACCACAGCTGTCAAAGGATGTTAGGTGGTTCTTGAAGAACAGCTTGGAGTTCAGCTCCACCTGAAAAGGATAGAGTTCCCTGAGACGACACCATAGTGCAAAACAGTAGGTTAGGGTGACTAGGGCATTCACTTCAGCAATACGTACTTGATCTCACCTAAAACCGTAACACAGTCAATGAAACCTCATACTAGATGAGTTTTTCTAAATACTACCATAAAATCTTTCAAACTCACTTTGAATGAAAATCTTGTTAATCACTTACCATGTAATCTTTCTAAAGAACAAAGGTATAATTTTTTTTACAACCTTCCTAACATTTTCACAGGAAACCCAGTGTCTGAAGAATGTTTTAAAAGTGGTAACTTATCCACGCATTTATTATCAGATGAAGACCAGGTTCTTAGAACAAGAGTAATGATTCTCCATATTCACATGATTATGTACTTTCCCTTTTCTGCAGAAAACTTCAAGGAGAAAAGGGTACTACAAGGAGCAGTTGTGGACATACATCCCAGTTGTGAGTTTTACTGTCTGATAAAATAGAGCTGAATACACTTCTAAACCATTTAGAAAAAAAACCACAACAGAACTTAAGTTGTAATGACGTAGGACTAATTTGTAAGGTGAAATCAACATCAGTTAACTTGAGGTTTGTAAGATGGGTGGTATGAGCTGAACCTCAGAGGTGCTCATTTCCCTTCACGGTGTGTAACAGAATCCTATATGATTGGCTTAGATGTCAACAAATAGATTTTAAATAGTCAGGTGAATCCTGTACTACAGTGAATTGGTAGAACCCTCAGGACAGACATAGTTATTCCCACCTCCAGTGTGTCGCCTCAGAGATCTTTGTGCACATCAGTTTAAATACATGTTATTTTTTCCTCATAGTATTTAAAAATGGAATTTTCTTTGAAGAGTACTGATTTTTTAAGACACAATACTTTTACATAAATCAAATTTCCACAATTCCAAGGTGCTTCAATATATTGTTTTACATGTATTCTAGGAAAAATCCTCATTTTTACTCAGTATGTATCTTACTCCTGCATTGAAAATGGTTTTTTAGTCTAGAACTCCACCAGTTAGGTATGGCACACAGACTTCTTCATACATCGTCTTCTGCTGCGGCATCGTGTTACTCTGGCTTAAAATCAATTCTGTTTGCTGTCTGTTGATCACGTTAGGTTGCTGTGACTGTATATAATAGGACATGACACATTTGAGAAACACACTGAATGTAAATGTGTTGTGGGGGGTTTTTTTGAGATAAAAGCCTCATGCTTTGTTATTTCAGTCTATTATTTAGGAGATCAGTACAACTCTCTTATGAAGAAAGGCTGAGGGATTTGGGGCTTTTTAGTCTGGAGAAGAGAAGACTGAGGGGGGATCTTATCAATACCAATAACTACTTAAAGTGTGGGTGTCAGGAGGATGGGTCCAGTCTTTTTTTAGTGGTGCCCAGTGACAGGACAAGAGGCAATGAGCACAAACTAGAACATAGGAAGTTCCATCTAAACATGAGGAGGAATTTCTTTACTTTGAGGGTGACAGAGCACTGGAACAGGTTGCCCTGAGAGGCTGTGGAGTCTCCATCTCTGGAGACATTCAAAACCTGTCTGAAAGGGACCCTGTGAGACCTGTTCTAGGTGAACCTGCTCTGGCAGGGGGTTGGACTGGATGATCTCCAAAGGTCTCTTCCAACCCCAAACATTTTGTGATTCTGTGATTATCACTTGCATTGCAGTACTTACTGATATGGCACCAGGACTCCAGTGTGCTAACTTCTGTACAAATAGAACAAAAGCATATATCCTGCTACATATACCTCTAGTAAAGAATAACGTGCAGGTTTCATTACACCAAACTTCAGGCAATCAGATGAAGTACGTGAGTTTCTAATCACCCCAATGACCTTAAATAATTCCTGTCAAAGAGAGATGAATCATCATTTCTGGAGAGTAGCTATGACCTGGTCTACCTCTCTCTGTTAATGATGGGAATAAATACTCTGGCTTTGTGCAAGCACTTGAGAAAACTTTTGAATTCAAAACTTTTGAGAAAGCCAGTTTTTGTTTTTAAGGTGAGTGACTGGGATGTCAGCTGAGGTGGTCTTTGAAAATAGATTTTTGACAGTTCAAACTCATTCAGGCTGACTTGCTTGGGCAAGTCAGGGTACTTTGTGGGTTGCACAGTGTTTGTGTCCTGCTATGTCATATAAAGGCTGTAAGGTTTTGAGGGATACCTTCAAGGTCACACAACCACTTCATGCATCTAGTTGATTTTGATGGTGACGAAATCAGTAGAAAATATGGAAGGACCAGAGTAGTTGTTGACTGGCATATACTGTTTGGGGAGTTTGTGAAATCTCCAGCACTGAAATTTTTAAGAGCAGGTTGGATTAATGACTGACAGGGATGAATCAGGTACAATTCATCCAGTCCTGTCTTCAGTCAAGGCTGTGGGTCTATTAATGCATTGACTCACCATGTTGGAGTTCATTCTAGCTGCTGCTATGTAAAAGCCTACCTCTTATTAATAGAAAATAAATTGCAGCCTGGGTAATCTAAAGCTTGACTCTTAACATCATATTTGTGAAAGAGATTGGAAAAAAATGTAAAGCTATAAGGGTACATGAAAGCAATTTTGTTATTCTGCTTATGTAGAAAGTGAAGCAGGCAGCATAGGTAGATTTATATTACTGTACCCTTCCCTAAAGGTCAGGTAACACAGACTGATTTGTGTTACACTGCTGAGAACCAGCTTCCTCTGGAGCCAAGCTGAACATCCACACCACACAGTGTTTTTCCCTGGATCATCTTCATACTTATGTGGTGTCCATGGGATCCTCACTTATATAAATATCTTGTTTCTATGGAGTGGAGGGTTTTTTTGCGGAGGGCAGAGGGTGTTCAGTTAAAGGTTTCTGAAAGCGTGTGGAACTACATGACCTGGGGCTGTAGTGGGGTGTGAGACCATGTGGGATGTCTAGGACTGCAAGATCTGATGGAGTAATGCTGGAGGACTGTGTGGGGAGAAAGAAGCTGAGCCTAGTCCATACTGATTCTTGGGAGCTCTCACTGAGGACAGCTATCCACCAGACTGTCTACAGATTTTCTCTTGGAGAGAGCTAGTTGGAGTAGCCCACAACAGAGAGAGGGAACAAGTTAACATTTAATCAGTGTGGCCACAGAGACCCACTGCCCGAGGTCACTTTGTGGTCATCTCTCAGTAGATGCATACTTAGGGAGTATTTCAAGGCTCCTGACAGTCCATGCTCCTGGTCCCTTATCCTATTGCTGGCAGTTCTTTGATCAGAAAAGGAAATAATTTCCACATCCATTACAAACAAAAACCAAAACTCAACACTATAATGTTTCGAGTAAAGCGTACCCCATGTTGATTTCATAACTATGAATATTACTTCACCTCAAACCTGTAATTCTGGAAGGAAAATCTAAGGTTATTCCTTAAGGCTAATAGTAGCCTATAGCTACTCCTCCACTCCTTCTCTACTCGACTCTGCATTCCCTGTAAAGCCACAGATCTCTTTGAAGGCAATACAGACAACAACTCAGACATCCTTGTGTCCCTCCTTCATCTTCTGCTCTCCACTGTGCATGACTGGAAAAGGTCTCTTTATCCCTAGAAGACATTGGAGAAGAGAGATTATGTTGATTGTGTTCCCAACCAGCTTTTCAGTCATGGGTCAATAAATTTTGGGGTGTTATGTATTGTGAATAACTTCTTAATCACAGATGTCAGTTCTGTGTTGCCCTCTGGTTTCTGTCTACAAGAATTGCAAAGAGTTTCTTTCGTTATCTTCCACTCATGTCAGATCTACTGGATGTGGCTCATTGAGGCCTAAATGTACAGGTGGAATTGCTGAAAGCATGTAGTGGGGGCATCACTCTGCTCCCATGGAAGTCAATAACAGTTTCACAGTTGACTTCATTTGAAAGAGAGCTCAAGCCAAAGCTCACCGCTTCTGAAAACCATACCCTACATATTTAAATTCTTCCACTCTTTCTTTATGAACTTGATTTTCATAACAGTTTTCCTTCTTCCTCTGGGAAGGCACCATCTACTCTCTCCATGAAGCATCATAACAAAACAATTTAAATAATAATGATGCCTTTGTCCTTTTATCATCACTTCAATTTATAAATTATTTCTGCTATCTCTTGAAGTCTGTACTGTCTCATAATGTTATGTCTTGCCATTGGTTTATTTCGTTACTCCTCTGAGTGTATAAAGGTATATATTAATATAATGGATTTCATACTTTGGATTGCTTACTGCTGAGCTATTTGGAAAACAAACCAATATACAATCATAATGAAACAGACATTTAAGAAAAAAACTTGATACATTAAAATACTAGTGTTGCAAGATTCATTCACATGGCTTGTAGTATCACACTAAAAGCAAGAAGACATGGAGCATTCATTTTCTTCTGATGTAATTAAAAGCACAGTAATGCCACATTAGCACAATTACTGACTAAATTAATACTGAATGAAACCAGTGTTACTTTTTGTGTTAATTGATAAATAGCTAAACATAATTCAGGTACATTCACATTTCTTCCATCCGAAAGAAAGTGTTGTGTCATGTCATAGCCTTTACGTTTGTTTCATTGGTCTCCTAAGAGTTGATAAGAACAGCCTGAATACATCCTGAGCCAAACTGCCTAGGAAATCATATGAATAAGTGCCCTGTACTGCTGTTTGTTGGTCAAATTGTAGAATGTGAGTGAAATAGCTGAGTTCATGCTCATGGCAAGTATGCAAGCTTCTCTCCTCTTCAAACCCCTGGCAGCTCATGCCCCATGGTTAAGCTGTTAAATTTCAGAAAATGTTTTACTTGTGGTCACAGCTGTTGATATTCAACTGAAAAGCCATTGGATTCATTACTTAATATATTTGATACTTAATACATTACTTAACACATTGCAAGTAGTTCATCACAGCTGAACTTGTCTGAAATCTGCGTGGTTTAACAAAGGCAGGAGAAGGATCAGAAGGACTTTGACAAATTGGGGTGTGTGTGCCCACGGTCTACAGTTAGCCAGTACTCAGAGCTAAACCATAGCAGTTAGTATATCACCCAGGGCTCCCTTTCCAGCTGGGAAGGGGAATCAGGGGAAAAAGAGGAAATGGACCGTGAGTTGAAGTATGAACAGATTTAATGGAATAACAAAACAGAAACAACAATCCACACAAAGCATAAAGGGTTCTACTCAGCCTGATTCAATGCTGATAGCAGGAACAGAGCACCATCAACAGGAAGCCTCAGGGAGAGAAGGCAGAACCCCACCCTCACTGAGCTCCCCCCTTTTATAATGAGCATGACTAGGTGGTATGGGATACACCTGTGAGTCAGCTGACCTGACTGGAACTCTCAGCTGACTCAGGGCTACTCATGGCCTGCCTGCATGGCTGGCCCATGAGTCTGTGCCTGGGGAACCAGGACATCCACTTCAGGCTCATCGTGTTCACAGGACTCATCCTTTTGCACTGTGCTGATATCTGGCATCTGGCACCTTAGTGACAGAAGACGCAATTTTTTCAGTAAATTAGAAGAGATGGACTGAAAGACCCAAAGTCAAACTTCCCTTTTATTCAGCTCAAAGTCACTGTGGCAGATGGAAAGGTTCAGCTTGAGCAGAGAGACAGCATTTCCTTGTCCCAAGTGGGAACAAAGACTCAGATATAATGGATGGAATCACTGAGGTCTCTGGACTCATACAGACTAAGAAGGAAATGGTATAGTTCATGGAAGGTTTTTTCTCAACAGAATTAGGCAACATCTCCCCTCCTTGAAATGGAGATGAACTTATATGAGTGGATTCATGGGCTCTAAGGCTTTGCTATGTCCCAAAAGCAAGTCCTGAGATACACACGTGAATCTAAAAGGAAGATGAAAAGGCCCGAAGTGTAAAGCATGCTGGCTGAAGAACCATTTATATAGCTGGTTCTGCCTCATTGTCCACACATTATTTTCCAGATACTGCTTTTAAATTCAGCCTTCATGTGGGAGAACCACATTTTTATTTCTATAAATAAAACACTCAGCTGCACGATCTGTTATCTACTTCTTAGTCCAGTGAGCATATACATATATAAAAAATGCAAGGTAGGACAATTTGAAGCGGTGAAATTGAGAGAATATACCTGAAAATATATCAGGGCATACAGTGCTCCCTTAGAGAGGAGGGGAAATTTGGATTAAAATTACTGCTTTTGATCAGAGGAAGAATACGGACTTGATTATCCCTGAACTACAGCATAACATAGTATCATTTCACCTTGGTTTTCTTCCAAAAATGACTTATTTGATGCCTCAGACAAATTGGGAGCTCAGGATTATAAATAAGAAATAGAAATAGATCTCTCTCTTCACCTTAGAATTAAGCATGAATTTTTCAGGACTGATGCATCCTTCTCTTCAGTATTTCTTCTTGACTATTTTAGTCCTTTCCCTTTTTCATGCAACAACTTTCTTCATATTTCCCCATAAACTCTTTGTAATTGGAGCAGAGTAATCCAAATTTATAGAATATCAACAGGTGTAAATGCCTATAGTTGTCTATATGTCAGAGTTAGCTCCTATGTTATTATTGTTTTTCAGATGGAGAGAAGGATTAAAGAAAACTTTTAGCAATCAAAATGCTGTCTAGGCAAATCTTGTGTACCTCTGACTGGCCCCTCGAAATCAGGAGAAATTTGGACCTAAAGTTTTTTTGTTTCATCAATTTTCTGTCTCTGAAATGGGAATGTGACTCGGGTCTTCTTATAAGGATATTGTGAGATGGCATTGATTAACATTTAATCACTGCAGTGATGGTAAAGCTGATGACAATGACAGTTCTGCCTTTAGAAAAGAGTTTGAAACATTAAAAGCAAGTTTTTAAACTCCGTTTCACTCCGTTAGTGCTTTCAGCAAAGTTCTGTATCCTTAACATGCATCTATTTACTGCACTGTGCTATTGCAGGGTGTCATGAGCAGTTGCTGTGCTCCACTCTAGAAGAGGTGGCACTGTGGCAGCATAGAGTTCCCTTAGAGATGCTTTGTAGATTGCAATTACTTCATGCTTGTTTTGTGCTTTGATGCCACCAGGTGAGATGTGTTAGTGGTGTGAATGGCATAACTGTCATTAAATAAAACTGAGTTGAATGTTTGATGAAGGGTGGGGTGGTAGCTGAAGAAAAGATTAAGCAAACTAAGCATGCAGGTTCAAACATTTAGAAAAAATCCTAATGTAAATGAGGAAAGGCTTTGTTAGTAGATCAGCAGATTGCAGAACTATTCAATCCCCAAACAGTCTGCAATGAAAGCATTTCATGCTATGCTACTGTAGCATGATAATTTTTATCCTATGGTTTTATTGCTGAAGCTGTGATATTATGTGTGTATATATGTACCCATACAGGCAAATCTTGTGTAATGAGATTAATGGAAACATTGATTAATATGTTTTCAATGTCATGCAGCTGGCAAAAAATGAGGATCTTATCTAGAAATGCATTAGGTCTACAAAAATAGATTAATTTTTGGAGCATTTATTGTTGTTGTTATTATTATTATTGCTATTATTTTTATTTCTAAGCCTTACTAGACTTCATTCTTTCAGATAAAAACATGCATATCAGCTTTGCAGTTTGATTGCCTTATGGGCATAAAGCTTTGCATATTTACTGCCCATGAATCATACAAGTATGTGAAATCTAGTGAAGATTCAATTTTTCCTGCTAGATGCACCTCTAGCCGTTTAATTAAAATATGTATTATTAATAAAACTAGATTTAAGTCATATTTTTTACAGCTATGACTGAAACATTAAGGGCAAATTGTTTCATACTTTCATAGTAATTTGCTTTTAACGTTTTGTGCCTTAATCAAGGTAATCCTAGGATAAGGTTTGTAGTGCTTGTGACTTCATGATGTTTAAGTTACTGAAAACAGAGTTAGGAGTGCTGCAAGACAAAGTTACATTTACTTATGAAATTAGCTCCAAATTTTTGCTACAGAGGGAACTCTACGTAACAGCAAAATGCAATAAAATGTGCCTATTTAGAAAACTGTGCTTGGTGTACAGATTGCAGTCTATTATATCCGCCTTCACTAAATATGTGTCAGGTTACTCTCTTAGTCCAACCATTGTGAAGCCTTTAGATGTAACAGTTGCCCTGTTCACTTAACTCACGTTCCATTTTGTGGTAAATTTCCCTATATCTCCCGTAATGCACTGTACGTAGTAATACTGATAGCTGCGGTGTAACTCATTTACGCATACCTGTTGGTAAGGGATCAATAAAACTCTGCTTCCTCTTATATTGCTTACCATTTAATTCTCCGTAAGTGTTGCTGTTTGTGTGAAGCTTTTGGCTGCAACAAGCTTATTAATTACTTTTAAGAAAGATTTTAATTCTTAATTTAAACAACTCCTAATTTATATTATAAACCTAATGGAAGTGTGAACAGTGGAAATTTGAGGGGATATCTTCCTGAGAAGGGTGTAAAATGTAATTAGAGAATATCACTCAACTATGAAAAAAAAATTCAAATATTAGAGTCTTAAGTATATTTGGCATTCAGAGAGGAAGCAGTGATTAAGTGAATAAGAGGAAGAATTTATATATTTTACATTCAATTAACTCTTTTTTTCTGGCCTGTGAATGATCACTTTATTTACGTGCACAAGTCTGTTGGAATCCATGGTCTATTATTTCATCACATTATTTATGCTCGTTTTCATAATTATTCTCTTTACTCTGACCATTTAAAGGATAATTTGACAATATGAGTTATACCAAATAAAAATAAAATATATTAGTATAAGGAATAAAAATATTTCAAAAAAAATCTCGATTCATGCCTTTGTATTAAAAGCAAAAATTTTACTGAAATGCCCACTTAATATAAATCAGAACAAAATGACACATATATTTTCTTTTTATTTGCCTACTTGGTTTTTGAACCTTCAAGAGTCTCAAATTCAAGATTTTCTATACAAATGTATAATTAGAGGAACATTTATGTTAGAAAAGGAAAATCAAGATTTCTATCATCTAATGACTTCTGAACTAGCACTTTAAGTAAACCTGTCATGAGAATGACAGTACCGGTCTGGCTGCTAGATCTCTGGTTGAACACTTATTTCCGTAAACAAAAAGAGAGTATGTGCTCTCTATACAGAAAAAATATTATAAAATTGCAGGTACCACAAAGACAAAATCTATTCAGGAGTATGAGTTTGATTTGTTTCTGGTAAATTATTCTTTGCTGTGAGGAGTCACACAGAAAAAAGCAAGACATAGCCTTGGAAATTTAAGACTGTGGTGCAAATTAATCAGAATCAGAAGTGGTATTATAATGATACATAACTGCTGTATAACTGTATGACTGTGTACAGTGTTATCTTAACATTACCAAAATATGTTTGACATATTTTGTCAAAAAAAATACTGACATGTTTCCTCAGCTGAATTGTTTATAATAACAGAGAGAGAATCTGTTACATTTGCATAATATACCACATAAATACCATACCCACTACACAAATATCATAAATACAGTTCTGAAATATGTATTCTAAAATATGTATTCTAAATTCAGAAGACATTTAGTTTGTCGTATTTGTACCTCTCTTTTCTGTGTTTCCGTGTTTGAATGATTAAGTTGATCTCTCATGAGTGCTAAACTCACATGCCTAACAACTTCTGGGAAATTTTAAAAGAAATATTTCATAAACATTCATTTAAGAAATTTATTTTCATACAGCTTTGCAAGGTAAAACTCTTGTTTCATTCTTACTTCTCATTGTAAAAAAAAATGGTCTTTAAAATGGATGTATTTGTTTAGAGTGCAGAAATGATATATTCCTCATTCACTAATCATCCCTAAAAAATCACTGATTTAGTAGTAGTATATAAATTCAAAATTGGATTAACTTAAAAATATTTGTGATAAGTTTGAGGACATTGGGTAAACAAACAAAGTTAAATTCATTATATACATTTTTTTTCACGATGAATTATTCATCCAAGCCTGCTCTGTATCTGATTTGTCATTGTTTGAATCAGTGTAGGAACTTCAGACCCTTGGTTCAAAACAGTAAAAATATTATTTTAAAGGCAGCCTTGAAAATGCAAAGGAGTAAGAGAGAAAATCATGACATCAAAAAGAAATGATGCCATTGTAATCTCTCCTATCAGACAATGATTTTCCTTTTCTATTGATTTCTGCTTTGGTTTAGAAGAGTATCATATTCCAGGTGTCCCTACAGTTCATGTTTTTCCCTGTCAAATATACTGAAGAATTTTATCTCTTATACTAAGATTTGTCCGTAGCAGTAGAATTGCAAACACAATGCTATTTTACTGAATGTGAATAAGGCACAATTACTAAGTCAAACTGCAGTTGATAACTCCATGCATTGACTTTCTGTACTGATTTAGTTCCAGATTTTGGAAATTCTTTCATCTCAGCACTGTTATCTATGCTTCTGTTGTTCAACACAAGTACAATATGTGAAAGATTAGATCCTATTTATCTGTATCATTCAGTGTTCTGTAATCTGGAACCTTAGAACAAATGAATTCTTAAGACTTCCAGTATCCTGATTAAAGCTATGCGCACAATGTATTCCAACTTTGATATGACTGTCAGATTATAATCAGATTATAATTTATAAATCTGTTTAGTTTTTGCTGTTTTCTCCAGTAATATTACCTCAGTACTATTGTAAAGACAAATCTGTTTGATGTTTAATTTCTGCTTCTGTAATGTTCAACCTATCCACAAGGAAAATAGATATTAAGAGTTATCACAGCAAAGAATAACTGAAAATACTGAAATGACATGGACCTGTATGGTGAATGACTACTCCTTCTCCAAATATTATTTGGTTTTTAATATCTGCTAGTAGCTGAAATACAAGGTGAGTGACAGTTAGACAGGCAGGCAGATACACAGCAACTGCAGTTCGGTAAAAGAACTTGGACAGGATTCATCTAGCCAACCACAGATGTCTCCATCTGACTAGTCTTTCCTAGAGCCAATGGAAAGAAGGAAAAGAGGCACTTCCAGGGTGAGATTCATTTCATCCTAAAGTAGAGTAGCTTGGGTCAGATGAGTAATGCCCTAGAAAAACTTATTTAGACACTTCTTTGTAGACACCTACATAGTAGACATGTAGAGCCAGATCAAAATTTCAGTTCATATGGGATGGTGACATCTTTATTTCATTTGTTGTTTTTATACATCTTCTTTTACTTCGAAAAAGGGAAAATCAGTCAGTTTCTCTCACCACAGTCATTCATATCTGGAAAAGCAAGAAAGAGCAGCTGCAGAGAAAATCTTTGCTGGGACTAAGAAAATTCTGCTCTCTTATGAAGGAGGAGTGGATATCTCCCGTGTTTTGTTTTTGCTGCAGTAGTCATGGTAGTTCATTTCTCTTTAAGCAGTGTACTGTTTAGAGGCTCCACCACTGTCATCTGGCCTGAGGGATTACACTGTAGGTCACAGGAGTAAAGTGGTATTGGTTATTCATGTTTAGTAAGTGGAAGGCATTTGCCTATTGCTAAAGAGGTGTCCGCTGTTTTTACTGATCACACAACAGTATTGGCAATGAGTGAACAAATCAATACACACACTATTCCCCTTGTACAGCAAATTTTATTGCACTGCTGGTATTTTTGACCTCTGGGAGTGAATTCAATGCTTTTGGTGGGCCCATGGGGTGAGCATATTTATGAAGTGCTGCACTAATTCATTGCGGGAACAGCTTTCTGCTCTAATAGAACATACTTTTGGTAAAATTAAAGAGTCTCTGCTCCAAACATCCTTCTATAAAAGAAAACAAATTGTTCCATCAACAGTGGAACTAATGATTTTATTTTGCATTGTATTGTTTTCTATGTACCCCATACCTTTCTACTATAACAATCTTCCAACCAGGTGACACTGTCATCATAATACCTATCTGTCTCTCTTACCATGACAGCTCTAGAGTACTCTCAGTTGCTGTGTGCAGCCCCCTCACCAAAGTACTCTGTGAACAGTCTCATAACCCCTGCTACAGAGAAGAAGATGGCATCCCTCAGCTGTTTGGCTGGATTGTACATTCATGCTTGTTCACTGACCAAAAAATAAGGCACATGTGGCTTTGGCTGTTCCTCTGTGGCAAGGTTCCTCTATTATTTCTACCTCACCTTTCCCACTCTGTGAAAAACAACATTCTTTGCATGTTTTTACATATTTGGACTTAGATTCAAATGTCAGTGTCCAATTGAAGGACAAATTTTAGATTAATATATAGCAGGGAGTCACCCTGGGAAAATAGACAGGGCAATGGAACAGATCTCTGTGGACCAGTTATCTGGTTACCATCTTTTCATCTTTTCTTACCATTCTCTTCTGCAACACTCATTCAGCACCTATCTCTTGCCAGTCATTGACTCAAGAGGAACAGCTTTCCATGGGCTGACAGACCATAAAATGGTTTAGTCTTAAGACACTGAGTGCAGCAGTTTCAAGAAATAGTCACTAGGGATATACTTGTCTTTATTTAGGCTGTAGGGTCATGGAAGCACTGTGAAGTCAAGCATGCTCAAAAAATTCATCTGCCCAAAGGTAGGTATCTACTACAGAGACACTCACACAGGAGACAGTGACTGTAGGCTTCCCATTCATGGAAATAAATCAGTGTAATTAACTTTGTTCTAACGCCAGCATCAAAACTTATCTGATGTATAAAGGCCTGAAAGTACCTTTTTTATACTACTAACTCTAAAGTGCCACTAAAGGTCACTTGTAAATTTAGGTGGCGTGAATTCAATCCTGAAGGCCTCCAGTTCTTGGATAGTCAGCCTAAACTGAGCCTGAGCTTACGCCACATGTAAGTCTCATTTGTCTTTGCAGCAAATGACATTGGGAAACTCTTAGAAAGAAACCTCAGCCATTTTTTCTGACTAGTGTTTGCCAGGTACTATATCTGACCTTGAAATCACTACCAAGAAGCCAAATCACAGAATCACACAAACATTTATGCTGGAAGGACGCTCACAAGAACATCCGACTCTGCTCATCAGACCCCCTGCTCAAGCAGGGTCACCTAGACCAGGTTGCCCAGGACTGTGTCCTGTCAGGCTGTGAGTATCTCCACAGGTAGGGACTTCACAACATCTCTGGGGAACCTGTGCCAGTGTTTGACCATCCTCACAGTAAAAAAGTGTTTTCTTGTATTCAGAAGCAGTATCTGTGCCACTTTTCTGTCTGACAAATGAAACTAAAAAAAACAGTTCTACTTTGTAGGCATTAAAATGAGTGAGTTAATGCAGTAACAGTAATTGATATGCATATATATATATATATATATATATACACATTTAAACATATTATATCTGAAATGTATATGAATAAACAGACATATAAAATCTAGCTCTTTAGGATGTCATGGTTTATATAGTTTCTTTGAAAGCTGCATCCTACGTTAAACCTCAAAAACAAATACTTAGCTTAAGTCAAACCCAGACCTTCCTGCATTGCTCTGAATATAATTAAATTGCATGTAAAATATTTCTTATTGATAAAGTATATCCAAAATGACCAGGTATTTAGGATTTAAGATATCATGGAGAATGAGTATTTAATAACTGAGCTGACAGAATACAGATGGTATTGCAAATGAAGTTCACTAGCAGCTCTGTTTCAAATCTATGAAAATTGTCATGTGTCAATGTATTGTAATGAACCACTCAGCTCTGCCTGTCACATAGTTCCCCATATTTAACCAAATTCATGTAACAAGAATGGTTCTGGCAAGGAGGTATTGCCAGGTGCAGCAGAGTTTTTGCCCTTTAACAGGGCTGTAGGAGCCCCAACAAATAGGTCAGTAGCTTACATTACTGCTGGCTTCCAGATTAAGCCTATGCAAATGCTGTTGACAGTGGCAGCCCCCGACCCTTCACAAGTTTAATGTTTTACAACAACAAATTCAGCTGTAACTTTTACCAGCTAGCCCTAAATTACTTTGCTATAAGAAATCTCCAATCACCTAAGACTGTATAAAGCAGTGGAGAATACAGATATAAGTAAAGTGGAGAGATCGATATATTTAATTATACATACGTAACAACTAAAGATGAAGGCTAGAGCCCACACAGGTGAATGGACAACTTTCCAATGGCCAAGACCACTGCTGGATAAAACCCTTGCTTGGTCATTTGGGACAAAAAATATACTGAGCTGAAATTTCTTTCTCACAGTAGTTCTTTAAAAGCAAGAGAAAGAATCACAGAATCACAGAATCACAGAATCCTAGGGGTTGGAAGGGACCTTGAAAGATCATCTAGTCCAACCCCCCTGCCAGAGCAAGAACACCTAGAAAAACACTCAATAAAGGAGGGATGACAACTAAAGCATTTGAGCTGCAGCCTCTATGCTAGTAGACATCACAGAAGATTGTAGGATTGTTCAGTAATCTCTGATTAGTCTTACAGAACTGATCCGGTCAAAATGGTCAGGGACAAATAGGTACTCTAAATGTTCTCATGTCTCTGCTGCAGCATGCAGCACAGATTATACCAGCTGTAGAATATGTGCTACACTAACATGTATTAGGTTAGCACATCCTAAAGTTTTATTAATTTGAGGGCTAGAAGGAAAAAAAGAAATTGTAAACTGAGAAATCCTTTTGTTTGGAAGGGGAAATATAAACAAGTAGCAGACATCTGTTTATTGTTGGTTCAATGGTTGAGAATTGGCTGCTGAAGAGAATGAGAAGGCATTAACAGGATTCCCTGAGACAAAGAAACTTACATTGTTATTGAATCCATGTGGTGTTGAAGAAAAACAGATGCATAATCATTTAAGTGTGAGAGAAACAGTTCTGTAACTCCAAAAAGAAAGAAAAAAAGGGTAGTTCCAAGACCGCAGGTTTCCATTCAGAGGCTGGACACCCATGGTTTGCTAGCATGTGGCTTTAACAGGTTGCTTCAATAGTGCAAAGAGACAGGTGCGCTTCCTTCCTAAGGATTTCTCTGTGTTCACTGGGTCCTGAGCATCCTTCTGCCACAGATTCTAGGCTGCATGTTCTTCATGTGGCTACAATTTACAGTGTTTCCAAGGGTAAATTGTTCTAAAGACTTGCCCAGCCCATTTCTGTCTGCCAGCAATCTGCCAATAGATGTACGTTTAAACCTATTACTCACTGCAAACATTGCAGCAGCCATGGGGTGGTGTTACTGCCCTCACCTCTGGACCAAATAGCTGCAGCCATAAAAGCCTTTACTTTTCATTGTATTTGGTTTGGTCTGTTTGTTGTTTTTTGTTTTCCCCTTTGTAGCTAACGATTATTCAAAATTGAATTTACTTTGCACTTTTTTTTAGAACAACCACAGTAGAAATTTCTGTCCTGTTAGGAGTGTCGATATGAAAAATTTATGACTATAAGGTCATCTGCTCTTTTGAGGTCACCAGGCCCTCCAAACCAAGAGTCTAGGGGGTCAGTTCTGCAAAATCTTGGAAATGGCTCATTCCCAGAGTATTGTGTATTCATCACAGGAATGTTTAAAGCCTTCCCTGCTGAATAAGCCCTTATGTCCAGTTATGTCACTGGATATAACACTGCTCTGCAGTCTGGAGCAGGATTCGCACTTTCAAGGAGAGTAAATGAAATTTTCTCACATAAGAGTTCAGGGACAAATGAACATCGAACATACGAAAATTCCAATATTTTGTTCTTCTTTTGTTTTCCCCCATTAGGAGGTGAAAACACAAATGAGCATAAAAAAATTAAAATGTTTTTCAAAGAGAAATGCTGAAAACTGAGAGAGTACACTGTTGCAGTGGAAATACATCAGGTTTATGCTATTTTTAGATTCTTCATAGCAACAACTGGACAGCTTTTAGAATAAATAAGTAGAAAGTTGTTTTAAAAAGGGGATCTTAACTATAAAATCATCACTTTGTTATTACAGAATGGCAAATCCCACTAGCAAATGACCAGCTTTATACTTCTTTAATACTTGGAAGTACTGCAAAGCCTGAATTGGGTCAAACTGCTTTTAACCTGGCTGAAAAAAAATCTAAGGATGGGATTGTTCAATTCTATCAATTCTTCATTTCCTATTACCAGAAATCCTGTCTGGGGGTTTCAATATATGAAAAGTAAAAAGATCACAAGGCACCGCAGAAGCAGGTAAATATTGACAGATCCAAAGCACATATCAGCATCCTACTGAGAGTTATAACAACTGCCTGTGCTACTCAGGGAACAAGTCAATCCTATGTATGGGAGCTGTCAGGGTAAAACTTTTGCCATTTTCTCATTTTTGCTGTATAAATGTGTTCCTTCTATTAGGTTTCTTTATCCCTTTTAGCCTTTCTAAATGACAATTAAGTCTGCCTACCCTATCAATAGCAGGTAATTTATTTGTTTCTACAGCTGAGCCTGACCTTCATTGATTTTATTGGAGTAATTTGCTGGAAATGATTTTTTAATGTTAGATTTATTACAGAGGCACTTCATTGTCTGATAAATGAAGTAAATTGTATTTTAAAAGTAGCAAAATGAAAGAACCACTGAAATTTGAATGAGTTTTTTATAAGCGTATTAGCTTAAAAGGTCCCTTATCCACCTCTTCTATGGACCCCAGTTTGCAAACAAGAGATTTTATTCCAGGTTTGTTCATTCCACCTTCCCAAAAGCGTAAATCTGAACTGCACAGAGGTAGACCTGAGTGCTGTGAGCAGCAGTGCTCTAGGGTAACTGGCTGTGATGAGGGACTGTGCCCTCCCTGCTCATCCCAACTTGTGCTGTGTGCACTCTCATCCAGTTCAATGGGGCTGATACTCGATACAAAGAAAGATTTTGAAAATAGGCCTTTTAATTTGTTGATATATTTCTCCTTTTATTGCCTGTCTTCCTCAGTTTTCAAACCTCTTGCTTGCTCTGTTTTAACTGGCTGCAGTTGGGAGTAGGACTTGTGGCTTGGTGACCTTTTAAATTTGCTTCCTGTAGTGGTTCAACTGCTCTGTGTAAAGATACTGCAAACTGTTCCAGAGAACAGCAAATTACAAATTACCATCTCTACCTTTTAGTGTAGTTAAAAGTCAGATTCTCAACTGAGTATGACAGAGAGATGTTTCCATTATATTCAGACTAAAACAAGAGGATTTGCTCTGTTGTGTGCACTTAATCTTTTAGGTGTTTTTATGCACACAAAATGTCACCATGCTATGCTATACCAACCAAAGTTCATTTTCAAATGCTTCCTCTGAGGCATTGCATCTCTGTGCTCTCTCAGTGGAGGGCTTTGCCTTCCAGACATCTTTGCAGCCCTGCAGTACGGGCAACGATGCTGAGCAGTGTCGGCATGCCCTGCAGTCTTGTGTACCACCCCCTTCGTGCTGCCATCATTGCATTGTGGAACTAACATATGACATTTGCAGTCACAGTGTTGGTCATGCCACTTGAGTAAAATGGTTGTACACACAGCTTTTATTTGCCTTGTCTATTTAAATTGCAGGCTCCCAACACACAGATTATCCGCTACTCTGTATCTGTGCAGTGCTTAAAACACTGGACATGCTTAGAATGTGAAGGGACACCTTTCACTTTTTTGTGTGTGCACTACCATAATAAATGATTAACAATAATAAGAATATAGTAAAAACAACAGCAATCATATTGGCTTGCATGAACAAGAAAGGTGATCCTTCACTAAGTTTACCAGTTTTTGTTTGTTTGTTTATTTGCTTGCTTCTAAGTTCAACTTACATTTTTCAGGGCAGATTGTAAAAGCTCTATTTAGAAACCTAAATAAAAGTATCATGACTGTCAAAGTCATCATTCATGTTACGAAAACCCACTGTTCAGACGCCATTTAGTCAGACAGGTTCCTGAGTCCTCTAACCACTAATTTTTCTGCAATGGCCAAAGATGCTATTAACAGTTTAAGTGGCTTTTGGGGCAGGTGTCTCTGAGACCCTTATATGGCACATCAAAAGAGGAGTTCCTCTACGTACCCTGCTACACATTTTTGTTTATCTGCCTCTCAAGCCAGTATAATTCCCCTCAAACAGGAAACTGATCCTCAAGTGTTTTACAGAAAGAAACTCAATGTGAAGGGTTGCATCTGAGGGAAATGCCAGTGCTAGTGAGAGCTAGTGTTTCTCTGTGCTTCTACAAAGGATCATATGAAAAATTAGATCTCGGGTTTCATTTGAGAAAAGGGATTCAAATCTCTGCTGTTCTCTATCTGAACAAGGACTGGGAAACAGTATCTCAACTGAACGCATTAACCACTGGAGTCACACACCTAGGAAAGGGTCACCTAATACAGGAAAGGAAAAATGGTTGGGTTTGGGATGTCTTAGTGCTCTGGATGTGCATGCCTCTGATCTGTCAGTTTAAGTTACTGAGCTCCACATAGAATCATAGAACCGTTTTGGTTGGAAAAGACTTTTAAGATCATCTGCACTTCTCCCAAGGATAGATTGGGCATCTTTCTACTTATTTCTCTTCTGAGGATCCTTGATGTGAGCACCTAACCGCTCATATGTTTCCTACCTGTCTGCCTGATCCATAAAACTCAACTTATTTCTGACAGCCTGGTCCTGCCAGTCTATTGATGTCTCTGGAAGCAATGTGTGCCCCTACATTTGAAAATAGATGACTATAATATTGAATCTGACTTAAGCTTAACTTTTGGCATCTAGATAAGAAAATTCTTAGGTTTTGTGGGTATTCACTTTTCACATTCATACCAAATAAAATTGATGAGGAGTAGCTGTTCAATAGGCAGTCCCTTTTGCTATTTAAGCAGCAAAATGTATGTCCATGTCTCATTTTGTTTCATGCTGTGTATTTTTTGCAGATCACACCAGCGTGTGAAGTGAAACTTAAAAATATAAAACCATGAAAAGATTTGAATACAAAATCTGCAGTGCTTTCCTTTTAAATTTACTCGCTTGTTTCCTGTCTCTGTTTCTGCCACCTTTATTGATATAAGGAATCCATCAACATATTTTTATGGATAATTAAGAAAGACCTTTCCTTTGCAGGTACAAATAGGTAGTTCTTCAGAGGCTGTAAATGAATGACAAGATAATTCTATCCATTTAATATTGAAGTGATGTTGATAGTATCATTCTTCTCATGTTTGAAACAGGAAAGTATAGAGACCTTTCTCCCTCACTCTGTTCTGCTTTATGTGATGGATTTTCTCTCTGACTAATCGCTGTCACATTAACCTGCACTATTTCATCCTTCAGAACTGTCAAGATAATGACGATAATCGAAGTGGCTCATTGTAGGTAAAGGAAATTATATGAGCAAAGTAATATCATAAAACAGTGTTTAAATATTTTAATTTCATTTGTCAGGGCTGCCCCAACACTTCATTACACATATAGCCATGTCTCATCAGTGGAATTAGTGCATTATTCATTACTGTTAATTATTTTCACATAATGGCTGCCCTGATATATTTAACCTCCACATTATATCTCAGATAATGGGCCTGTAAAATTGAATTGTGTGAAGAGCAGAGTTCTAAGGCTCATTTGCAGAACATCAAAGAACAAAGAAGAGGAAAAGAATTCTAAATGGAACATTTCCCCCAGCTGGGGCCAAACATTTGTTTCTGTCTGATTTGCATACAGAAAATAGGTGGTTCAGAAGTGGTTTAACATTGTATGTGCTGTCTGCTTCTATTACACAGCCAATTAGAATTTGTTAATGTCCCGAGTGTTTGAGACAACTTACCAGCCAATCTATTGTCTGAATGGCAGTGAGGTAGAAAGTTAACAGAAGAAAGTAGACCTGTCTGAAGGATAGACCACAAAATCAGATGGCATATTATGGTGTCACCTACAGTTATTTTTATTGACAAATGTCTGTACTGCAGAAATAAATTAGCAAAAATTGCTGCTCAAGACTGAGAAGAATCAAGTCTGTGAAATTCCAACAGTACTCTATTAATTACTTGGTTTTCCCTGGGCCAAATTTCCTGATG
The DNA here is from genome assembly GCA_028020825.1 of Podargus strigoides. NCBI lineage: Eukaryota > Metazoa > Chordata > Aves > Caprimulgiformes > Podargidae > Podargus > Podargus strigoides. Next base: position 44,685,854 of record CM051622.1, on the reverse strand, counting down.
CTGTCTGTCATATAGGATGTGGAAATGGGCAAGGAGAGTGCAACACTCTGAACGAGTGTATCTACACTGAACACAGCAGGCCATGTCGGCAGACCTGGTATGTTCAATGGTGCTTTGTCATGCTGGGGTTGGTGCGTCTGCACTGCCGTTTCAGAGAACGGGAAATGTAAGACTCCTTTTCTCTGCTTTGCCAGATGTTTTGAATATACATCCTAATAAAACAAAGTCAGTACAGGTATGGGAATTTGGCATAATTTAGCTTTTGAGGAACCAGCTGAATTACTAGAAACAATTTCAGCTCTAAGTAGCAATTTAAAGTCAACTGTATGTCCACTCTAACTGCATGGGTTTAACTGAATAGCCACATTTTTTCTTATTTAGAGGCTTATCCATTATTCACAAATTTCAATGGACCTGAAAAGGCATTGAAACCAAACACTTTATGGAAAGAACATTTATCAACAGTTAAACATTTTATAATGGCTAAGGTCAGTTTAGCAAAAAACAGATTTTTCAAAAAGATTATAGGATTTTTATTTTTTTTTCAGATTTTAGTCTCAGTGTGTTTGTTAAATTCTCTGTAAGCTCCCACAGAGCTATATGAAGCATCTTTTGCTTTTGTCAAAAATTTCAAGAAAATAGGTCTGCTGAAATTCATATGCAAGATATACCTTTGTTCTGTTTCATGCCTATAGTAAATTTTACAGATATTTTTTTAAAAAGCTTCAGATCTATTACTTGGCTGTTACAGAATAACTTACAGCTGGTGGTGGGACTATGATCTCAAAGGTGATTCAGCCAATCAGAAGTCAGAAAATGTTTAATGACTAACAACACAATTCACTCGAGGTCATTAACATACTTTAGCCTTATTGGCTAAAAAGTCATAATTCACAGGAATGATAAATGTCTTTTTGTTAAGTGGCAGTAGGTTTTTGGCCATATCATTAAATATTCATACAACATATATATAAATCTTCCTCCAGTTGGCATCATCTGGGATTCATTTGGAAGAGACTCATTTATTTCACTTCGTAATGTTTTAAGTTTGTTGCAGGCTTCAGCCTCAGCCTCCAAACTCTAGATATCTAGTAGTTAGAAAGAAAAGGAAAACTACATTCGTATGGACCTGGCTTAGAAAGAGAAGACTTCTCTCCTTAATCCGTCCATTCTCAGAATATCTGTTTTATGGGTTCAAATACAGTCAGTAATAGATTGTAGGAGCTGTGAACAAAACTTACTGTTGGTCTCTGCTCTCTAAACCATTTTTATTTCATAGAACATTTTCAAGGTACCATGGAATATGGACAAAGAGACACTAGAGAGACCACTAAATGAGTGAAGTAATTTCTCCATATCTAAATACATTATATGGGCTTTGGTCAAAGACATGAGAGAGATCCAGTCTTCGCACAGACATTCATTTGGGTACTCCCAAATAGGAATAAACTTATAAGAGTGATCTGCCTTTCTACTCCGACCCAATTAGAATGTTTTTGTCTCCTGATGCAGCTACTACTGCGGAGTTAAATTTGTCTTGTATCTGAATTTCTTTCCAAGAAAAATCTCAAAGTTGAAGCCTCCCACTCAGATGAACTTTTCTCCATGTGCACTGTATACTGTACTGATGAGATAAATACAGGAGTTTTGACAGAAACGAGATTTTGTGATAGCAAAACCCTGTTGTACTCTTGCTGATTATCTTTGACTGGGAAAAAAACAAACAACAAGCGCTGGATTAAGGAATCCAAGGAATTCCTCAAAAAAGGGAAGATGCCTCAAGAATTACAGGTCAACAGAATTAAAATAACCTGTGCTTTTGCCTACAATGTCTTTGTATACCCATCTGGTACCATATATGCTTCTCCTCAGTGGTGTGGTGGAGAGCCAAGCAAATAAGAGACTGTTTTTCCTCTATAGAAAAATGAATGTAAAGTGATAGATGAAAAATGATGGCATCAAGGAATCTCTTTAGGCTTGCTGATATGCTATGAAAGATTAGTCTCAAGAAGGGCCAGATATGATGGTTGTTGAGATGTGTTGCACAAAGCCCAGTGGTCTCAACTTCTTTACAAGTGAGATAATATTTTCCTCTGGAGGTTGAGGTATTAGGAAATTTTGTATTGGTGAAAACAGCGCACGAGTGGGAAAAATCACAGTTACTGACAAAAGTTAATCTTATAACAGTATTTTTCCTAAAATACATATTGATGTATATGCATATCCATATACACACACCCCCAAAAAAATCAGGGTTGCTTTTTTTAAATTGTGTTGAAATTTAGATACTAATAGAGGAGAAAGCAATGTGACTGGGATGTAAAGGATTTCAGTTATTGCCTAGGGGATATTTCCTTCCAGTTAATGCTGCTGAAGGATGACTGTCCATTTTGAAATCTGTGAACCCAGAGACAAGGATTAAAATGCCATATTAGATACTAAGGAAGAATTCTCTCTACTGAGTTTCAACTCCGTAACTATTGGATTTTTTCCATATTGGCAGTCTCAGGTATCATTCTTGTTATAACATGAGCTAACATTATTTCAGAAGTACACTTCACCTAAGATTTGCTGTTTGTGGGAAAGATCCACAGTTTTACAATGGACTGTCACTTTGAAAGTAGTTAGGTGTGCTAAATATTTTGAAAGTATGAATCAAAACATTAAGGGATACATCTGAATATGCCCTGTACCAGAAAATAGGAATTATTGCACAGACTTCTATTATTACTTCTATAAAGTTGTAGTGGATAAGTTAGGTCCTTTGAAAATTCATGGAATACTGAAAACTTTTCATAAAAGATTTCCAGCAAGCAGATGCCAGTGTAAGTTTAAAAGCAAAGACTAAAAGTGCATTTGAGTGATGAAGCAGTATGTCACTTCATGTAGAGGACATTTTTTAGTTTTGAATAGACACAATTTTTCAAAGATTGAGAACACTCAGACTTTTTCCATAAAGTCTCTGTCTATACATATGTCTGTCCAAGCTTTTTGTTATACAAGATATTTTTTGCAAATGCCTTATTTTCTGTGATAGATTAATACGTTATGAAAATATATCTGTGGAATAATTGAACACATATATTTTATAATTGGCTTCCCATATGTCAAATTATATAGACAATGTTTAGAAGTGTGTATGTCAGAGTCTTCTCACGTATTAGGTGCAGCAAATCAAAACCACAGTTTCCTTGGGAGACAAATGCATTCCCTGTTGGACAATTCAGTAACAGGAAAAGACGGGAGTTTACAAAAAACATAAACAAAGATACTCTTATGATACAAGATTGCATGAGTGATGACTATGACATTGGAAAGTTGGAAATGGTAAGGCTAAAAATGAAATATTAATTTGACTCTTGTAATCTAGGTAAGAGATTTAGAACAACTTGAAATGAACATGAAACTAAGATGCTGTACAAGGGGAAAAGACATTTCCACTTTAATTGACTACTCCTATCTTTTTATATACATAGATCAGAAAATGGTAATGACAAGAAGAAAATCCACTCAAACAATGTAAAAAAAATATATGTTCCAGTTTTTCTCCAATGAGTGCTACTTTTGTGGAAATTTTATCAAGCCTTCACACTTGGTTACCTAAATGAGTATTTAGATGTTCAGTTTTGTAAATTAAACTCGTTAGTGGTGTCCAACTATTTAATATGTTGAATATTATATTTCTGTCTGTGTTCTGGGTTTTGAGGTGTTTTTTTTCTAGTTTCTTTATAAATACTGGAGGAAAACTAAACAAAATTTAGCCTGATTTTTGGTTATACTGAGGTCATTTTATGCTACTCCATCAATGAATGGGAGAATTAATGTGAATGTGAATACGCTATATTCCCACATCAAGATGCTATTGTGCAGCTGGGGGAGTATGAAATGACTCTTGTACAGAAACATGCTATTGTGTGCTTGTGTGTACTATAGTATAATATTAATGAAACTACCCAGCAGAAGGTCTGAATATAGGAAATTGTTGTGTCAGAGGTGGATGTCTCAGGGCTCTGTGGCCAAACGTCAACAGCACTCTGCTGCTATAGGCTAAATCCTCCTTTTTGCACTGCTGAATCAGCAGGTAAAATGTATAAGCAGCACTGAGAGAAGGTAAAAATGATCTTCAAATACATCTGAGGAAGTGAACTACAGAGTCAGGCTCTCTACAAATGTTTCTCTCTTCTATACCCTTATCTGCCCAGGACCTTACCTTACACGGAGTTTCCAGCAGATCCCGCAATTAGTCTGCCCTGTCCTTAAGCTGTTCATCTCACTCAGGTCCCACCAAGCCATGGTCTGCAACTTTAAACCTTTCCTTGCATTAGAGCTCTCATCATGTGCCAGTCACGCAAACAAGAGGCAGCACACCAAGTATGGTTCAGTTTGTTGAGTATTAAGAGAAGACAAGATCTGGAATGAATTAATGGAATCACCTTGCTGAGGTGCTCTGAATTTCCAGGCTGTGTGTGACATACATTAGGTGTTTCTAGTAAGCAGTGTGCATTCTCTCACAAAACCAAGATTTGTGAAATTGCTGGAGAATCATATCTGTTAATTGTTAATCACAAAGACAATTACTATGACCAGATTTATTCCTTAGAAGAAGGGGAAAAACTTCAAATATGACAAAGAAGTGAGGTGGTTCTTCAACTAACTTTCAGCAGAATGAGCACCATTCTTATCATAGCTCTTTCAAAATTGAATTGAAAGAAATCTATCACTCATGTTTCTTGTATATAAAGAGGTTACTTTGCCTTCATAAAAGGAAAATTGTAGAGAATTTTGTATCAGATGCCTTGAAAACCCTATAGAAAAAAAAAAGGAGAAATCTTCAGGAGATTGCTGTGCTTTGCAACTTGAAAAAAGCTCAAGTGGTTTAGAACCAGTAGTGAATTTGAAACCTCTAAATGTCATCTGGGACTCAAAAAAAAAAAAAAAAAAAAAAATCTTTAAACTATCACTTAAAGAGCCTATTTTTCTCTAAATAAAGCCTTAGGAATTCTATTGTCTTCCTGCATTTCTATAGCAAATTTAGGAAAGGTACAATTTGCCTCACTGATGGGTGTTATTTCAGATTGCGTATAGCTACCAGATCATCTTAAACAACAGGCTTTATGTGATCCAAGATAAGGAGTGTACTGTGCACTCCTTAGGTGCATGTATATTCTTCCTGTTACATGCACATCCTAACTGCCCAGACAAAAGACGTCCTAAGGCTACCTCTTCAGACAGTGAGGCACTTGCTGACAGCTCTGGGCTTTAAGACAAATTAAAATAAGCCAATTTTTCAGTCTGCAGGTCTAATAACGCTTCTGGCTTTCAGTTCTGCCAATGACTATGAATAAAATTCCCTGACAAGAGAGAAGACAGGATGTTTAGTTTTCTGATGAGGGTGATTTTAAGGTGAAGACCAGTTCTGCAATTCCTATTTTAGTTCTCATCAGTGAGAATCTCCTGTCATGAGGAAAGCAGGAACAAAAAGTTTTCAAGTCCCACTTCTCCATCCTGACTGCTCAGCTCCTTTTTCACTACTGCCCTGTGGAGCGAGTGCTATTTGAGGGTGTGATGGGCATCTAGATATACATAAGGCAGCTCTTCACAGTTTAATTTAGTGACATCAATGTGTAGTTGTACTTATTACGCACAAATTTCACCCATTCTTTTACAAACACTCTGCCTGTTTTGTTCAGAGCTTCAGAATATGACTTCGAGTTAATGTTCTGCCAGTAATGCACATCCTCATACCCTCAACTGCTCGTGTATTCGTTGTTGAATGTTTTCTTGTTTTAGAAGATGTAGCCTGCTAGGTCACCAAAATAAAGAATCCTATAAGTAACGGGGATAAAACCACACTTTAAGCATGGAAAATTGAGAAAAATATTATATCTTTCTTCTGTTGTAAGAAATGTTTACATTATTCATAGTTTAGTTGTGAATTGGCAGTGCTTAGGTTAGTGGTTGGACTTGATGATCTCAGATGTCTTTTCCAACTAAGGCTATACTATGATTCTAGATTATTTTATATTACTAAAAACTTGCGTATAACTTGTGACAGAGCTTAAGATGGATTTTGATTCTCATTTTTTCACTCCCTGAAAAGCACAGAAACTAAATTTGGTCTTTGCACAACAGATAGATAGGAAATTTTATTCTTTGTCCTGAAAGACAGTTTTCTATTCTATGAGAATATGATGCAACCATTTAATGAAATACACAGTACAGTAGATCAAAGATCAAGTATTAATTTAGAAGTCTGAATTGGTGAATGTCTTGTTATAATATTTGAAATTATTAATGAAAAAAAACCCCAAAGAAATGAGAAGGTGCTCATGAGAAATTATCAGCTGCAGAAGGTTTTTATCATCTATGAGGAGGAAAAGTAGTATGTAAAAACATGCATCTAATTTTTACGAAAAATATTACATTTCTGTTCACTAATAGTTTTCATATAGTTACCTACAAAATTGTAAAGGTTAATTTATTTTTTTAGACAGATATTTAAAATACAGATAGTGATCAAGTATGTATGTCATGGCTGGCGTGAATATATTACCAAAAGTAGTCACAAAATTCCTTCAGTTATCTTTAAGATACAGTGGAATAACAAAGTCTACAAATACTTGGTCAGGCTGTTTCCCCAAAAAGTACATTTCCAAAATTTCATTTTTCATTTCATGTATCAAATCCACATGAAAAATCATATGGCTTATTTTCATATTAGTAAAGGACTCATCTCTACAAGCAATGCTGCCCAACAGAGGGCTGAGGAGACGGCCACCCATCCTCTGATAGATGAGAGCTATGTCTATATTATTATTTTAGGTTGGATCACCAGTTTGCTCGTGGAGCAAATTTTCCAGTCATTGTCACATAGCATGCTTTGTTTAACATTGCAGAAAAAACTTGGAGCACATGAAATGGATTCTTGGATGAAACAAAACCAAAGTTTTGAAAGTGGTCTGAGGTAACGCCTGAAACACGTATGGATGTCAAGGTCTCAGCAATATTTTACCCTACAAACTTGTTCCTGTAGTTTTTGCTAAATAGATGGAGCAGAACTCAATCTGCACTGTAGACTTGTACCATGAAGATTCAGGCTTGCATGCAGACCAAGCGGGAATCCTCATGGAAATCAAAGTTAATTATATGGAAAATGCAGCAGAGTTATTTAGGAAGCCCTGTAAAAGACAAGAAGTTTCACCTTTCCTTTGTAACTTACTGAAAAAGGGAATGCTTTTATGGTAACTTTAATAAGTGTTTCCCTATCTTCACTAGCTATGGATCTATATTCTGTACAGCTATTTTGTTTTTTGCAGCTCCTCATACCGTCTTTTCAGACTCTTCACCAGCTTTTGCAGCAAAGGGTAAAAATCTCACTGTTAGATTTTCCTCATGCTCACTCACCCAGTATCAGACTGGTGCATACTTCTAAATATCCATGAAAAAAAACTTAGTTGCCTACTTATTTCTTGATATATAGCTATTTTTCAGTAGTTTAAAATGTTTGTGGTTGTGATACAAACACATATACACATATGAATCTTTAAATTGTTTTTACAGTCAGCAGATTGGATTTTTAAAAAATCTGCAAAAATTACTGGGGAAACCCAAAACAAGATTTTTCTCCTCATAAGTTATCTATACCAAAGGACAGGAACAAACACTAAAATGTATGGATTTTCTTCCCACCAACTCTACAGCTGAACAAGACCCTGGTTTGTGAAAATACACATGTTCAGAAAAACATAAAGGTAAATCCATAGTTTTACAAAAGTCTGCAAAAATTAAGGTTGTGTTTATATACTTGATTTAGTCATTAGTAATCTCATTTAATAGGGTTAGGTCTTCAAGTCAGACAATCTGTATTACAATATGTTCATAATAATTCCATACATTTATGGAGTTTCATAAATTGTTTTTAAGCAAGGCAGGCCTGAATAATTCAAGCACTGCCATGAACATTGGTGTTGTCAAGATCAGTAAAAGTGTCTCTCTTAAACAAATAATCAGTAGAAACCAGATTTGTTGCAATTTGTGTTGATCTGAGAATAAAAGAAAAATGGATTATAGGTCTTTAGCAGTGTCTTTAAATATAAGCTTCAGAGAGAGCAAATTTCTCTTTGGAGTATGGAAGCAGTCCAACAATATTCCCCCAGTTCAACCTATAGAGGCTTGAATTAATGTGAGCTCTTCTCCCTGGTATCCAGTGATAGGACAGGTGGGAATGGTTCAAAGATGCACTAGGGGAGGTTTAGATTGGACATTAGGAAACATTTATTTACTGAGGGTGGCTGAATACTGGAATAGGCTTCTTAGAGAGGTGGTCGATGCCCCAAGCCTGTCAGTGTTTAAGAGGCATCTGGACAATACTATTTAAAGCATAGAATGGACAAGCAAGAATTTTGTTCCTGCCACTCGCCAGCTGTATGACTTTGGGCAAGCCTGCTTCCTTGGCCTTCCTATACCCATAGAGGCTATGATTAATGACAGAGACTATTCTTAGGTCAAAAAAAGTGTAATGAAAATAAATCACTATTGTAAAGCCCTACAGGCCAATCAAACAAGGGACATGGTTGTATAACAAACTAAAACAATTTTTAAATTTATTTTAAAAACTAAGAATCATATCCTCTTATCAAGTTCACTAGGATGGTTTGCCCTCTTGGCTGCCAGGGCACACTACTGGCTCCTGTTGAGTCCGCTGTCAACCAGCACCCCCAGGCCCCTTTCTGCAGGGCTGTGCTCCAGCCACTCCTCTCCCAGTTTACACTTGTGTTACTCTGTCCTAGGTGCAGAATCCAGAATTTTGACTTTGTTAAATTTCATGCCATTAATGATTGCCCAATGTTCCAATCTATATAGATCCCTCTGCAAGACCTCTCATCCCTCAAAAGAGTCAACAGCACCTCCCACTTTATTATCATTAGCAAAATTTCTAATGGTACACTGAACTCCGGTATCCAGATCATAGATAAATGTATTGAACAGAACTGGCTCTAGAACTGAACCATGAAGAACACTGCTGGTGACTGGCCATCAGACAGATGTAGCCCCATTCACTATAATCCTTTGAGCTCTGCCCTTTAGCCAGTTGTTCACCCAATGCACCATAAACCCACCCATCCCACAGCTGGACAACTTATCCAGAGGGATGCCATGAGGGACAGTATCAAAAGCCTTACTAAAATCGAGAAAAACTACATCCATCACCTTCCTTTCATGAAGTAGGCGGGTATTTACTTAATGTTTACAAATACCTAAAGGGTGGATCAAGGGAGGATGGAGACAGACTCTTTTCAGTGGTTCCCGGTGACAGGACGAGGGGTAATGGGTACAAGCTGGAACATAGGAGGTTCCATTTAAATATGAGAAAAAAATTCTTTTTGGTGAGGGTGACAGAGTGCTAGAACAGGCTGCCCAGAGAAGTTGTGGAGTCTCCTTCTCTGGAGATTTTCCAAGACTCACCTGGATGCAGTCCTGAGTGATATTCTCTAGGGGATCCTGCTTTTAAGCAAGGGAGTTGGACTAGAGGTTTCTTCCAACTCTGAAAATTCCATGATTCCATCATTCCATGACCCTATCATAGAAGGATATCAAATAAGTCAAACAGGACTTTCCCTTTGTGAACGCATATTGACTGTGCCTGATGATTTCATTATTCTTTAAATGCCTTTCAATAGCACCCAGTATGGTCTTCTCCACAATTTTTCCAGGAACTGAAGTTAGACTAACAGCTCTGTAGTTCCATGGGTCTTCCCTCACTCCCTTCTCATAGATTGGAATAACATTGGCCAGCTTCCAGTTAGCAAGGACCTCCCCAGACTGCCAAGACATTTGGTAGAGGATGATAGATGGTAGATGAGAGGGGTCCTGCCATAATATCCATCAGCTCCTTCAGTACTCTGGGATGAATCCCATCAGGCCCCATGGACTTGTGAAAATTCAGCTGATACAGCTGGTCTCTTTCAATTTCAGTGCCCGCAAATGGAAAGTCACTGTTCCCACACTCACTGTCATGCTGTTTTACCAATTACTAGGCCTAGTACAAAGGACGCAGCCAGCAGTAGAACAAACTGATAACCAGATTCTATTGCACACAAAAAGGTCAGTACATGGGTGATCGCTGGGGGTACAAACAAGTCAATGAGGTTACACATAATAGACATCAACCCCAACAATGATACAATACGGCCAACAACCAGTAGAACAAATAAAGCAACAAAGTCTTCCATAGAAGAGATGAGAGACAACCAAGCCAAGGGGCTAACAATATAGGAAAGAGGCAGCCACATGCTGTTCCCACCGAGCCCGCTTATACAAGTGACAAACCTGACGAGGGCCCAGTTGCAGGGAGAGTCAGGAGGTCCTTCCCCAACAAGGAAACTCTGAAAAGTGCATCCACCTCACAGATAGACACTTCACCCTTCCTGCAAGTGGTCCCAGCTTTTATCCCCAAAGCAGGACACCTGGCACTCATTTACCCAAAGCAGGACACCTGGCACTCGTTTACCCAATGCAGGCACCTAGTGCTCATTTACCCAAGGGCTTTCTCTGCAAGGTCAGCTGCACCTTGAAGGAAAGCCAAAGGCAAACTCATCCCCTCCTTTTGAAGGACTGTGGGAACTATCCATATGTCAATCTTAATTCAGGGCTCAGGGTTCAGAACCCAGCATTTCACATGCTGATGAAGCACAGTGTGGTTTTATTGCCAGTCCTTTATTCTTAGTCTAATAGTCTGAAGTCATTTGTGTCCCTTGACAGCTACCACTCAAAGCCATAGCTAATGCCTGAGCAGTGTATGCAGACTCCCACCTTGCTGTAAAAGCAGACCTAAGCAGCTGTGCTGGTTTTGAAGAAGCTCTAGCAATATAAAAAGCCATATGCAAAACCACACAGGCCCATAGGCCAAGAAAGTCTGAACAGGTAAGTTTTTATTTGAATGCAGAACTCCCTATAGGAACTTTCTGCCCCATTGCAGCCATTGCTCCACATCCACTTTCTCTTCCTCTCTGAGTTGCAACAATTAACTAACACAGTTATCCCTGCAGCGTGTCCTGACTAGTCCGGTTCATGAACGTGAAAGAAACACTGTACAGAGACTTCTGTATTATCTCAGGATTGTCAGTTGCCCTATGGGAACAGGGAACATGTCACACTCCTGGGTCCATGTCCCACAACACAAACATCATTTATTCATCTCCTAGCTCTGGCAGTTACTGATTTCTGACACGTTTCAGTAGAAAACTAGCACAGGCTCCTGAAGCCCAACAGGCTAGCTGAGAAGGTCCAGTTCCTGCGCTGGGATTTGACATTTGTTTGTGTGAAGTGGTGCCTTCTTAGCAAGGGTTTCTCTTTGCTTTCTCTTCTTTCTTCTCTGTGGCATGAACAGGCAAGCTGGTTGAAGGTGAAAGTGGATAAAGTGTACAGGTTTGGCACCAGTTTTAGACTGAGAACCTAACTGGGTGCACTGTGTGACCATTTTGTGTGTGGGTGGACATTGATGCTGACTCCCCAGGAGGAGCCCAGCAGTGTGATGCTTCCAGATCAGAAATCCCTTGGCCTCCTACATGGTTATCCTCTTCCTATGAAAGGAGTTTTGCAAAGTTATCTCAGACTTCAGCCTCAACTTCACTTCAGGGGAGGACTGAGCTTGGTCTCAAGAAGTACAGAGAGGTTCCTGTCTAGGTTTATCTGACTTAAGTATTCTAAGTAAATGTCACCATTGAAAAGGATATCACAATGCTAAGGTGAGAATTTGAACTTCAGAATAATCCAAGCATTACTTCCCCGATGTCTGAAGCCATTTGAAATTGGAGGCCTCCAGAAAAACAGATATGATTTTGGGCTGTATTCAGCACTTCAGAAATAAAATGTGCAACATTGAGCTGTGCATTGTCTTGAGATGCAGTGCTTGTACTGAGGACAGGGGGTGAATTGGCAGTGTTAGGTTAATATTTGGACTTGATGATCTTAGAGGTCACTTCCAACCAAGACTGTTCTGTGATTCTGTGATTCTGTGACTTCTCAAAGTCACCCTGACATCCACGCACAAAGAATAGACAGGCACCTCCAACCCTCTTTCCCAGAGTAGCTTCTCTTGAAGAAAACATAGAAGATACTGAGGCTAGAAAGACAGATTAAGTCTCCTTAGAAAATGAAATCTATATATTTGGGAAGAAAGAACAAATCCCATTTCTCCATTGCAACTTTCACCATTTCTGTGTGTATGTGGTATACATACAATATATGTATATATAAAAAGCGTATTTATATTTGTTCAATGTACATGTGTGTGCACATATAGGAAAAGTCGTGATGGAAAAATGGCGTTTATTCTTTCTTCCCAAAGAGACAGAGATATAGATGTACAGTAAAATAAAATAATTCTAAAATGTTTGCTGACTTGAAAGAAGAGGGAGAGGGAGCAATAATATATCTTCTATATATGCTTTATAAAACTGGAAGGTACTCGGATTGGAGTGATAGGGGCAGTAGAAGAAGTAACACAAGTAAATATAGTTCCACATAAAATGATGGGAATTTCGAACATATTGTTAAAGTAATTTGGGTATCACTGAACAATTTCGGTAAGTTGCTTTACGTTCAGCCACTGGAGCCATCTGTCAGTTGAATGACTGCTCTTCTGGTAAACATAAACTATGTTGCTAGTGCAAATATATGTGCTAACAGTGAAAGTGAATGTCTTCAACAGAAATAGATTGTATTCCCTATCAGTTCATATCACTCATGGCCTTATTATCATTGCAGAGTGAAAATAACTATCACATTTTAATACTTAGATGGCAGCATTCCTTATTTATGTAGTTGCTTAATGTCACTTGGGTTTTTCTGAACCAAGTGAATGATGTCATGATCTTCACAACCTACTGAAACTTTTACTCCTTGCTGAAAAAATGGATGCATGAACTTATCCTGAAAAACAAAGTATGGAGAAAATCCATAATATAAAATATCACACATGACAGAAAATATCATATATTTTGTAGTGTTCTTCTATTCATTAGTTTAACTTTTTTACTTGCCTTTAGTAATACCAATAACAGTTCAATGTTCTTAGTCACTCCTTGAGTTCCAGGTTCTTATGGACCTTTATAATTATTAATAAATTATTTGTAGTAAAATTAATTTGATAAATTATGTTTGATCATTGCCTTTCTACACAACTGGTTTCAAAACAGTTTGTAATTTTACAAAAGTGTTTACCTGTAATAATGAATCTTTAAAAGTTCCTTCAAATCAGTTGTAATTTCACTAGTATTTCATAAACTATATTCATCTATGATTTTGCCATTATTTATTCATACTTCTGTGTGATCAGTCACTCTGATAACACACTGTTGTTTTCTCAGGTGAAAGACTATTACTCTGATTATAAACAAGAGCAAAACGTGGTAAGTATAATTCTTCTAAAGAGGGAGAAGGAATTTGTATCCTAGATGAAGGCTGGTAATATGACAGATGTTTTTGGATATTTAAAATTGTTTTAATTTGTTAGATCTGGCAAAATAATCCACTACAACCTGATATCTGACTTTTTTCCGTCTTATTGCCATTTAGTAGGTTCCCAGGGTTTAATTAATAGTAATTGTTAGAAATCCCCTCTATTTGAAACCAGATGTCTGTCATAACCTTGTTCAAAACCTGTTCGATGAATTTAAAGAAAATGGTAAAACGATCCTTGAGCCAAGAACAGCACAATTGTAATGAGCAGTTACCTGCATGTCAGTGACTGAGCATGACTGATGTCGGGTACCTGTTGAATTCCACAGATCTATGTACACACCATCGAACGGTGAGCTAGTATTTGTCACCTCCCTGATGTCAACCCAAATACTTCCCAAGCTGCCTTACATTTAATATGCTCTATTTAAAGGTTCAGATTCTCAAGGAAAAATGCAGTACTCACATGCTTTTTCAAGTGTCTAAATTTGATATGGGAAAACACTGGCAACAATGACACTCAGGCCTCATCCTAAAAGCATAGAAAAATGAAATTTCTATAACTGGATGTGTGTGTTTGCCTAAGTCTTGGCACTGTTATGCTGTATTTGTCCCCTTCTTTCAGCCTCTTATTTAGGCCCTTCTGGGAGTCATAAAACAAGAGCTTCTTTGCATGTAGTGCAGGAATAGCCAGGTCCTCCTCTGCCCCATTCACGCATATGTACAGGGGGAGGAATTTTTTCTACCTTTTCCCCTTATAGTTTCACTCTTAGGACAGTCTTGTAGGATGTGGGCTGTCCTGTTGCAGAGGATGCTGGTGATTCAGAAAGTAGATGGAGATTAATGTATAGACAAGTGGTTAGGAAACTTGGATAGAAGGCAGTACTGGTACCCTCTCTGTTTGAAGGAGTGATTGTTTCATACAAAGTGAAACTGCTTAACAAGAAGACTGAGAGCTTTCAGCCTCAGACTAGCTGGTGTCTGCTGATGAAGGCATTCTTCATGCAGGTAGGAGGCATGGATTACTGTCCCTCAGGCAGAGAAAGGGGGACTTAATGTAGTGCCGTTAATGCTCCAATCACTCAGGAGCTGGTCCCAAAGGATATTGAAGAATTCAACTATCTGAGCCAAAGATAATACCTATGAGAGGAGAAGAGACACCACCAAGGACTAAGACTTTCTGTTTTTCTGATAAATTGGGTTGAAATCATTAGCTATAGAAGAAGCTACTGTGTTAGAACTCACGGATAATGGGAAATGTCAGTCTTCCTAAGTCCACAATTATTCTGGAATTTAAAGCTGACTTCCTTTTTTCATTTTCTCCTCTTAAAAGAGACATACTGGATTTGAAGATGCAGTTTGGACACATTTTCATCTCTACTTTCAACTCATTGGTATTTTTAATCGGTCTTAAATATTCACTCTGAACAAAAATTCTTTCTCATAGAATATATCACAGTTATCTGTTCTAGTTCACCTCTCCTTGCTTTATTTTCCCCGTAAACCTGGTTAGCATTACACCTTGTTTTCTCCAGGACCATGTTGGTTTACAGCAGGTATACTGAAACTGAAGAAGGGAACCATGGAAAACTTCAATTTTGTTATTTATTTATAAACTTGACTTTACATATCATACAAAATTAAAATCTTCAGCTTGTTCTTGCCCCATTTATTTTAAGAACAGTCTCTTCAGAGCTTTAACAGCCCTTTGCCATAGATGGCACAAATGTGTGCACTTTCCAACTGCTGAAGTATGTTCATTTCTGGCTGTGGCCTTCATTTTATTTATTAGTTCATTCTAATAGAGAGGAAGTCACCATCTCTAAGTGGCTGAGTTTCAGAAGAGGCACTGTGTGCAGTACTGTTTCACATCTGAAGTATGGCTGTAGCAGACATGGGAAGTCCAGGGCAAGATGGGGTCAGAACTGAAGTACCCTAAGGACAGCCTTGTGTTTCACTGCACAGCCATCTTCCAAGCTTACATTTACTATGGTTAAGTATAGGGCAGCCCTACTTCAGGCAATGGGACATGTATCTCCAGAGGAAGCAAAAAGTAAAGTAAGGATGGAACTATTGGAAGAGTATTTGACTCTGGTAGAAAAGTGGTTTCCCATTTTATAATTACAGGTATAAAAAGTGCAAACTTAGCAAAATGCCATAATTTAGTTTCTACTAAATTGACCTTCCTTTTAGACTTTGCCAGAAGGCTTGATTCATTAAAGCTCATTTGAGTTATTAGAGATATTTTGTTGGAAATTACTGTAGGAGTGCAAAGTATTCGTGGCAGGCTGAATCATAACTTCAAAAGTGAACCCTAACACCACAGAAGAGATTAAGTTGACTACGATTTCAGCTGAACTTTGCTGATCCATAAGTGTGTGTGTCAAACTTCCGTGTTGGAGGAACTAGAAATATAGGAATTTTTCCTGATTAAATCTGAGGATATTTTTGATGCC
This sequence comes from Podargus strigoides, assembly GCA_028020825.1. Classification (NCBI taxonomy): domain Eukaryota; kingdom Metazoa; phylum Chordata; class Aves; order Caprimulgiformes; family Podargidae; genus Podargus; species Podargus strigoides. The sequence continues at coordinate 44,669,937 of CM051622.1, read as the reverse complement.
TAAATTATTTTCTCTTCCTACTTAAAGTAAGTTTTAACTCCAGTAGTTTGCCATAAGCTGAATTGAATGCCTTCTACTTTCTTCGATCATTAGACTCAAAGATTGCTCTACAAGAATGATTCCTTTTAAGCTTTCATAAACATTTACTGTAGCATCTCACTTGAAAATATTTGAGCATTCTATTATATCACCGCATGTGGCTCTGCACTCTTATCAAATCAAGTGTGTCATCTTGTGCTGCTGCCACCTCAGAGACACAGGAGACAGTGTTCTGGAATTGTCAAGAGACATGCGAATGTGGCCATTATATTTTATACAGGATGTTAAATGATTAATATTTGTAAATTAATGCATTTAAATTATATGTGCATGAGACACTCCAAGCCTTGCAAATATATCCAAGAGACTCATTTGAAAAAAACACACCTGTCAACTTCTCTCTTCCTATTGGAGTCTATTTGGGCTGGTCAAGTGAAAAAGAAACAGTGGTGTGTAAGAATTATAATACACAAGATATAGTATATTTCTGGGCAATTATAATGTGCCTAGGAAGGTGTAGTAAGGCATAAGGCTGAAAGGCCAAATGACTTTACCCACTTGAGAAATGCAATAATTCCCTAGAAATGCACCGCCTGGAGTATATTATTACAGTTATGAAATAGAATTCATGAATAGAAAGAAGGAAAATGTTGAGGAGGGGGACAGGCCTATCCATGCATGTACCAGCTAGTATTAAAGTGGGTACGACATCAGTCACAGCCAATCAAACAGGCTCAGTAATGTCCAAAGTACTACAGACATTTCATAATTAAGTAATGAGACATGACAGGGCATGAATTGTGTTGTATTAATTCTCGCTGAGTGTTTTGTTGTAAGGCAAGAGAATGAGGGCTGGGTGCCATCGGTCCAGCCAACTGTAAATTAGTCTTTTCCCATTCTCACAATGGAACCTTCTATTGTGGTTTTATAAAATGTTAATTTTTAAAATATTTATATTGTTAATTAAGTGATGAGTTTCTAAGCCATGATGGCAATCAGCACACTTCTTTCCGTAATTCTGAGTAGTGAATTGCACTATCCACTACTCCCTACTCATATCCTCCACAGTCAGTCAAACCAGCTGTTTTTTATTGTCCGTTTGCTAATGTATTCTAATATCCTGCCTCCTAATGCCTACTCTCATATCTGCATTCATTTGCATATAAGAAGCATCTAGATATGCCAGTAATGGTTAGTGAAGTCCTTTGAGCATATAAAGTGCTATGGAAGTGCTAAATATGGCTTTTGTTTACTATTCAAAGAAAACACTAATGTAGTGGGGGGTGTTGTGCATGTACTTTGTCACTCAGGACTTTGTTCCATTCACTGTAATTGGGAATAGTGTTTTTTAATACTAAAGATAAAGCTTTTGGGTTTTGTGCCTTTGCAAAACTAGGGCATCCATTTTTCTTTGTTAGTAAGTGACTCCCAGTCAGAGCCCACTTACTTAGAATATCCGTTTTCTATAGTATTCTACATGGTACACTACGCTTCTCTTTAATTTAGTATAGACCATTTTCTTTAGTGATCTGAGACTGGCTCAGCAACCTAGTGCTGGTGCTTTACGTCTCCAATAAAGGTTTGGTCTTTGATTTCAGTAGGAGTCGATTCACACTTAGTAATCTTATGGTATCTACGTTCCTGAACAGGCTGCAGCAGATTTATCACCAGAGGCATCCTGAAAAGTACAGCATGGTTATTTGTTATATAAAATCATGAAGGGAGATGCCTATACAAGCAAGGAAATCCACCTGGGTACTTGTCTGTGATTGCTGTTCTGCTGTTATAACTAGAAATGCTCATCAGCATATAGAAATCCCTGGAGCACTACTCAAGGGGCAGAAGTGGCTCTTTGACATTCATGCATGGGGCAGAATGGTCTCTTCTTGTCACTGTGACCTACCAGATGTCCATAACTGACATACTGTCAGGGCTGGAGATTCCTGAGAGTGAGAAAACCTGAAACTTCACTTCTGCAAAAAAATTGCAAAGAAGAGTGACAAGGTGTTTGTTTTGTAGATCCATATGAAGATAAAAATGTCTAGGCAATGTCACTGGAACAGGCATGAAAATCCTGCAATGGCTAGCAGACATAGATGGCATGCTTTTCTGACCCTAATACCAGTTATTTAATTTCATTAGCAAAGACATGAACAAGTTTCTTTGTTTTTTCAAAATGTTAATAGTAATCACACTTCCATATGTCATTCATTCCCAAGCCCTTCATAAATTTAATTTGTCTCTGATAGTAATTTTTGTAGAGAGCAATTATTTAATAGCATGTAGCAACTCAAACACATAATTGAAGCTGGAAAAACAAAAGATGTTGCCCACATTTGAAACTGGCAGTGTAATTACGAGTAGAAAATGTATTATTACCTGGGCTGGAACAGGTATTCATTATTGACATCATCATAGGATTTGAGCTGGGTCTTCTGTCAATTATGTTCCTGCAAAAAGAAGGAATATCTTTTTGTTGTATATTGTAATCACACACTTGGCGTTCAGTACAGAATCACAGTATCACAGAAACATCTAGGTTGGAAAAGACCTTGAAGATCATCAAGTCCAACTATCAACCCAACACTGACAGTCCTCAACTACTCGATATCCCTGAGTACTGTGTCAACATGACTCAAACACCTCTAGACACTGGGGCTCCGCCACTGCCCTGTGCAACCCTTTTCCAATGTCTGACAACCCGTTCTGTGAAGAAATTCTTCCTAATATCCAGTCTAAAACTCCCCTGGAGCAACTTGAGGCCATTACTTCGTCCTATCACTTGTTGCTTGATTAAAAAGACTCATCCCCACCTCCGTACAACCTCCTGTCAGGTGGTTGTAGAGGGTGATGAGGTCTCCCCTCAGCCCCCTCTTCTCTGGTACTTGGCTCCTGGCACTTTTTAGAGTCTAGATTTATTTGTATCTCAAAAGAAAAATGACTTTGTTTCCAAAATCAAAAGGTGATTCAAATTTCACAAGTATATCATTTTGAATGGTGTTGAGAGCTGTCCTTGGAGTAAAGAACACAGCAGTGGCCAGTAGAATGTCATAATGAAAATTACATATTACAGTCTATATAAATGTACATACAGGTCTGTATACAACTCAAATGATATATATATAATGTTATTAAAATAAGATGATATATTACACTAAATTTTATGGTAGCTCTTCTCAACCAGGCATGTTGCAGGACCTGTCTTCATCCAGTCACTTTGCAGGGGCATAAAGCAGTTTTGTCTGGACGCAGGCAGTCATGAATAAAGGCAACATGGGAATTTTCAGTAAAAGGAAACAAAATATTTCTTAATATTTGAGTGGCTTGGACCATCTTGGCATCTGGATGGTACCTACCGGACCCTTCTCTACTGTGTAATTTTAGTATGTCCTTTTTGACTAAGACCACATGGCCAGTGTAGGATCATTCTGGTCCAAACCTTTTAACATCCGTCATTTACCATTCTGGGCAAATGAAGTCTTGCTTGTGCCTTGGAATCTGGAACAGTGGACACAACTTATAATTTAACTGTGGATTATTTTGTGTGTGGCACAAAGAGACTTTATAGTAATGGACATGAAGTAAATTATATTTTAAAATAAAATAAATATAATTAAGAAAATTGTAAATATTCATGAGGCCTCAAGTAGTTCCAGACTAAGGTGTATTTACTATATATACTCTATGGGTTTCTAAAGCTTCCATACTTCCCTTACCTTTTTTCTGGCAAGGTGTAAATGACTGTTAAGGAAAAGAACACTTTTTATTTTTATGGTAGATTTGTACTAAGTTGATTGATTGGTTATCAAAATGCCAAAACCAATATCTGATTTGGCTTACTATCAAGTGCTAGACAAAATTTAGTTTTTATTTGACAGCCTTAGAAATATTATTTTGCCTGTTCAAACTTTCACTTATCAGAACAAAAGGTAAATATTTTTCTCTTCTTAGTGGTTCTTGCTTTCCAAAGTTCACAGATTGAGTTCCTGTATGTGTGAATTTAGTGCCATTTAAAATACTCGTGGTTTTAGTTTTGACTCCTAGAGAGTGATTCAAAAGTCTAAACATAGGTGTCTAATACTATTTAGATGCCTTAGGGTATCCTGTCTGGCATCCAACTGCTGCTTTAGAAGGGCTCCAGTCTCACAGATCTTGTGTTGTCTCTGCCAGCCCCACACAGACGCTGTGAACACCCCAGGATGTTTAAAATTGTGCTAAATGATTATGCTTAGGCACCTGCACTGCTCCCTGTCATGTTCCCTGCACGCAGCAAGCATTGCTAGAGCAAGCAGCATAGGTTTGTGTTCCTGTTCCTGTATTTCTAAATGCCCCATGTAGGGGCAATGCATGATTATTCAGGAGTATTTGACAGCCTGTTGTCTTGCCTTGAATATTTACATCATTCTACCTATCATACAGTAAAGTATGAAGCCTCATATTCTCATTTCTTACACAATCAAAACATACTTGTAGATTAATTTTAATGCACATATTTTTTCTGTTTGAATACATCGTGATTAAAAGTTCACAACCTTGATTATATTATGCAATTTGAGGAATCGCCAACAATGTCCGTGGTGATTAAATATTCCACTTTGTAATTATTTTGTAACTTTTGTTCTGCTCTTTGCTCACTCCAAAAATTATCATAAAATTTTGAAAGATGTCCTCAGTGCAGAATATGTCCATAAAATATTAAATATTCAATTTTCCTCTATCATGGCTTGAAAAATTCATAATTACATGATGATCCACATAATAACTCATTCTGAAAAGTCATATATGGCACTCCCCCTGTGACTGAGTTAATAATTTACTGCTGTGTGGGATTTTCACTCTGCACTGTTAGTCTTGGGAACATTTATTAAGCAAATGTTCATTTGCAAAGATCAGAATGTGAATGAAGAGGGTAAGAATTTAATGAGGAGTGACAGACAGGTGAACTGATTCCATACAGTTCTTTACTACAGGAGAAAGCAGATAGCTTTATCTTTCATAGCCTCGATAGACACGTGAAATGAAATATAGAACATGGGGCAAAAGGAAAAAAAACCAATACTTTCCTAGAAGGGCCAATGGAAGGATAAATCAGAGGAACTCATGAACGTGATTCAGGCCAGTTGAAATGGTTGTTCACATTCTGTACCTTTGGACTTATGTAGCAGCAATATTCAGACTTTGTATTTTTGAGATATTTTTCCAGTTTTTCAATAGAATACTTTCATCATTAAATTAAAAATAAACAAGTCCAAGAGTACAGCATCAGCTTATCTGGCAGCAATATACTCCTGGAGAAGCAAGACAATTTTTAAATTTTTGTTTCAAAATGTATTGTAGTTTATGGTTACCCTTTATCATTTTCAGACATAAGAAACACTTGCAAACAATATAATGCGGAAACCGGTATCACAACTTAATCAACATTTTTTTCAGTAAATAATGAAAAGGATTGCCACACATTAACTGTGTAACTTTTTTATATGATTTTTGGGCATTATCTAATCAAACATAAGTTAAACAATATTGATCCTGGTTTTTCTTTATAAAAGAAATACAAGAAAAATTGAAATGCCACAAGAACATTTTGTAATTGATTCAGAGTTCAGTTTTGCAAAATATTGAGCATGTTGTTCCTGATACAACAAAAAGCTAATACACTTATTCAAGACTTATGAAATAATCTCTTTTTTAAAGGAAGGTGATTTTTTTTTCAGTGTATTTTTCTTCTCCAAGAATTTTTAAATTTCCTAAAATATTTTTGGCCCCCAGAGCCCTCAAATACCTTTTTTTGAAACTAAATTCAACATTTATTTCTATGATCATTGCCAAGATGAACATAACTCTCATGAGGATGAAAATTATTCTTGGGTGTCTTATGTTTTTTTTTTTTTAATTTCTCTTTTGGCTGTGGGGGTTGATTATTTAATCAATGATGCACTGTGCATTTCTTTTTTGAAAAAGGAAAGAGTACATCAAGGGAGATGTGGGGAGAAAACTATGCAGAACATAATTTTCTGAAAAAAGTAAAAAAAATCTTTTTGTTAAAAAGTTACACATTTTGAAAGAGAATTTTGAAACCACCGGTGTCAGTATCTTTTTCCTGGATATATATTTTCCTGAATATGAAGGTTTCAACTGAGGATAACTGAATTTGTTTTGGCACTTGATTTGATTACAACTTTTAATTTTCAAAGGTCAGTCCATGGTTATGTTGGAAATGGGTCAGAGGTTTCAACCTAAATTTCTGATGGAGAATCACAGCTTCCATCTTTTAATAGTGGGCAGTTTTCCGGCCAACTTAAAAATGAACAGGCAGACACAGGAGAGATTTAGTTTAGTCACTCAGTGCAATGACTCACACCCAAACTCAAAAATGTAAAAACTTTTAAAGATAAATTTAAAAATGCCTATTTCTCTCAACAGGCTAAGCAAGAAGCTGTCAACGATAAGCTCTGATATAGACTTCTGTACCTTTTATATCAACATAGAGTCAAAAGAGTCCAATCTCAGTGACCAGAGCATTGAAAACAGGTGAGTTTGAATAGCAGGTCAAGGAGAGGGTTTGTGAAATGCACATCCTTCATTTCTGCTTCAAGAGTATGTGATTTGAGAAAATGATTACTGACTTAAAGCAGCAGTGAATACGACCGGGAGAAGAAACATAAATGGTTGCAACAACTGGCAGAAGTAAAGGTAACTATCTCATGGAAATTACTTATCTCCAATTTCTTAATTATTTACTTAAGTAATGAATGAATTACTTAAGTTGTCTAGATATGGATCTCTTTGTTTTCAGATTGTTCCTAGTTTTTTCAAGGGTCAATATGAAAGGATTTTATTTAACAACTTCACTTTTGACATGATTCTGAAAATAAGAGACTATGAACAAGGTTTGTTTTCAATGTAAATTTGTGGGATATATTCAAAGAGGATGAACTGGAATATCATAAAGGGAGAATGAGGTGACACTGAGAACTGAAGAAAAAAATCAGATTAAATTTAATCACACAGACTCAAGATATATAAATAGAATTTTTCCTAGAGCTTATTGGTTAAGTATGACAGAGATGGGAAAGAGCTATACACTGATTGCAAGAAAAGAAACTCATTTGACCAGACAGATGTATGCCATTACAGTCAACTGGGAGAAATAGGCAGCATTTTTATGGCATAGTCCATTTCATCCTGAAATAGATATTTGGCAAGATTAGTGATTCCTTAGTGCCTATTTCTCTAAATCGACCATAAAGGAACCCTAGGATAACTACTTAGATATATCTATGTGAGATTAATTTCATCTGAGGGAACTATAAGCTGCAAAGGTGACGCAGCCACAAAAAAAACCAAAACCAAACAACTTAATCCTTAGGTATGTCTGTTGTGATATTCCTCAATAAAGGTAAAAGAGTCTCAATGCCTTTGTACAAAAGGAAAGTAAAAGTTTGTCTGCAATAGCCCAAACTGCCTTGATTATTCATTTTCTGGAAAAAGTAAGTTCAAACTGGAAGAAATGTAGCAACAAGTTACTACAACAGAAGAGTGAGGAGTCCATTTTGTATTAACTTTGGGGTTCACCAGAAGTTAACAATCACTTTTTAAATGAAAGCATAACACTTGCAAAAAAAATGTCCTTACCATAATTTCAACAATGAAAAAGTGGATGAGAAGCGAGATACGAATACCAACCCTGGTTTGGGGAGGGACAAGTTTCTAACCCCACATCTTTAAGTGAGGTCCTTGTGAGAGGTGACTTCACCTTACCCCCAGGTCCTGCTCTCATTGTAGTTGCCCCATATCTTAAGAGCAACAGTATTCCTTGCTTCAAGATACATATTACTTCCCAACCAGGGAATCCTAGACTCTCCTATGCTGAAGTCCCTCCATTACTAGCCAGAACTCATCCACTTTTATCCCGTTATCACCATTATGACAGATAATAGCTTGTGCCAAATTTGTACTCCTTAAACATTTCATAGAGATACAAAAGACTAACATATTCAGGAAGAGACAAGCATATGACTGCAAAGCAATATCAGGTAGAAGCTGTAAAAAAGGTTGTTTGATGTCATGGACATCTAATGTAATGGAGCTCAGTGATCCAAGAGTCCTGATCCAGACCCATTTCTTCAGTATTTACTTTAAAAGTAACTCTTACATATACATATTTTTAACTGTCACTAAGCCAGACAAGGTTATTGTAAGAATCTGGAATTAAAGGAAATCACCAGCATTCATAAAATGTCATTTAAGTTTCTGATAGCTTTGATGGGTAAACATTAAAGAAAAAAACCAAACCAAACCAAAAAGTTGGTTGAATTTTATGTACCTTATTTGAAGACTGTAAACTTACTTTCTTGAGCAGGCTTCTCCAGAAAAACCCTTCTTCAGGAGGTCCCTTTTCCTCAGGTGTTTGCATCTATGAAGAGGGTTGAATCTAGTTGAGATTTGTGATTTGTGTATTTTGAAATAATTTTGATAATTTACTTTAGATCTATTTTCAATACAACTTTCCTGAAAGGAGATTGGTTTCTTTGAGCACAAGATAGCAACAGGAAAGAAGAAAAAGTTGGATTCAGTCCTGAAATTTTGTCATAAGTTCTTTGTGTGAAGCAGTGCAAGGACTCACTCTTCTTCCCTCTGCAGACTGGGAGCAATAATAATTAGCCTCTGTGTGAGTTCTGAGTGCTAGTTTCTACTATGGGAACAATGTTATTCAGAGTAGCCAGGCATCCTGTCTCCTGAATTATGCCATCCGATGATTCACGCCATTCAGTCACTTACAGCAAGGCCTGGGATTCAGACCTAGTTTAAGATACTGAGTTTAGGTGTCTATGTGAAGGTGTCTGCTTTCGAGCTAAGTGGCTAACTCCCATCATAGTCAAAGGACATCCAGAGCTTCATTTAGTTATCTGAACACAGATGTTCACAGATGGGGCAATTACAGGGCAGGTCTATGGCAGACTTGTAACTTTCTGGAACAGCAGCTGAAGGCCATGCCATGGGTCATTTCAGCCAACAATATGTGACTGTATGAGGCCAGCAGAATTGACCCTCAAGACAGTAAGTCATCAGAGTCTGCAGAACTGTTCAGCCCACCCTTAAGTAGCAATCTGTACTTCCTCTGCAAACTCTCTCTCCAGACTTTATCAACTGCATAGACTAGACCTCCATGCTTATTCACCCACACATGGGCTCCTAAATGGAGAGATCTTAATTTCAGCGTGAATTGTGCCCCTCAGATCTAAATCAACTGCTTCAGTATAGGTGGCAAAATCAAGGTGTTTCAACTTGGACTCCACCAGAGTTGTCCCAGGATATCCTATTTAGTCTCTAGCTTCCACTCAACAAGTGCCAGGGTCTCCCATAAGTTCTGTGTCAGATTTACTGCCTCCAGGCAGGTGACTCAAGGTTTGATACTTTAGGCTGTGGGAAGTGCCAGTAGATTTCTATATTCAGGCAATTAAATCAAGCTGTATGTGTTTTTTGTTGTGTATTTCAGGGGAAAGGGGGGGGGGCTGGAAAACCTCAGAAGAGAGTAATCTGAATGTCAGATGCCATAAACAATGAAAATAAGAACTTGTAATATTTTCAAACATTTCCAGAATTATTCTTTTTTTTTTTTTTTTTTTTTTGGTTTTACTTCATTACTATTAAAATGAAATATTTCTAAGAGATGTCAGTCTTGAATGTTTCCTTTTCTAGGTCGTGGCTTAAAAGGTACACAGTGTCAAAGAACTCTGCGAGGTTTGTGTTTTGTCTATAAAAAAAACCAATACATTTTCTCTAAACAGCTTTAAATTACTGCTTTCAAAAGGTTTTTTCATTATGCCATTCATGTACTCATGTAGTACAAAAAACCAGCAACTGGTCAGATCTCCCTAGCAGGGACGAAATCAGTTCAGCTGCTTTTATTCCACCTTATAAATGGCTTAGCACAAAGAGTCCCTGCCAGAACTTAACACTTCGGGCTTTCTGCATGTAGTAGTGAATGGTGCCTTGGGGCCAGAGTTCAGAACATCATACTGAGCTTTAAACTCCACTGGGGTGAAAAGGAAAAAGTAAAATGTCATGATTAGCATTTCACAGCTCCAATCGTTTGTTAAACGTGGGGGGAAACTGAGAGAAGTAGAAAAGATACGCTTGTTGATTATATTGGGAAATTTGTTATTTATACCATGGCATTTTGCAATGACATATACAAACAGAAATTTTGTAAAGGCCTATTGAAAGTTTTGATTGCATCTGTTGTGGACACAAGAGCATCTGGAACTTGGGCATAAGAATGAAATAAACATGTCAGGACTCATTTGAATAAAAAAAACCCCAAAACACTACTGTTAATAGGGCAGGAAGAGCAATAAACTATGTAGTGTAGTTAGGCTATAAATGTTCATAACCTAGATAGCAAAAAACCCCCTCATATAAACTGCTCTTATATTAGTGAATCCACACTGAATTTTCCAAGATATTTGTCACGTTAGTACTTGGCAGTGTTATGATTCCCATGATGCTATAATGATAACCAACATGTAGGTATACAAAGGATATTCTGAAGTACTTAACCAACGGATTTAGTTTACAAATGTGTGAAAATTACATAGCTGAAGGGAAAACTTATTTAGTGAGAAGATCAGATTATTTCTTCAAAAATGCTCTCTGACTTCTCCACTGTAGTTTGTTTCTATCACACCAGGTAAGGAATCTATTACCAGTATAGGCTATGCCAAGCATTTAGAAAGTTTACTTGATAATTAATATTAAAGCATAGTATAGCTTTTCCTTTCTTAGTTGCTCAATGTTTCCGAGAACTTTAACAATTATCATGAGACTATTTAGACCAGCTCTCCAAAGAACAAGTATCTAATTGGCCTATCTTTATCACTGGTTTAATTTAACAAGCTACAGGCCATATGATTTAAAATTACAACCTGCTTTCAAGCTCATAACTCACTTTATTTAAAAAATGAATAGAATAAAATCATCACTGAGGTCCTAATTTTTGTTGCAATAAGTAGCTAAACAAAAACCATTGCTAAACATGATAATAAAAGAACGAAGAAGTTCAAAGATCATTTAGACCACATGGACATGATTAATGAAGAGGCTGCACTCAAATGTTTTCAATCATCTAATAAAATTGTTCATGACATGATGAAAAACTGTCAGTTAGTTCTGAAGTACAGTAAAAAAATTTTTCAAATTAGATTTCACTAAATAACTGTCTTTGACAAGATAAATCTTGGGGTTTTTTGATCTTCTGATAATGCCAACACATACTTTTGAGGGGTCTGGCAAAGAAACACACAGAGGATCCTCACTTGCCAAAATCAATAACATCCATTTCCGTGCCTGAGAGACAGAAACATTGGCTAATAACAGGAACATGCTCACTGGAGGCAAGAGGAACACTTGTTTGTGCCTAGTTTAGTATACCAGAGTGACTGCTGAAGAACGATTCAACCTGGTAAAACTCCTGTGTCTAGCACTGTCACATTTGGTATCTGTATCTGCCAAATCCAGTAAAGGTCGATTATGCAAGTCAGCCCTGCCTGAGGGCTTGTCTATCTTGAACATTCAAATTTCCAAAACAATTGTATTGCTTTCTTTCATGAATCAGTATTTGTGTTCTACTTTTTCAGTTTTACTTTTAGCCTCATTCTTCATCTCCTTTTTGGCTTGTAACATCTGTTTGGTACATGCAGATCCAAATATCCTAACAGGCGATGCAGAGCCAAATCTATATTTTTAATTTATGAAGGGTAAGTTATGTTATTTCCCTTTCTATATGAATATTTGTTTTCTGTGTTAAACATGAAATAAGTCTGCAGGGAGGCAGGCAAAATCTCTCCTTATTTTCCTTACACCTTGTCTGTTATGTTGGGTTTAAGACCCATAAGCATGGTTCTGTCAGGTTACCACAGGTAAAAATAAAATATGATTATGTGGAAAAATCTTCCTTATTATAAAATAAAACTAGATAGAGTTAGCAAGTACCCTTCCTCAGTTTCTTATACCTGTCACTTTCTCCACTCAGGTTTAGCTCTTGAGTGCTGGCTCATTCTCAGATGCTCTGCCCCCCCATTAGTCACACTCATTCTCCCTGATTTACCAGTTTTCCTCTGCCTCCAGCTCTTGGCCAACCTGTTTACCCACCTCCCTTTCTTTCAACACTGTGATTTCCTCTAAATGTTCTAGATGTCTTGCCTGAACAGTCTTAGCTTCAGCCATCCAGCTCTTAAGTCAGTTTTCAAAGCAACTCCTTCTAACTCGCTTTTTTTTGTTTGGTGTAGATTAGTAGAGCTTGCTGCACTGATAGGAGATTCTCAAACAAACTCTGAAGAGGTCCAGGCTGGGAATTTCTACTACAGATTTCCAAAAGTTTATGAAATGTCCGGGTGGGAATCGATGTTCATATACAGCACCAAAGGCTAACGTTGCCTAACTGAATATCTGTCCTAGATTTGCTCTTAGAAACTCTTAAAACCTTCACTAGGGACAGGTGGGGAAAAAAAAAAAAAAAAAAAAAAATTAATTTTGCACTAACAAAGAATGAGACTTTGCAAGAAATGTGAAGTCACTTTGTCATTTTTGGGGCAACAGCCCCTGACTACAATCACTGTTAGATCATAGCTCAGGGCTTAAAAGCTGGAAAAAACTAAGACTATGACTCTAGAAAGGGAAGAGAACCCATTAGATTTGTTGGAGGAATTGTTATATAGACATGTCAAGGGCGACAAGAAGATATGAGGACAATATCAGTTGGTCAATTTTATTGCAGAAAAACACTGCATCCACCTCCCTAACTGTGAAGAGTCTCAATGGTCATGGGACTGCAATACAGGGACAATATGGCAAGAGGAAAATTGCATCTTTTATGTATTATAGAGCTAACTTCCAGGGAGACTGGAATAAAATCCCTCACATTGTGTTTGACGTTACTGGCTGATCTGTGATGATGAATAGCTTCAAATCAAACCATATGGAGCATGTGGATGAACAACCACATAAACCCCTGCTGTTCTAAGACTAACTGAGACCTCCAAGCAGGTCATGGTCCAGGAAGGGAAGATTCTGTAGAGCTCTTTTGTCTGCAGAACTCCCTTGAGTAAATCTGATTTACTCAAGTTTGGCATTGAGGACAGAGTCAGATTCCCATTGTACAACAAAAAATGCTATTAAATGATTCATGTTTTATTTCAAAAATTCTCTTTCTAGGAGTAATACTAAGTTAGTCCTACATTTATAACTAACAGCATACGAAACTGAATAAATTTCTTCCACGTAACAGCACAAAGCCGTTCTGGTGATCTAGAAGCCAGTTGTAAAGTACAGGAAATCAATGTAAATGTGTTGATGTAATGAGTTGATTATGTATGTTACACCAAAATATACATTTTTGAAGAGGGAAGGAAAATAATTTATGTATGTCTTTTGGAGATATATTTAGTAAATTTCTAAGTATATTTATCTTACATTTTTCAGAGATATATTTTATTAGACAAGATCAAATATATTATTTAGACAAAATAAAATCATCTATGGTACATTTGAGGTTTGATTCAAGTTTTCGTAGACTGTAAAAATTTTATTTTTTTAATTCTTAAGTTTTGCAAAATTAGTCCCAGTTAAGAGATTTGTGACTAAGATGAGTTTTAAGTGTTTCATTTTTAAAGGAAAGATATATTGTCTGTTCAAAAATGTAAAGTTTCTGGCTTCTGTGGAGTTGGCACTGCCTACTATAATACATGTGGTTACAGGTATAGATCATGGAACTCTTTCTAAGAAAACTGCTCTCAGAATAAGTTATTGGAGACTCCCTACCCCTTTTTCTTCTTGCAAACAACCCATCTTCATATTTCTGGAATGAATGAGGCAGGGTTTCTGCAGAGAGAAGCCTCTTTCACCCAAAAAACAAATGTAATTCATTCCTTGATCTTCAAAGGAGGGAGAAGTCCTGTGGAAAAAATAATAATAGGAAATAATTGTAAACAAATTATTGATTATCCAAAAATCTCTACTTAATGAACTGTTAGTATGTTTCTCTCTATATTGACTCCCAAATAGGCAGAAATAAATTCAGTGTCAGAGTCTGGTTAAGTAATTGAGGTCAGTAAATGTATACACAAGTGGTAAAGATCAATATCCTATGTACAATGTACAAACAGTAGGTTTTATACCTTTAATGGAAATATGAGATATGTATAAATTGGATACCAATATGTATATAACATAGATTTACATAGATTAATATGCATAAGTGCAACTGCATATATATGTTCATATACATGTAAATGTTTCAGAATTTTATAGAGAATATTGCCATAAAATAAGCTGTGCCTCCAAAAGGAAAATATTTTGTAAGATATGTAAACTGCAGTCAAGGCTGCATTGAACTACTCAAAAATTATTTGGTTAAAGGGTAAATACACCTTGTACCTCATAATGAAAATCTTATAGGTAGGGGTGGAGATTAACACTGCAGGCTGTCTGAAGAATATTAATAAAATTCAATATATTTTCTAAAAGCTATAATTTATATTTTGTGGAAATGAGTCTCTTTTCTAATAAAATTCTTCTGTCCTTCATTCTGTTCATATAATTTTTCTATAAATCATCCTGTAGGAATTTTTTCTAAATATTCATCTCAGAGAGAACCTATTTAAATAAGCCCTCTTAGCAAGATATTTCAGAATTAAAATTACACCATGAGCAATACTTTATCCAATATGCTTCCTTCTATAGAATTTCTTTGTGACTAAACCAATATTTTGTAGAATTACATTATGTTAAAATAGCTGATGTGAGGTGATGCTTCTAGTGTATAAATACTATGTAAAAAAAGATCAACAAATTATCTTTAACCATTTTAATTTAACCCATCTCTGAACCTGTGCAAAAGTAGCTGTATTTCTCTCCACATCTACATATATACTGAAAAAAACCTAAGGGCATTGCACTCAGCTTCACCACAACGAAAGAATAAGAAAGGAGGAAAGTGCTGCTGGTTATACTTTATTTTCTTGGATGTGCAGTAAACTAGAACATTATGCTCTTTGTAGTCATGTAGAAATAAAGTCTGTGATGTCCTTGGAGTTCTTGGGGAGGTTTGATCAAAAAAATGAGTAAATCATATTTTTAGAGAAAAAGGCTGGAAACAAAACAAAAGAGAAACCTTGCACCATTTGCTAGATGGAGAAAGTTTATATTCCAATTCTGGACCATATTTTTTAATGTCTTCCCAGTGCTTAGGCTAGATATTTATCTGAAGGAGGAGAGGACTTACATGCATATGTAAGTGCTTTTCTGAATTAAGATTCACTGATGAACCGAATTATTTTCCTTGAAAGACAGGAAACAAGAAGTAAATGAAAGTTAAAATTCTAGAAGTGGGCCCATAATTTTCTTTTCTTCTTTAAGTTCATACTTCCAAAATCCATAGAGGGAGTACACAAAAGTTTTATTGTTTGTGTTTCTCAGTAAAGCTCATAATTATTGGAAGAAATGGCAGTTTTTCCCATGTTACGCATAAATCCTACTAGAGGACATATTTGTTTCTAAAATAAGTTTATAGGAAACTTGGAAACTAAATATAGTAATGCTGTATATGCAATATTTCATGCCTACAAAAAAATGTTAGATCTTGCATATAAATTGATGGATGCGTAAGACCAGGCAAGTAAAGGTTTCACAACACAATCTGCACTATACACCAACATTTCTGCTGAAACTAGATATTTAGTCAATAATAATGTCATTACTAGGTAATATACCATATTTATACCTAATTTACTGCATATAATAAAACATAACAATATATAGTGGTATATAATGATATACACACACGTACATATGTGTACACGTGTTACTTCTAGATATTATATCAAATACAGATAGCTTATTACAGTTACTTCTACTCTTTCTAAGGCTAAATGTTCATCTGTTCCCATATTTAGTGTCTGTAAGAATGGCCAATAAAGGAAGAAATGCAATAGTGCCAAATGTAGATTAAGCTGCTTCTAACATAAACTCCCATACTGGCTGCTGCTAGTTGTAGAATTGTCCCCAGTTTGCTGGCATGTAGGTCACATGGACAACACAGCACATTATGGGTCCTCCAGGATTCATCTGCTCAGAAGAGGTCTACATATGAGCTAGCATGCCTTTACAATTAGTGGAAAGAACAAAACTCTTCCAAAATAATATCCATTTAATCTAAAGTAAGTATTTAAAATATATCAGATGACCCTTTCTGGGGAGTGTTATAAAACAGTTAACTGCTGACCTTAGACAATTGTGCAAAGGGGCATGGGCAGGATGTCTGAAAGAGAAGCATAATAAATAATTCTACAAACTTATATTTGGTAAGCAAAGGAGAACATCTGGAACCTCCAAATTTGCATCAAGTTGGTTTTTTTCTACCACTACTGTAGAAAGCCCAAACATTTTTGATATCCAATGGTCTTCTCAGTAGTTTTACATTCTGAGTAGTGTTCCTGCATGCAATTTTAGAGTGCTTGAAAACAACTCCTCCTGTCAGATTAGGTTTTGTCTCTATTAACTCTAATTGACCATCCTCTGGCTTTTGCATTATGATATATGGCCTACATTCATTCTCTCTATCTTTACTTCTTTTCTAAAGAAGAATTTACATCTTCACCTCTTTTTCTGAATTTTTATGATCAAAAGGTCCTTTTCTGAACCCTTTTTTAAGGGATTATACTTCTGCTGCTGCTGGAAATATCCTGTCTACACGAGGCTGGTAGATTTGACCTAGGATGTATGGGATACCCATGCAAGAACTGGGAGGTTGGGTAGGGTACATTGAGGCATCTCAGATGATGCTAAATGTCCCTGTGTAAGAAACTGAATCTGAAATAGGGAGGTTCAAATCAGTTGCAATCACATAGGAATCTATCTACATTTTAGATGTCATAAAATTGTCTCAAAAGTCCATATAGTGCTGGCAGATATGACATAAAATATTCAGTAAATGTATCCTTCTCTGGAGCAGCAGCTTGAGGTAAGGTGGAAAACACCACGTCTTTCAAACATCATTGGATGGCAATGTATTGACAGCTAAATTGAGCCCAGAATCCCACCTCTAATTTAAAATCAGGTAAATTCGGAGTGGTTTAATTTAATTCCTTACTAATGTGCTTTTCTCCTCAGCACACCATCCTGCTATTTTTTTGCCATCAGGAATGTTAATCTTCTGCTTCCTTCTCTTTATGACCATAAATACAGGAAACTGTGAGCATATAATTTTTATGAGAAATTGATCAAAATGTAGTGAAGATCACAATAGGTGACATTGTTCTTTGTGGGAAGTATGAAATGCTTTAATAATTATTTTAAACAGTATCTCATAATACACAGTATACACTGTCTAGGCCAAAAATTTGTGCATACAGGTATTTTATGCTATTATTAATGTTTTGACAGTGTCTAGTGGCAACCTGTTCTTGAAGGTTTTTGTTTCTATCTTCATCCTTGTATATAATGATAAATAGCTATGGCTTTGCTATGCCTAATCCAGAAGAAAATATTTCTTCTAGGAAATATTTTAATAGTACATTAAGTTTCATAACTTTTCAGTAATTCAATATTCTTGTCTTTTAAAACTCATTGTGTCCTTCAGCTTTTTTGATAGGCCCTGAATTTTAGATTTGGCAGGTTTTGGCTTCTTTGTTTCAGTTTAAACAATAATGTTTAGTTTGTTGACTGAAAGATATGTTATTCTTTAGAAACTAGTGGGAAAAAAATTGGAATTTTGAAATTTGTATCAACATTTTAAATTTTTTATCCATAACGGATTAGAGAGTTCTGTGAAAAGAAGTAGCATACTTTCATTTTCTTTCGGGCTCCTATTTACACTGTGTAGTATTCACCATGAGCACTCATGGAACAGTACTTTGCCTGCCACAAATACTATGCTCTTTAACAGTTTCCTTCCTGGATTGCCAAATCCTACCAATTTGTCTAATTTCCCAAAGCATGTACATTTTTACAACTCAGTCAATATTCCTTCTATACAAGAAGCAGAAAGGTTCCTACTTCATTATTTCCTTTGGGAACACGATATGGGTGAAAAAAGCAAATTTATCTAAGAAAGTTGTTAAAGAAATAATTCAGTCCCTTGGCTTTTTGAGTGACTGGAAAAGACTTTCAAATGCCATGCTTCAGTTCATTCAGCTTTCTTTGTTAGGCTTGGCTATGTTCAGAGCATTAATAAATAAATAAATAAATAAATAAACATAAATGTAAACACTTCACTGTAACACCTGTGTTGGGAGTGCCAGTACTTGGAGTGCTCCATATAGTCAGTATGTATGCAACCTGTGCAACCTATTTAACTAATCTGCTTTTTAATATTTGTGGTTCGGCTTTGTAAGACGCTGTTTGGTCTAAGTTCCTCCTAGCCTTTATCCATTCTCTATGATGGACTTGCATTATCTCAAACTTAGACTTTATTCAGCAGGAGGAGCTGCTGAAAAATAGCTGAAAAATAGCTGAAAAACCACTATGTATTACCACCTCAGTTGCACCTCAGGCAAACTTTGCTCTCCCACAGGTCTCATGCTGTATCTGTCAGCTATGTAGGTGCAGTGGCACTAGTACCCTAAGGGAACTAAAGGAGACCAAGTTTATGCAACTGAATCCCCCTCTATGTTGAGTCTATATCTGTCCCCGAGAGGTTCTGTGGCATGGAGTAAACCATTTAAAACATTTTCCCCAAGGTAATTTGACTGTCCTTCAACAAATACTGCAATCAGTCATCCCAACTTTATGCAACTTTTTGTTTGTTTGACACACTATATATTTATTCACTTTTTTGTTTGTTCATTGCTCTGAGCACTGTCTTTTCTTGGGAACATACCATATGCCACATCCATCACTCCATACCTGATCTCTCTTCTATGGCTTTTCTCCCATCTTTTCTTGCATTATTTTGCCATTATACTTGTTTCTCTGAAGATTTTGCCTTTAATTCAGTTGCTCTTTCTTCTGCCTGGGAATACAAATTACACATATTGCCCCATTCAGTATTGCAGTTTTTTTGAGCAATCTTTGATTGCACTATTTGTGTTCTGGTTGCTTCTGAGAGGAAAACAGAAAGTGACTACTACATAACATCTTCAGAAAATATGTAGGAAGCTCAACCTTCTCACAGCTTTGAAAAGTAATTGGGGGAACAGAGACCAAATTATTCTGAAGAAGAAATTTTAATTTTTACGATGTAGAGTTAAAGTATTTTTCCTTTTATTTTAAACAGTCTAAGGGGTAGGCTGCTATTGCACAATACCTTCTGTAGTTGAAAGATGGAGATAGATGCTTCTAGAAGACAGCTTGTCTTGATCAATTGTACCTCACTTCAGTTGCCCATGTATAAATCAGATGCCCAGGGCTGCTCACCTGGCCTGCAGGTGCCATTTCAAAAGAGCCTGTGTCTCCCCTACCTCCTCTCTAAACAATCTAGTGCATGTGACCCAGGGATGTAGAGCATTTCAAACAGTGATTGCCTGTGTTGGTAACCTTGTTGTGTCATCTGTGTCTACTTTAGGGTGAATCCACACCCTGGAAGTACCAGTTTATCTCTATTTATTATAAGAAGGACTAAATAATCATGTCAGATCTTTCAAATCGTAAAAAACAGTAGGGCTGACATGCTTTTAGCTGGTAGACCTGAACCCCACAGGAAGCAACAGACTTAAAGGCAGCCCTAATTTTTAGAAGAAGGATTAGAATTATTTTGGAGCATTTAAAAAACACACATAACTCTTGGAAGGGATTAAAACCTTTTTGCTGTAGAGTCTAAGATGAGTTTTAGGCACTGAGAGCTAGAGCTGCAGACTCAGTTCCTAGCTGTCCAGTACAATTTAGTGATGACTCTGACAAGTGTGTAGATTTTTTCCCCACAGATAAAGATAGGATTTGTTTGTGATTCAATCTTTAATTAAATTTTTCTATCTAAGACCCATCAATAAAGGGACACACACAAAAAAAATACTGGTGGGTTTGGAGTGTTTGTTTGGGCTAGTATTTTCTTCTCTAATGTTCTAGCTTCTAGAGTTTCAGAAAAGCTTGGGGTGCCCTGTTCAACCACCTTAATGCAAATGTCCTTTTAAAACCTGTGTTCCTATTTTTCCTGCTGGAGCTGGGAGGTGCGCTTCTCCTTTGAACTTCAATGGTTTCAGCTACTTGCTAATGTGGAGGGGTTGGGATTTTTTGGAAGATCTGCATCCAAATCTGGTCTGCTAGATTATAGGAGGTGTTACACCTTCTGTAAACCTATTGTCTCACTATTTCTGTAAAGTCTTCCCCTCCCTGAGGGCTTCCCCTATATGTATGTAGTCCTTATTCAGTCTCATTTTCTCTTTGAGAAAATCATCCAAATGTATATAAATTTTCTTTTCTGAGTAACAGAGAGCACATTGACCTTTTGAAACAGGAATAGAAACTTGAATTAAATAGGAAGATATTTACCAGTTTAGCATTTTTCATGTTTCCTATGATATTTATGTAACTGATATTCAACTTTTTACTAATTTTATAACTACTATTTTGCATGGGTTTTTTTATCTCACTGGCACCTCTTATACATTGATAGATTTTAATTTTCCTCTGATTTTATTCCCTTTTAATCTTCACTTTATACTTTGACATACTTGCTCTGTTTTTCTTTCTGCAAAACCTTTCCTCTTTTACTCTGTATCATTAGCAAAATACAAAACGCTGTAAGTGTAGTTTTATTTGGATTTTAAATTAAGCATAAATGTTAGATTCATGTCCTGAAAGACATAAACTACATTTGTATAATCTTTATCAAGGAACACATTATAATAGAATAAAAACAATCCAGCACTCTTTGCTGTCTATTTCATAAGCATATATTTAATTATGCTGCTCCTAAAATTCAAAAAGCTTAATCTTTTTCTGTACTTAAATTAAACTCCCTGTGCTCTACAATGACCAAAACAAATAATCTATGACCTACAAACAAGGCACTTGCAATCCCTGAAGATTTACTTCATCTTGTCCTCTAGGTTATACATCTTTGAACCTCTCTCTTCTGTAACGACCTTCTGGTGCTCATTAGCATGCTGATTGCCATTAACACAGCTATAATGCAGCAATTTTCTTGGTGTATGTTGAGGAGAAATGCTCATCTGAATGTAGTCAAGGGACAAAATTAACTGCATAAATCTACAGCACAAACTGGATCTCATCCAACTTTACATGAGTCTTCCTCCCTCTGCTAGGTGTGACATCATCATCTTGCTCCCTGCTGATGGCTTAATAAGTATCCCCAGGTTCCACACTATTTAATTTACCCCTTCTCTAAATTTTATAGTTCCAGTGATAGCTGACCACCTTGCTGTGTTTTCTCTTGATGTATCTTTACCTTTATTTTTTCTTCTGTCTCTCCTAATTAGTCCTCAAGTTATGTATATGTTTATTAAGCAAAGGTTATACAAATATATGTGTGTGTATGTGTATAACTGTGTGTCACTACTTTCATATTTTGTGAAATAATTTACAAGGCAATGGAGTAGGATTTTTTCTAGCAAAGAATATATTTATGGAACTAAGAAATCGGCAGAGATATGCATGTTCTGATTATAAAATAATTATTCCATCGAAGTGGCGGTAAATACTGGTCCAAGTACATTGCTTACTTTGAGTCTGAGAGAAAAACTTTTCCCAGGAGAAAACTAGAACAGCTTTATAACTTGTTTCAAAATGACAAAAACAAAGACAAAATCTGATAATTTTTGTCCCAGGGTGGTATGGTGGACCATGGTGGTCTGCCAAGGGAAGAGAATTCACGCAATGAAACTTACCCTTACCTGTTTCAATCAAAGGTACAGGGTTTTTTTTTGTAATTGTTGTAATAAATAACAGAAAACCTCCACAGTTCTCTATGTTTACATAGATCTTACTTTAATTCAATTATCCTGAACTAGTTTAATTTGGAATGAGGACATTTAGTTCTGAAAGAGGAAACATATAACTAAGAAACAAACTGGCTTTTGACATCAGGAGATATTCAAAGAGAGGGAAAATGGTGCAAGGAAAAAAGATAACTGGCAAATGAGGAGGTAACCAAGAAGGCGAGAAAGAAGTGAATCAGGATAGAGACCTGAAACAATGCAAACCACACGGGAAGAAGGAGAGAACAAGAAAAAAACCTTACTGAAGGGTACCACAGTCCTGCTACCACTGGTGTTCAGAGTGAGGAACTTGTTGGGAGATTCGGTCTTTCTTGTTGACCTCAGGCTCAGGTTTCCTGGGGCAGAGAAGGAAAATGCTCATTCTGGCACTGAGTAAAGGGCTTGGGTGTAGTACGCATCCAGATCTGGGAAATAGGTAGTTTCCCAAGCCTCATGCTTAAGATATGGCTACAGTGAACAGTGGGGAAGAAAGAAGTCACCAAGGAACCTTATCTGTAACACCGAAAAGTCTTGCCCCCTTTTCTTCCTCTGCAGGACACATCCCTCATCTCTGACACCTCACTCTCAAGGGGCTGCACTACATACTCATGTTTTGTTGGGGAAAAAGATGAGCCAGATGGAAGACAAGAAGGAGAAAGCAAGGCATAACTTCAGCAGTGCAGTAGTGTCACCTCCTGATAAGCCTCTATTGCCTTCTGATGCGTGTCTTTTTGCATCATGACGCTCTTGTGGTATTACTATAACTTTTATGAGCAGGGACCATAGTTCACACAAATTTAATAGACTCCTCAGGGCAGTATCAGTTATAAGTGCACCAATCCCAGCAGAGGTTTGTTCAAGCTCTTCCTAGAAACTTCCATTGATGGAGCTTGTGGCCTCCCTAGGCAACTTTAATGCTAGAAGTGTTTCCCAGATGTCTAACTGGAATCCCACTAATTTAAGACCATGAATCCTGACCTCTTTCAACATCTTTTATATAGTTTAAAAATATTACTATGTGTCTCCTCATTTTTCTCTCTTCTTCACAATTCAGTTTTTCCAGTCAATGTTGCTGCTCTTCTACCTTGAATAACAGTTAAGGGGAACAACAGGTAGGAAATTAAAAAAAAAAAAATATAAGTAAAATGGACACCACTGAAATTTTGTGGAATGAATTCTGTCCAATGAACTGTAGCATAAACTGGTCTATGTGTCAGCTAAAGGTAAAGCAAAGGAATGAGTACCTTCAAAAAAGTCAGAGAAGTATCCCAAGTGAGAATTAGAACAGTAGATAAGCATGCTTTTCTACTAGGCAAACTCTGAGTAACATTCATTGGAGTTTCAGTTAGGAAATCTTTACAGCAGCAGTCTTTGGGAGGGGTCTGGGGAGAAGGGCAGTGGGAATAATCCCAAAATAAAGAATGATAACAATTTTCGACTGCTTGAGCATTCAAACATCTTTCAGACCATTGTTCTTTGCCAAATAATGTTGAAACAAGCAACACAGAATCATAGAGATTGGTCAATGGATTCAGAAATTACCTGCTAGTCAGCGATAAATAGTCAAAGGAACACACATGGGCATACACCTGGTTTCCTTAAGAAATTATCAGCATCACCCTCCCCTAAACAAGAGGGGCATGAGGGTCCACTCACTCTGTTTGTCTGACACAGACATCTATATCCAGCTTAGTCATGGTGGGCTCTGGTAGTTAATGAAGAGAAACAGACTTGTGCAGGATGTGATTTCTCTCACCTGTTTTCATGGCATACTTTGTAGCAACATGAGTCATTTTCAGAAGTACCTCTTCCTTTCCAGGAACAAGAGAGAAAGGTCAGACAATAGGCTTCAGTGTAGATATCTGCAGCATGGGAATTCTTTGTAAACTGTATATTTAGGCTGCCTTAGTCTCCATTTTCTGCCCACACACCAAAGTCAGAAGAAAAGCTCTGACTCTTACATTGTATTTAAACCTTTGTTCAGTTTATCACTGTGTTGAAGGAATCACCCTTACATTCAATGCCCAATAAACAAAAAATCTTCATTGTTAATTTTGCTGCTTTTTGAGACATATTCATATGAGAACAGTATCAATGCAGTGATAGCCGTATCTTTGGAAATGAGGTAACTGGCTATTCATCTTTTAAGGTTTATATAATGTTAATCTTGTATTTATTAACATATTACTAAATCCATTCATTTTTTATTTTCAGTATATGGCAAAAATCTCTTCATTGAGCTCTCTGCAACGATGTCTAGAGAAATCTCCAATTGTGTTTTCCCTAGTACTTACTAAGAAATATTTTTCTGATCAGCTAAAAATTATCTGTTTGCCTGTTCCTGTTTCACTTAGTGAAGGGTTGATTTCAGGGTTTCATTAGAATAGGAAGTTCATAGCAATTTCTTTTTATATTTCAGGAAAATTCATCTGATTATAAAGAACTCAACTGTTGTAAAAAAAAAAAAAAGAATCATGAGGAAGATGCAGTAGTAAAAAGGGTGAGGCTTTCTGGTAAATACAGAACAGAAACAAACCCAGAAAAAAATATAACATTTTGCCAAATATTTTTAGCACGTGTCATGCTTAACAAGAAGTAAGTGTGAATACCTTATTTTCTCTGTCTGATGACTGAGGGTAGCCAGCAGGTAATAAATTCCCTTGTTGTTGCTAATAACATGGACAAAGAAAAACAACAATCAGTTTAGTGAGTTGTATGAAAAATCAGAGATCAATATCATATTAAGTCATCTAAAAACAAAAGCCCTTTAAGCATTTTCCAAACACAGAATGGGGCAACAGGAGGATGCTGCTGTGGTGATGAATTGTACACCATGCTGTCAGTTAGATGAGAAGATTACAGAGTAATCTTTTATTCTAGTTCCTATGTGATTTGAGTATAAATTAAGATCTCATGAAAGTACAGGGTATGTAAATCTCTGGTGAAGTTACTCCTATGGTAAGGGTTATAAGACTTGGTTCCCAAGGATCCTTGCTGTATACCCGGCTGTGTTGCACTGCTGTGTATCAAAACGAAGCTGAAGGATCTACAGCAGCCTTATTTGCACCTTTGCTTCCAAGGGATGGAAATTCAACACAAGGCTGGACCAGAGCACCGATCACAGAAAGCGACCATAGGGAGTCATGGAAACTTGGATGTGCTGTAGCTTAGATCATGTCCTTCACTGTAAACTCACTTGTCTTTCTGCTGAACTGATAAAACTGAGGGAAGGAGGAAGTCTTTGCTCTCCAAATTAGATTCTTAACATGGAACTCTGAATGCTGTGTTCCTATGTGTTCACTGATTTGAGATAACTAGATCAAACACTATGGAACAGAAGGACATATCAAAAGTTCAAGGGCAAGCTGAACATTAGTATCAAAAGAAGAGGAGGAAAACACAGTCATGCTTTACTTTTACAATAACAAAACCAAACACGAGTGCACATGTGGTAACAGGGAGAAAAAAGGCACTGCTAATGGCAATCAGCTTGTCCTACTGGTCCAAAGAATCCTAATTATTACATTTGGAAAAAGCTGCACAATAATCCAGAGGACCCAGTTACAGCAAGCTCAGCAAAAGTGTCTGCTAAGGAAATGCTGGCAGCTTTTCTGTCAGAGCTAGTGCCGAGTGCAGCTGAGGGTACGCTACTAGTGACAACAGAAGACAAATTGAGCAAAAGACTTGGGTGCATCGTCCCAGAAGCGGAGGATCATGCAGAAAACACAGAAGTGTCTGAGGTACTAAGCAATTTACTTGGAGGACTAAAGTCTGTTGCCTAGGCATGGCTGAGCATCCAGACATCATAAAGATTTTGAGACTCCATCAGTTGGGATTAATCTGCTAAATCCCTTGCTGGGATTGACAGGTTAGATGCTGGATCACATCAGACACACAGTAGCAACCCTGAAATGTGCATTCACTAGCACTCACTTTCTAAAATGTACATTTTTCCTTTTCATATAATAAAATAATTTTTACAGTCCTAGTTCAGAAACTGGGAGATCTCATTTTAACCTAAGCTTGGCTTTACGGTGCACAGCCTTACATCCTGTATGGGTGGAACATACAGGGAAGGTAGAGCACAGGCCTTTTTTGATTGTGCTGTTGAAACCGTTCTGCCCTGCAAAAAAGTTTTCAGTGTTTTGTAGAAAAGAAATAAAGGGAAAGGAGTAAGAAAGCAGTAGCAAGAACTTGATGCTATTGCCTAAGCAGTCCCTCTGGAAGTACAAGGGGTCATTTCATCCTCCAGAGGGTGGGTTTCCCAGAAGGTGCAAAAAGAGTTATACCTACTCCCTCTAAGCAAGCGGCAGATACTGGGCAAAGTGGGGCAGGTCTGACATGAACAGCTTCTTTGTCTATGAGCTGATTTCTGGTTTAACTTGATATTATTAGATGTTTTTTATTTGAGACATCACCATTGTTGAGGAAATAAATCACTTTCAGTGGTAGATAACTGAAGTGGATCTAAGGATCCTTGCTTTTGTCTTTTCCTTTACTACCATCGGAATAAGGTATACACCTCCATATCATATGAATGACAGCTGCTTCCCTGACCAGTACTGGGGTACACATGAATTGTGATGCAGAAGAATAATGTTTTTTAGTGTCTAGGACTGAACTCCCTCATCACCGCTAACCTTCCCCAAGCTTCATCTCAGCCTGCCCAGTCCCATCTCCAGACCATCATTCCAGGTACTAGTTCATTCCAAAATAAATGGAACCCTAAAGTACTGCCTTTAGTGTTTCTGTTTCCTTCAACTCATGCAGACCTCACCAAGTGAGGACTACTGTGCACTGGTGAACTGTCAACGTAAAGCAGGGCAAGTCAGCATTTCCTCAGAGGAACATTTGTGTTGTGCATTGTTCTCATACACAAGCATCCTACAAAATATGTGGACTCTCCTACTTTTTTTTCTGCTCAGAAAAACCAAATCTTAGCCTTTTTTATTATTATTCTGATGAAGGCATACACATTTAAGACCTCATAATTTATTAACCATTTGTTTAATTTCCTTCAAATCTGGTGGGGAATTCTACTTCAGATACAGACTTCATATGACAGTATGAAGCAGATATATGTATATAACATATATATATATTTTATTTACATTTGAATATAAGGACCAAAATCAGACACGCACACTGAAAATTAATTGTAATTTTAAATATGGATAAGCGACTGTTTCTCCACAATCTTATCTTTGTTCACTAGTATCAAAGAATTAGGTGTTTGTGAGATATGTGATTTTCAAAGTAAAGATTACATATATATATAACACAAGTTTTAAAAGTTTTTATGAAATTAATATACATGAACAACTAGTAACTGAAGGAAATTGATAAGGAAAGCAAAAGGACACAATGGAAATCTGTGACAACTAAAAGTAAAGTCAACTGAAAGGAATTTTTGAAGTGAATCAACAAAAGAAATCCTAACAAAAGTGGTTGCATGGTGCTATACAATGTGAGTACTAACACTGAAAAGGCAAAAACATTCAATAAGCAAGTCTATTTATAGATGAGGAAAAAACACATGATATAATCTCTTTATATGATGATGATGCACTTTACAGTCCAAAAGCAAATCAGATAAAACACAGATACCAGAATTAATGAACAATAAATCAACAGATGGCTAGCATGCAAGAAATTTAGTAGGTTGCTAAAAGAGGAGCTCCCTGGGCCATAGGTGCTGTCTTTTCAATAACCATTAAACTACTTTGAAGCTCCAAATTCATAGAGCAAAATCTAAAGTAAATCGCTGAGATAGTAATAGAATTATTGCACCATACAAAATAACAGATTATATGGAAATTCATTAACAAATACATAAAGCATAATAATATAATTACTGCAAATTAATATGGGCTCTTAGAAATTTGATTTTGATACAGTAATGAAATTAGAAGTATAGATACTAAATATAATTGTGTGAATATAATACACAAACTCCTGTGAGCCATTTGACTTGGTGACTCATGATATTTTGATTATGAAATTAGAACAATACATTATATAGGACCAATTAAATAGATTAAAAACAAGCTAATTGATAACTCTCCAAATGTAATTGTAAATGACTAATCATAGTTGATTCGGTACATTTCTAGCTGAGTTCCAGTGGATTTAGTTCTATTTAACATTTTTATCAATGATTTGGAATAAAATATAAAATCATCACTAAGAAAGTTTTCAAATGACATAAAGGTGGAGGGAGTAGTCAATAATGAAGAAGAAAGATCATTGGTGCAGAGTGATACAAATCCCTTCTGGTCTCAACCTTAATGAAAGAAAACAGCGTGTATTTGAGTACAAACATGCAGAAAAAGCAACCAAATTTGGATTATCACAATGGGGTTAATTAATGACTGGAACATGGTTTGTGGCTCATGTTATATGGAATTAAATCAGTTCATATGACCCTGTTATAAAAGACTAGGTAAAATCAGGCAGTTTGTTAAACAGACAGCAAGCTGAATGTACAACATGCAAATCTTAGTAATTTTTGATAATACATCAGGAACCCTTTTTCTGACTGTGAGGAATCATCACTGGTGAAACCCAGTTGTATATTCTCATGAACAAGAAGCAGCATTTATCCATCTCGTATGGTTACATACGTGACACTGAAATGAACACTCACCTAAAACACATCACTTGTGTGATTTGTCTGAGGTTAAAAAGGACAGACAAGCATCCAGAGAAGCTGATCTTCTCAGTTAACATGCTTACTAGGTCAACATATGGGAGTTACTTTGATCTTGGCTCATGCAAGATATCAGGAAAAAGAAGCCTCCTATTAAAATTTCATGTCTTATAATTAATGATCCCTTTCATAAAATTGCCTCTAATATCTTTGAATCCTAGACAGACTGAGTCTACCTGCAGGGAGAATTTTCTTTGCAGAGATGCATGGAAGATCATAAATTGCCCTGTTTTAGTAATTTATTGGGTCTTCGAGGGACTAAAACTTCCTTTCTATAAAGAGCAGAATTCAAAAGAAATTTCCTGCTGTAAAGAAATTAAATAAGGAAACATTAAAGACCTGCAACAGAATCAAGTATTTTATATACCTCTCTCAAAGAAACTTTAGATCTAAGGAAATTTGGTTTAAAATTTATTGTTTAGGATGCCAACAAAAAAAAAGATAAATACAGCTTTCAGTGTATTTTAGTGTTCTGGTTAAGTGCAAACCTGCAATATTCAAAACTTATCTAGACAGTGGTTGAGAAGAGAAGAGAGGAAGAGAAGAGAAGAGAAGAGAAGAGAAGAGAAGAGAAGAGAAGAGAAGAGAAGAGAAGAGAAGAGAAGAGAAGAGAAGAGAAGAGAAGAGAAGAGATTAAGTTACACGTGCAGTACATATCAAAAATGCAGTATCACCAAAATAGAAAGGAGTGCCCTTACAAACAGAAAACTAAGCTGCAAAACAGCTCTCAATGAGCAGCTAGGAAACTCCCTCACTGCAACTGTATCTGTAAGAAAGTTGCTATGAAACTCAGAGCACGCAGTGATGAACAGGCAGGAAGATGGTGCAGAATGCGGTTACCCCAAGTTAGACCACTGAGAAATGCCTAGATGTTAGGATACTAGCAAAATTGTCTGAAGCTCCAAGTCCAACTTTCCTGTGCTGCCAGTGATGTGTTTGTGACAAGTTACATCCAAAATTTTTGTCCTTTGCTTTTTTTCAGTGAGATGAAATTATCATTAACTCTAAGCCTATTGCAGTTTCAGATAATGTTCTGCTTTTCCGCTATTGACTCATTGGCCAAATTACACTAGTACTGGTTTTCATTTCCAGCTATTTAGAAGCTACAGATGAGAACTTTTTCTTTCTTTATTTCCAGCTGTGTACAGTGTGACTGCTGGTGCTATCGGCTTCAAGGAGACCTTCCACTGTTACCTCTCAAAGGCTGCCAGAATAATTATTCCGGTTATTTTTTCATACTCTTGCAGAGCAAAGTCTTCTTAGAACTTTTTCTTGTGCTTCTAAACATACAATGACTGGTGAAGAATTTATTCAGCTCAAATAAGGTTGGATGCATCCTAAAAACTACTGTTGCTATTTATACACTCTTTTGCATTGTGTAATTGAATTTGGTGGTTGCGAAAGCCTTGGAGATTGAAATCATTTGCTTATGTATTCATAAAATGAGCGCTGGAAGTGCAAGTGTGCCCAGCTAGCGCGAGTGGTGGGCCTCAGGAGAGGCCTGCTGCAGGGCTCAAAAGAGACTGTGGTCTTCAGATCAAAAAAAATCCTGGATTTTTTGAGATTAAGTGCAGAAATCACAATCAGAAGCTCATGTTAATTATTTTCTGTGTTAAATGTGTGACTTAGAGACACAGTTCTTCTCGTTAGTTCACGCAGTTGCAGGAGGGGAAGACAGGCAACCACAGGAAGTCATTGGCAGAATCACCCTGTGTGTCTCTGTTGGCTGTGAGGGAAATCTGGTCATCTCACACGCCTAACATCATACCTTCTACATTCTGCGTTAAAGTGCACCAGGACCCCTTTCCGGGTTGTTGTTAGGAACAACTTCAGATGTTAACCAGGTCTCAGCTACTGCTGAGATGGGCAGAAGGCACTATAGCCCACTATTAGTCCCCTGGGCCATCGGGTCCCCAAGAGTTAGTTTAAGCTCCACACTGACCTTTTCATTCAGACTGTGAGTTTCTCAGAGGTGTATCAAAGCTGGTAGCTGAAGTGGCAAACTAATCACTTGCATGTAGTGCATACTGCTGCAGGCACTGGGGTGATAAATTGTCCAATTTTACTAAGCAAGGTTGCTCGGATAAAAGAGACTCACAATAAGGGTATATACAGCTGTCTTTGTTACGGACTAAACAATAACAGGCATGGTTCTGATACTCTTTTGGTTTTATTTTTAATTGTCAGAGTCTTTCTTAAAAAGGGAAAACACCTTCAGTGAAAAGATTTTAAAAGCTGTAATTTGCATAAATATTTTAGATGATTTTTGAAGTAACAGCTGTCATGAAAGGCCGTATTTCCATTTGTTTACAAAAATAGGAAACCATTACCATTTTGATGTCCCTTGAGAATTGAAAAATACATATATAAACACAGAGCAGATTAACACGGAGAGCGAGTGTGCGTCCTTGTATTCACAATGGCTGAGCTGCCCTCACTGCAGCCAGGAGCCCTAAGTTTATACTTTCACATTGGCCTCCATGATAATCTCACGCACACATTTAAATTATTTAATATTTTAATTTTTTTCAGAGCAGTAGTTGGAGCTATGTGTTTCTTTCTAACCTATGACTATGTCCCTTCACATTCAGGTGTTAAGAATATTTGCAGGTAATCCAATAATTTTCTTGGGTTTGTAAATTTCTTTATTCCTCATTTCAAAACGGTTTTTATATTATGCAAAACATACATAATGCACATAAGCATAATTAGCTTAGTTGTGATAAGACAACAAAACTATTTATGCTGGAGCCCAAGATATGTATTACTAAGCATTACAAGACATGTTGGCATATGCAGTATCAAACTTACATAGGCATTCTCTCATAAAAGTTGCAGACAAAGTAGACAGGCTTCATTTCAGGTTTGTCTGAGATCTAGCTTTTTATTCAAAACAGTACATGACACTGAGTGAAATTTCTTTTAGCTCATTTCTGGCCATGTAAAAATTAGATATGTAGTCTAGCTAGACATTTTGTCTGCTTTTAAATTCATTGTGGATAGAGTTGTCCATTGAGGACTATTTCTACCTTCATTTCCCACTTACCAACTACTATCAGACTAACTCACTTCCAGAGAAGATGGTTTCAGAAAGATGGTACAAGGCCAATACAATCCTATGTATGGTTTGGTACCACAAAATCCCTTCTGTTTCGCTGAAACAAAGCATCATGCAGGTATAATCTTAGGCACACACTCATTCCATTTGAGCTACAGGGAAAAGTTTTCAGCACCAGCAAAGTTTTTAGGTCTGTCTCAGCTTCTGATGCTACTGCCACATCGATGGGACTCTGGCAACTGGCTTTGTTATGATGGCACTGCAACTACATGTATATATGCCAGCCTTGTGCCTATAATTGTATCAATACCAGAGATGGTGTGATTAGAGTGATGACTGCAGTAGCACATAGCTCAGAGCAGCCTAATGCTAGGAATTCACCCACGGCTGATCTGGACTCCCTTCTGCTATAACTACTTGACTCCTGGCACAAGAGGCAGCTGTCCCAAAGCCAGCTGAGGCAGCTCTTACAGTAACTTCAGCTGTAATCTTTGTTTTGGTACAGACATGAATTAGGCATCATTTAAATGACAAGTATCCTTTGTGGTTACAAGGATTTGACTCACAGTTGCTGAATTTATAGGAGTCACTGACATGCCATGTGTTCAGTGAGGACCAGAAAGGATTGCAATGTCATGACACTCAGTGTTGCCATGCTTACTTTTCATATGCCAACTCCCTGCATAATACTCACAATACCAAATTATTCTCTTAAATTTTTTCACAATGAGGTAGGAAATTCTCAGTGTCTAAGATTAGGACTCACAACAGCAGCATATTGGTAAGTTAAATGAAAAAAGGGGGAGGAGTTCAATGCCCAAAATAACCAAGGGAAAACATGAAAGGGAAAGAAATATTCGAAATCCTGTCCTTTCCTGGAGTTAGTCACCTGTACCATGAAGTGATTGAGGCCATCTGGGACCACTGTCTTGCTACTTACCCTTTGTTATGTAAGTCCCTTAAGGGAACAATAGCTAGCTGGCTTTTTTCTCCTAAGAGGAAAGTGGAGAAAATTTCAACCTATGATGCTTGGGGCACTCACCTCAGACATGTTCTGTGACCTCTTCAGCTCCTGACCAGCTCTCAGCTCCTGCAGAAGGTATTACACAGTGTAGTCAAGCAGGTAAGATTCAGAAACAGTTAAAATGGATGTCAACCTGAGTTCAGATGTGACATAGCATAAATCTGTTATCAGTAATAACAACATCAAAGTGATATGGGGGGAAAGGATTAAGTTTCTGCAGGCTACCATGCCTGCAGCTGTTCATACAACAACTCTTGATGCATAACACATAAACAGTAACTGGTTTACAGAGGTCCATCTTGTTTCCTCTCTTTCTCAAGTTGGTATCTCACCAAGAGAGAAAAATAGAGAAAAAGTTTCCCTGATCTCAGAGGAAAGGAAAACCTACAGAACCAATGGATAGGGTCTGGACCAGCTGCCCTCTTTGCAAATGTTTTGTATCTACTAGTTAGTGAAGCACATGTGCTGCAGTTCCTTGTATATACTGGAGAGAGACAGTTATCTTTGAAAACATCCAAGAGCGTGAATCACCTGGACTGGTTTTACTCTGATCCAAATAAAGGAATAATGGAACAATTTCATTTTCCCATAAGATTTTTTATGGCATCTGTTTCAGGTCACATCCTTAGGATTCCACATCCGCAATGTTCTTGCTATTTATATCCTGAGCTCTTAATAACAAGAGGTTTCCCACTCAAAATAAGTAAGATACACCTTGTAGCTGAGACACAGAATTGAAGTTTAAATTGTTCCCTCTGTTGCTTAGACTGGTTCTGCAGCAGCATAAGAACAAGACATTAAAACATTAAGCAAGAAGCTGAAATCGGCAGATTTTTAAGACAGAAAGTTGTGCACAGGAGCATATAGAACAAATGAAAATATTCATTGAACTACTGATACAGTGCAGGTACAAGGCTTTTAGCTGCAGTCTTCACCTTTATGTCTCTATTAGAAGTTGCACATTGACTCCACTGAAGTTGTTGGGGTTTTGGGCAATGTCCAGAGTAGGTAGGAAGAGGGAACTGATACAGAAAAGACAAGAGAGGGCTGAGAGGTAAAACAAATTAAGTTGGAGAAAGCATTGAGGTAATTTGAGAAGGTAAATGGGATATAAAAATGCTAGTGCCTCAAGGACAAGATCACCTGTCCTGCAGGGAAGGAGAACATGGAGTAAGGAGAGGAAGAGAGGAGGGATGGAAGGGTGAGCTGAAGGCCTGTGACCAAGGTGAACAAGGCATTTGTGTATGATAACGAAGTGTGACTTATGGGCTGGAGTGGTAGTTTGGTGTGCTCTGCCTAGGAATGTAAAAACTTCATAGGATTTTTGTCACATGTCTGAAGACTGGTCTGGCTTAATCTTTCAGGCTGAAGGATCTACTTTGATCATGAATATGGACTGGGTTTTGGTCCTAAGGGGTTTTTTCCCACCTGAATCCTCTTCACAACAATGGAAAATTGAGTCTGAAGTCTCTTGCTTTAAACACTGACATCTCATAAAACAAGAAATTCTGTTTCAATATTGAAATCACCTTCCAGGCATAGTTTCCTATGAGAAGGGTTCCAGATAACATGGTTGTAGGCAACTAATGTTGAGGACTAGTGCTTGTCCAAAATGTACTTTCTTTTCAATCAAAAAAATATTTAAAATATTTGTTTCAAACCTGTATAGTTTTCTGCTCAGAATTTTCAGTTTTTCTTAGGAAATCAGTATAAAATATAAAAAGAAGAATGCTCTTTCACTCCTATGTTAGTCTACAGGATAATTTAAGCATAAAAAAATGTAGCAATACTGCCAAGCCTATTCAAGTGTTTTAAGTAAGCCTAATTTGTGTGTGTTATAAAAAGTATATGATCTCTACACATAAATAAAGTTTGAAAGGGTACATAATTCACAGACAGGAGTCCTGAAGAAAGCATGTCTAAAGTTGGTCAATAGACTTTGTAGCATTGGTGCATCTCAACTATAGGTTCTGTTAGAGAAATAAAAATTTTTCTACAGTGTTGGTAACATGAAAGGAAAGCAATAATTAGATGATACAGCCTTTCTATATTTACAACTAATCTTCCCATAAGTACAAGCATTGAAATATCATTTTTAATGAAATTATTTGCTGTAAACAAAAATGTAAATGTGACCTTGGTACTGTAAAATATAGACTGAACCAGTTATATGCACGATTTTATGAAAAATTTATTTCAATATATTGCTATAAACTGATCACATCTACACTAGGGTAAATCCAGAGTATATTTGGGAAAGTGGCATACCAACAGAGAACAAAATTTTACTTAATTTAAAAAAAATAAATAGTTCAGACTAACATTTGAAAATAATAGAAAGAAAGAAAGAAAATACAATTTGATGCAACCTGGAGTATAAAATGTTACAATCAATTAGAAAATATTAGGAAATGAATACTCAGAGGAGTGCTGATTTAATATATATTAGAATACTGGGCAAGTTACAATTTCTTGTGTCCTGACATGTTTTGTTATGATAAAATGTGGGCAGGGTTGGCAGGAAAAACTTCTTTGCACATTGTATATAAACTGCACAACCTTTGCTATATCAACTTTATGCTCCAATAAACAAGACAATAATGACAAATTATCAAAGCAGTCCTCAGATGTGACCCTCAATTGGAAGAGCAGCAATTTAATGAAGACAAAAGCTAGGTGAAAGCTGCTAATATCATTTACTGATAAACAGATTTTCTCAAGAGGCTCCTAGCTCAATCCCCTGAGGCCCCATAAACCTGCATAATTCCATTTAAAATATTGTGCAATTCACTAAATTAGTCTTTGAACATCCTTACTATCCAATTACGAAGCCCCAGCATGGACAGAATAATGAAATTTTTCAAACTGTGGAATGCATGTGGTCTTAACAAACTTATGACAAACACTGAAATTAGCTTTCAGTTTTGAAGCCAATGTAGACTATTGCTAATGCTCCAAGTCAGAGATAAAACAATAAAACACTATTGCAGTGGTTAAGCAGGATGTAAAAAAAAAAAAAAAATCTTTGACTTATACAGAATTCTCAACACAGTTTACCTTCAGGAAAAAAAATCATAAGAACTTGAATGATGTTTTTCCATTTGCAAGCTATTCGGCCTGCTTAAGTTCTAGTAAAAGCTTTACTGAGTAAAGGGTACAAAATACCTCCTGGACAGTTTTATCTTCCAGGCAGGCAGAAAAAGGCGAGAGTTTCAGAAGTGAAATTTATTTCTGTTCAAGTATTGCAAGCAGTATTATTAAAGTCGTTTGTCATGGTTTGAATATTTCTGCCTGATTCACCATTAAATTGGCCTTCTAATTACCAACTTTGTCATGAAAAGCAGTTGGGCTGCTTCATTCACCAGAAAACTTCAATCCCTTAATAATATCTTGGTTCAAATAGTGGGGGGAACATTGTTATGCCTAAACTTTAAAATGGATAGGATAGATATTACAAAAAAAAAAAATACTCAAAACTGAAACAGAATCCATTAACAATGGTTTCTAATGCTACCTAGAGAATATTTAGAATTTATTTTTATGAAGGTTTTATTAATTTGGATGATAGTTATTTTACTCCTTAAAAACGCAAATTCGTTTATTTCAAAAATATATACAAAACTAAAATGTCTCCATGTAACCTAGGGCAGTGAATATTCACTTACAGAAAAAAAATCATGGTCCCAATCCCTAATGTTACAGAGGCTCAGGACAATGTACAGAAGCGTTTTGTGCAATTATTTGACAAATTTGTGCATTCATTTAGGATGATCATGCATGTTGATGTTGTACCTGCACTGATAAATGGTTAGGCAGATAGCAAACTGCCTTCACATATCAGATATTCCCATGAAACTCGTATAGCGACCTTGTGCGTGCAGTTGCGAATGACATTCTTTGATAGCTGTGCCATGCCAGGCACATCCCCTACAGTTCTGCACAATGAGCTCTCAGCTTATATGACAAAGTATATTTAAAGGGGTTTTTAAAGGTGAATGTAGGCTTAATTATATAGATTTCACTATACGATAAATTTTGCTTTTCCTCTGTTACAAGTAGTTTAATCATATGAATCAGGCCACATATAATGTATAGCCTATATATTTACATGCAGTCTACAACTATATCCATCTATACATTTTTTTTTAATTTCAGTTATTCTAAATCTATATAAAAATTTTTGGAAGCTGAGGTATAGTAGCCGTAGTGCTTTTTTTCTGTAAAACAGACACTGTTCCTCACTTTCTTTTGCAGAATAAGTCTGGAAATCTTGTTAGTACAGGCTTTTAATCAATACTTGGTATCACTCTATTCTCCTTAGGCCCTTCTTTCCCTAGCATGAAAAGAAAGATTTGCCACTCTATGTTATAGTAGTAATTCCATCAGTTCCAACAACTTCCATTCAGTATTTGACAAAAGGTCAGGTGAAAAACCTTCCCAGTGTACCCAAACAAAAGATGTAAAACTTTGTTAGCTATACCTAAATCCACACTGGGATATCAAGTTGACCCTGTCTTCTAAGGGAAGGATGATCTTCAGTTAAAGCAAACATGCTTTAGCAGAAGTTAAGAAGACTTGTGTCCTTAAGTCAGACCCACCCATTAGGTTGCTCAGATTTTTACCACTGTATCATTGCTTGACAAGTGAGGAAGGTCTGCCAAGTTCAAAAAAAACATGGGTATGGCTGTCAGAAAAGGAGATAAGATGAGGAACCAAAAGACAAACTAGACTGTAAGAATCTTTTAACTTTATGACCCAGGACTGCTACTGACAACATAATGATGTGCCTGAGATAACTGAACAATAGGAAACAGCAGAAGACAGGGAGGAACAGTTGCTGAATATGAAATTATGAAGATAAAGAAAGAAAGGCAATGAATGACCCTCTAATTTCTTTCTGTGTTTTATGTAACAAGTGTGTTTGGGGCCAATGTGCTTATGAAGCATGATGCACCCCCTTTTCTGAAACAAGAGTCATACTTGAAATTAATGCAGGAAGAAAACACACAAAGTTCTTCATGTTTCAGAAATTTATGAAATGGGAAAGCCTGCAAGTATAGCTCCCAGGTCAGGGTATGTAATAACCCACTAGCTAGTGCGCTGGTGTGCTACAAGAAATCTTGGGTCCTTCAGTACCCAATCTCAAAAGCCTGTGGGATGAAACATTGTGCTTTGACTATAGCTGTACAGGGTCTTGAATTTGGACATCTCCTAAACTACAGACTGTGAATCCAAATCTACTAATGACAAAAAAGTCACAGATACCAACGATTTCTGCAAAATCCTTCAGTTTCTGTATTTAACTGCAGGGTAGTTTCACAGAGGATGTTCTCACTGACTGTTGAACATGACCCGGGGGATTATGTGCAGGAAATTGGTGTAGATTACAAGAAATTACAAATAAGTGAATGAGAAATTTGGAGTGCTAGCACAAGAAAGTATGGATATGGGGATATGGAAGCAGCAAGCCTTCAAAAGATGACAGTGAGGTACATGCAGAAAAGGAAGGATAAATAGACAAGGACCCTACATGTCTGAGAACACACAAAGGATTCAGTCTCTTGGATTTCTGTCTGTCCTTTCCCAGTATAATCCTTCATAATCCTTTTCCCCTATCCCACTGCATGTCTCCATGAAATACAACAGGAGTTGTGTGAGTTGTAGTTTGGTAGCTCTGCTAAATTGTGTTTCTCCTCTTCAGAGTGAAGTAGCTCAAGTTAATTGCTTCTGTGTTGCCTATGTGACTGTGTTAGAATGTAAGTCATTTGCCAGCTTGTGTCTGAGCATCCTTGCTAAAGAAGGCAGTTATTCTGCTCTGGACTAGGGTCAGCAGAGGAATCAACATGGCAGAGACAATCCAATGGTTTGGGCAAGAGTGCAACTTTGAGACCTCAACTGATACTACAGCATAGACAGAGCCAAAGAAACCAGTATTTCTGCCAGCAGAGCACAAACGGAGAATTTAACTGTGAAGCATAGCTTCCTGTGGGCAGGTTGCTAACATATCTGACCAGGTGGCCAGAGAATGCCTAGATTTTGTCACCTGAAATACAGGGATCTGGAGAAAATCAGGGACTGCATCGTCCTGCAGAAAACTGCTTCATACTTGTTTTTTTAATTGTGGCAAAAGTATCATATTAGCATCCTGGAGGAGATATGCTTGAGGTCTACACTATGGAGAAAAAAGGAAGATCAAGGGAAGAAAGAAACTTAGAAGGAGAAAGAAAATAGACACAAAGATCTTTCTGGTAGGGATGCTGTCTTATACGTCAGCACAACAGTGTCTTGACTATTATCTAGATATCAGCTTAATACAAATGATAAATTAAAATTATAACTAATAAGACAATGGTGGAAGAAAGACATTCTCAGAAATAAAACATATTGCCATGATTGCAAAAGATTAACATTTTTCTTATTAAATCATGAGCTTGCTTTTTAATATCGGCATTATAATAGACTATACTATGAATCTCTTTATCATACCTAAAGCACTGTTAATTCATCTTTCATGAATACATTAGAAGAAAAGGTTTTCCCATAGGCAAACACATCATACATATTTGCAAATGTCTTACATAATGATGCAAACACTATGCATAGAGAGTAGCTGTATTATGGTGAAAGGGAGAAACAGCACATGCACAAAAAAGACTTTCATTCAATTTCATTAAATACTTAAACCAACAAAATAAAGTAAGTCCAATTTGCTGTATATAAATCTTGCAGGCAACGAAAAGGCTGCTGCTTAAATTTATTCTTTAGTTTAAATTCAACTATTCATAATAAGGAGTTGACAACTGTAGATAGAACAAATGATTTGTTAACACATCAATTGCATTTGTTCTTAAAATAAAACACTGCTTATTTTGCAGTTATAT
Source organism: Podargus strigoides (assembly GCA_028020825.1). Taxonomy (NCBI): domain Eukaryota; kingdom Metazoa; phylum Chordata; class Aves; order Caprimulgiformes; family Podargidae; genus Podargus; species Podargus strigoides. The sequence goes on along the minus strand of CM051622.1, from coordinate 44,630,294 downwards.
CTACTAGTAAATTCCTAAATGTCTTCTTATTTGGGAAAGAGTGCACACACCATACTCTGCTTTAAAAAACTTTATTGATATACTACAGTATGGAAATTAAATTGGAAATCACATCCACAGACACAAAATAAATAGTAGTCATTTTATTTAGCTTGTTACCATCTAGTCTAGTCCAAGAATATTACCTTAACGGCAGACTCTGAATTCATGAAGAGTTACATAAAGGCCCTGTTGTCAAACATAAAAATAACCCATTTAGTGTCTGTTTTGCATCTACACAGGAAGTTTTCTTTCATTATCTATCAGCCCCTAGATCTTATTATATTCATTGTTTAATTTGTGCTCTGTTTTACAAACGACACTTGTACAAGCCTCATGGGGCTGCTGATAGAAGTGTGACTCTCTCCTTCCCTTGTGTCAATTCTTTTGTGAACCTTTATAATTAGCCACTTAACAAATTGAGGAAAATGAATCTGTGATTGTGAAGTCCTCACTGGTGCTAAGTCAACCATGTGACAGTTCAAGCTCATACCTAAAAAGTCACAGCACTCAGCTGTCCAAAGGGTTAACAAAACCTCATTATGGCAGATTAATACATAGAAATAAGGTATGCAATCACCAAGAGAACTTGTAAAAGTTAGAACCATTTTCTTTGGTTAAAATACTTATAATTCTTTCAAAATTAATGAGTTTAGCTTCAGTGTCTTTCTGGGAGGAAGTTATCAAATTATACAAGACAGTGAGTCACGTTTCATGGCTTAAAGCCTATGCTGGTCGACTCTCAGTGTTTTATCTATGGGACTTTATAGGCAGAATGTCAACTCAGCAGTTGTCCCTTGCAGAGAAAAATGTGTCCCAGCTTTTAGTAAGTCACATTTCCCATGTTCCTGTAAGATAAACCACAGTTAATTTTCTGACATTAGCTTGAAAAAGTAATTCTATTTTTAACAGAAAATAACCTGAAGTCACATAGACTTTTTCCCTACAAAATGTCTTTTTATTTATTTCTGAAAAATATTTTATTCTTTTATGTCTTGTCATTTGAAAAACAATATCTTGTTTCAGTTTTTATTAATCAAAACTTGGCACATTATTTTCTGGGTTTTGCTTCTTTTCTTTTTTTTTTTTTTTGTGCAAAAAAGATTTCTTTAAAAAAGCAAGTGGATTTTTTTGATCAAAAGTTGTTTTTTATTACGTTTTTTAGAATTGAATTATTTTCTACTGCTTCTATTGTCAATTCAGTATGTAAAAGGATTCCAGGGTGTTGATATCACGTGCATGTATATACACATGTACACACTTACATGTTAATACATAGCTGTAGATGTCCATCCAGAGTTCACCAAATACAGATATTAATGTACCTAAAGGTGTGAAAACTTATCTACGTGACGCACATTTTACTTACTGCAGAAGCAACCTTTGAAACAGGAGTAGGAATCAGAATCTCCCCCATTTGACTCCTGAGTCCAATCAGCCATGACATCTTCTTCCTTGTAGTGGGAGGACACCAGTAAGGGAAGTGGAGCAAGCCCTCCCTCCTTACCCTGAACAGATGGTTGCTCATTGATTAGGGCATCCCTTGAGACATGGGAATGGTGGTTTTGAACCTCTGCCAACAGAAGGGGAATTAAAACCACATCTTCTTTAACTGGGTCTTCCAGCTACTGAAAAGAAAAGCTGCACTGTGAAGACATTTTGCAAGAAGGACTGCTTTTTGAAAGGGATATAATGCAGTTATCTGAACCTGGATTAATTTCAGGGTGTGAATTCAGGCTGATGTTGGCTCTTCACTGAGCAGAGCCCCTGAGCTGCTGGGATATGAAACACATTCCTCTTCTATGCATTTCAGGTTAGCCGGCCAGGACAATGTGACCCCCAGTAAATGTTGTTCTGATCACACTGTCGATATGAGGTATCTAACATTGCCTCACTCTGGGAGAGGTTTAAATACAGAACACAGCTCTGTGGTTTCACTTCAAGCTTATATATTTCTGAATTATGCATTTCCAAAAGTTTCTGAACTATGGGAAAGCTCAGCAGCAGCAAATCCAATTGCAGAAGCACTCACTTTTCTCTGTGTACATTGTGTATATATGGGCATATATATACAGATATATATATACAATATATACAGATTTTAAGAACCAAGATCTAACACTTGAGTAGGGTGATGAAGAAAGTATTTCTCTTCAGGGGTTCATCTAGAGCAAACGGAGATGTAAATCTTAATAATAGGATTGTGTTTGTGTTCATTAGGTAGGTAGAAAGAAACAAGAATAGGTACTTTTCCCACCCAGTGGTTAGTGAGGGCAAGTAGTTCTTCACGAAGATGGAGCACACTTCTCATTCTTCAGGCAGGTTCCAACCTTCGTGACTGCACAGCTCAGTGGCTGCAATATGCTGTTACAATAGACACTTGATTACTGAATACATGCAGCAGCAAATGAGACTATGGGCTCTGCGTGTCATAAAAAGCTGGCAAGTAACATAACAAGATATACAGCATTTTAGCACTCTTCCAGCCTCTCAATGACTCACACTGTTGTAGCATCAACACCTGTCAAGAGATTCTTCCTTGGTCAATATCAGCTGGGCAGCCCTTACAAGAAAGAGGTTGGAAAATGTTTTAAACAGATTCAGTGCAGTATATACCTTTCATACCATGAAAGGAAGGCTGGTGGACAGAGGAACGACATAGATGAGACTGTAGACACAGTGGGGTTGGCCATGGCAGAGTAGATGCCTAGATGGGTTTTGTAGCTTTTTATAGCAGTGAACACTATGGAAATGGCTGTGTGCTGATGGTGTGAAGCCAAGGAGCCAAGGTGAGCAAAAGGCTCCTCACGGCTCTAGGGAACAGCTTGGTATGGACATTTGAGGACAGGTGGAGGAGTGCAGAATCTGAAACTAGAGGGAAATAACAAATAAGACCCCCCTTGCATCATCAGTAGTGGTACACATACCAGTGAGCTATTTAGGGGACAGCAGGTCCCCATCTAAACAAAAATCCTGCTTTACAATACCCTTGTGGAACACAGTTTTTATTTTAGGTGTTTCCCAATTCCTTTATCTTCTGAGTCATAAATTCCTCTGACGCTAATGAGGGAGATAGCAGTATTATTTTCTCTGAATGAGGTATGTATCACATTTTCTAGCTTGATAATATTCCACCTGACTACAGAGAGTTGAATGAAAGAGGCTGCTAGGGAAAAACCAAGCTAGAAACAAAACAACGACAGAGATGAGCTATCTCCAGAGAAATGCCAAGTGACAGGGAAGAAGACAAGGAGCTAATAACTGTGGGCACCTGCTTGTCTCCGCTCAGGCTAACAGATGTATTTTACCCGGACAAAGCCTCAGAGGAAAAAAAAAAAATTGTTTAGAAAATAAATAAATCCCTGGCTAATGAAGAGTGGTGTGAGGAGTATTTAGTTGTAAGAGAATGCCGCAGGGAGGCAGTGAAAATAGGAGAAGTAGCAACTGCCTATGTTTCCTAGGCTAAGAAAGGGGTGTCCACTCTGAAAAAAAAAGTTCAGAAAACTCACAGGAATAAGCCAGATTCAGAAAAAAGGTCTTCTGTTGTTTTATCTTCCTTCTCAGAATTCTGTATACTCTGCAATGAATAAATAACGCTCTGTTTTGAAGAAGCGGCCTTGCAGGTGCCAAGTATCGCTGGATTTGCTGGTTTTTCACAGGTGAGAAGCAGGGCTGTAGCCCAGTGATCTAGTCTAGGGACTGTGCAGTTGTATCTAAAAAGGGGTTGTGAAACCTCTCACTAGCATGATGCATTTGATAAAATACAGCTCACTGTAACAGTGACAGCTGCAGTTCGGACTGCTGAAAGTTGCACTCTTTTGCTTCCCTCAGATTCAGTTGCGGACCCGAGAGAAACAAACGCCATGTATGCTGGGTGCAGCAGGGTCTTATGGGGTTTTTTTAACTGTGAAAATTGCCAGGAAACACGTGAGTATCAGAAAAACAGAGAAGCAGCAAAAACAATGGCTCAGTATCTCACCTGCTTTGGAAATAACTGAAGAACTCATCCTGGAGATTTGGAGCCCTGGAAGATGAAAGATATTTTAATGAGAGTTCATTAAGGCTGTGAATGTTCGTTGACTTGATAAGCACTTTCACTTCTAAATAATTATTGAAGTCCACCGCAAATCAGTAATAACCAAAAGTGGCTGCTGAGTTAGTGCCATCTATAGCCTAGAAGATACATATACATCATAGGGGCCTTTTCTACACTTACATATTGAAAGCCTCAGCAATAAAATTATGATTAAAAGCAGAGAATAGTAATATATGGTTCTTAAATATATTCTCGCAACAGAAAAAGCAAGGTGTTTCAGAAGGATGAAGTGCTGAAGCTTCCTCTGTTACAAAATCCATCACACAAATTCTGTGACTAGAGAATATTTATATAACTTTGATTCTCAACCTGGCAGGTCACATAAACACCGAATTCCCTTCTAAAAAGTGTGTATATATATATATATACACACGTATATATATACATATATATATAAAATGACTACACACAAACGCAACTTAACTGTGTTGTTTTCTTTTCCCCATTTAATTGTTGCAGTATTGAGCCATATTTATTGACTTATATTTCTTCTAAGTATGCATCATACAAGTAACTTACAATTTACTCTGAGTTATTAATTCCCCTTGGCAAGTCGAAATTTTAAATAAAATGGCCTAGAATATATGATCATGATGAATTGAAACAAATTAGATGTATTACTCTATGTAGGAGTCAGTATTGACCTATTCTAAAATGCATTATTGGACCAATTTTAAAGCAGAAGAATCACAGCCATTGATTAGCAGCTGTTGGAATGTATCTTACACCAATACGTAAGTGTATTTTTGACAGTTTTCAGTATGCTGTTACAAGAATTAATCTGCAGCTTAAATTTTGCTCCTCCCTCCACTCCATCTAGCTTTAATATGTTTATCTGTTAATATCAAGGTGTAAAGAGGCAAATTCTCTGGACTCGATCCTACTGTCAGTGCTGCTGGTGTAAATCACTTAGAAGGAGCTGGAATTATTCAAGATTCACACTGGCTAATCAAGAGACGATGATCGTCCTTTGTGCTTCCTTCCAGAAGGGACTCCACTGTATTGGATAAGATTCCCTTGCAGTGATATACTTCAGAAATAACTTCAAAAAGTCAAGCAAAAAGCAGGAGGAAAGCTGATTATTTTCTCACTGCTCAGCTACATCTGCTCTGCAGTCTATACGATATGTGGGACCATCCACATTAACAAGAGACTCTTGGAAAATCTTCAGCCCACAAAGCTAATCAAAACGTAACAAATAATCAAAACCAATATTTGAGAGAGACTTTGTTTTCTCAGTATCAGGAATAAAAGAATTCAGAATATTCTTCAGCAAAATGCAAGGCAACAACAACCACTGTCATTAATCTCTATGCAGTTGAATTAATGGCCCTTTGTATGTACTTATAGTCTCTAATAAGCACACAATAATTTCTGTCAGTTTCTATCTAATTTTTATCAGTTAAAGAGCAAAGGTTGCTTTGCTCATAAGGGTAAAATAGAAGTAAATTCTTTGGTTAAAGATTAAAAGGCATCTGTGTTAGAACAACATGAATACAGGCATAACACTTAAATACACTGGATTTGGTTTTAATTTGAAGCTTTTTAAATACAAATAAAATCTCTGTGTGTGTACATACTCATTTCAAATATGCAATAAAAGGCATTTATCACCTAGAATGAATTGTATTTGTCATTTGGTACAAAGCCCCTTCCAGAGAAACTGTTGAATTTTCGCAGAAGCTCCTGTACTTCTCATTGCTTCTGTATTATTTCAATCAGCAATGGATATACATCTTTGTTAGCCTAATTTGGGGGCCTACAGAGCAGGAAGAAGGAAAGCACAAAGGAACACACTTGACATATTGGTCTATTTGCTACCTCTTTTAAGCTCAATGCATACTAATGAAAGTGATCCAAACTATTCTTCTCCACTCCTCACTTAACAAGCATAATAATAAATGAATATTTAAACTGGCTGCAAATATATTAAGTGGAAACAAATAGGTTTCATTTGTAACAAGTGCACACAGGTTAATTAACAAGAAGGAGCTTTTGTGTTGAAACAAGGCTCCCTGATGCTGTACATGCAGGTGCCGTTAAGGGCCAATTGAGCTCTATAGGATAATTATGAAGTACCATTGTGCTCTACCGTTTGTTAACAAAGTGCTGCCTGCAATTTGCCTAAACCTATAAACCATCATCTGTGATCCTCAGCAGCAATTAAGTGACAAACATCTTCTCATCGGAGACTTGGGAAAACAAAAGAGACATGATAGCATTTAAGGAGCCAGATGGATATTTCAGAATGTCAGCCCTGACAGCCTCCCTTTCAACAACAAAATATAAAACAGGAGCCTGTTTGGTACCATGCTGAGGGGGAAAAGTCACATCCAAATTATTAAGAGGAGGGCAGCGTTAATAATCACAGGAATGCTCATTTGAACAGCTCTTAGTGGGAAATACTTGGACTAGCAAATCAGAGGAAAATAAAACCCTCTCCCCTCTCAAAACAGCTGTAACTGCAGCTCTGTTGAGTCTGGGTAGGGTTCTGTTTTTTTTTTTCCTTTTAATTCTTCCTTCTGATGTCTTATCTTCACAGAAGATTAGTTTCTTCCTGTGAATAAAAGTGTAAAAATTCTTTTTTTTCTAAGAAGAGGACAAACCAACAGACAGAATTTTCTCCAGGGCATAAGTTACTAATTAGTTCTGCAAAAATAGCCTATATTAGGAAAAATGATAGGTCAGCACAAAGAGGCATTTTAAAACAAGAAATCTACTCCTACTGTAAAATAATTGATCTAGAAGTTTTGAGGATGTAATCTTTAAAATGCTTCTGTAAGCTCAGCAATAATTCCAGAAGCTATAAACTTCATAAAGGTTCAGTTGAATTAGTTCAATTAATTGCCTGGTTGAGAGACCCTCCAAAACTTGTGGAAGCTCTTGTTTTCACAGATAAGGATCTTCTGGGCATTTTGTTGCCTACATTAAATGATGTTGCCTAGCTGATCTGTGTAATTGGTAGAGCTAAAAGGCTATTCAGTAACACGAAAAAGAAAAAATTATAAATATATGAGTTTCACTAGCTAGTCTACTTTTTTTTTTTTTTTCCCCCTATTGCCAAAACAACAGCATTTACAAATGTTTTCAGTAACCATTTTGAAGCTACAGCTGAGTGTGTTTTAATATACCATCAGGTCAACAGCTCTCTTGAAAAGAAAAATCAACCCAGGGCCAAACAGTCAGACAGGCCTAATTAAATACTTCAGGAGTAGGAGAAGGGCTCAGATAACTACAGCTGACTTGACCCTTTTCTTTGTACTTCACTGGGTTCCCATATACCTTTGCCACTTTCCTCTGGATTTGTGTTTTTATGAATTATTTAAAAACGGCAACTTCAGATCTACAATTAGTTTTCAAGGAAACAGATGTGAGAAAATAATCACAACTTAAACAGCTTAAAAACTGCTCTGATCTTTACAGAATGCAAAACGCCAGGTTTCCAGGCCCACAGAATTCATCACTTGGCAAAAGTGTCTTTAGTCCCTGCGTGCTTTCTGGCCTTTTCTTGTGGTGCTGTCAAATGTCATGGATCAGCTGGAAATCTAAAAATCATGACAGGGTATTTTTTTCTTTAATGTGAAAAAAAAAAAAGTGAATTATTTCAATTTTCAGAAAAAAAAATGAGATAAACCAAAGAAATTCCATGTAGGCATGCTTTAGCTTTGTATAGCATTGCACTGTGTTAGTTCACTTACGACGGAAAACTGATGATAAAGTATTTTGTCATGCTGGTGATTTTATATTTGTTCATCACTGTGTATTTTTTTAACTGTAACAAATACAGGACTGACTAAATCTAGAGTACTGAGTTCTTTTGCTACCTCCAGTGGCATCCCCATTGACCCAAGATTCACGAGTTGATTTTTCCTTTTCCTCATGAAAAGTTTTCTCCTTTACCTTAAGAGAAGTTCTGCACAATGCTTGAAGATGCATACTGCATCTTGTCTTTAGGCAGACTGATGAAGGCCTGCACCACGAACATCACTGGGTGGCCTTCCATCAGTTCCAGTAACCATGCACCACCACCTAACTCACCTGGCACAGTAAGGCTTTGAACTTTTGTTTAGGTACACTTGGACTTCAAAGTATGTACAGATAAAAATGCCAGTCCCATGTACAAGGAGAGATGTACCAATGGAAGTGAAAGGTGGAGCCATTCGCACCACCCTGAGAGTCAAGCAATGTCTGAGACTGCATCCTGGGGAAAGCAGAAACTAAATCCTTGAAAAAAAATATTTAATATATTTTACTTTTATCTTTTGTGGAGACCAGGACTTTGCTGCTAATGTAAGATGCAGGTAGGTGTCATTTTGCCACTAAAATATCAGAACAAAGAATGTGAGTTTGAGTGAACACATCTGATCTAATTATTCACTTTATGAGTAGAATCGACACTTCATATCCCTGTGTTTATCTTTTTATCCTTTGCATTTAATTCTGATAATGTATTCTTAAAAATGGGCACACTATGGTTCATGATACTGGTGGGTTTAAGATAACTATGGACCTCTAAATCACTTCAGGGCAAGTCTGCAAAGACTGATTCTGTACTCAAAATGATCACAGAGGCATATTTGCAGGGAAGTTCTGACTGCTGTTAGGATTCTTCATCTTAAATGACCTCGGAGACTGGCTCTTATTTCGAGCAAATTCTAGGCAAATCTTCAAATGGCCTGACTTTGTATTAATGCAAGGCTGACCTCTAAATAAAATTTAGGATAGCATACATCTATGCAACAATCTCCAGTTACCTCGGCAAGCCTCTCTACCTTGGCTAAGGATATACAAAAACTGCATAACACTGAGTTACCATCATTCATATGTAATCATCTCTGTTATCAAACTATTTACAATTTGATATCTTATCTACTGGACTGTTTTTTTTCCCGAGCAGGAAATGTATTTTTGTGTGCATATTTCACCTTAATTGTGATAAGTACTAGATTTATTCCGTCATGGATATATTTTCTGGAACAATGGCTGAAAGAGTCATTCATGACTATGTGGTTCAGTGATAACAATTTTAAAAATCTAATGAAAGTGATAAATGTGTTATTTAAACATCTTTTCACTATTTAGTTTGCTACTCAAATAATTCATTAATTTCCAGTTATGCAAATTCCATTCTGTATTTACAGGATTTTTTTCAACGGAAAAGAAATTTTAAAAATACCTACCATTATTGTTTTATTCTCCACTGGCTAGACCTTTTAGAATATTATATCGTGTTAATTTATAAACACATGGATTGTCATAGCCTATATAAAATAACTTTCAACACTGTGAAAGAAAAATACTGCTTACAACTAGAGGCTTTTAACCTAATTAGCATAACTAAGCATAAAAAATAAATGATCAGAGACTATAACATGAAAAATAATTGAAAACAATGGCTATGTTTCAGAACTGTACAAATCAGACCAATGGTTTGTCTTACATTATTAAGGTCCGAAGAAGAAGGATGGTAAATAAATGGGAAATAAGTACTGTAAAGATGTGTTTTGGGAACTTACACTGAGAGTATGCAATCCAAATTACCCAAGTGGATTTAAATATTTGAGTTTTATTTAGATCTCCTGCCTGTATTGGCTCAGAGGAGAGTTAATAACAATCCATTCACACAGTCCTTACCCATAAGAGCAGAGGGCTGAAGGCAGCAGTTCTAGAAAGCGATGTAGAAGTCAATTAATGGTAACACACATAGGTACAGTGTTTCCCTAGGGGGTCTTAACTTATCTCAAAAAGCAGCGATGATAGCAGAAAACGTGATCAAGACCAACAGAGGAACTTTTTTAAACTGACTGGTTGATTTAAGCATAAGAATAGGTAGAATTTGAGGAGCCTGAAGCATGAAAAAAAGGAAATCAAGAGAAAGGAAGATCCATAGGGCTTTCTGTTGTAGATCTGATCTGGCTTCTGTTTGAAAGGATGCATAAAGAATCTCCCCTGCCTCCTGTAATCCACCAGACTGAAATCAGAAGAAGGAATATTTGTCCCTAAGAAGTTTTTCAAATAATTTAACCTTAGAATTTCTGCTTTGGAAAGGAAAACTGTACTACAGTCTACTGTGTCTTACAGTTACTTAGCATAACACGTAATTCAAACTGATGTGATGGTTTAAAATACTTTGTTCTGGGGAAAAAAAAAAAAAAAGCACATTTATTTCTAGGAAAAAAATATATCATCTGTTCTTTCCTGCTGTTTCTATCAAACAATACTTACTAGCTGACTTAGAGAATAGTTATGGAAAACAGGCAGCTAAGATGAAATTTACTCAACTTGGAATTTGAGGAGAATTATGTATTTACCAGCTATCAGTGGAGCAGGATTGCCATGTTATGCAGAGTCATAGGAAAATCTTCCAGTTTAGTTAACTTGAATATAAGAAACAGATGCTATGGCAACGTTCAGCTGATTAAGATTCCCAAATTTAAGAATTCCATGGAAATTAGCAATATAACAGTGGAATTAAAAAAAAAATTAAAAAAAAAATCCCATTTCTCTGTCCCTCTTAAAAAGTGTAATGCTTTACTATCTGCTCTGTCACAGTGATACAAGGCATTTGGTCAGAAGTGGTCACTAAAGGACATTTATGAAGAGGAAAGCAAGAGTATAGCACTTGTGGAAAATCTTTTCATGCCTGCAAAGCAACTTTTGCAAAAACTGTTGGTTAGTGGATCGGTCTACAAACACAAGGAGCTGTCATCTGTGTGACGACCAGAAGGTGGCATAATCTCTACATTGATTGAGGCCTGTCAGCTCGGCTACGGAGCACAAAAGGCAGCTTTATTGGCAAGCGAAGATGTCACCGGTGTTCTCGGGTTACAGAAGATCAGGCCTGCCGTTCGTGCCGGTCACGGTTCTGTCTTTTCTGGTGGTTCCTCGTTACATCGTCATGAAAGTCACTTGCTGGCTTCGTGCAGCTTTGTCAGCACCATATATTTGGGTTGCAGTATTAATGCTTGTATGTACTGTGTCATTTTTTCCTTACTTTCTGGTACCTAGGTTAGTGATTTTATTTTTTTTTCTCCCAGAGGAAAACAATCAACATTGTCTTTCATTGCTGAAAGGGTCATGCTGTCTTTTAGTCATTATGGACCTGCTCCTGGACCTCTGAAGTCAGTCGGAATTTTACATAACTGCCCTCTAAGTGGCTAGATGCAGTCTTAGAGCCACTCGCTGTCAGTTTATTCCATTTTGTGTACTTCAAACACGGGGAAATTTTGTGAGGGAGCTGCTGTGCTATCTGTTGTATATAGATTATGCTAAACTAAGAGGTCCTACTTCAGAGTAACACAGCCATTACCTTTCTCAGGTCTCAAGTATTCCCAGAAAATATCAGGACTGATTCACAAAACTCACCATCAGTTGCGTTTGCCTGTTTCCCTGATCTCTTCCTGCACTGGCTGGGGTGTAAGAACGCATCCATAGCTCACTCTTCACTTATCTTTGTAAGTTTTGCATGAAGAGTGCTGTTTAAAACTAAATTTAGTTGACTGCTCGATGACCCAGTCTATTTCCTACAGAAATAGGGATCTTTTAATTTACCATTAAATCACCTTTCAGTGAAATATTGTATTAACTCCATGTAACAGAAACTTAACGCAGGGAATGGCTACTTGATTTTGTCTGTGAATTTGATTTCTGTAACTACACTTCTGTGATTTGATAAGTGTGCATGCTTTGCTACAGCACTTTTAAAAGGAATGAAAATGCAACATGATAATGCAGTTGCAGAGTTAATCTACAGCAAAGGGAGTTGGGAATATTCCTCTAGATTTATTTTTTTTTTAAAAATAGTCCATTAAAAGCACTAGGGAGATGACTATTTGAGTTTCAGCTATTTTATTTTTTTTTTTCCCCAGGTGTTAGTATGTCTGCTTCTCAACAGGAGAAGCTTCTGAGCCTTTCATTGGCACATATGCTTTCAGTCTGACTGTTGGCACAGCCCTGGCCTGCATGAAAGTAGGCAAGGGGTCTCATGCATGTGGGGACAGAGAAGAAACAGCAGAAGGGGTGAAGCTCAGGGACACAGTGTTGCTTTGCAGCCTCCCTAGTTCCAAGATAAGACCTTCATAGGTGCTGCTGGAGGACTTCCCTACACTGAGTTCAGCACAGGACCAAGTCTTGGGCTGAAATGCCTTCAAATACAGGAAAAAAATTGTGATTGACTGTTGCTGTTCATCACAACAGGAGAAAGTTATCAAAGAGGTTATAGAAGAACATCTTTTTTGTTATTTCTCTGCTCAGCTAGCAGGTAGCACAAGTAACGATTAATATTGCTACTAACTGCTACTATTAGTATTGCTGTTAGTTATATGCAGAGACTAGACACAGATCAAGACCCCTATCATAGACAGTAATCAAACAGAGAGTGATTGAAAGGCTTTGTACTGGAAATGTGAATCACATTTCACCAGTTCTTGGGCTGCCCTGAATCTTCTAGTTTTGTTTAGCAACATGGGAAACTAAAGTCTCCTCTAAAAACAAAACAAAACAAACATGAACTGTTTAATATATGTTTCTGAGAATTTCTAGCATGGTTTTCTTTTCTGCAGCTGTAAAAAGTAGGGGGGAAGCAAATGAATTAGAGTCTTTGTGACTGTTTTTTCATTTTGCTGAACTAAAAACATATGGCTTGATTTTAAATTTAAATGCTGAAATTCTAGTTAACATATCTGTCAAATTAGCTGGCTGTATTTTAACCACCTCTGCTAATGGAATGATGTACTAAAAGTTCAGAAGAAATTACTTCTAGTAATTATTACTTCTAGTACTCATATAGTCTCAAATACAAAACTAACAAGATTAATAAAACTTAATCTTGGAAAGAAAAACAGGTGAAAACACAGATGATTTACTTTGGATCTTTAATTCGATTGAAGCACTCATAATCAGGTACAGATATTGACCTAAGGTATTTAAAAATTTTCTTACAAAATTGTTCTACACACTTATTTTCACAGCTACTGGATCTATTAGAGATCTAAAAAAAAAAAAAAAAGGTAAATATAAGTTGATTGTAAATATGCAAAAATCAATCTGAATTTTTTGTTTTGAAATCATAATGTAAGAGCCCAAGTGAGTTATGCACTTTCAGACCTCTGTCTCACTGACTTAATTTGGCAAAATCTTAACATTTATACCCTGTAAAGTTGTGGGGTTTTTTCCCTTCTCTACAGCCTGTTGAGAGGGACTGTTTAACAGTATAAGGCACTAAGTCAGATATTCAGCTTTATCTTCATCTCTGCTTGGCTTAATTGGAGTAAAGTCCCATTTTTTTTTCCCTATAAGCCCTCAAGCAACTTCTTGTGGAAAACATCTCTTGTCCTTTGTGAATAAATCTTGAGGGTTCAAACTGTGAAGTGAAAAGAGTTGGACATTTTTTATTAAAAAGAAAAAAAAAAAGGAGATAAGAAACCAAATTAACTAAATGAAGTTGAGGAATGAACTGAACTGAGTTTTTCCTGTCTCTGTCCCTTGGAAAATCAAGGTTCCTTCTTTCCCTTTAGTTTTAATACAAAATTCAAACTGCTGCTGAGAAATATCTTCATTGAAGTTATTGGACAAAAATTTCTGTGAAATGTTTGGGCTTCAGTGGAACAGGTTTTAAAAATGTTTCAATAAATTAATATCAGGATTGAGAATGTCTTGCAGTAGCTTCTCCAAATTCACTGCAATCCGTGTTGCTAGCATTTAATTGTCAGCTATGCAGATGTGTAACTCTGGGCTCACAGGCAAACTTCTGGCTATGTAGATGTTATTTTGTCTTTACTGATACAAAATGAACTAGATTCTTAACCTAATAAGATGTAAAATTACATCAATATTGACAGGTCTCTCTCCTTTTCTACCCTACTCTTTATGTCTGACCAGAAGCATGAGAGTGATGAAGATCTTGATAGCGGATGAAGTTTTGCTTAACATCTGATGCTGGGCCAATGAAATTCAGACTGAGTTCTCAGACTGCATTTGTCTGGACCATAAGAGTGTATGACTATGGAAGCTGGAAGAGACCTGAGGAGTTCATCAGGTCCAATCACTTGCATAGAGGCAGGATTAAGTATGCCAAGGAAGAATTACTTTTTAAAATTACTATTTTGCCTTTTCTTTTTGTCTTCAGATTTATGGGCAAGATCCCCATGCATTGCAAAGTTAAGCTAATTTTAAGCCTCACCAGGTACTCTTTCTGAGGCTGTCTCCTCAGAATTGTCTAGCCAGTTTTTCAAGCTGTGCTGTCCATTAGTTTTCTCACTAGAAATTTTATTTTGTATGTATTCATACACTGTGCAATTAGTATAATTTCATAATCTCCAGTTTAATTAATACAATTTAACATAATTAAGAATAAGAACAATCAATACAGGAAATAATTGCTCCTTGAAAATGTATAGTTGCCAAACAACTTGCTCCTATAAAGCTGGAGTTAATACATTATCCTAACAAAGAAATTATTGGGCTATGCTGAGCCAATGAAGCAATAATCCTCATGTAATGGATGAAGTCTCGTACCTCTGGACCAGCTGAAAACCAGCCAGAGATGTGCTTTCTCTTCCTTCTACTGCCTCCTCTAAATCTGAATCTGAAGACTGCTAGGATCATCCTTAACCGTTTGCTGCTGCTGGGACAAAGGAGGCAGACAGTCACTTGAAAAACTCAGACCAAAACCAACTGGAAATCCCCTGCACGTGGCACATGGCTTAGCAAGCAGATCACCACCTGGCACAGAAGCTGGCGTTTCTGAGCAGTTTTGAAGGTTGCTCTGTATCAAGTGCATTGCAGCAGTCATATCAGGAGGTACCAAAAGCACAGATCCTCTGGGACTGCTCATCAAGATAGGAAAGTTCCTATTATCTGGCTGCCTGGGGCAACCAAAACCCCACTTAATTACTGCCCTTCAGACAAGGTGGAGACCTGCATTTAAAAGCTGTGTGTGTACTGAGTGAGCAGCACATAAAGCTGAAATGGAAAACTGGCTCCCTGCCTCAGAGTTTCCAAGTACATGTCCTTGAAGAGCAGAAAACTAGCGGGGGAGGCTGCCATCCTGACTGCTATTTTCCGAATTTTGTCTGCTCGGTGCAGACAGTCAGTCACCATTGAGATGCCATTTCAGAAAGTGGGGATATGGCTAGCTCCTCAAAAAGTGAGCCATTCATATCTTTCTTTCTAACAACAAATCTCTGTCCCGTAATGGTTTTGAACAAGGCACAATGCTTCTTTTTCTCCTAGGCCATTATAATTCTATACCTATGACCTGATCTCATGGCAAAATATTCCAACCTGGCACTAGGCAGTCTGTGCCAGGCTTAAGTAAAGAACCTACAATTTGATGGCATGTTGTCAATCAATAAGGAATGCCAAATTCTTGTCAGTACAACAGCATTATTTGCAAGGAGACTTAATTTTGGCTCGTACATGTGCCTTATACTCAATAGTACCAATGTCCTTTTCAATTAATAAGAAAATGCCAGTTCTCATAATGTGTTTTTACACACCAAATGAAAGGCTATTCTTTTAGCACTGCCGTACCACGTCGACTGTATAACTATAATTTCCCATATTGCTGCTCCTTCATAGATGTACATATTATACAACGAAAAAGAAAACAGGATGATTCTGAGATCCCTGTTGTGTTTTTTTCCTTCCCAGCCCCCTGCACCTCCATTGCAGACTGGAGAAGGTCTGGAGTTATGGGTAGAACCATGCAAATTAACTCAGGTCAAGGGGTAAGAACAAGCTCACTTATACTCAGAAAATTCTCATCTGCCAACACTCTTCCTTATTCCTTTGTTTCTTTAGGAAAACAACACCATATTTGGATTTAGTGCTTGATAATCACCTCCATCCCTCCTTGACCACAAGGCTCCTCTTTAAAACAGTGTTAGTTTCCAAATGGTTGGTTTTGCTCTGCATTGTACAGAGACGTCTCTGGTTTTCTACTGTAGTCTGACACAAACGCTCTTCATCCTCAGAGCTGCAGCTATGAGGCTTAACATCTTGCTGTGGGCACATAAGGCTATATGTAATGATGGCAATCGGTAATGCTGAATTTTGAAACTTGAGTGACACCACTATGAATCTAGAAAAAAAATTAAAGAGAATAGGGCATCCATCTAGGTACAGTATGGTTACATTGTCCACTTCCTCTTTGTTAATTTAGACATTGTCTTAAATTATTAAAGCTAATCTCTCTTTTCTCTCATGAAACAATGACTTTTGTGTAATACTGCTGACTTTCACATTAACATTTTCAATGGTTCACAGTTGGTTTTAGGAGGAAAGGCTTTAACTGAGACAAAGTACAAGAAGATACCCATCAGACAAACTGTCTTTACACTGGAATGGGAGCATTCAAACATATACAACAAACAGACATATAAATTAATTTCAGGAACAGAAATTATGATGTATAATTTCTTCTGAGAAATTCAGAAACCACAATTATTATGTATGTTGTGCAGAACTCCACATAAATATAAGAAGTGATGTTTTGGAAAAGATGTTTTGATGTATTATAAAGTGGGATTCGCATTTTTACAATGCTTCCAGCATCCAAGCTTTGCAAAACAGCTCTTCTTGGGCAATAAAAAACAAACATTCCCTCCTCCTGAATAATTAGTGACATTTGAAAGTGAAGATGAGATGTCAAACCTGCTCTGTTCTTTGAGAAGATTATAGGAAGACATTCATTTATCTCCCAAATACACAGTTGGTTTTCTGTGCAATTCGAGATTGCAGTGATATTGCTTTAGTTATCCCCTACAAACTAGCATTAATTATTCCTCACTCTACTGATTTAACATTGCTTCTCCACGTGTACCACAAAAAGGACAAGCACAGAGGGATTTTACTCTGTCTCAGTTCCACCCCTGTAATACATGCAACTCCTTACTGCATGTGCCTACTCCTTGATTTAAATGCTTCTTTTCTTCTCTGTTAAGAAGCACAGGAACAAAAAGTCTAAGGTAGTTAGTGTTTTCTAAGGTGGTTTGTATTTTCAACTCAGCATGTCAGCAGCTGAAAGTACACACTGTGGCCTCAGTCCAGCAAAGCACGAGGACAGATGTGCAGGGAAAGCAGACAGGTTCATCTTGCATATGATTACCTCTATGCTTGCACTTACGCAGGCTCTCAAAGGCTTTAGTAGAGTACAACTATCAGCAGCAGACAATGCATATGTTAGATGTGTCCACATTTTTTGTTTGTAATGAACATAGGCTATGAGAAAACCACATCCTCATTTTTCAGCATTCAAAGAGCATGTACTACCATCTTCTTCTGATATCAAAGTACCAAAGAAGAACAGGGAGGAGAAATTTGAAAAGAAAGACTTTTACAATAGCTAGAAATAATTCTAGTTATACCTAACAAGGAATGAGATAAGTGTCTCTGGGAAGAACTTATTTCACTTAATATCACAGAAAAAGAGCAAAAGAAAAGAAATACAGAGTAGTTCTTCAAAATATGTGTCAGTTTTTATTTTCCTAAACATAAATGATTTAGCAGAAGTTATACTAACCAAAACACATGTGTCTGCTGTAAGGGGTGATTCTCTTTCCTTCCAGCTACAGCTTTCACTGACTGCAGGTCTGGGATTCACCTCACCAGACGTGGACTGCTGTAAACCAAACCTCCTAGGACCCTGTCGTGGATCCTCTTAATAATCCTGTATTAATAAGATTTCTCTGCTCTTTATACAGATATACACAGTAGCACAGATAAACTGCAGTTTAGAAGTACATATTTCCTTCCATTGATGTACTCATATGTAGGTATCCACTATAGGCATCTATACATTAAATGAATTAAGTGATTTCAGTTTATTAGTCTGACAAAAATTGTTCAGATTTATTTCTTTTTTCATCAAAAACCATTGTGTGCTTATCTATTTTTTCTGAAGAGTGACACAACTATACCAAAGCTGGGTTGTTTGTAGTCTTTTGATTCAATTCATTGTAGGTAACAATGTAGGTAATAAAACTTAAAATCACCGCAAGTCTCAGAAATCAGTTATAACTATAGGACATACAAAGAATATATAATAGTCTGACAAAAGACAGATGATTTATTGTATTTCCTTGAGATATTGATAACCTTTTACTCATCAATAATGAGTGGGAGAAATGATGTATTCAGAGAATGACTCTATGTTCTGTTTATGCAACAGTGTTTGATGATGAATGTGTTGCAAGGAGGAGCAGCGGGGCATTCATAGCTAGGGAAGTTTCTCTGAAGGACTTTGCGGTCAGTAGGAGTTAATAATACCACCGCACACATTTTTTTTAGCCTAATCTCTTCTGATTTTCTTCTCTAGAATAGGTTTAAATATTTGGCTGCTAGTGACTGACAAGTAAACCCCACTGAAGTTCTATGAAACTTTAGAAATGGATCAGCAGGGCAGTAGTGTCTGGGGTAGGTGAAAATGTGTTTAGCTTTGAAAGACACTTGTATTTCGGTTCTGTGCATTCATTTCTTCCCTTGTCCTGGGCTATGTAATTAGAACTACCAATCGGAAAGAGCAAGAAGAATTTCTGGTGAGGGTAAGAACTAGTAACCATAAAATTTATTTTGAATACAAATTTTAATTAATGAGGAAATAGTCAATCAACATAAAATGATCTATCCCTGCTGCTTTCTATGATCTTGTTTCAACAGAGCACTTGCATTCATGCTTGGGATCCTCTTGGAGCATAATTCCTTAACTAAAGACAGACCCTTTTATCTGAAGTGTCATCTTATGTTCTGGTTAACATAAGCACAGTATCACATAATTCCTGTTGTAGAAATAGCTAAAAGAAAAAAAAAACAACAAACCAACAAACCCAACCAAAACAAACAACTAACCTAGCATAAAACCCCTAATTTAATAGGAATGAAGCAATTTTAGAGTGAGAGGTGTAGAGGTGTGGAAACAATCCCATACAACAAGCCGCCTTTAGAAATTAAAATCTGAACACTATACGGAAGTGCCCATAATAATATCAACTGTCTATGAGAGAAGAGAAATTGTATGTCTGGTACTGTGACTGAGTAGAAATATGAGTGATTTTAATAACATGCATGTATGTACTACTTCTGCTGCCCACAGATCACACAGTACTTGAGAAGTACATCTGATTTGAGACTCAGGACACTTAACTCTCAGCAAACAAGAGTCTATAACCATGTACTTCTCACAGTTGAGGTGTAACAGATAAAATCCTTCAGCTGTGTATGCTTCAAGTCAGGCAGTCTCTCAGATGAGGACAATTAGGTGGTTTGATTTTACAAGGATCTAATACTTTCACTTAGACCTAGGTACTATGCCAAGGACCCATCACAAACAAGCTTGAGAAAGAACTGCACCCCCAGGCACTGTTATTCATGAGGGAAAAAACTGTCATTTTTCAGACTTTATACATGTAACATTACATTCTTTTTACAACTTTTTGTGGCTTGTAAAAGAGGGACAGTGAGAAAATATTTCAGTTTTGAAATAGTAGGAATGAGCGAGCTAAGAAATGAGGAGAGACAAAAATATTGAACATGCTTAATTTCTCCAGTCTCCCTAAAATGTGAAAATCTCCTTTGTGTGAATTTTAAGAACCAGTGCACTCTTTACTTATTTCAGCCAAACGATCTCATACAGAATTAAAAATAAATGAAAAGTTAGAAAAAAATGGAGCCCTAAAATCGCAGTGACTACAAATCACTAAGGGTTTATAATGACTTTCCTCTATTGTGGCTTGCAGCCTAGAAACAGGCTATACAGTAAGTGCTACTACTGTTAGCTAATGGAGATTCTTCTTTAGCTCAAGCGGTAGCGCTGTTGCTTTGGGATAGGAAGGTTGTGATGTCTTGCCTAAAGGGATATAAGTGTGGCAATTCAGGTCTCGAATGAGAAAAATTCTTCACATTGGTGCCCAATTAGTGATCCGATTCCTGGTGTTAAGTCTAATGCAATTTAGCACGCACCTGCTGAATGGCACGCATGCCAAATACTGACTGAATGGCTCTGGCTCTTTTTGTTCACAGAGTTGAATGTTTTGTTGCAAAGTAGGAAGTAGAGCAGAGGGGCAAGGGGTATTTGCAAACATTTGCGGGAATGAAATCTGCAGATTTGCCTCAGCAACATTTTGGAGCTGCTCACATTTGCTCTGCAGCAAATGGATATGGACATTCACTGAGAGCATGACCTGAGTATATAAAAGTTATACTAACAACAGGGTAATACCTTACTCTCCCAAGTGGAAACAATCTGACCTATTGACCTAAAAGACACCAAAAGAGACAGTTCCTGCCCTGACTTTACATTTTGAAATATAGAGAAGCGAGGGCCCCAGAGACACCTTTATTTTATTCTTATGATTCTGGATTTCTTGTGGACTTTGTGGAAGAAGTTCGGAAAGGATTTCAGTGAGAAATGGATCAAGGCTTTTGCAGTGTGCAGGCTTGGAGTGGGCTCACATGGTTTTCTAAGGGTAGCCACAGTTAATTCATTTAGATTAAAATAATTAAAAAGATGCCTGTCTAGGCCCTAAACTCCCTCACATATCATTAATAATACAATAAAATCCCAGAAGAATGAAAATAATCATACCAACAGGAACTCAGCCAAGCAGCATCCTACAGAGACTCCTTTCCAACCTTTTATCATTGTGGGAAACATACCTTCAGCCCTGTTAAAGAATGCTATTAAACAGGTGTCATTTGAAGACAACTGTAGAGGGCTATTTTGTGCTAAAAAGGGAGAGTGAGTCTTTAGAGTCTCAGGGACCCTCAGAAGGCCCCCAGTTGCCTCTCCATTGTGGAATAAGAGAGACTTCAATTCGGGCATCAACTGCTAACCAGAGATAACAACCCTAGTACACACAGAACATTTACATCCTATTCAAGCCAGTTTCACGTTATACAGACATGTCAATTTTTAACAAACATGTTAAGCTACAGAGGTCAGCTGACAACCATAAAACTACAGAGTGACAATTTAATTCTTTTAGTGAGAAACCCTATACAGAAAACTAGCTGCTACATTTTGCCTCTGAAGCTGTCTTAACTTTAGTCCTCAGATGCATTTAAAGTTTAGCAAGTGTAAACCAGACAGCAAAGAAAGCTCTCAGAGCATCATAAGCACAGATAATAATCTTAAGTGTATCAGTCAAAATAAAAAGTTAAAATCTCTTAGCTAGACACAGCTGACAAAAAAGGTTGGCAAGTTTGCTATACACACTGATTGTCAAAAATTAGTGGGGTATGCACCACACACTGAAATTTGGATCCTAAATGGAAGTAAGGGCACACCAAGCTCTCAAAAGGATTCTAATTGTTCCTTGTCCCTTCTCAAGTGCACCATCATTATCTGCATCTTATCTGATTTGGCAAAAAAATATCATGTGTTTTTAAATGAAATTACAGAGTATAGCAAAATAACCAAATGACTTATGAGATGTGCACCAATTCAAAATTAAGAACATGCACATTTATGTAGTCTTTTAGCAATAATTGTCTTATGAGAACAGATTTGGGTTAAAATTAGAGCATACGTTGCATTAATTATAGCATGCCCTTGTTGATTTAGGAAGTGCAGGTAAGAGTTGAGGCCTCTTCCAACTCTAATTTGTGGTCCAGCAGAAGGAATTCCAGGTTGGACATGGAAGTGTTTAAGGTGCTGCCTATGATCCAGCACCCTGAATGGCTCTGATGGCAGTTTTCTCCT
Source organism: Podargus strigoides (assembly GCA_028020825.1). Classification (NCBI taxonomy): domain Eukaryota; kingdom Metazoa; phylum Chordata; class Aves; order Caprimulgiformes; family Podargidae; genus Podargus; species Podargus strigoides. The sequence continues at coordinate 44,608,461 of CM051622.1, read as the reverse complement.
TGTCTGCAGTGAGGCCAGAATGCTACTTTTAAAGTTGAGGATTCCTCTCAGAAGACAAATGCACAAATGTTAGTAGCCTAAAAAGGAACAAAACTCTCAGAGCTCTTGCCATTCCACAATGAGACACAAAGGCTGGAGTTGACAGCAGTTCAAAGTGGAATAAGATTACTGTTTTTAACAGTAACTAATATAACAAATTACTAAGGGACTCATGAAATTAGAGAACAATGAAAGTCTTCGTTGCCTTCCTGGAAGACACATTTCATCAAAGTTACTAGGTTGGAATTTGTATGCGATGGATGAAATACAGTAGGCTGGGCCATGCAAGAATTCCAAGCTGATGATTTAATTTATTTGAATGATTTCTTGTGAACTTTAAACCAATGAAGAATGGCTGTATTATCTAACAATCTAATCTCTATGATCTAAATCATAAAATCTTTGATTTTAACACAACATTCTCACATAGTCAGATGCAACCTACACTTGTGTATTAGTTTTTAAACATCATTCAGTAGAACTCAAAACTTGCAAAAATATTAGCTCTTCATGTCATAACTGAGAATTTCTCATCTTTTGTGCCTCCATAAGTAAAGTCAACAATATCTGCCGTCCACCCTCTGCAATACAATTAGGACAAATAGTTTTGCTATTGCTTTTACTTGCTCACTGGTTTCCACATAAAACAGAAAAAGGCCATGTTAATTAGTTGCACAAAATTCAGCATGCTAACTCTGAGAAAAAAGCAACTTTTTATTTTAATTTCTGGACATCTTTTGATGAGCCACCCAGTACTGACTCAGCGGTGCTGGACTTTCACTTGGGGCCCAGAACTCTGCAGCTGCTCTAGCTCTGCATTTGCCTAGAGCAATGTGCCAGCTGTCTCTGACTGTATTACACCACAGTAATGCGAACAACTGGAAGCAATAATGTGTCTCCCCATTTGCCTAACAATACCAACATGAACAATAATTCAGAAGACTGAAGATTTGTGCTGTAATTTAATAAACCCCATGTACATTTCTACAATTGAGTATCACATCTGTGCAATGGATCCTAGAAGTGTAATATTCTTTTATAAGGGACCATTAACCAATCTTAAGTTTATAGATTTCCTTAAATCTTTTTCATCAGCTGTTAAACTACAGTAAAGAGAAAATTGCCTCTTATGAGACAAGGGATAGTAAAATACAAAGACTGTGATTAAACGTCAATCAATTAAGGATTATAATATAATAAAAATGCTGACTGATGATTAAAATGAGTACTTTCTGGCAGAATTTTATAAGCAATATTAAGAATTGTTTTAAAAAGTCAACAGAATAAACCCCACTTACCTCTTATTATGTAACAGGGACACTGCCTTAGATAAGTCTATTTAGAGAAGAGGAGAAAAAAGAATTTTTATTCTGACAAAAATTACCTAAGAAGCAGTTTGTTGTCAATCTTCACATTAAATAGGATACATTTCTTTCTGTCATTTATTTTATTATACCCTTGGCTCCTCTACTTTAAATCCATTTCTGAATGGAGTGAATAATGCTATATATTTTAGTTTCAGCTGGCATTTGGCAAGTTCATGCAACTAGGCTACATTTCATGAAAGCAGGTAACAGATCATGCAGTAAACAATATAAATAAGTGACACACAAAATATTATTTCATGTAACAGACCTAAGAGACTAGCTCAGCTGAGGGTGAGAGAGCAGTAAATGCCATGTTTGCATGTGTCCCTTTACTGAAGACGTTTTAGTGATCTTTCATGGAAAAATCCTGTGGAATTCAGGATTAGACTAAATAACTTCTACAGAAACTCTTACACAGAAAGAACACTAATAGCAAATAATAAGATTTTCTAGTTCATATGAAACATCTAGCAAAATGCTGTAGCAGGAATATAGTTTTCTATTAAATTCTACAGTCCATTTCAAGAGAGCAATAGAAATGTTTTCATTTTCATAAGGGAAACTCCATATAACATACATCTTGCCTAATATTCACTTCCTGTGCTCCTGCTCCCACACTGCTGAGTGGCTGTGGATAAAAACCACATTACCATGGTAGAGTCTTTTATCACAGAATCACAGAATGTTAGGGATTGGAAGGGACCTCAAAAGATCATCTAGTCCAATCCCCCTGCCAGAGCAGGAACACCTAGGTCAGGTCACACAGGAACACATCCAGGCGGGTTTTGAATGTCTCCAGAGAAGGAGACTCCACAACCTCTTTGGGCAGCCTGTGCCAGTGTTCTGTTACCCTCACTGTGAAGAAATTCTTCCTCACATTTATGTGGAACCTCCGATGTTCCAGCTTGCATCTGTTGCCCCTTGTCCTATCATTTACTTACTTTATGTTGTTTTGATTGGGATCTGGCTGCAGAGCTGGTTCAGGAAACCACCTTTAAAGAAGCAGATAGTGATACTGTAAATGTGTCTTTTCCTGAAACTTTTCTTCTATAAAATCCACTCCTCAGCCCTGCAATCCAATACTCTTAGGGTGCATGCAACTCAAATTTCAAATACTCATATATCTCTAGCCAGGTTGTGGGTGGCAATAGTACAATTTTAAGACAAAGAAAGACTTTTTTCCTTAGTTTCCTCAGTTTACTGTTCCTTATGCATTGTTATTTGAAATCATTTATCAAGTATGCCAAATGTGGTTGTTCATCCCAAGAAAAAAAAAAGAAATTTTTGTGACTCAAATTTAGAAGCAGGATGTACTAACTAGTTTCAATTACTCTTCCTTACAACACCATACATTCTTCAGAAAAAATTAGATACATTTACTTGTGAGAATAAGGAAATGTTGCTGTGATTTATTTTCATGCCACAGTAGGAAGGAAGTTTCAGTATGACCAAAGTCATAGACCAAATTCTACCTTTGCATTTTAGTCTCCTGTAGCAGATGCTGTCCTTATACTTCTCTCTTCTGAGCAGCTGAGGAGAATTATACTAGTTTAGTCTTATCTATATGCATCTACTGGAGTGCACCAGACTAGGAGTTCTAAGCAAGGTTAAAGACTTCAGATTTTTTTCATATTGGTCCTATGGTCACTGAGGCATAAAACCATGATTTGATTTGTTGCCTTACTTCCAATACATTGACACTATTCTTTACTTTAGGTCTCGTTGTCCTTTGCATCACCTTGACTGTGCAAAGAGATCTAGGCAGAAGTGAAAATCAAGCCCCAAATTGCTATTTGCCTGGTTTAGGACTTCAAATGAAATGAGGTCTACATATCTATGCAGAAAATAGACAGAAAAAAGAATTAAGATAGTACCAAAAGTCTGGAGAAATCAGTGGAATATACATGGCACAATGAAATAATTTTCAGCCAGCATTAATGTTGGGGTGTCCTGAAGAAGGTTTTCAGAAGCCTCTTGCCCTTGTCTAGTTATTCCAGAGAACAGTATCCTTCATGATACCATGGATCTGATTGACATTCCATTATGAATTAGGAAGACATTTTTCCAATTGAGCTAAACTAGCAAGAAATGTTGGGTTCCTAAGGCAACAAAACTGATGTGCATGTACTCGTCCCATGTCTGGCTTTGATAACTTTGCACAAATATTTAATCACTTTGGCAGCAATATAGAGGTCTCATATTTCTGTAAGTTTGGGCAGCTGAGCCCAAACCAAAGGGCTGTCATATATGGGTACACTGTCATGATATAGGTTGACAAACTCCGCTAGTTTCTCACATTTCTTACAACTTCAGGAAGGTGGACTGCAGTCAATGGCAAAAACTTTTTCCCAGATTAATATTAGATACCTTAAAATATTAGCTTGTAGCTGTTTGCAGGCTGTGAAAGACTGAAAGAGCTAATTTCCAGAAGAAAGTGACATGAATTCTGGAAAACGTATACTCAAGGTTGAATGTACCTTACAAAATGAGAATGAAAAATTAAATGTTTACATCCAAGTGTGTGTGTGAGCAGAGATTTCAATACAGCTGCCCAAACACAGATGCAGTATTACTATTTTGGATGCACCTGATGAGTATCTGAAACTACCACCTAAAGTTGGCAGATATTGAACAGGACCCACAGGAGAAACACATAGTCTGGGAAGTCATCTGGAGGCCAAGAGAGACATACTAGGGCATTTGTAAAGGCAGTAGACACCTATATGTTGGTAATTTAATAACCTTACTGAGCTTTTCAACTGATTTTACCTAAGTTTAAATCGAAGAGCTTCTTTAATTCCATTGACTGTACTGACTAAATTGCCATTGAGTAGGAACTTAGACACTTAGACAGACAGACACACAGACATCTACATTATAAACCCTAATTTTGGTGTTTTAATCTGTGAGCTGGACCGAATCCCTCAAGCATCTCCGTTTCCTAACTCTTTAAACAGAAGCCAGTCAAGTGATCAGCAATGAAGCAAAGACTGTCTACCCAAGTGGCAGAGTTATCCCATGGTGGATCCATTAAATGCTTGAAATGAGCAAAGGGGTTATTCAGTTAACAGCCCATCTAGCCTATTGTGACCATTTCTTGTGTGAGCAACTCCTGCTTCATGCTGTATCCAGACTGCATGTGTTCTACGTGGCAATACAGTAAAATGGGAACATCTTGTCTTCTAGATTTCTCTGCTCGTCACTGTCTACTCTTTCATCCCACCCTCCCAGGCTCCCCCTGCTATGTTTTGCTATATAACTACATGACACAATAGGCACAGAGAGGTTATAAGAAAGAAAGAAAAAGGCTTTCATTAATGGAAAATTTCTGGTGTGCAAGAACTGGGACCTGAACTCATGACAGTGGTATGAAACATGAGTAGACAGTTAACCGGTTAGAATCTGAGTAGGGATAGGGATTATCCAAAATTTCAAATTAATATATGATTTCAACTGTCTCAGAAAACCCACGCTTCATTTTTTGTCTAGCCTTTTACACAGAGAAATATGTTTTCTATTGGAGTATCACTACAGCCAATACTTGTATTTTAGTTCTTGTTTCACATTTTCTTATTTTTATCCTGAGTTGCCATAATGAAAATACTTTTCAAATACATTTACATGTGATCCTTGATTTCACATAAAAGTACATTTGAAAACACACACTGCATTTTGCTATTCTTAAGTAATTGAAAAAGTATAACAAATGGCTTTTTTTCCTCTCTTCAAAAATAAAATCTACAGAAGATAATTTTCTTTATGAGCCCAAGAACGTGTTAAGTAGACTAACACCTAAGGCACTGGAGATTTTTATTAGATTACAAAAAAAATACTTTCCTGGTTTCCACTTTGCTGTTGTTAATTAAGACACTGTTATGCATCTTTTCACTTGTTTTTTATAGGAAACTGTACTTTTCTGCTATTTCCCCTGCCCTGCTAACCCCTAAGACTGAGGCAAAACCCACTGACACTCTTTCTGGTTAACTCAAGCTATAGTGAAATACTTTCTTGGTGACTCGAACAAGTCTCAAAGGAAAACACAGTAAAGGAAATGTCAGGCATGCATCCTTTAATTTTTTTATTTCCTGAAATCTTGCAGTAGATCCTGAGCAACTCCACAGCACTGGCTACAGTGTAGGACCCTTAAATGAAACATCACAAGTGTTTAAAACCAAAAGCTGTGTGCTGGGAGGGGACAGAACCCTATTAAGGGCCAATACAATAAACGATCCAACAGTCTGATCACTGTTCTGATTTTTTAAATGTATTTTGAAAGGTCTTCTCAGTCTTGTTTTGGAACGGTAAATTGCATTGTTGTAAAACACACATGGATGGATGGCTGAAACTGTGGTCTGCATACACTAGGTGAAATGTATCTATTGACTTACAAGCTGGCTGCATGTGTCAAAATGCAATCCGGTATTTTTGTAATAATAGCTAGCAGTCATAGTTGTAAATTATTTATGGAGACTATTCAGTGCAAACAGGTTAGTGCACACATCCTCTTCAGCTTGACTGCCCTGGTTTTAGATCACTCAGACATTCAACTCCTTAGAGATCTGCTCTTATCATTGCAAACCCTAAAAAGGTACCAAAACTGCAGTCATTTCAGCAACTCAAAGCAGCTCAGCCATTTGCTAAAGTTCTACCTCAAGGTTCAGTGAATAAACACCATTTCAGACCACCTCTTTCACACCCACCCTGGCCCTGGCGATGTAAGTTAATATCAGACATGAAGAGAGATCGATCTCCAAAGCTAAGACTCCAGTGTGCTTCACTATCTTTGTGCAGAAATATGGAAGAATGTACGTAGCAAAGGCCACTGATGATCTTAACACAAAGTGACATTTCACTAATGCTGTGTTCCAGAAGATGGGAAAATGACAGCCACCCAATGAGTACTTCTAGTTAGACTTAAATGAGTACATCAGCCTATTGCAATGCTGTACACTGATTTTTCTAGGCACACAGCTATTGAATCTCATTGGTGTTTTGCCCTCATTAGTTCATTTCAAGCAGCTGCACCGACCCTACATAGAGGATTGGGGGTTACTGAATTTTATGTTTGAACAACACAGCACCAGACAGAACTAATCCATCATGTACAGAAATATCCCAGGACTTGACTGCTGTGACAGATATAGTATGTTGAAACATTTACTGTGTATTAGTGTCCCTCTAGGACAAGTTCATCTAGCAAGAGCTTTGTAGGAGCTACTTTTGCCACAAGACATTACTGATATTTCTGAACTTGTGATAGTGGTCCAATTTAGTTCTGCTCAGTCATTAATTTTCAAATGGAACAGAAGTTTAAAATACACTAATAGCACTGACCTCTACCAGTTCTGGGTGGATTTTCTTGTGGATAATTTTGGCAACCACCAGCTTCTGCCTCAGTCTCAGTAATTTCGATTTTGGCTTTGGATTTATCATCCATGACATTGGGCAAAGAGAAAATGCTTGCAGTCAAGGTTGCAAGGCAAGAAAAAGAGGACAGAAAACATTTGTAGAGACAACAGACATCATTTCTCTTCAGTCCTTCAGTCTCCTTGCCTGGCAGTTGTAGAGCTTGCACCACCACCAATTGCTCTAGCAATTGTCGGACCAAGAAGAATGTATTCCCAATGAACTGAACAATTCCCACTACCTGAGTAACCATTCCTTGCTCTGTGTCAGGCCCAAAGCATCTCAGCATGGGAAAAAAGCTCAATACAGAAAGGTGTGAATTCAGAGTATATTGCCCAAACCCTCATTGTGAATACATCCACTTAATGGGTTTTACTGCTAAATTACATGCAATCCTCCTTTAGAAAACGGAGAGACACCAGCATCTTCTGAGGGAGTTTTACCCCACCTGAGATATTAGCAGAAATTAATTTCCTTCTGCATATGTCAGAGGACAATTCACACCATATATTGTCTTGAATTACCTCCAGAGCTGCCCACATTTCTCTGTCTCTCACAGAAGGAGATTCAGTGACTAACATAAACTGGAATTAATAAAGGCTGAAGTTAGATGAGAGCACCTCATCCTAGTGATTCAATGTGTGTGAATGGAAATGGTTTATTTCAACAGAGGTGGATCATTTTGTTCTTGTTCCTCTTTTAAATTTATCTCACATATTTTTAGCTGAAAGATAATTTCTTTCCAAGTGTGAAATTAAAGGCAATTTCTTTGAAGAAGACTAACTTCAGCCTTTATATGAGCTTCTTAATAATTAAGATAACACTGACACTAAAAATCAGTTTCCAGTTTCTTTTGACAACTTTACTATATTTTATTATTTTTTAATTTTTACAGGACACATGATACTGAAATAGGGTATAACTTTCTAACTGAACTTCAGTATTTTTAAATAGAGCAATTTCCTGCAAAATGAATGGACTGCTCTTGTTTGTATCTAATATTAAGTAGGCACATAAATGACTTGCTTACGCTGAACATTTAGACTGGTCTTATAAACTCTAGAATATACTGGACATTTCTGAGGTAGAAAAGTGGCAATACTTAAAACTGGTAGTGTAAAAGGAAAGAGTTCTTCATATGGGATTTTGAAAATTAGACAGTTGTTAAGTTTAAGTAGTGCTGAGAAGGTTAATTAGTATTCTCACAGTGAAAATGCAGTATATGCTCATCTAATTGTAATATTCAAAGATCAGTTTAAAGAAAAAAAAATCCCAAAATACTGACAAAAATATGGAAAAAGTGGAAAATCTAAGACAATTAAAATGTTATCTCCATAAGCTACATTAAGTCTTTCAGTCCAAGCAATTCAGCTGCTAATGTTGAATAGTATTTTTCTGGATATAGGTATGCATATATGTATATATGTGCATCAATATTCATGTATGAAGGTCTGGTCATATATATGATAATTAAATTTTTTGGTAGCATTCTTCTTTAGCACAAGGAATTTATATTATATTGAAGCAAGACCTTACAGCATCACTAATAGAGAAAGCTAAAAAGGTTAATATCCTCAGTAGACAGTATCATTTCATCAATAAGAGAACTATTCAATGACCCTGTATTGGAGTGAACTCAGCATAATCAATTAACTTTGTCAAGTAAACAGATCTGTCCCTTTGGCTGCTGAGTAACTTGATATTTCTTCCTGTTCTTACTGACTGTGAATGGAGAAATAAAATACCCTGAAATTATACCAGCTCAGACTGAGGAAAGAGAGCTATTTAAAAAACTGCTTCACTGAAAGTGTCTGTCATTCTTAATCAGAGGTTTTTGTCTTCCAGCAGAGAAGGGCAGTAGGACAGAGTTCAGTCCTGCACCACAGAAAACTTAAACAAAAACAATATTTTCCATGTTTTGATGAATTAGATGCAAATCAGTTGGCAAGCAAAATAAAATAACTAATGTGCCCCCAACACTTGACATAGCTGACTTCATTATCTTCACAATGTACCATCTTTTGCTCACTTTATCATTTGTCTTTCTTTTGGTTTTGTTTTAGCTTTTAAAAAATAATAATGCAATTGTTATAACACTAATTTGAAAACAATGATTTCTATACACATTAGCAGGCTCTGAGACACAATCTATGACAGGTCATGAGATAGTGGTCTCAGGCTGGCCTCGTGTAGTTTGCATTAGGAAAAAAAAAAAGCACGAAAAAGAGAGATCATTACTCTGCATAATTAGTGGGCTTAATTAAAAAATGGCCCAAGATATCAGCTGTAGCACCAGCTCAACAAACCCCCTAGGGCTTGGTCATAGATTCTGCTGCACTCTGATTATACTAGTATGAATCTAGAAATGGCCACCTGGAATCACTCTCTCAGATGGGCATCTGCTAAGTGCTACTACACTGTTATTAAATTGGTTTGTTTGGCACAATTTTGTAAAAAGATATAGGCTTTTAGACTTTTAGCAATGTGAAAAGAAAGCATGGCCAGCAAGCTGGTGTAATTCACTCTGTAGGGTTTCCAGCATTCCTCGTTTCTAATAAACGAGAGCCTTCACAAATAGATTTGTCCAAATTTGTCAAGTTCTATAAACCCTAATCAGTTTGGGTTTGTCAAACAAAACCCAACTATGACAGCCTTAAAAAATTAAATCACCTCAGGTCTGAATACCTACATTTCAAATAAAAGTGGACTTCCTTCATACACCTCAGATTTGTGATATTCACATTAAAAAAATATTTTAAAGTTTAACATCTCTCTTCTAATTTTATTTTGCCCATGCTGGGCAATCCATAATGCTTCCCACATGCCACACCAAAACCTTTCCTGCACACTACTAACCATGCAAACAGGCCATTCTAGACAAGCAATTGCTTTTGCAGAATATGTCTGGGGCTAGATAGCAGCTAGGAACATAACGGAACTTGTTAGGGAGTGAATATTTTCCTATGTTATTAAACCAGATATTGGGACAGTCAGAACACAATGGTCCAAAGTGGAAGGCCACTAGGACATTGGAGCTAGCAATGATGACTAAAAGACAAGACACCTTTGACAGGTACATACTTTACACGTGTCAGTAGTTAAAAGTTGAGATCACACCAGAAAGTCAGACAACATACTTTTTCAAAGGGCTTTTGTATGCTGATTGTAGGGGGATTTATATCACTCTAACTGTAATTTATACCTGTTTAATAAAGCTTTTTACTGCATTGCACTGGAAATGGGAGGACCTCCATCGCCCTGGGGCACATTGGGAACTTCACATCTCCAGGAGACTGCCCATGAGTGCTGGAGGTGGGGCACTCTCATTGGCACCGCTCTCGCGTGTCAGGAACCCACCCTCTCCAGAGACCCATTTAAGTACAAATCCTATTAAGATATTTAGATAATATGGCAAGATGTTTCTTTTTATGCTGAGCCCTTCCAGCTGATTAGACAGGGAAATCCTTGCTATCTAGTCAAGAAGCTTTCTGGCATGTTCAATATTTTGGGAGCATATTTTTGTGTTTCTTTAGGTTAAAAATATCCTCCTAGGAACTTATCTGTCAGAAGAAGGGGGAACTAATAAGTATATATGTCTGTAGGGAACAGACAAGTTTCTGTTTCATGGGAGAATCCTGAACTAACAGAGTCCTGAAAGGGAATGAAATATCGTGCGATGTATTCTCTGCTGCTGAGTACAAATAGTGTGCTTTTCAGCACAAATGACAAGAATTTCCCTGTTCCTGACTTAAAGGCACAAAGGAAAAGTAGAAATCACCAAGAAAAATGACTGAAGGATAAATCAATATGAGGTGAAAGGTCAACAAGCATCCTGCTGTTAGTCTGCCAAAAAGTATTTAACAGATTCATTTGGTATTATTCACATTCTTTCAAAAATTATGTGATAGACATACAGCAATACAGCCTTTCTGTCTTGGTGAGAGAAAAGACTTTGCTGAGAAGCATGTGCTGATCTAAAAGTGATATTTATCCCTAGAGCTTTGACACCCCTTGAGGGTTAGCCATTATTGCAAATGCAATGACAATCTTTCAATACAGACAAATTAGCTATTTTCTAGAGAGCTAATTCGGTTCTTCAAGTTACCTTAATTTATCACAGTTTAATTACTGCTAAAATTATACTAATTCAAATTAGAGGTGGCAGTCATGTAACACATCATTTGATACCTCGTGTGAATTCTTAAAAATAATGTTTGTTCTGTTAAGACAGGACCTAGTAATTTCCAGCTATATGGATGCAGGCATCTGGTAAAGATTTTTAACAGCTCCTAGCTGAGACAGTTTCTGTAGATTTCTGTCTTCAGCCCACTATTCAGACTTTTTCATAAACTGCAGTTTAGCCTGTTCTCTGGGATGGAGAGCTTTCCTTGGTATTTTTGGATCTTGTGTTTAAAACTGTTACAGCCCTCTTTAATTAAAATACTACTCTAATTACAATGCAAGGAAATGAAAAGGAAAATTAATAAAACTAAGAACAATACAAAAATACTTTCATAATTCAAATACATCTGTATGTCCCAAATGAGACAGGATAAGTATTCCAAAAATAAAAGGTTAGACTAAAACTAAAACTAACAGGGAGGAAAAGCATGGAAACCAATCATAAAATTCCAGGAGGGTAAGCAGCTAACACATATGTAAGCTCAACTGAGAGGGATATAGGAAATAGGTAGGAAAAGACCATACCCCCTGGGTCAGCACAGACACTTGTGTGATATAAGTCTTTTGATAACTGACTAAGATTACTACTTTAAAACTACTGAGGCTTTTCCCACCAGTACTTATGCTGAAAACATGTGCCAGTGTCCTGTTTTAGTGTGAACTTTCTTCTGATTTTCCATCTGAGCTCAGTCTCAGCAACTCTAAATGCATTCTTTAGCAAACACTTTCTCCTTTGCACTGAACGGGTTTCTCTTACCCAACATACCAGACCTTTTGATGAACTGAAAACAATACCTTTCCCTTTCACCTTCCTAGTCTTTGCTCATATTTCCTCTCTTTATTGCCTTGATTACACTAACAGTCTCCTTTACACATATATTTGGTTCGGCTCTTCTTTCTTAAATCTGAATTGCATTTAATATTTCATTTCTCTCACCAGTACCTTGAACAGAAGCCCCATTAGTTCTTTTCCCCTGTGGGGAATATCTCCGCCGTATACTTGCTTGGCTTTGCCCCAGCTCAGGCCAGCTGATGCCTCACGGACATTGAGTGATCAGTCAGCAGTGCATACAGTTCTTTCGTCTCAGTCTCTCACACATGATGAACTCACAGCTTGTAGCTGAAGTTCTTATCCATGCCCCCCATGCATCACTCTGTTTTGCTCCATTGAACTGAAGAACTCTGAAACTTAAATGCAACATTTCATATCTGTGTGCTTCAGGATAGACATTAAAATCCACATTAAATAAGGAGTTCAGTCAGAACTCCTAGGAACTCACCTGATATAAAGCCCACCAATTTCTAGGTACTCAGATACTGGTTTTCATAATGAAAAATAATCAAATCTCTTTACTCTTCAAGTCAAAACAGAATTTTATTATCTAAACTCAAGCACACTGTTGCACATTGCCATTTTTGAACCATTTGGAACTTCTCTACTTCTTCAGTTGTCTAGTTTTGAAAATTTTTAAAAATTATCCGAGTAATTGTCCTCTGTAAAGTTCCAGAGGCAGCCTTTTGTTCACCAAATCTCTCTGAGAAGAACTGACCTGAATGCCATCTTAACGTAATACCAAGAGTAAGACCAAAGACTTCTGCAATATGCAGAGCTAGAATATAAAGAGAAATTAATGAAAACAAAATTATTGAGGGGGAGAAAAACAACTATTGCTGTTTGTTTGCATTTTTTAGTACGTTCCCAAACAGATCACAAATATCTTGTCTGATTCATCTCATCTAACTTTAGCCATTGAAAACCTAGTAATGTTATCCTAGCTGGGTTTATAGTCCTCCTCTATAACCAACGGAGAGAGACTTCTTACACTTTTCAACTTAAAATAGGTGTTTAAGACAGATAGCATTTAATGTTTTATGATTCATTCTGCCTATCTTTAGATTGTCTAGAAGTTCATATCTTTCTTCACTGACTATAAAAGGAGTGTATCCAATTAGTGTAGACCTTCATGAGTAACTTGGGGACAGACAAGATAGACACGATGAACTTCAATCTTTGATGTAATACGTTATTCGAAATAGGAATGGAAATTAAGGTCCATGCGGGTGCTTTTGAAAAATCCAACCTTCACCTTTAATGAAGTAAAATTGCTTGAAATGAAACAAAGGAAAGTGAACTAAAATACCACACTCTTCAAATAGTCAAGAAAGAGAGACTTAGAAAACTGTAAGCTCTAAACAAGAAGAACGAATCTATAAATTAGGAACTCAGAGAATTCAGTAAGTGTGAATATACATTCAAAAAAAAAAGTCTTAACAACTTGAAAGTCAGAGGGAACTTCCCTTAATTAAAAGATCATCAGACTATAAACTGAAAAAGAAAGCTCTATAGGATGTGGGGGGCTCAACGTGAGACTTAGATCTATAATGCATTGAGGAAAAAGCCTAGGACGTTTCTCTAAGACAAAGTGTGAGAGACATTTGGTACACTGAGGCTATGTTTTGTCTGTGGGCAAGTACTAGTAACTCCTGGTGAGTTCATGGGAACCATGCATGCTGGTTCAGAAGTGGTTTAGATGTATGGACAGCTGCTGGCAGGGTAGCATTCACTTAACCTGAATTTAGTGCTCCAGAAGTCATCAGTTTTAGGCTAAACTGTGTCTACTGCCAGCACAGAGAGGGAGAAAGAGACAACTATTTGCAGAGAAACTTCGTTACATGTCCTACCTACCTCATGTAAAGACCTGGGGAGGTGTATCACAGAATCATAGAATGTTAGGGATTGGAAGGGACCTCAAAAGATCATCTAGTCCAATCCCCCTGCCAGAGCAGGAATACCCAGATCAGGTCACACAGGAACATGTCCAGGCGGGTTTTGAATGTCTCCAGAGAAGGAGACTCCACAGCCTCTCTGGGCAGCCTGTTCCAGTGTTCTGTTACCCTCACTGTGAAGAAGTTCTTCCTCATATTTATGCAGAACCTCCTATGTTGCAGCTTGCACCCATTGGCCCGTGTCCTATCATTGGATGTCACTGAGAAGAGCCTGGCTCCATCCTCATGATACTCACCCTTTACATATTTATAGACATTAATAAGGTCACCCCTCAGTCTCCTCCAAGCTAAAGAGACCCAGCTCCCTCAGCCTTTCCTCATAAGGGAGATGTTCCACTCCATCATCTCTGTGGCTCTGCGCTGGACTCTCTCAAGCAGTTCCCTGTCCTTCTTGAACTGGGGGGCCCAGAACTGGACACAATATTCCAGATGCGGCCTCACCAAGGCAGAATAGAGGGGGAGGAGAACCTCTCTCGATCTACAAACCACACCCCTTCTAATACACCCCAGGATGCCATTGGCCTACTTGGCCACAAGGGCACATTGCTGGCTCATGGTCATCCTGCTGTCCACCAGGACCCCCAGCTCCCTTTCCCCTATGCTGTTCTCCAATAGGTCAGTCCCCAACTTATACTGGCACATGGGGTTGATTTTCCCCGGATGCAAGACTCTACACTTGCCCTTGTTATATTTCATTCAATTTCTCCCCGCCCAACTCTCCAGCCTGTCTAGGTCTCTCTGAATGGCAGCACAGCCTTCTGGTGTGTCAGCCACTCCTCCCAGTTTTGTGTCATCAGCAAACTTGCTGCCAGAACACTCCATTCCCTCATCCAAATCATTGATGAATATATTGAATAGTACTGGTCCCAGTACTGACCCCTGAGGGACTCCACTAGATACAGGCCTCCAACTCAACTCTGACCCATTGTCCATAACTCTCTGGCTTCTTCAACCAGTTCACAATCCACCTCACTATCTGTTCATCCAGACCATACTTCCTCCGTTTAGCTGCAAGGATGCTGTAGGAGACTATGTCAAATGCCTTACCGAAATCAAGATAGACCACATCCACTGCTTTACCATCATCTATCCAACAGGTTATGTCCTCATAAAAGGCTATCAGGTTGGTCAAGCATGACTTCCCCCTGGTGAAGCCTTGTTGACTGCCCCTAATGACCCTCTTATCCTTGATATGCCTAGAGACAGCACCCAGGATAAGTTGTTCCATCACCTTTCAAGGGATGGAGGTGAGGCTGACTGGTCTATAGTTACCCAGGTCTTTCTTCTTGCCGTTTTTGAAGACCAGAGTGACATTTGCTTTCCTTCAGTCCTCAGGCACCTCTCCCGTTCTTCACAACTTAACAAAGATGATGGAGAGTGGCCTAGCAATGACATCCGCCAGGTCCCTCAGCACCTGCAGGTGCATCCCATCAGGACCCATGGATTTGTGGATGTTCAGATTGCTTAACTGATCCCTAACCCAGTCCTCATCAACCAGGACCAACTCCTCCCCTATCTTGACTTCCTCTGGAGCCTCAGGGATCCTGGGCTCCTCAGGACAGCCTCCAGCAGTACAGACAGAGGCAAAGTAGGCATTCAGTAACTCTGCCTTCTTTTTATCCTCTGCCACCAGGGCACCCACCTCATTCACCAGTGGGCCTACATTGCCTCTAGTGTTAATTTTATCTGCAATGTGTTTGAAGAAGCCCTTTCTGTCGTCCTTGATCTTTCTTGCAAGGTTTAATTCCAAGGAGGCCTTGGCCTTCCTAGTTGCCTCCCTACATCCTCTGACAACAGACTTATATTCTTCCCAAGTGGCCAGCCCCTCCTTCCATGATCTGTACATTCTCTTCTTCCCCTTGAGTTTGCCCAGTAGTTCCCTGTTTAACCATGCAGGTCTCCCTGCACCCCTTCTTGACTTCCTACCTGTTGGGGTGCACTGATCTTCAGCTCGGAAGATGAGGTCCTTGAACGCTAACCAACTATCTTGGGCCCTTTACCTTCAAGTTCCCTGTCCCATGGGATTTCCCCTAGCAATTGCTTGAAAAGGCCAAAGTTGGCCCTACTGAAGTCCAGTATCACCCAAAATTACAAACGTAAGACTCAAATCCACAGGATTAACTGACTGGCTCCAGTTAAATGTGAGAAGCTCCTGAGCCCCTTCAACTACAGGAACCACAGCTGTTAACTCACTGCTGTATGCAGTGCCCAAGATCATAAGCCACTGAGGAATTTCCGAAAAAAGTTTATGACTTTAATTTTAGAAATCCCATTGACAGCAATCATAAATTACTTCTAAAGGATTCTTTTCAGAGTTTATTTGCACTTGTGCCATTTATTTTGAGAAGTTTTGTTAGATGATACAATGATTTATTTGAAACAGAACAACCTTTCTGGTAAAAATAATAATAATAATAATAGCAGTCTCAATAAATAGAATGGAGATGGATATAGTAACATTAGTGTCTAATTTCAGGTATAGGAGAGGGCTAAAGACACTGGCAAACTTCCTATTGCAGAAAAAAAAAGACCCATTAAGAAAATATCACAAGATTTTACCCTCAGCCCCTTCCTCTGGTTTGAGTGTCACAGTCCTACCGCCCATGTCAGCATGGCAGAGAAGGAACATTTTGTATCATAGGATGAGCACTCATTTCCACATCCTACAGCTGGCTTATTCTGATGCTCCTGATGTTGCTGCAGCTTCAGCAATCTCTAGTGCTTCTACACAGTATCATTACCAGACATGTCAAGGGGCACACTCCAGAGCTCCATATGCCACAATTAGGAAAATCTATATTGCACTCTCCAAAAAGCAGAGCCACTGCTGCACGAGGTGACGGAACACTAATAACAGCAACTTCATGCCACTGAAATTTGTAAGGAGAAATCTTCCTCGGAAATACTTGGGTGGCAAACAGTAACTTGTATTCCATTAATACCCATGGATAATGTAAAGATACTAAATGAATTGTACTCACAAGAACAGCCTTTTTGTTGGCTATGACATGTTCATATATGAAAATCATGAGGTGAAAATGAATGCTGAAGGTAATTTTTGTTACTAATAAATCTCCTGTAAAAATGCTGAATAATCAGATTCTCAAGTACACATAAAGTGGAATGAGAAACTAAACTTCAGTATCTAATTCTGACTAGTTTTCTGTTCCCTGGTACAGAATAGATGGTACTTTTTCCCCTTAAAGAACACAGGATTTGCAATAATAAGTCCACAGGTCTATTGTATTCTGTGGTCTGCCCATAGTGAAGGTCTTACAAGAAACAAAGATTTCCATAATGTGCACCAAGCTGTTTAGCTTAAAAAAAAAAAACAAAACCAACTCTGATTTCCTCAGACAAAGTTTGTCTTCTAACACGAGCAAGAAGCACTGTTTATTTGAAGGACCTTTTGATTTGTTCTGTTCATTTTATCTGTTTTATAATTACGATAGTCGTTTATTTCTCTGTCACGTTGAGAACATATGCCACAATCCTCACCATGGTTTATCAATGCCATGGTACCTTGACGATCTGTTACATAACATCACAAGTATCTCCTATGTGTAATTACACATTCCCCAGTGGAAAAAGTATTGCAGATTATCTATATACATGTGTGTATATATTCTTTATATTTGTATATTTTTAGATTCATAGTTTTTTAAGTACCCAAGGGACTATTACAATCATCTAATGTGACCTCACACACAACACAGAGACTCCTTCAGTAAACCCAGCAAGCTAAGCTGAAACTTATTTTAGCAAGATATCTACTCCTGCTTTAAAGATTACATACAAGGATATATCACATTCCTAGGCAAATATGATGCACTGTGTGCATTCATTATAGGAAGTAAGGTTATATTATATAAATATTTTGTATTTGGAACTGAAAGCAAGAAATTGAAAAATCTTAGACTTTTACACACAAGTTTGTAGACAATCCTGGTGTGCCAAACAGTGGAATAGAAGCTTGTTACTGTGGTTCAAGTGTGAAATACTTGCAGTCATACCATCACACACTTTGAAAATGAGAAACAAAAGCTTGAATATAAACAATTCTTCAGGAGAGCAAGCATAGCATGTGGCTGGCAGAACTTGTCCCTTACTTTTTTAGTGAGGGCTCTCTATCTCTGAGTATGTACATTATTGTGGTCAACACCAGTGGAAATTTCTTCAAGGCAAGATTTTTCTAACCATTTGAACTGTTCAAACATAGTTTAGACTAGAAAAACACTGAAATATGTTTTCAAAGTCACATCCTCTACAAAGATGGAGTGCAACCTCATGGCCAGAGTAAGAGTTCAGAACGTGCAAAGACCCTGTGAACACTGCAAAAAGTGACTTGTCCCATTTGTGGGTACAGATATTCCATAAACTGATGGTATGTGTTGGGTAATACCTTAAAATATGAAAATTGTCCTGTTTGTTGATGTGTCATTTTAGTCTGTTTAGTTCATCCAGCTATGTGACAATTGTGCTGTTGAACTTCAAAACATAGCAGAGGAGAGGGAGTCTTTGTATGGGCAGGCACTTCCACTGACCCTTTCATATTTTCATAGAATGAAAGAGACTAACCTAATCCTTACTGTTGAATTAGTTGGCACAGATATATGAGTTGTTCTCATGACAATAATTCATTTTTCTCCTACACATCAGCTCTCAGGAGATAAAAAATTAGCTTTGGCAAGTTGCTGTAAGCATTTGAAACCCATGTAAGAAGGACCTGCTAAGAATCAGTTTTCAAAGGATGACCCAGTAGAATTTGTATTTTAGGATGGACAGTTTGGGTGCTCAATCTAAGACCATAGGAACAGGGGAGCAGTACAAAGTGTTACGATTTTACATAATTAGGAGTTTTAAAAAACATGTTGTGAAACCGTGCCATAGGTTTAATTGTTTTCACAAATGAAAGTAATCAGTACAGTCCTTAAAGTATACATCTTGGATTTTGATGCTCTGCAGAAGTTTAAGTGAATAAGATCCATGGTGTCTAGCAGGGAAGTCATTGTGCAGGAATTATCCCTTGCAAAAGAAATGAGACTGATCTTCCGAACCAGAACTTTCAAAAATTCATAATTTTTTTTTAGCACAAATAGAAATGGCAAATAAGTGTAACAGATAACTTCAGCATTTCTGAAATTCTACTCCACTGTAATTTTAATTGGAAAAAAATCACCTCCATCTGAAAAAATCAGCACCTACAACTGTGGAGGTGTCCTGGTTTGACTATAACAGAACCAATTTTCCTTTCAGTGATTTTACTTTTCAGTTAATTCCCTTCTAAGTGACTGCACTTTCTGAAATTAACAGTGTGTTTTCCAGACAGTGTCTTCTCCTAGCAGTGATACCACTTGATATTTATAGTTATTGGTATGCAGAGAGGCTCTTGATTACACTTATTCCTATAGAGACCAAGGTCAGTTAACTTCTTAGTTGCCAAATCGGAGGAGCAGACAGGACAGGTGACCCAAACTGACTAACACAGTATTCCATCCAATACATATTATACTCAGTATAAAGCTGAGGGATAACAAGGGGCAAGCTCTCTTCTTCCATGGCCAGCATCCTGTGAGGACTTCCATTCTTCTGCCTTTGATCCCAACCCATGCATTCCTAAATCCAGTTCCCATCTACTGCTGAGTCCAGCCTGAGACTTTCCCAGTGCCTGTCTTGCAGCATCAGTGGTGATGTAATTGTCATCAGGGGAGCCTGATTTGGGTTTTGTTTAAATTTGTATATATTTCATTATTTTAATTATTATTATTATATTTTCTTTTTATTGTTACTGTTTCATTAAAGCTGTTTTAGTTTTTTTTCCACACCATAATTCTTTCTACCTTATTCTCTTTCACCTCCCTTCTGGGAAGTGAGAGGGGTTGATAGAGAGCATCTATCATTCGTTTAACAACCAGTCCAGCCTTAACCTGTGACAGGAGGGTAAGAAATATTTATTAATTTTAAAAGAATGTGACGCTCTGCTAGATACCCTTCTCCGTTTACAGAAACCCAAATAATTCCAGTATCTTCAACTATTATCTTAAAGCTGTAAGTAAAAGCATAATACTAAATAACGTTTTTTGAGTTCTGAGGATGGTAATTCTTAATCTCACCAGTAAAAATAACTAGAATATTATGATGAAGATGATATCCTACAACTGTAAAAGTAAATTTAAAAGACATAATGAGTACTAATTTCTGGTGATCCTAGACAGACAAATTTTGTTCCTTCTAAAAGTAAAAGTTTTGTGTCAGCCAAATATGTACATTTAACCTGAAATCTGCAAGTGAAACTGTGATCCTTGGGATTTTGAATCTGAATGGCTAAGAGGAAGGGAGGAGAGAAAGCTGTTTAAACTATTTTTATTCAGTGAATTAAACAAATACATCTCTGAGACTACACAGACTGCAAGACTCTACTGAGAAAATATTATGTCTATGCAGGCAATTTCAAGAACTGCAAGAAATATTGAAAAAGCTTAATATTCTTACCATGTCTTCGAAATTCACCTATGTTCTGTGCCTAAATCCATGCCCCTGCTTTAAGATTTCTTAAAATATAGGAAAATAAAAAATTAACACATACACACACACAATCTGATTCTAAGATCTTCCCTCAAAAAATACTGTCAAATTAAAACTTGTCCAGTATACTAATTCCTGTGTAACTAACATTCTCCTGCCTAACATTTTGGAAAGAAGAACAATTAACCAAAGTGAAAGACACTGCAATTTTCCTTGGGTCTTCAGTTCTAATCCACCAGCACTCCAAAAGTTTTATCCAGAATATGAGTCCTGGTAATAGATTTAAAATAAATTATGGAACTAAATTTCAAATAACTTATAAAAAAAAAAAATCTTAATTTGCCAAGATATGAAAACTATTTACTGCACTTATGCATGAATAACAAGTGTTTGATGAAAGTACAGTTAGCAAATAGAGAATCTGAAAATACTCAGATGGTAATGGAACATGGAACAAAACTGTTTGTTTTTTTTTCTTCTACATAACTGGCTCCTCTTCAGCTTTGTTGAAAATCCATACTTCATCTGAATTTCCATTGGAGCCTCTTTGGTGTACCACTAGCATCTGCAGAGGGACATATCCCTGATTTCAAGGACGGAGGAATGTCATAAACAAAATTGTGATTCAACAGAAAATTTCTAATTTAATAATCAGCTTTACACTAAATTTCAGGCCAGAAATGATTGCTAGATCATTTTATCAGACCTAATTAATCTGGCTTAATAGCATCTGTGAAATTTTTGTCCTGCTACCCTTGATTTAAAAGCAGCATTGCAGAGGAACCGGGTCATATTCCAGTGATATTTCCAGTGAAGTTTTAAGTGCTAATAGCAGGATTTGGCTACCTTAACCTGGGCAGTTTAGAGGTCATGGTCAAAGTCAAGCTTGTCATCCTAGACAGTGAAGTGATGTAAGTTCTTCCAAGGAACAATTTATCTGATTATTAAACAGGCCAGCAAGACAGCTGAAATGAGTGTACCACTGGCTATAGAAGGACCTGTGGTGTGGAGATGGTGCAAGCCTTTTGAGTTCAAATGTGAAGGGGATGATGGTGCCTCACAGCCCACCCCACAACTGCAAGCAGCAGTACCCTGATGTACTGACTGCATCAACCTGCAAGCAGCACGGGCAACAAACTGCAGGGTAGAAACAGACATTTGAAAGAGCAAGAATGATACCTGTCTGACTTAATCTTTCATGTTTTTACATGATGACAGCAAAAACCATAGGGCTGCAAACTGAAGGACAAAATATTGCTGCCAGGAGCTTCCTGGTTTGCTAAAAGCTATTAAGAAAATGGAAGCTATTAAGATCGTGCCAAATAATGGTTCAATAATAGCAGCCTAATGTGAAATTAAGATACTTGGTATCACTCTAAAATGATCATCCAAATAATGAACTACAAACTCTTCTGCTGAAGATGGTGTTTTCCTACACATGTGCACAACTATGTCGTCAAAATGCAACTGTTCCCATCGTTGTTTTTGCATGCAGATTTTCTGTAGTGACAACCTGTGAGCTGTATACCTACACTGTAAGAGTAAAGACCCTATTTCATACTCCTTATTAAGGGAAAAATCCTTCTGAGTCCAGTTATCAGTGAGGATCAATAATTAGAAAACACTTAAAATCTTCAACCCATCAACTCTCAGGAAGTCTGCCTTGTACGAAGTTCAATGTCTTTTGCTAGCAAGTGAACAATAAGCTCTGAAATCTCAGATAAGGGCTCCAGAATCTGTTTGTTAAGTATTCGTCATTATACTATATTGGCCAAAACAGATTGTATGTAATACCAATAACACATATTTTAATGTATACGTTTTATATAACAAACATAATAATACAGTAAATATAGATAACAAATTTACATGTTATTCTAAACTATAAATAGAATATTTTATGCGTTTATAAAAATCATAGCAGCACAACATTTTAAAAATATTAAAATGTCTGAACTTTTCACTATAAAACAACCCTAACCTCAAAATAGTATATATATTAGCTTGACTATCTTTTGCTAATTGTTCATTTTAGTGTCTCCAAGGCAGAAAGGAATTAGAGTGCTTTGATGAGAAATAATGGTCAAATATATTGATCTGTACTGCAAGATCTTCAAGCGAGTCCAAAATGAAATTATCACAATTTAAAATCATATAAAGAAAGTATTGACTGTCTGCAAACTAATTCAAATGTGTCCTCATACAGAACAATGGCTGTTAGTAGTGCTGGAATTGGGCCAGCAGTCTGACAAATTATCTGGATGCACCCTATTATTAGACAATAATTCAACAGAAATAGAATGGAACGATCAGGTTAATTCTCATGACCAAACAGTGTGGTTATGACTGTTTTAACACAATTAGTCGCATGCTATTACTTCTTTTGCAATATGGTGATGTTCTCTGAGGTCATAAACATGCCTTCATATGTTCTGCATGTGATGTATGTCCACATACGGATGTAAAAATATACTTACAGATACACATTATAGATAGATAAATAGATTGGCAGTTGCATATTCATACAGTATGCATGCAATGCATTTAATCAGAGCTGTGAACAATGTACAGCCAGAGCAGATTGATTAAGAGGATTTTTAGAGGTTCAACGGAAACCCTCAATAGCACTTGACAATAATCAAAGCTTTAAATACAATAGCAGGAATTGAGTAGGAATTGAGCCGGCACCAGAGAGGCTAACCCTGTACATCAATACTTAAAAATGAGAGTTGTTGTGTGAAAAGGAGTGCTAAACTGGAGAAGTGCCAGCTGTTGAAAGCCTACATTTAAGGCTGAGTCTGAGAACTGTCAATGAAGACTGGAAGAGCAGCGGATGGGTCTGAAAAAGCAGCGTTCACTTACAGTGGATGGGGCTCAGGACTGGCAATCCAGCACCTGTACTCCACCAGCTGCTGTGTCAACCTGGCCTTAATTTCCCTGCCTCTCCATTAATCCATCCAAAAACGATACTTGCTTTTCTTGTGAGATGTTGGATACCTGCACATGAAAATATGACAGAACTGTGCTAAGGAATTATGACAATTTTTAATACTTGACCTGCCCTTATAATTGCCAGGGCCCTGATCCTGCAAAGAGCGGTATGTGTGCTCAAATTTACATGCTATAATTAAACCCAAGGAGACTACTTTCAAAGCCTAGAGTTAAACAAGGAAAAGTTGGTAATGAGAAGTCATATCTTTCAATATATCCGCAGATATAATTGGAAAAAACAGACAGACTTTCTTGCATACAAGCCCCATTTCATGTCTTCAGGTCCTGGCAAAGAGCCAGGTCTTCACAGGATTGAAGCCTCAATGTTATTAGCAGCATTTCGTTGGGTATAAATGCAGTTGTAAAAGGAGCTTATTAAAAACTTGAGCTTCTTTGCTTAGAAAACTCCCCAAAACAAAAAAAAAAAAATATGGCTTGTTCTCTAACTGACTCCTCGGATCAATAAGAGCAGGATGAAAATTTTTATGAAAGTATTACAAATACTAGATCATTTGTCACAAAATGGTTTGTTTTATTTAAAAAATAATTAAAAATTAATTGAGCCTAAGCATGAGGGAGAAATTGACTCTGTAACCCAGCATTTATAGAACTCATCTGGGATATGGGAGACCAGCATTGAAGCCTCTGCTTAACAAACAGTTCATTAGTTTTACAAAGCAGAACAACTTTATCAAAAGAGATTATCAAGTCTTATTATAGAAGAGCCAGAATCCTGGCAATGAGAATTCCTTGGATTAATTCCTTGGGATGTGGGATTCATATCCTCTTCCCAAAGTTGTGGGGTGCTTTGGCTGCTTCTGCACTGTTATATCACACTCTGGTCATTTCTGCCTGCAAGAATAACTAGTTCCTTTTTGAAATTCATTGGGCCATTAAAAACAGATATCTGTTGCTTTTAAAAAAAAAAAAAAAAAAAAAAAAAAAAAAAATTATGAAAGCTGTTAATTTATGGAGTGAATTCAGGACTTTCTAATTTTTGCTTCTGGTTCTTACCAGAAATTGCCAGCTCTAGTAAATTCAAAGCAATGTATCTCTGCATTCAGACACATCATCACAGCTGTCTTTAAGATTGAGAAGGTGCTATGTCTATGGACAGATGTCTGCTTCAAAGGTTTCACCAAAAGCTGGGTAAAATTATTAAGTTATTTTCATCAGTTTCATTGATCTTTGGGTCACCTCCATAGACACAGACTAAAAAAGGTCCTGAAAGAAGTGAGATTGGGTCTGTTTCTCAAAACATGAGATGGAGAAGGCAATGTCTATGACCAAGTCCAGTGTAACAGTCCTGACAATGTCCCCAAAATACCAAGTCCCAAGGGAGTAATTCTGCATTGGAGCTGCAGTATGTTCCAGACAGCAATCTGATTTTGATGAAAGGTGAACTTGGGTAGAGAGCAAGTTAATCAGCGTAGTGGTCTACCTTGAAAAAAAAAAATTATGAAAGTACATTCAGGTATAGTTTTCATAAAGAACCTGAACTGCAGTTTTCTGAAAGCTGAGATCACATTCTGTATAAAGTATAGGTACTTGCTTATGCCGTTTGTATGCTCAGCCCTAAGCATTGTAATTAGGAACTGGAAACTGGGAAACATGGAGTCCCTTCTCATCTGATCCTGGCATTTTTCTGTTCTTTATATTCATACTTGGAACCACCTTCTGATTTCTGTAGATCTGCAGGCATGTTTTGCAATTTTCCCATGTTTCTTTTGTAGCTTCAGCAATATCTACCATCTGCCCAGACAACATGGGAAGTGGAACCCAGTGAGTGAGAGACACAGTTGGTACTACCAGTCCTGTGTCTGGTGAGGCTTTTGACACTGGCTTCAAAGATTGGGGAAATGAGCAGGATGAGTGGTACCTGGCCAGCCAGGGCTCCCTTTCTTTTGCCAAGGTTTAAGCCAACTGTACTCCACTGTCTGCCAGTTAAACAATAAAACCAGGCATATTTCAAATAAAAAAATTATACAGCCTTCAAAAGATTAAAAATTGCCATTCCCATGTAAGTGTTGTCATCTTAAACACCATGTACAGCCACGAGAAGTCATCCCAAACTTTGATTTTTGAAAAGCAAAGTTGACTCCAGATTTGCTGCCTCAGTTCACCTTGATATAACATTGACATAAACATTATCCCTGAGCAGTCACAGAGTTTAGCTAACTTTCATCATACTCTCCAAAGCCAGTAGTCCCATGAAACTCTAATGCACTTTTATTGCTCCTTTCCTTTGGAAATCAGCTCAAAGCACACCTTCTTAGTCTGACTTCTGCTCTGTGTCTTCTGCCCTTCTGAAAATTCTTCACTTTGAATGGCTGTAAGAGTTAACAAGTAAATTATAAGCCATTAAATAAACATGACACAAAACTTTTTTCCATGATTCTTACCTTAACCCCTAACCTTCAATACACATTGTCCATCTTTTACTTCCAGCTGTCGATGCATTGTGCCTGCTTTAGGCCTGGGTGCAAGTAAAGGAAACGTAGGTCTCATTTTTTACAAGACAGCCAGACAAGGGAGTTTGTACATAAAGATTTGCCCATAACATCTTATCAACAGTAACTACCAACTTTGCACACCTGATTCACTTTTAGGTGGCAGCTGCTAAATGTAAGAAGATGTTTAACTAGCACCATGAACATGCAGAAGAATTTTATTTACATGTACTCAATTTACATTTACATTGTCATCATGTTCTGGAAAGCTAGCAATGTAAATATCAGTACCTAATGACTGTTGAAATTCATTAATTGAGAAAACAAGTTACTTCCTACAAAGAGCAGTAACGTATTTCCTAAAAGCAAATGTGGAAAAAAAAAAAAAGAGAGATTCAAAATAAAGTCGGGAGGGGCAGATATTCAGATACTTCCTCTTTCAATGTATACATATCTTTCTGTATCACTACCATAACATTCATATCAACTAAATCTTCTGAATAACTTCAAATGCTTCACCTTTTTCCTTTTCACTAATTGATCCTAGTTACTCACAACAGAGAATGAGGGACAGAGGGAGAGTGATTTCATTTCCAATGAAGATTAGCCACTTGTTTCTTTGGAGCCAATTTGGCAGCCCTGAATCAATTAGGCATTAGGGAACATATTCCAAAGTTCTTTTTCAGACTTGTCAAGGAGAACACATTTCATGCAGTGAGAACTTAGCCTAGAAAAGGATGTAAATTTTAGAATATGGCCCAGTGATTGTAGAGGAGATACCTTGTAATCAGATATAACTCAGGTTTTGTTAGTCAGGCTGTAAATCATAGAATCATAGAATCGTTTTGGCTGGAAAAGACCTATATGATCATCATGTCCAACCATTAACCTAGCCCTTCCAACTCCACCACTAAACCAAGTCCCTCAGCACCACATCTACACATCTTTTAAATACCTCCAGGGATGGGGACTCCACCACTTGCCTGGGCGGCGTGTTAGAAAGCTTGACAGCCCCTTCAGTGGAGAATTTTTTCCTAATATCCAATCTAATCCTCCCCTGGAACAACTTGTTACATTTCATTTTTCTATTGTAATTATTGTGCTTTAATATTATCTTAATATACTTTGATGATATACAATGAAGGCTTTGTCCAGGCAGTAAAGCATACCTACTGGAATATATGAAATGTGCAAAATATGAGAAGAGGAAATAAAAACCCTAACTGCTTAAAGTAGTAACACCTGTTAAACAAAGTTTATATGCTTGAGCTACAGAGGACTAATTCAATTTATCTGTCAGTGAGATGTCTTCTAGTCAGCTACCTCTAGCATATCAAGAAACAAATCTATATGCAATAAATAATGAAACTACTATTTTTACCTTATTCAC
Organism: Podargus strigoides; assembly: GCA_028020825.1. Classification (NCBI taxonomy): domain Eukaryota; kingdom Metazoa; phylum Chordata; class Aves; order Caprimulgiformes; family Podargidae; genus Podargus; species Podargus strigoides. Next base: position 44,581,324 of record CM051622.1, on the reverse strand, counting down.
TAAATGTAGATGAATGAAAACTGACCCAGAAAGGGAAGGTTTAGAGGTCACTGTGGCAAATATGGCAGACTTGTAAATGGTGTTGGTAGCTGGTCAAAAGGGCACTTAAATAGTATAGGTTATGTTGATTTCGCAGTAAGTACAAGCTGGAAAAGTAAATTGTGTCCCATGACTTAAGCAACTAAGTTACAGTCCCAGGATAACCTGAAATAATTCCCACTGAAATTAACAACAGCTATTCCTACTTCATTCAAAGGTAAAATTGGTCTGTGGGAAAGATCAGAAAACTATCGCCAGCAGTAGCTGTGCTCATGTTTGCTGCCTTCATTCATCAACACCTACAGAGCTTATATATTGGCCCATAACATAGTTTTGGTCCTCTTCCAAACCTAAGAGAAAATCAGGTAATTATCCTGAAATCCTACCATTTAGGTCTGATTCTACTCCTGTGAATACAGCCCATTGTGCTTCCCTAAAACAAAATGGCTTCTTGAAGTTAGGTGTCCACAGCAACTGTAATTGGACTGCAAAGGTAATTTTACCTTGCATCAGAGGTAAAGATTGTTGCAGAGCTGAGTGTGTGAGGAAAATTATGAAAATTTATCTATTTTATTTCTTTGTAGTCCTTTCAGCAATGAGACTTATTTATTCAAATTATTAATCCAAATCTTTTACGTGGTTTGTTCAAAGTGTTCATGGTTAGAGCTGATCAAATAATAGTAAATATATTTGAATAATGTATTTGTTAATTAGCAAAAGAAATGACCAAACTTAGTTATTTGATAGTAGCTCAATTAAAAAATATATTCACAGATAATTTATTCAAGAGAAAATGCTTATCGACTACATTTTTTTACAACAAATATTTGATTATCTTTAGTGAAAAAGTTTTTCCTTGCTTCAGAGATGGCTCTATTGTTTTATTAATATGACTTTACCAATCTTAGAGCTTTTATATCACTTAGGATGGGACTAAGTAAAAAAGTGGAGGAAATGTTAAAGGAACAGAGCTTTCTGTCCTACTTTTCTGATTTTTATCTTTTATCCAACAATTACATAATTTAAAATACAGCAATCTGATAGTACTGTCAAGATGTTCAGACAGTCCCTCCCAGAAACTGCACTTCAGAGCATGACTCTCTCCTGTGTCTTTCTGGTGCCAGGATATACTCAACAGGCTCCAAGGCTCTTAAGGAAAAAATCCCAGCAAAGTAAGCCTAAATTTTCTTGGTAACAGTAGCATCATGAATGCCTCAACAACACATTTTTCCTTCAAAGGCAATTTTATTTCGGTTAGGAATCTGACAAACCAAAAACATTTCCAGCCCTATAAGAACACTAATGCCCAGTTGTCATTTCAGAGTTTAGGTACTACAGAAACCCTTAGATTTGACGTCCTTCATAAAACTTGGGTCTTTATCTGCCCTTTACAGCTCAGGACCTTTAAACTCTGAAAGCACTCCCAAAACACTCAGAAACCTGAGAATCCAATTTTTATTATGATAACTCAGGTATGACAAGCACTGGTCTGTTCTTTAACTCTACAATGCTGGAAACCACAGTAGTGAGGCTGGCATTTTTGACCTGAGACTTTGATCTGAAGTTTTTCTGTAAACTTCTAGAAAACATCACCTACTTCTTCAAGTGCTTTATCAAAATAATTAAAATCAAAGCATCTCAGGAGACCTAGTGCTGGACTTTCTGCCTGAATAGTATCTGCTCTCTGAAAAGAAAACCTTCAGTTGTCTACAAATGGAAAGTCATATTATTTTTCGGGGAGGCTTTTTGCCTCCCTTAAGCAGTACTTAGAACAAGTAGATCAACACATGCTCTAATTATATTTAGCATAATAACCTTATTTAAAATGTAAATGGTTATAGTTATTCTTTAATGTCAGTTGTAATAAGTCTACTCTGCATTTATTTCCCAAGTAAGGGTGCATCATTTAGTTCATAAATTTAAAATAAAAAAAAAAAGCTTTTTAAAAATGTTTATTTTTTACAAATGATGGTAAATATAGTTCAGAGAAAAGTTAGAAAAGAGGAAGTTTTTATCTGGCTCAGTTAGAAGGGTATATTTTTATCTGTGATTTTGAATTTTCTTGTAAATGTTTTACTTGTTGTTTTCGATCTCTCAAAGAGTTCATACCAAAGACCTCAGACCAGACAGACATTGCCACGTCACAGAACTGCTCCTCACTCTAGGTATTTAGCAGATGACAATGTCAGTGAATTCAAAACACGTGCAATTTGATTAAAAAAACAAAACACAGTGTTCTGCTCCCTAGGTACTTGCAGAGGGGATGCATAATTTAAACATCTCGTAAGGCAAAACTTCCTTAAAAGAGGAGTGCGAGAATACTTTGGCTGCTTCCTCAAAACCTTCAGAAAGACATCAGTGAGGAACAAAACTTACCTTACAATAAAACTTACCTTACAATAAAAAACATGCCCCATTCACTTGTCTTGGTAGAGCACTTATTTAAGCATTTCTTTAAGCTTTCCAGAATAGACGTTTTGCTACAATGGACTGTGCCTATCATATTCCTTGTACAGGAGGGCTTCACAAATGCTCTGTGAGATTGTGGGTTCCCTTAGGAAACTCAATGCACTTTTCTGAGGTCAATTTCTACTCCATCATTGACAAAATCTAAACAAACTTAGCATCTTGCTGATTACCAATAGGATCCCTTTGCAGGGATAAAATTGCCAGTATTAGACCCTTCATTTTACAGAGCCCATGACACTCAGTTTCACAACTTTCTTCGAATTTCAAGTGCAATCCAAGCAGCATGACGTTTTCCTGGTTTTCTCACCTCCCACCACCATAAAACTACAACAAATGTATGCTGTATTGCATATATTAAGATATTCAGTATAGGTGAAGCCAAAATATAAACCCACATAACCAATCAAGATGTTTTTCCTGAGGATGTGAACGAACAGATGGGGAAGTGTGTTCAGCTGGCGATTACACAATCCTGTTGTCGACTTCCAACCCCATGCATGATCTTCTCTTTCTCACACAGTTAGGAATAAAACAGGGTACCTCACAAGGAAGTAGACAGGTGAAATTAAAAAAAAATATATCTTTTTACTAGACCAGAATTACAGTTTTATAAAGTACCATTTTAACAATTAAAATGTAGAAAAATACCAGTCTTTATGATATGTAAGTCTCCTATCACTTGTTGATATCATAAAAAGCATAGTTGGCACCTACATGCATATCAGAAACACACAGAATCACAGAATCACAGAATAGTTTCAGCTGGAAGAGACCTTCAAGATCGTCAAGTCCAGCCATGTTCCTAGCTCTATCAACACCACTAAACCATGTCCCTAAGCACATCTACCCATCTCTTAAACACTTCCAGGGATGGTGACTCCACCACTTCCCTGGGCAGGCTGTTCCAATGCCTGACTACCCTTTCAGTAAAGAAATTCTTCCTAATATCCAGCCTGAACCTCCCCTGGTTCAACTTCAGGCCATTTCCTCTTGTTCTATCGCTTGTCACTAGAGAAAACAGACCAACTCCCAGCTCACTACAACTTCCCTTCAGGTAGTTCTAGAGAGCAATACAGTCTCCCCTCAGCCTTCTTTTCTCAAGGCTAAACAGCCCCAGATCCTTCAGCCTTCCCTCATATGAGATATGCTCCAAACCCTTTACTAGCTTGGTAGCCTGCCTCTGTACCCTCTCCAGCACCTCAATGTCCTTCTTGTAGAGAGGGACTCAGAACTGAACACAGTATTTGAGGTGCAGCCTCACCAAAGCCAAATACAGGGGAATGATCACCTCCCTTCTTCTACTGACTACACTATTATTCCTGATAGAGGCCAGGATGCTGTTGGGCTTCTTGGCCACCTGGGCACACTGCTGGCTCATGTTCAGTCAGCTGTCAGTCAGCACTCCCAGGTCCTTCTCTGCCTGGCAGCTCTCCAACCACTCATCCCCAAGCCTGTAGTGCTGCTGGGGGTTGTTGTGGCCAAAGTGCAGGACACAGCATTTGGCCTTATTGCAACTCATGGAACTGGCCTTGGCCCAGTGATCCAGCCTATCTAGATCTCTCTGTAGAGCTTCCCTACCCTCAAGCAGATTGACATTTCCACCCAGCTTGGTGTCATCTGCAAACTTACTAAGGGTGCACTCTATCCCCTCATCCAAATCATTGACAAAGATGTTAAACAGGAGTGGCCCCAGTACTGAGCCCTGGGGGACACCACTCATGACCGGCCACCAACTGGATTTAACTCCATTGACCATAACTCTTTGGACTTGACCATCTAACCAGTTTTTCACCCAGAAAAGCATATGGTTTAGATGTGAAACATCTTGCTAGCAAATGTAATGTTGACCAGAATGAGACAGCTATTATACAAATGTATGTGTCAGAAAATACAAACTATACATGTGAAAACATGAGATAATTCAGGTTGTCCCTCCTTTATTTGCATTTTTCATTTTAGCTCTGGATTCGTAGTAACATATGAGGAATGGGCAAACTGCATCCAGGCTTAAAAAATAAAAAAAAATAAAAAGAAGACAAAGTCTCTCCCCATGGTTTATCTCACAGCAATCTACTAAAAGAACGAGGGGCATTTGTTCTCCTTCCCCACCAGAATGACTGCTGCAGAAAAACTGGTGCATGTTCCCAGTCACAGCATCTGCACATCCCTCCCTCTTCCAAACACCAGCCCTCCATCACTATGGAGACACATCTGTCACTGCAACAAAATCTTTATTTATTATTATATTTGACTAGGTTTTTAAATTTAATCTGGTTTGTTTAACACTTCGCCTCTGTTGTTTTCTCTTTCTTATGCATATATTCAACTCTGCAGTTCAGCCAGTCTGAAAGCAAAAAACACTGGAAATATCATATTTCACATATTTCACGTGATTTTGATCATTTTCAGGTTGAGCCGCAACCAGAACACAGAAGATACTTTTGACAAAACCAAGTTTGGCAGACTAGCCACACTCAGTCCAAAGTTTGCTTCCTAAAACCTATTGTGCACATTTCTGAAAGTTTACAGCTTCCTGAAATGGACACTGTCCTTCCATTTCTGGGAAGGAAGTCAGGATAGCATGAGATAAAATTGTGTCATGGATTTCTCAGTCCAGCTTTTCTCTCAAAAGAAAATGAAGAGCCCTTCCTAGACTCAAGAAGAGATACAGTACACAAACTAATTAATAGAAGCTGCTTGTTTTCTCATTTTGCACATGCAAAGTCGAGAAGTCTTAGCTCCAAACAGTAAGAAAGATCTGAAAAAAACTGGCATTTCCTTGGACAAGCCTGTGTCTGGAAAGAGATAACAGGAATATTGTATAGAAAATGAAAAGAAAAACCAGGGCAAACCATTTCATTTTAAAAGGTTTCTTCTCAACACTATTCTGCCTGAAATGCTAGAAGATCTTTGTGATACTAGCTGGAATTGACTTGAGGTAATTATATGTAGTTACATAAAGCAGCCTAATGCTAGCCCAGCAAATTGTCTAAGAGAAGGGAACGTATTCCTTGTTAAATGTTTTGTCATGATGACCGTGCCCTTTATTTATCTCTAACACAACATGCTTATTCTGCCCCATCTACTGTTTTCACCCTGCAAATTTATGAGGCTCTATTAATCTTCTGCCCTGCTGACTCTCTCTGTTGTAAAGTGTCAGCAGACTTTTGTACCTTCCTAATGTACAAAGTGCTTCCTATGAGTAATATCAGCATTTTGCCTTTTAATTGCACATATAATTTTTAGGTCTTACAGCTAATAAGGGAATTGAGACCACAGTTCATCATTGTCTCGAATGGTACTCCAGGGGTGTAGGGACTGTAGAAGCTCAGAGAAGAATATACTTGTCCTCGTTCCAAGCAATAGTTTTTCTCATTACAGCAGCCCCATTCACACCAGTACAGTTACAGGTCTGCCAGCATTTCCATTAGAAGCCCAGCTTTCGGGATTTAAAAACTGTTGTAAAAATTTATAAAAACTAGCATATATTCTTTTGGTTTACCTTTTTTTTTTTCATTATTATTATTCATTGTTGTTTCTGCATCTATTATTACTATTATTACTGTTATTATTATCACTATAACTTTCTAAATAAGTTTATTTTATTATTTTAAAGACTTCATTACTTGCAGGGGAGCCAAAGGCTCTGTGTAGTCCAACTGAAAACTGGTATTCCTCATATTCAAACTAGGTCACGAGTTTGTTCATTGCTTATTCCATCTTTTCCATCCAAAACGAAGTTTAAAAAGTGGTAGCATGGTGCTAACTTGCAACAATGCACAATAATTTTACACTAACAAACTTTAACTAGTTTTCTCTTCATCCCCTCAGCAGATTACAGAGGAATATTCCTACTGTTCAACCAGCTGGAAGGAAAAATACAGGTTTACCTTCCTTTTTTCCATCACAGTTGATTAGAGAGAAGATCTCATGCATCATACGGTGGAGGGTTTGAAGAACATGTGCTAAATTGTGCAATTAAAGGCTTCTCTTACAAGTATGCAAAGCAATAAAAAGTAAACAAATTGACTTCTGGAACATCACACCATGGGAGCTGCTTATAAGCAAATGACAGTCTATTCTTAACTATTGGGCATCACTTTACTGCAGAAAAGTCCACAGGAGAATCAGAGGTCTGGTATATTTTTCAGGTCCTGTTAGGAATGGTGCAAACCAGAGCACCAGTTTTTGCTTCTGGTCATAATGCAGGGAGTGTGGAAGCTAAAAAGGGACTGTTGTTATATGTCCTCCAAAGATGCTTTTCTATCATAAGACGGGATGTTTCTGTATGGCCTCAGAAGGTTCATACCATGCAGATCAGTTGCTTATTTTCATTTCCCCTATTCCTGGACACCTGTGATGTCTGAGTGAGATAACACTCCAGAACGTTTCATATCTTCCCTCTGGTTTCCACACTCTTGTTCCAGAGTTTGCCAACATCTGCATCATATTGGCTATTCATCTGAAGATTTTTAAAATTTGGTTGTTATATCAGCTCCAGTTCCAGTATTGTTGTTATAAAGAGATGTATTATTCATACAATCCAGGGCTCAATATTCAAACTTGTGGACTTCAACTATATTACCATCATAAATACTGATTTCAAGGCACCCACAAGCAATTTTAGTCCTTCACTGAAAACACAAAAAAGAGACATCTGTACTCTGTGGAGCATAAAATCAAAGGCTGTATACATGGATCACAATGGGATGCCAATCTAGAGATCCCAAATAGATGTCCAGGCACACAGCAGACACTTGTGCAGATATGTGCCAGGGCCCACAAGCTGTGCCGCTGCATCTCCATACATTTGGGGGCTTAGACTAAGCAACCATGAGTCTCTTAATGACTGGATTTTTCATGGCATTGATACATCTACACTGCTTCCTTTTCTGGGGTCAACAGAATGGTGGTGACATGCTGACAGATGGCTTCGATTGACTAGTCAGATTATGATTATATCAAAAAAGGAGAGGAACAAAGGCTGAGGTTTGCATAATCTTGGCACTAATTTTGAGCATTCAAGTGGTTTTGTCCTCTTATGAAAGCCATTATTATTTGCTTATTTATGGGACAAAGATTATGAGATGAACAGTAAAACTTGCATTCACCGGTTGCAAGGTAAGAAAGTCAAGGACAGTTCAAACAGGTTTGGGTTGAACATTCACAAGCTTCCTCAAAAACTGGATCCTCACTTCAGCTTCCTGGCTCCTTGTTTGCTTTGGTGGAAAGATTACCCCAGTTTCAACTGAACAGTCTTATTGTTACCACTGTTCCTGTATATCTGAGAAAAAGATCCCAACTTTACTCTTCCCAGCTGTCCTTGTTCCCCAGGCACAGCCCCATGGGCCAGCCATGCAGGCAGGCCATGAGCAGCCCAGAGTCAGCCAAGAGTTCCAACCAAGGCAGCTGACTCACAGGTGTATCCCATACCACCTAGTCATGCTCATTATAAAAGGAGGGAGCTCAGTAAGGGTGATGTTCTTCCTCCTGTTTCTGAGGCTCCTTGGTGGTGGTGCTCTGTTCCTGCTGTCAGCATCGTGAACCAGGCTGAGTAGAACCCTTTATGTTGATTAGTGTCTCAATTTTGTTATTCTGTTAAATCTGTTCATACTTCAACTCATGGGCTTTTTCCTCTTTTTCCCCAATTCTCCTTCCCAGCTGGGGAGGGGGCCTTGGGTGATATACTAACTGCTACGGTTTAGCCCTGAGTACTGGCTAACTGTAGAGACCAGCCAAGTTTCACACCTCCGTTAGGAATGATGTTGCCACTATATATCAGTGAGACCAGTAGTGTCTGGAAAGCCATTGTAAAATAGTCTTAAGGGAAGTATTTGTATATATACATACATATTCACATACCTTTTTCTACATTTATATATATGCATAGATGTATTTACAAAAAGGACAAAGAATAAATACCTTTCAAAAGATCCATATGTCAGAGACAAGCCAGGTTCACTATACAGGCTTTCACTCCACCTCAGCATTACAATAAGCCCAGAAGCCACATCCCTTTCTCCAGTACTCACAACATCTTCTGAAGCACATGACCAAGTTACAGGCCTTACACTTTCCGTTATCCCCTATGTTACTTACTTTAAAACAGTACTGTAACAATTCCTGCTAACACAGATACTACTGATAGCCGGAATAAACCTAGAAACTTGCATTTGGTAGATGTAGATTTGGGGAAAAAACAGAGTACTATGGAGGCTTCTAATAACATTTTTAGGCAAAAAGTATCTGTTATAAAGACATAACTAATTGTTCAAGGTATAAAATGCTGATGAAATACAGGTAGTTCCATTAGCTTTCCTAAAAAGGTTACCCAAAATGTTCACCGCTATATATTTTTCATTTAAATTGCCTTTATCATCTCCCTTATTATTTTATTATTAAATAGTTTTAAGTATTTTTTCATATCTGTCATGAAAATGCCCTTCCTCCAGTTTTCCTTTGTAGATGCCATTGCTGTCTCTCCTCTCAATGAAAAGTGATATTCTAAAGGAAAGTATTAACCTTAACTTACCTCTTTGGTTAAAAATAAAATTACTTCTAAACTTCTGAAGCTTATATTCCTTCAGTTCTTGAAATGTTTATGAAATTTTTTTTTTCTTTCCTACACTGACTGCATTAACTTGGCTTCTTTATTTCTTTTTCTGGTTCCTCTTTTTAAACTCTAAGTACTGCACATAGTAGATTATCAAATACGCTTAAAACAAAGCTAGACTACATTAATTAGTGTTGTATGTGCACTTGAAGTGGGTAATACAGTTCATCCTCTGGCACTCAGCTCATTAATTTCAAAATGTATGTTACTAAACCTCTTATCTTGGTTTTATCTAATTAAATTATTAAGATGAAACTTAATAAAATCAGAGGTTTTAAAATGTCATTCAAGGCACAGCTACAATTAAAAGATCAAATATTCATAGTTTTAGAAGACTCAGCCCAGCAAGACCACTTCTTGTGTATGATCAATTTTGTGCTGATTTTTTCCCAAACAAAACTGTCTTTATTTCAATAATATTATGATTTGCAAAGATAGACAGGAAATTAGTACATACCTCTCTGAACAGATAGGTTAATTAAGGTTCAGTCTGGTATTGATATGTACATATGATAAACATTTAAATAGTATAGATTAACAATGGCCTTGGAGCTGAAATGGTGCTGCAGGCTTTTATTGTCATCTAAATACTGTGGTGTCACTAGGATGGCTGAAGTTACTGTCAGAGTGATCTGGATGGCTAAACACAGACATACAGTGTCGTTCAGACACCCTCATGTGTCCAAGACATTTTGTGGCAGATGTGACATATGCACTACCTATATGCCCTTCTGTGGTAGCAGCTGGAGACGAGGCCAGATAGCCAAAAGCATTTAAAATGGCAAAAGACATCTGTATTGAGGCATCTGAATAACCTCCAGACCATCTGGATATCGTGTGCCATAAAAACTTTGATACTTCTGTCTGAAACTTGGAGTAAGTTTGTTCTAGAAAGAGAAATATGGAATCACAGAGTAACCTGGAATCACTACCTTGCAGCCAGTCAAAATAACAAGTAACAGTCACAGAATCACAGACTCATTCAGGTTGGAAGGGACCTCAGGAGGTTTTTATTCCAATCTCCCGCTCAAAGCTGGAGCACTACTGAGGTCAGACCAGGTATGAAATTTGAGCATCTCTTGTTTCAACTTATGCCCATTGCATTTTGTCCCCTCATCATGCAACACCATGAGGAACTTTGCTCTGTCTTTTTATTTCTTGATGGAATCCTTGTAGGTTTTGGAAGTCAACACACAACATTTAGTTGCTGGATCTGTCAGAGTTTTAGCTCCCATATGTGACCTACCTGGCACTGAAAAGCCTCATCATAGGATTCAACCAGGGCACCAGTCAGTGTTTCTGACTGATCATAGAATCACAGAAACGTTTTGGTTCTAAAAGACCTCTAAGTTCATCAAGTCCAACTGTAAGCCTAACACCACCAAGTCCCATTAAACCATGTCCCGAAGTGCCATGCCTACACATCTTTCAAATACCTCCAGGGATAGGGACTCAATCACTGCCCTGGACAGCCTGTTCCAATGCTTGACAACCCTTTCAGTGAAGAAATTTTTCCTAATAGCCAATATAACCATGATACTTTTAGATGAAAAAGCTGTTGAGAATTATGGCATCTGGACATGGCATCTGGGGAGGTGTGTGTGGATACAGCAGGTTCCAGCCATGAGAAAGCTCCTGACATGAAGTCAAGAGCCAGGAGGTTAGGTGCTTGGCAGCCTCTTGCCTATTAAAGAAGCAGCATTTACGAATTTTCACTAAATCTCTTTCCACACAGTTTTCCTCAAATTAAAAGAAAAAAAACCAGTCTATTATTCTGCCTTGAAAGCTGCCGGTCTCCCAAACAGTGAATGCAGTAGATCCAGTGCTTTTCCTTTGTGGTTGATGTCATTATGATTGTGGCTACAAGCCCTGTTCAGGAGAAATTATTCCTTGTACAAAAGAAACATCAAAAAGATTTCTATTTTGAAATGCACAAATACCAGAATAAGACAGAACTGAAGAGAAGAAAACTTGAAGGACATAACTATAGCTCCCACTTTAGCAAGGCAAGTCAACACAATTATGATATTAGGCAGTGCATTGCCTCTGCTGAAGTACACGGGATGGGCCATATATTAAACTACTCTGTTGGTTCAAGATTGGAACAAAATTATTAATTCAGTGGAAGTGAAAGTGACTTGTCTATCTGTCATATCTACCCATGCACTCCCAGAAATAAGTATGGTTGCTCTCACAGGAATGACAGTCATCCTTTAGAAACAAAAATATTAAAATGTATTGTTTGAATGTAAAAATAAAATAAAATTTAAACAAATTATTTGAGGCAGCCCTCTGTCCTGCTTTATCTACTTTTATCTTCTCAGGGTGCTTAGGTAAACACTCACTATGCTCATAAGGACAGACCAGCTCAGTAGTAAGGTTAGTATGCTATAAAAGACTCATTGTCTATATTCATTTTAGATTGTACCTACAGAGGATTTATAGAAACAATACCTAGGTGGCACTGAGGAGGCTATCAGTGCTATTTACAGACAATTTAAAGGAATAAACCTCCAGTTATGCCTGTGTTTGCTTTCCCTTGTGGTCTCCCTGCAACGTTTTCTAATCCTATTGTGACTTGATTGTTTCACAGTAAAGTGCTCCACAGAGGCCAGTAATTGGCACACAGGTTCAGATTAGATTGCTGTGTGTTTAGGAAAGCAGGGGTCATTTCCCATCAGCACCACTCATTAAGAAACAGAGTGCTAAGTTTTCTATTACAGAAAATACTCATATGTAAGTGCATGCGTGCTTGGGAGGGGGATTTTATGTATAACCTGGAGCAGAATGAGTCTGTGATCAACAATATGCAAAACTACTTTGGTAAAGGAATATATTAACTCAATGACAGTTAATTTTGCATCTGTCTGACTATCGTGCACAAATTCCTTTTCACCATGTAAATATGAAGTCAAACGTGGATGAATTCAGAAGCTGGCTTGGAGGCAGTTGAAAAGTTAGCCTTGTGTGCCCCTGGCTCTTGCGAATTTTAATCAGGCTCTCATCATTAATTGCACATCAGCCAAGTTTCAGTTCTGGTATATGTGAGGCACCAGTCAGCTCCTGCATACTGGCTCTGGGGAGGAAAAAGAAGCCAGGGTTCAGAAATGAAGTAGTTGGGCCCCAAATTAACTGAAGAAAGAAAGATAATGTCAGTATGCACCAGAAAGAAGAGTGGAGGGCAGGTAGGTTTGAGGAAAAAAAGAAAGAAGAAAAAAATCTGTTGAGAGGAGCAAACACTTTATACCACAAGCTTCATTGTTCCTGGTGACAAACAAATCATTTGATATTGTTTAAACAGAGGAGAGGTATTTGGGTAATTCTTGCCTCACCTGAGATACCCTGGGCATCTGGCTTTCCTCAAAGGCTGAGTAGTGTCCTTTCCTCTAGGATGACTAAGGGAGATGTCTATCTATGTCCTGCCTGTGGCTCCTTCAGAACCAGAAAAGAGGCACTGCAGCACCTGCTTCTCTGGGGAAATCTCACTTGCTAGGGTTCCAACAACCATTTTTAACTCACACATTATCATTACTGTGGTGTAGCCCCTATTTTGCATAATAGCCTAGTGGTTAGAGGTCTCCTGCCAGAAAGAGGACACCTGGGGTATAGCTCCAGGCAACTGAAATCCTATACTGTCCCGCTGCAGAGGAGTCCCATGGGCAGAGTCCTAGTGTACTTAGAGGGTGAGAGTATTTTCTGCTCCTTAATGAACCATAGGGAGGAGGGAGGGAAGATCACTGCATGGGAATGGCATGAGGTTGGAAGGAAAGCAAGCGGATTACTACGTAGTGCTCTGGCTTGGTGGCATCAAGTTCACCTGAGATCGAGCAGATCTGAAATGTTGATCTGTGCCCTGAGGAGTGGGTAAGTATTTCACATTATGCCTTGGAAATAACCCCTGAAGGACTTTCCATCCTGCCTGGTCATTTAATTTCATAAACCCATTTCAAGTTCCAAATCCCGGTTTCACAGAAGTGTCATGCAGGAGACAGATGGAGTTTGACATGTGTGCCTCTCACTGGTGCATATTCCATCTCTAGTGGATCCTAATCTAAGGGATCCATATCAACGTCTTCCTGCGCTCTTCCCCCATTCACTAGGTGCAGAGTTGATACTCTGAGGTCAGTCTTGCAAATTCTGTTCCTAGGGCACCATTCAGAAGGTGACCCTGTTCTTAAAACTACTTTGCTCTTCCCCTCATGCAGCTACTAATTAAAATATTTCTTGCTCTCTTCCCCAAGTCCTGAAGTCTCCCATGGTGGGGACAGAATCTCATAAGAAAGGCCTGAGTGGGCCAACAGAGGGCCACATCCTGTGGCTTGTGGACACTACTAGAGTCCAAAAATGTATGTCTAAGAAAGATTATAAGGACAAAGAGTACAAACATACAGGGTCCTTCCCCTTAGTCCTCTCCTGGTCTCCAAATACTTTCAGCGATGGGACTTCCTGAAATCATCTGGGTTTCTTGTCTTCAGTAAAATCAACTTATTTCTTTTCCAAGGTATTTAGCCAAGGTCCCTTGAACCTTTTGCAAACTGTTTTCTTTCCAGGGGGAACATACTCTACTGAAAACAAAATATATTGAGATCTTTAAGTAAACCAACTCATCTTTCCTTTTCCCTCTCCTCTGGCCAGTGAAGTGTATTTTTTACACAGAAGAATGAAAAAAAATCTGTGTATGTGAAACAGAGATAGAAATCTTCATTTTTACTTCTTCCTCTGACGTGAGCCTTAAAGGTACACTATAATGATGTAACCTGTCATGGAGAGCAGTATCAAATTTAGGATGACGGTATAAAGCAGCAAGAAATAATACTTATTTGTAGAGTTTTGCTGTGTAAATCAAGTGAAATTTCAGTCAGTGCTGGCATTTCTCCTTCCCCCTTCCCTAGTTGCTATCAGCTGGTGTTGTGCACTATGGTCTTTTATCTGCATTATGTTTTATACCTGCATGGCAAGTCACAGCTTTGTAGAGATCCCTTATCTGTAGACAAGGACTGCATTCCTCTGTCTTCTCATCATACGTCTGTTGAAATGTAAAATCCACAGTCATCTCTGGATTGAAAATGTGTTAGCATGTAAAGTATCAGACAGGAATATAGTTGTTACTTCAATTCTGCTGAGATTTGCCTTCGTCTCCCTAGGACTTTACCACACATTCTCTAACATGCTGAGAATACATCTTTCTTTCCTGGTATGGCAACAGAAACACTGCTGCTTTCTGAAATTTCATTCATTGTAGTTGGACTCTCACAACTATAAACACGTGGGGGGAAAAAATGCTTGTCTGCTTTTTTCCTAGAGAAGACAAACTGTGAGAAACCAGCATGATATATTGAGAAATATATACTTCCATGTAGTGTCACACAAGAATGACACAGATGCACTTTCAAGAAACCGGGGGTGGGGGGGGAAACAAAAAAAAAACAGAGAAGGAAGAAATTAGTGAAACAAAAATTTGAAAATTTATAGAAAAAATTGACTTTGTAAAGTTTTATTTTATGATGCAGATCATCATAAGAACAGGAGAAGTGCAGTATCAACTGGTTCAAAAATTTTTCACTGAAAGGGTTGTCAGGCATTGGAACAGGCTGCCCAGGGCAGTGGTAGAGTCCCCATCCCTGGAGGTATTTAAGAAACATGTAGATGAGGTGCTGAGGGACATGGTGTAGTGGTGAATTGGCAGCGTTAGGTTAATGGTCGGACGTGATGATCTTAGAGGTCTTTTCCAACCAAGGCTATTCTGTGATGCTGTGAAAGTCACAATTAGCCCAGTATCTTGCCTCCAAAAGTTGCTAATAGTGATTGTCTAAGAAAATTATAACCATGCTACAACAGGACCAACAACTAATAAAACTTCTTCAGGACAGTCTCTCAGTCACAAGTGATTTCCCAAATGGAGGTCTATCTATCTGATGGTCTTGGGTAGACTTTTCTTCCATTCTTTCATCCATTTTTTAAAATCAGTAACATTTTTAGCATATACATTTATAACTGGACCCCAAACTGCAGAGTCTGGAAGAGGATGTTTGGGACAAATATGTAACTGTATTGTATTTTGGTGAGAAACTAAAGGAAGACTGGTTTGTTCCTCACATCCAGATTCACGGGCCGCAGGTCCCTATTGTTGAGGGGTCCCAGTAACCATGCCCTTCCTCATTTATGGACGATTAAGATCACTCATTCACTTTGGATAGAAAGCCTTGATTTGGTGATATTTTGCTGCATGTTGAAGACAAATGATATGTTTTTCCTAGTGAGCTTCTGTATTCTGAGCTGAAGTTGCACGTTGTTGATCTGGCAAATAGAAACCTTCACTTATGGCCTATATCACAAAATCTGATGGACTGACCCCTGACTGAGACTTTAGGTCTTTCCAGATGGAGAAAAAATAGCAACAAAGTACATACTGCAAAGACCTTTTAGGAAAGATGTGCTTTTATTGACTGAATAGTACCACAAGGTAGAAAGAAACAACTTTCTATGTAAAAACCTACCCAGCCTATTTCTTTCCACACACTTCTGGCTATTCAGCTTTATTGAGACCACTACAGTCAGCAAAATACCCACTAGTTGCACAGGTCAGAGAATCCAAATTAAAGTACAAGCCCTGCTGAAGTAATTGCATTTCCTTATATGCTTCCACATGTGCTATGTTCAGAGTGAGAGTGAGACTCTAATAAAACTCATGTGATGTGTATTTCCCAGAAGTAATGTAACTTTTCAGTGATTCAAAATATGGTCTCCTTATTATCTATCAAGATTTTTTTCTCATATGTAATATTTCTAATTTATCTCCTCTCTTTTTAATTTATTCTATAACTATCATGAAATAAAAATCATTCAAAAAAACATTTAAACAGTTACATACAATGATTTTATCATTAGAAAGGACAGTATGTAACTGTCAGGCCAAACAGTCCAACTTATGTTAAGTGACAGGTCAAAGAAAGTTCATTCCTAATAATTCAAATCACAAATCAGTGTCTCAGGAACAGCATACACGAAATGATGCCTGAAACATCAATAACAGTTTTTTCCCTTATAATTATTATTAGCTTGGTAATAGTTGTTAGTGACCTATCTCCTTCTGCTGATTTAGTAAAATGCACCTAATAACAAGCAGGGGTCAAACGTACAAACCAAATGACACTGCATTCTCTAGACACATAGTGCAATTTCTAATGATGTAATAAATGCCTTGCAGTGGTTTTGCCCCACCCACCAAAATTAAGCCTATTAGAGTAAAATATGCCAATTTAAAATATTATAAATCTTGCCTGGAATGTAAAACAAATCTCTATAAACAAACAGTGCTGAAATGACAAGCTACCTTTTGTGTTAGAGAGGCTGAATCTCTAAAGCAGCTTTTATTTCAGCTGTCAATTGAAAAATCAAACCTTCAGAAATGGTGGGTGTTTATTACATAAATAGCGAGAGAGAAAGAAAACAATATCACATTATGGCCTCTTTTTTACAAGGAATTAATTGTGACTTCAGCAAAAATATCTTTTTAAAGAATCCATCTTTTTAATGAGAAGGAGAAAGTATTATCCTATAATTTTAGACTTTATCCGGATATTTTAGCACAGAAGAGAAGACCTTCTCTAAGACAAAGAGATCTGGTTCACAGTTCAGGGAAAAAAATAATAATGCTTATATCCATCTCTGTATTAAGAGTATCCATAAAATCAGTATCCATAAAATCAGCTAGTCCCCTATTTAACCATGCTGGAACCCACTCAAGCCATTGAGTTTAAAACCACAGTATTACTATTCTTTGATGTCTATAGCTTAGCAGCACAAAGCTGGTCTCCAAGCACTTACTCTCTATAAAGAAACACAAATGTTTGGCCTTTGGGCTGTAAATATTGTGTCACTATTGATATAAAGTGTATTTTCCTGAATGCCAAGTATTCTCAAAGTGCAGGGACTCCCATGAGCATGGAGCGTCAGGAATTAAAGACAGTTTAAAAGCAGGAGCTACAAGCAAGGAAAGAAGAAAGTAATAGCAAGAAACAAGAGAAAGAAGAAATAAAAGAATAACTAACATGAACTTAGCCAAGTATTATATTGTCATTTATCTCTCAGATGAAAATGTCACCTGGGGAGCATAATATCCTATCATCAATAAAGAGAAGACTGAACTGTGATACTATCAATAAACCTTTTCTTACTACATAAGGTAGTTTTCTTGAAGGATTTGTGTATCTCATGCACTGAAGAAAACTTCTTTCCCAGCTAAGTAACAGGATTGATTTGGGGATCAGACACGTTGATGGTTCACAAACAGTGAACGTATCAGTAGCTGAATGGAAATGTGGCTCTGACAATTTGCTGTTATTGCCTTATAGCACTTCAGTGCTCATTTTTCCGTATTGTATCAGCTGTTCTGATGCTGTTTCACCAAACTGATCTTGAGAAGGTGCTTCAGAGCAAGACCTTAAGTTACCCAGATGCATAGACTAGGAGCAAGTGATCCAGTTCTCCTGGGACAGAGACAAGTTCTGCATCACCTCCAGCAATACCTGCCTCTTGCCACGGAGTACAGAGGGATGGCTAGAGGTGAACATAGCTGCCCCCCTCAGTTACCTGGGATAGCACCTTGCTCACACACCTAGGAAAGCTGAGGGGGGTTCAGACTATTGGATGCAATGCCTTTTACAGTGTAGCCTCAGGCAGTGCAACTCTGCAATGTCCTTTACATAGACTGGTGGTAAATCACCAGACTGTCCAATAATAAACAAGAGGAATACTCCTTCTAGGTGATTATTATTCAGAGCAGATCCATCTCCATAGCTTATTTCTAGAGCCAATGCAGACAGTCAAGGTTCCTGAGGGGTCAATACAGGGTACCTTAGGTCAGGTTCCTCCTCTGACTCTTACACCTCCCTCTCCCATGCACTTGTGCAAATACTTCCCTAAGCCAGACCTTTGAAGAGCAAATTCAGTCCAGACTAGAAAATATCTTCAAGCAGCTTTACTGTAAATGTTGCAGTGGCTAAAACCCTGTTTGCTTTTATCGTTCCCCATCCCACTTGCCAAGATCAGTAATCATTTGAAGGATATTACACACCAGATTCAGAGGTTCCTTTGAACTGTTTTCTCATTTATTGTGTTTACTAGATGTTTCTTTCAGAACTTCAAAAAAGTTTGGTATCCATCTCAATTTTATCTGCCTAAGAACAGTCAGGTTGCTGTCAGACGTTGTCTCAGACATTTACATAAATATTGACTATTTAATGCAAAGCATTCTTTAAATATACAGGAACATATGCCAGCTCCTCTTAAGAAGGCTGAAGAACTCTTTGTTCTGAAACATTTAGGAAACATTAAAGGTATCTTTTTGATAAAGGCTAGCTCTTAAGAGCTGGTGAGAATTTCCAACTCCCAACACTGAAGCACTCATCTCATCTCAGAAGCACACATTCAGGGCCTGGAAAAACTGCCCTAAGAGACTAAAGATATTCCATCTACTTAGTATATCAAGGTGAAGCTTAAGAAGTCATTTGACAAGTAAAAAAGTGCAAGCATAGGGAAAAGACTTCTGAGAGCAGGTCCTTTATGTGTAAACAAAAGTGTACCAGTTTCCCAGAGCTAGAGGCAGGTATGTTCAGGAATAAAAGCAGGATCTGACCTATTTAACTAACTTAAGTCCAGGAACTGCATGTATAGTATTCCAGCGATCATATTTGAGATATCTAGCAAACTGATCCTCCTAAAGGAAACTGATCCTACTTGACAGATCCTGTTGGAAGGAAAAAAAAAAAAAAAAGGAAAAAAAAAAAAATCTGATCCATCTAAGTTAGATACATAATTGAGGTTTTCAAGTCTAAATAAAGTGATTACTTTTTAGGAACCATTTGGAGAGTCCTTCAGATTTTCTGAGAAAATCAGAACTTTTTTTTTTTTTAGTGTCTATGTAAGAATTTAACTCAAAAAGACTGCTTTATTAAACACCAGAACACTTAAGGAAAAAGTAGGTAGACAAGATCGCCCTCAAAGCATTTATTTTTATCAGTTGGATTAACTCCTGGATAACAGCTACAGATAGAAGTTTGATTAGCCATTGGAAAAATGAACTGACAACTTCATTCTTTGGCTGGAAATGACTCTAAGAGACATAACCTCAGCTGTAAGGTATGATGGAAGTATCCCAAGGTGAAATTCCATGTCCAGTGTTGATTAGGAGATGACACAAGATGCATATTCATCTGGACAGAAAACATTTGTGAGGAAAAGTGAAGAAAGTGATGATGTACCTGCTAAGACGTGTATCTTGTCAAGTCACAGAACACCAGTACTTAGGTGCTGCTAATTAATTTCAGAACAAAATTTAAGGTGTTTTTCAAGCACTCAGTAGAACCCATTTGCTTCTGAGATCATCTTTCAACCTGACTCCAAAATTGTTTTAAACTAAGTCTTCTCAGTTTGAAAAACAACTACTGTAGGCACCATGATCTTAAAATGGAACTTACTTCCCCTTGTGATCAGAGCTCCTGCAGTTGTGAGTGGTGAGTCTTCCTCTGGATTTTGTGTCAGGGATGTCTGCTGTCTAAATGTTCATTCATATTTGTGGCATATGGCTTCTGATCACTACAGATGGTTTTAAAATAAGTACTGTGGATCAGACCAATAGACAATAAAGCCTACCAATTTGTCAAAAAGGAATTAGTGTGGCTTTCAGTTGTACCCCCACCCACAAAGGAGAATTATTTTTTTTAATAAATGAAAACATCATTAGCAACACTCACATACTGCTTCTAAAAAATCCTGGGATCTAGTAAAGAATGCAAAGGTTTCACGTACTGCTATGCATTTCCAGAAAAATGTTTAACTTTGTATCTTATCATTAAATTTACCTTTCTCTCACATGCTTTGAAAGACAATATCGATGTTTTATTGTACACTGTGAAGTATGACAATATTTCAGGAATAGTTTTGAAAATCGAAAATACAGCTATTGATTGTCTCAAACTATTTAATCTTCAGTTAGACATTGAACTTTAGAACTGGCAGAATATATAAGATTTCTCGCTCCTTGAATAGCAGTTCATTTTTGTCTATGAATAATACATCTTGTTACAATAGTGCAGTCAGATACTGGTATAATTAGATACATTTCTGAGGTCTGCCTATGGTTCATGCATCAAACACTGATCCTTCAGGCTGCCTTGTATAGGTCTATAGGCTTGGGACACTAAAGAAATGAACACAGTCATGCTAACAGTGCCCTCACTCCAGTTACAGATGTAAGATGACAGTGACTGCTCCAAGGCATACTAATTACAAAGTATTTAGCAGTCAGTCTCTAGCACACACCTGCCAGAAGCAGAGATGGGAGAAATGTGATATCCCTGTTTCTTGTGTTACACAGAGCCCAGCTGGAAGTTAAGTTCTTAAGAGGCCAGTGACTGTACCAACCATATGTTATCACAGTTCAATCACGCGCATAGCTTTCCCCATTTTAATGTATATTTGGCATTACTAGATAATGTGACATCTTCAGAATAATCAGATGGATATCTTAGTCTGTAGGAATATTAAAGTAATGCAGTGCTATGGATAACATCCACTGTATTTTGTTAGCTTCACACTTGTATTTCTCTGTAATGGCTCCAGCTCCTAACCTGTTCTGACTATAAACTTTGCCAGGAGGCAGCCCATTTAATCAAGACACAAATTTTATTTCAACTTATGTCTACTGTGGATCTTAACATTTTGGATCCAAATAGCTCATAGGAAAAAAAAACAAAACAAAACAAAATACACCAACTCTGTCTGAGTGCAAATTTTGCTATGTAGATCTGCTTCTAGCTGAAAGAAACAATACATAAATTGGTTAGAAAATTCCAAAGAAAAGATAACTTCGATCTGTCCAAATTTTTTCTTGTTTTAAATAACTAAAGACAGAATAGTATCATCTTTAAAAATTATATTTGTTCTAAATTATTATAAAGAAAACAGAGAAAAAGACCAGAAGGGAAAAAGGAAAAGCTCACCATTTACAGATGCTTGCAATGTAATTAGGGAAAAAGGGAAATGAAACAAAGAAAAGTTTTGCTGCACAGCGTTTCCTTGCTGCCAATTAAATTCCCTGTCCATAAGTCATTTAAAGGAAGCCAGGCACTCTCAAACTGGGGAAAAAAAAAAATTTAAGTTTTTCTTCTGACACTGGTGAGGAAGAAATCAGCTTTATCAGAATCAGGGAAATGCTTTGCCTTTCACGTTGTAATATTCTCTTATAGCTGCTGAACCTGATAACTTCTACAATGGCATTTTCATCAAACTGCTTAGATCCCCAGCCACAGAGCTAACATGGTTGCCCAGCGTCACTCCATGGCACAGTGAGGATTTGTACATTTAAGGCTTAGTCCTCTGGCTCACAGAAACTTCATTAATACAAATGCATATGATTACAGAGCTGAAGGCAAGAAACACTTAGGAGCAGTTTAATACCTGAAGAGAAAGATTCAGAACCAGAGAATCACAGAATCACAGAATGTTAGGGATTGGAAGGGACCTCAAAAGATCACCTAGTCCAATCCCCCTGCCAGAGCAGGAACACCTAGGTCAGGTCACACAGGAACATGTCCAGGCAGGTTTTGAATGTCTCCAGAGAAGGAGACTCCACAACCTCTCTGGGCAGCCTGTTCCAGTGCTCTGTTACCCTCACTGTGAAGAAGTTTTTCCTCACATTTATGTGGAACCTCCTATGTTCCAGCTTGCACCCATTGCCCCTTGTCCTATCATTGGATGTCACTGAGAAGAGCCTGGCTCCATCCTCATGACACTCACCCTTGACATATTTATAGACATTAATGAGTTCACCCCTCAGTCTCCTCTTCTCCAAGCTAAAGAGACCCAGCTCCCTCAGCCTTTCCTCATAAGGGAGATGTTCCACTCCCTTCATCATCTTTGTGGCTCTGCGCTGGACTCTCTCAAGCAGTTCCCTGTCCTTCTTGAACTGGGATGCCCAGAACTGGACACAATACTCCAGATGTGGCCTCACCAAGGCAGAATAGAGGGGAAGGAGAACCTCTCTTGACCTACTAACCACCCCCTTTCTAATACACCCCAGGATGCCATTGGCCTTCTTGGCCACAAGGGCACATTGCTGGCTGATGGTCATCCTGCTGTCCACCAGGACCACATCAGTGTGCTTTTGTGGGATCAGGAAACCCTTTTTTAATACATTGGGTGTATCACTAGCATTCAGGGGCACAGGGTATTCAGTAGGGGGAAAAAAAAAATCTCCTGGTGCCTTGACTACACATTTTCTATTATTTCAGTCATAAGACCTTTGGGAAGGGGCTCTATCTTATACATTCAAATCTTTCTACTAGTAAATAAAATATGCAATCAAATTTCTTTCAGCTGAAAATTTGAGGAGAATATTTTTGATGAAAAATAACTGTAGAAGATTTTATATTTTTATTCTCACTCCCTCCTCATCCCTGCAATCTCATCATTCTTTCTTGCTCTTGATTCTGCCAATGAAGATGGGGGAGAAAGAGAAAAGAAAATAAAAATACAAAATCTATTTTATGACCAAACAACTGAAGCTCTTGTATATAACTCCCATTTAACAAAAATGCCTATGTTCATCTTTGTTTCATGTAGAAAAAGAAAAATCATTTCAAACATCACCCCTTTGTGAAGCCCAGCTGTTTACCATAAAAGAGATTTGCAACACTTTCAGTTCAGTTGTTCTGTTTATATGTCAGTTTTAACTGATTAAAGGCGAATGAGAAAAGTGACCTAGCTTTTCTCTTCCCTCTATTTTCTTCCCTCTTATCTTGCTCAAACAAAACAACCTTGATGACCAAATGTAAGTCATAACTCAGTGAAATCACTTGATGACTTGCATGCTGGTTGTTTTTGAGAAAGGACTGAATAAAGGCTTCAGGATTTCATTGATTATATGATCTTATCTTATTGGGTAAAGTGTATTTTTCAGTAATTTAGATGTATGTATCCTTTTGCGTAGCTCGTGGTGAACTCAGGACTTCTCTAACACAGTACCTCTCCACACGTCTGTCCACCAGGTGCAGGTAACCATGGCAAATTAAGAGCTAAACCAGACAGGTGGAAAAGAGAAAGACTGAGAAAAGAACAGCCACATTTCAGAAAGTTACAGCATTTTCCAAGGAAGAAGAACTCACAAAACTCCCACATTCTCAATTGAGAAATTATCACTCTATAGAAAACCTTTGTGCTTACCCAAATCCCATCATTTAGATTAAAATTTCACTTTGCAGACCTCAGCTGAAGATGTCAGCACAATGGCATTTGTCTTTATTTTCACTTGCAAAAGTATCTCCTTAATTCTTTTCTCACCAGAGTACTGCTTGCTGTGTTGTCAGACAAGACAAAAGTAGACCCAAGTATAGCTTGGGTGTACGGCTGCTCCCCTCTTCCTCTTTCATGATCCCATGTGCTTTACTTCCTAGTGATGAAAAGGCAAATTCTTAATCCTTTATTTCTGCATGGTTGACCTTTTGCATTTAACTGTGTCTACCTAGGAATTCGCTAAGACACAGGTTTGCTGGAAAGCAGTATCTAAGGGTAATTTCAGTGTATGACAGTTGCCAGAGTGGAGTTCAGCACTTTTCTCTATAACCAGGACATGAGCTGCCTGGAGAAATTGAGCAATTTCTCATCCAAATGGTCTACTAAAGAGCTGGACTTCTTAAGTTACTTTCTCCTTTTCCAACTGGTGCCCTTGCTTTGAAACTACTTTATAAATGGAGCAACAAGAGCAACAAGAAGTTGTATTAGATTACCACTAGATATTCTCTCTTCTCATATGGACTGAAGTCTGTTATTCTCAGTGTATTTAATTTAGGCAAAATTCTAATTAAACACTAGATTGTTCATTGCATTTCATTGCTTTGCATGAAGGATTTTGTTTGCTCTCACACTGTGTGGAATATATATACAAATATGTAATTACTCACCGACAATATTTTATAGAAATCTGCACAGTTATTATGAAAAAATCCAACATTAATGAGGTTTTGTGATTGTGTTGCACACAAACCACAACAGAATAGAGCAATATAAGCAATGTCAATGGCTCTCTCACTGCTTAAGGATCAGTAAGCTAGGAAAGATGAGTGTTACATGTATATTAATTACCTGCCTATGTAGCTATCTGAGTGACTGCCCACAAAAAGCAAGGGTTTCTGCATCCAAGCTCTTCTAGTGGCACCACAAGGAAATGGGACCCAAATGACCTGAGGCATCTGAGCCACTCAGACATGCTCCACCACTTTTCTCCTTAGCAAGTTCCCTGGTCGTCTTTAGTCATGACAGCCAGTTATCCACACCTCATCAGTCATCTTAGTTAAGACTAAGATATAGAGTAAATTCTGTAGAACTGCAAGATTTTAAGTTAAGGATGCCTACAAAGAGGAACCATGGATTGAAAGTGGTTTGAAATTTTTTGCAGTTATTAAAGTGAAGCACTCCTTTAATACCTTAAACAATATCAGGGATTTTTTTTTCCTAAAACTAACATTTATTATGAATGTTTCTTGAGTATACACTGGTGTGTTTTATTTTTATAAAATAAAATATCAGGCTTTGCTTCACATTTATTATTAATGCAAGATACATGAATCTCTCTTAAAATTGTTATATCAGGTGATATTTGCAGGTGCAATTGTTTTGTTAAGCAGATGCTGTTTCAAGAAAGTGAGACAGAGATAATGTTTCCCTCAGTCCAAAGGATGGTATCTCAACAGGGAGCTGGATGCACACCTATATTTCACAATAAATGCTCATCTATATACTCGGTTCCATGGCGCCCTGCCTCCAGTGCCACAAAATTGCATTCAATCACATATTCCTGTCTCCAACTTTATGCTTCCCTTTATGCAAACAGCATATCATACACATCCCCATTATGGAAATGTCTGAGGGGAATAATCTTTACTTGCAATCAGAGGTCAGAAAACACGCTGGTGTGTGCTTTTGGAGACTGGATATATGTACTGCTGGTGCTGGTATAGCACATCTGGAAAGAAAGGGAGACTGGTGGAGCTGGGATACTGGGATACTGAGCTGCCTATGGAATGGCAAAGTGCTAAGCTCTTTAGAAAAATCTGTCTAGAGAAAATTAAATCCTAAACTAGGAGACAATCTCCAACAAAAAAGCACTCTCAAACTGATAAGAACTTTTGAAACATGGCCCACAGCTATGGTGACATTTGGGAAGTAAGGCCAGTGAATTTGAATTGCCAGTTTTGCTGGATACATTATGAAATGTGTTTGGACACCTTTTTTTTTCTTCTTGATTTTTGTCGTTAACTGCATTTGGTTTGGGGGTTGTTCAAATTTCTGCAAGATCATGCCCTAGTTACAATTAGCACTGGAATTTGAGCTTGGACCTCTTTAAGTTAAGTTAAGGAATGGGCTTGCTAGGAAGATCATGAGGGCTTCTTCAGTCCTTCATCTGAAAGGCCCAGAAACCTCCTATGTATTAATGAACAAAAATTGTCACTTCCAGAGAATCTTCACTTCTTAAGCTGCGTGCCTCTCTGCGCTTCCCATAGAGGTGATTACTCCTAACCCAGGTGCTCCATGGGAAAGCTCATAAGTAGTTGGGTTGAACCTGAATCAAACAGCTCTGCTGCTGTTCAGAAGATATACTAGAAGAGCTCTGTATAAGGGAGAATATCTGAAGAAATCAATAGTGACTGTGTGATGTACAGAGAAAATAGAAGATACTTGTTTTCTTTTTGTTGTCTGTTTATTCATAGGAGTTATAGCGGTATTATGTACATAATTTTTAAAAAAAAAAAAAAAATTTAATGGTGAATAACTGTTAGTGTGTTTTGGCAGATGTGTCTTGCTTTTTGGATCTAAGAACCAAATATTTTTTAAGCCTGATAAGTGCAAACATTTCATGCTTGTATTTTGATTATTGTTATATCTTAACATATATTGACACCATTAGATTGGCTCTATGTTTCAAAACACTAACAATGGGAGCTAACGTAATCCATCGATATTTTAGAAAAGGTAAAAATATTCATACACCTGGAGTTGCTGCTGCTTATCTCTTATTACATTGATCAGCAAACAAAAGCCCAAACAAAACAAAAATCACTGAGCTGGCATCATATGTCTAATGGATGTAGAGACTGATGTGAAATTTGCTGCAAATACACATTCATGAAATCCTCCTCTAAGGTCAGAGGCAATGCAGTCTGTCATGTCTCAAAAGAGAAGTATCCCTCCTGATGATTCAGACACTGAACTGGTGACAGGGATTCATAAGAAGAGGATATAAAAATCATTTAAATTAATGGGTACCTCACCTGAACAGCAGGAGAGCAGGGAAAAAAAAGTATGTAATAAGACAGAGAGAACTGTTCAAGGAAAGTCAGTGTTCAACAATGCTGACCCTCTGCTATTAGCTGCTAATATTTTAAAAGGGAGTTTTAAACTGAAATATCTCTGTGTAGATGAGTCTTCTGAAAGCCATGTTCAAATCGCAGCGGGTAGGCAGTTAATTTTCCATGTAATATTATCTGAAGTGTGGAGGATCCTGACACGATATAGAAACACAAAAGATAGCACATGACCACAGGATTAGTTTCAGTGAGTTCAGTACCATCTACAGACAACACATTAAGTAATGAGTTCTAGCAGAAAAGTCCACTCAGGCTGCTTGTGCCATTTCCCAGCCTAAATATTTTATAGATATAAGTATGGGACCCAAACAGTGAAATCATAACTAGAAAGCATGAGTCTCTGTTTAGTGCCTAACACTCTTCATTGGCTGGAGTTTGTAGTGTAGAAAGATAAAAAGAGAGAGCTAAGCTGAGTTAATTATAAAACATATTCGTAACATGAATTCTCTGATTTTTGCCACCAAACTGAGTATGTAGCAGAGTTGTGTGACCTTTTGGGTGTGTGTAACAGCCTCTAAAGATTTCTCAGCACTGTTCCATGTGAAAAATGTGAGAAACACATTTTCTAAAATATCTAGGGATAAACTAACACATTCTAAGTCAGATAGGGAAATGCATTTTGTTAATATTTGTGCTATCAATATTATTAAGAGGTGCCTATAAATAACAATGGGCATCTGTAAAGACTGCCTCCTACCCCAGGACATTTTCAAGTCAGTAGACTCAAAGTAGTAAGGAAAGAAATGCCAGCAGAGAAAATTAACTCTATAATTGATAAATTATATTAATCTAATGATAGAAGTTTAAAAAAAGCAGATGGAACAAAGAGGATTAAGATTTTACTTTTGTATGTGCTTCAAATAGTGTCTTCAATAGTGAAGAATCTATGGAGCACAGTGTGCAACTGTACAGAAAGCTGCATTGTATACTACTGTAATCCATAGCAGATGCAAGAGGAAAAATTACTTTTAAAACAGAAGATCACAAAGAACACAGGAATGTTTGTTTATCTTTGTTTTCCCTTTTCAAAACATCTCAAAGATTCCTAAGGAATCACTTAGCTGCTTGGGTCAATTTAAACAAAAAATAATTTAAGACCTCTGAAAATGTTAATATAGGTGCTAAAATTTGTTAATTGCTGGAATAATCAATAATTTTCATTCTAAACTAGGTACTTCATGTGTCTTAAATAACCCAACAGAAGATCATTTACATCTCAATAACAACCTTTAACAATGTCATGTCTTTAAAATCCAAACCAAAACTCAATAATGTAGGTTAGTGACCAGTAAAGGACTTATTACCTGGGTCAAGTCCTTGGGGTCTGTGGTGGGCCGACTGGTGAAAGCCTTGCTTGTGTGTGGCTTTTACTCCTAAATATGACCATGGTATCCCATAGGAATGATCCCATTATTTGGTGCTATGTCATTTTCTAAATGATTATACATTACACCTATTTTAGGAGCCTGTAGCAGATTCATAATATGAAGGTTAACCAAGAATAACGAAACAAAACATAACAACCAAAAAAAAGCACCACCCAAAACAGACATCAGAGTAATACGCAGTAGAGAGCTTTAAAAATAAACAAATAAATATGGCTTTGAAAGCTTACTCGGAGCTTCACCTTGCTTTCATTAAAATGTTTCTGTGTAAGATGGTAATTAGCAGAAATGGGAAGTGAAAGTATATTAGCCTTACGTACTAGCTAGGAACAGAGAAAGGCATAACTATTTTAAGATGCATTTTTAACAATGCTTTTGTGATACCAACACACTTGCTGATGATATTGAAATTTTTATGTTAATTAAACAACCCCTAACCACTCAGTACATCTTAGATATATACACTTTGTAATTACCTCCATTATTGAAATAGCTAGTTTGATTTATCCTTGCCACTGTAACATTCTAGCTTCTGTTATTTTTGTCTTTAGAAAAACATAGGTCCCAGTGAGGGAATATAAAACTATTACTGTAAATTAAATATTAAAGCTAACTTATTTTTGCATAAGAACACTGTCAAACAATGGCGATAATTGTTCCTAAGAAATGAACTTTTTTTTGCATTTTTTGGAACACAAATTAAAATCCAATTTTCATTTCTTTTGTAAATTTCATATAGTTAGCGTGTATAGTTTTACTGATGGCAGTGGCTTAACAGGGAGCTATTATGCTCTTAGCTTAGCGATTAAGAAATACAACATTTGTTGAAGAGCTAGGCCTTTTAGTCTAGAATGGATTATCACTTGATCCTTCCTTAAGTATTTTTATACAGGAGTGCATTATCCTTGGAGCCACCCTGGGCTCCATGCCTCATTAACCTGGGTGTTAGATAAATCAAAGGCAGCCTCAGAGACAAAGATAAGCAAACTGCAGGCCAGCAAGACGATGATGTATGGATCCAGGAGGCTAATAGGAAAGTATTGACAGGAAAATGGTGTGCTTATCCTGCAATCACTGCATATTGCAATGAGAGCTCCCAAAAGCAGATGGGATACACTTCAGGGAATGCAGGAGTAGGAGATTGTTAGGCAGAAATGGATCCTCACATCTTAAATTCTAACAAGAACTTCGTTTCTTTGTGGCTGCACTTCAAGCACAGCAGAGAGTCTAGTAACCAGGCAATGGCAAATTCTAAAAAGTGAATTAATTGCAGGGGTAAACATTATTATTATTTTAAGATTGTAATATAACCACCAAAGCTGAATTTTGCATATGTCAAACATTAAAGCAAACACACATTGCAGAGACAATACACTGAACAACAATTCTGTACGCTCAGAAAAAGCATTTAGCACCAAGAAAACCCTATAAAGCCTCTCACAGAAAAAAATGTTTCAGCTGTTAATACCTTTCCAATGAGGAAGGCAGCATGATCAACAAAAAGTCTTGCAAAACAGGGTACATTCTGTGATTTCACCTCGTGCTTCTTTTCCTTTCAGTTTCAAGGGTAACATTTTCCAGAGGACCTCAGTGACTTATAAGCCTTAATCACAAATCACCACCAGTAAGTGGTCTGCTTCCACTGTTGGAAACGATGAAAAGTGCTCCAAGTTTTGTAAGGCCTGCTGCTGTTTTTCTCAGGTTTCTTTTTCAAGACTTGGCTTACTAGATTGATTTTAGAAGGAAAGGTTTTTGTTGGGTTTTGGAGATTTCTTGTTTGCTTGGGTGTTTTTGGGTTGTTTTGGTTTTGGTTTGGGGTTTTTTAGCACAGATAAAAAATAACTGAATTAGGGGAAAGACCCTCATAAAATTGTGGATGAATCTCAGTGTGATCATACAGATCCTGGAAATTAAAGCTGGGCTGAACATGATTCATTCTCCTCTTTTTTTATTTCTGTTGATTGTGGTGTTTTATAAGACCCTTTTTTAAAAAAAAAAATGTACATAATTACTCTTCCAAAATAGCAAGTATCCTTCTAAACCATATAAAATGGTTTGGGTTGGAAGGGACCTCAGAGATCACCTAGTTCCACCCCCCCACACCATGGTCAGGGACACCTCCCACTAGACCAGGTTGCTCAAAGCCCCATCCAACCTGGGCTTGAACACTTCCAGGGAGGAGGCATCCATAACTTCCCTAGGCAACCTGTGCCTGTGTCTCACCACCCTCATTACCCCATCTTAAAATCGTAATTTACTGTGCTGTGTTTTTCTTTCTGTACTTTGAATATCAGCCTGCTAGTTTTAAATTAATATTCCTGTAGACTCCACTGGGAGTAGGATCAAATTCCAAGCCTACATACTGAAAAGAGCTGGTCTTATTTTCCCCAGTCTTGTGACTTACTGGGGACAAGGGACAGGATGAAGAGCACTCAGCAGCATTCTGATAACTGTCAACATCCTAAAACCTGAGTTTAAATTTGATACACAAAATCTGAGGCTATTTTACATAGCCTAGTCCAATAAGCCAAACTTTTCAATGCCCACCAACAGAAGGTACTCAAAAAATGAATGTGCAATGAAGGAAGGTGCTGTTTGCAGAGCTCCGGTTTCTCTTGCTGCAGAAGTGGGAAGAGACATACATAGGAAATGGATCAAGTGATGGCAGGAAGGGACTCATGGTGTCACAGTTGGTACAGATTAGCAGCACTCCAGAGGGCTGGATTCTCTCTCTGCTTTTTCCACAGAGATGTCAACCATATCTCAGACATAGTTTTTCTCTGATTTTTTTACTTTTACATGGGTAAACAGAATCATAGAATCATAGAATAATTATGGTTGGAAGGGACCTCTAGGGTCATCAAGTCCAACCTTTATCCCATCATATTCCTAACCATTAAACCACTAGACCATGGTCTCAAGTGCCTCATCAACCCTTTTATTGAACACCCCCAGGGATGGCGACTCCACCACTTCCCTGGGCAGCCTGTTCCAGTGCCTAACCACCCTCTCAGTAAAGAACTTCTTCCTAATATCCAATCTAAACTTCCCTTGACATAACTTGAGGCCATTCCCTCTCATCCTATCATTAGTAATTTGGGAGAAGAGACCAACACCAGCCTCACTACAACCTCCTTTTAGGTAGTTGTAGAGGGCAATGAGGTCTCCTCCTCCTAGTCTCCTCTTCTCCAGACTAAACAACCCCAGATCCCTCAGCCAGTCTCCATAAGGCCTGTTTTCCAGACCTCTCACCAGCCTCGTTGCCCTTCTCTGGACTCGCTCCAGCACCTCAATGTCCTTCCCATACTGTGGTGCCCAGAACTGGACACAGTACTCAAGGTGTGGTCTCACGAGTGCTGAGTACAGGGGCACGATCACCTCCCTACTCCTGCTGGTCACACCGTTTCTGATACAGGCCAGGATGCCATTGGCCTTCTTGGCCACCTGGGCACACTGCTGGCTCGTGTTCAGTCGGCTGTCAACCAACACCCCCAGGTCCTTTTCTGCCTGG
The DNA here is from genome assembly GCA_028020825.1 of Podargus strigoides. Classification (NCBI taxonomy): domain Eukaryota; kingdom Metazoa; phylum Chordata; class Aves; order Caprimulgiformes; family Podargidae; genus Podargus; species Podargus strigoides. The sequence continues at coordinate 44,549,884 of CM051622.1, read as the reverse complement.
CAGCTTTCCAGCCACTCTTCCCCAAGCCTGTAGCGTGGCATGGGGTTGTTGTGGCCGAAGTGCATGACCTGGCACTTGCCCTTGTTAAACCTCATACAATTGGCCTCAGCCCATTGCTCCAGCCTGTCCAAATCCCACTGCAGAGCCTCCCTACCCTCAGGCAGATCGACATTCCCACTCAGCTTCGTGTCATCTGCAAATTTACTGAGGGTGCATTCGATCCCCTCATCCAGGTCATTGATAAAGACATTAAACAAGACTGGCCCCAAGACCGAGCCCTGAGGGACACCGTTTGTGACCAGTCTCCATCTGGATTTAACTCCATTCACCACAACTCTCTGGGCTCGGCCATCCAGCCAGTTTTTAACCCAGCAAAGAGTCCAGCTGTCTAGACCATCAGCTGCCAGCTTCTGCAGCAGAATGCTGTGGGAAACAGTGTCAAATGCCTTCCTGAAGTCCAGGTAGACAACATCCACCGCCTTTCCCTCATCCACTAGGCGGGTCACCTGATCATAGAAGATCAGGTTGGTTAAACAGGACTCGCCCTTCATGAACCCATGCTGGGTTGACCTGATCCCCCCGTTGTCCTGCACTTGCTGCGTGATCTCCCCCAACATGAACCGTTCCATAATCTTCCCTGGCACCAAGGTCAGGCTGACAGGCCTGTAGTTCCCCGGATCCTCCTTCCTGCCCTTGTAGATGGGCATCACATTGGCAAGTCTCCAGTCACTGGGACCTCCCTCGATAACCAGGACTGCTGATAGATGGAGAGCAGCTTGGCAAGTTCCTCTGCCAGCTCCCTCAGCACTCTCGGGTGGATCTCATCCGGCCCCATAGACTTATGGGTGTCTAATTGACTCAGCAGGTCCTTCACTACTATTTCCTGGATTACAAGGGGTTTATTCTGATCTTCATCCTAATCTTCCAGCTCAGGGGACTGAATACCATGAGGATAACTGGTCTGGCCATTAAAGACCAAGGCAAAGAAGGCATTAAGTACCTCAGCCTTGTCCTCATCCTTGGTAACAATGCTCCCCGTCGCATCCAATAAAGGATGGAGATTCTCCCTGCATCTTTTTTTATTGTTAATATATTTGTAAAAACTCTACTGGAAAGATGGGAATCTCTGAGAGTAACTATCAATACCTTGTTTCAGGTTGCTCACCTCAACAGGCCTGGGGGTTTATGCACTGAGGTGTTTAACAAAGGGAAATTTAGAAGGGGAGAAGATGCACCTGTCCTATTAGCCCAATATGATCTATATATAATATCACCATAGTGTATGAGTTCAGGCTTGCATTTGGCACTTCTAGGTGGAACCTCAAATTAATGGGAGCTTATATACTCTTCCTTTGGTATGTTGCCACAGCTTCCCTTCTATATTTATCGTTTGTGGTTCTGCCTTCCTACAGCCTATATCCAGCCCCTCTTCTAAAATACCACTGGCTCCATAGACTACTACCTCATCCTCACTCATAATCCAAGATAAACGGCTCTTTCCTCTTTTCCTACAATCTTGGCATCACTAGGGAAAAGGATGAGAAGAAGCTGTGAGCAAGTTTCTCCATGTTTACTACTAATGCTTGGCTGGCACCATGGACAGACCAATAAAATGGGAAAGCTTTGTTAACGGCCTCAGGAAACTCTGTGGTGGCAAAGCTTGTCTGTATGTCTGCTAGAGGTCCTCCTAGTGAGGAGGAGGAGGACCTACAGCCCTATAGGGGCTCTATGACCTATAGAGAGCTCTTAACACTGACTTCAAACATCAGTATCCTATTCTGTCATGCCCAACAAATTTCTACTAAGCAAGTAAAGAAACCCATGGATTTATAATTTGGCTGAGTTTGGGGAGGTTTGAATAGGGATGGTGAAAAAACCACTATCTTTAGTTTCAGTAACATCTCTCTTTTCTGAGATGTTAGACCCTTTAAATAAAAGGTTGCATAAATATTGTTTCTAGCAAAATATTATTTCTTTATCATCAAACGTAGTGCCAAAAATGCTGAACAATCTTCACTGATTATTTTTTTCTAAAACAATTTTGTTTCAGGCAAAAACATAGCATATAAAATTACAGCCCAAACAGCCAAAGAGCTGCAGAGCTAAAACCAACTGAGAAAAGAGAAAAAAGAGAAAAGAGAAAAAACAGAAAAACAGAAAATAGCACAGAACTTGACCTATATGTTCATGAGAGCTCCACCTTGAACTATTGTAAATACTCTGCTTTGAAAGAACTATGGAGCTCTTAAATTACTTCTTTTTATTTGGCTAAGAAGAAGAAATAATGGTTAAAGGAAATCAGAGAATCATAGAGTACTATGGGTTGGAAGGAACCTTTAAAGGTCATCTAATCCAACCCCCCTGCAATGAGCAGGGACATCTTTGACTGGATTAGGTTGCTCAGAGCCCCATCGAACTTGGCCTTGAATGTTTCCAGGGACGAGGCATCTACCACCTCTCTAAGCAACCTGTGACAGTGTTTCACCACCCTCACTGTAAAATACTTCTTCCTTATCTCTAGTCTACATCTACCCTTTTTTAGTTTAAAACCATTACTCCTTGTCTTATCGCAATAGGCCCTGCTAAAAAGTTTGTCTCCATCTTTCTTACAGGCCCCCTTTAAGTACTAAAAGGCTGCAATAAGGTCTCCCCAAAACCTTCTCTTCTCCAGGCTGAACGATCCCAGCTCTCAACCTTTCCTCACAGGAGAGTTGTTCTAGCCCTGTGATCATTTTTTTGGCCCTCCTCTGGACCCTCTCTAGCAGGTCCATGTCTTGTACTGGAGACCTTAGAGCTGGACACAGTACTCCAGATGGGATCTCACCAGATTGGAGTAGAGGGGAGAGAATCAGGTCCATGTCTTTCCTGTGCTGAGGACTCCAGAGCTGGATGCATACCCGGGTGCAGAACAGCTCTGAGCCACAACAGAAAAAAAAAAAGACATAAATAAACTACTTTGTAATTCTGAAGCTTTAAGTAGAAACATTCAAGTAGTTTGAAATTTTGACTTTTTTGGGTTGTCCTTTCATCTGTTCTCTCATTCCCCTTTCTGTCCCATAGAATACATAGTTGCTAGATGGGTGACTTATACCAAACTCTGACAGTTTGGGAGTTTCCTCCTCATATTCCAAAAATTCCTTTGCAATTTTCATCCAGAGAAACACCAGATGTGTTTTCTGCTATATAATGTAGCCGCCAGCTGCCAGTGTTGTACTAACCTTCTATGAAGTGAAGGTACTAACCTTCTATGAAGTCTAGACATTGTTAAATGGGAAAAATAAATTCCTATAGAAATACAGTATTGCAGATATAATTACACTTATAGGCACAGTGTATATATATGACCAGGAGCTCGGTACACCATAGCTCCTATTGCTTTTCTCTGAGATACTGGCTTCTGGTCAGTTTTGGAAACTTAATCAACTCAATAGATGTTGGTCAATCAGAAGTTATGTTCTTTAGAAAATCTGGCCTTAATGTGGATTCTAGTTACACTTTTGAAAAGATATTTCTTGAGCTCTGCATTACAAATCATTATTATTCCAAGAATTAGCACGATAACAAAATGGAATTTCCTAAACTACAGTTAGTGATACTATTATGTTAGGCAGTTTAATACTACAAATATCCTCCTCTGGAGGGACATACAGATCATTTGTCTAAGTGCGACACATTTAGAAACCAAGCTGACCTTCAAATTTACCTGAGATGTTAGGCAGAAACTCATTTTATCTATATTCTTTAGAAAATCTCCTTTACACTAGCGATAGCAATGCAAATCACACCACTTTCAACAGACCATGCTTAATAAATTAAAACATAGTCTTATTTACCTACTTACTTGCTTCTCAGACAGCACGAGTCAATTCCCTGACACATTTACTAAAATACCACTTACTTTTCCGTTATCATCACTGACAGTAAAAAAACCTGACAACTGCATTTTGCTGCTCAGCTGGTAACTAGATAATTTCGCAAGACTTAATTTTTTATATATATGTAGTCTCTGTGTGTGTATATGTAGGCCTGTATTTGTATATATATTTTCAACAGTAATTCCCAGTGTGAACAGGGCATTCTGAACATTCCCCCCCTTGAAAAATAAAACAAAATAAAATAACCTAAGCACGGTCAGCATGCTGTGCATTTTCCAGCCACCTCCCCACTTGTGATTTGTTTTTACCACTTTATCTGGTCTCCTAGATGATCCTAGGGAACAGCTTGATTAATGCCCCCTCTAAGTGGTACAAGGAGCAGTCACAGGCAGGTCGTTATTCAGGAGAGCTGCAGGTACTCGGCTGGCAGCCTCGGTGGTCGCTGCGCCTTTAACAGCTCTCTGGGGCTCTGCCTGTTATCTGCCTGCCCCGGCGGCCCTCAGCTGTGCTTCCCAATGGCCTGATGGACTGGCTCGTGTACCTGGGGACTCGGGCAGGGTGCATCCATTACTCATTTGTGACAATAACCAATCGAGGAAGATGTAGAACTCAATTCCAGCAGAAAGACCTATAATGTTGGAGTCAGGAGGTTATCGCTGTGGGACCTGCACCTTGCTCCTTACCCCTCTTATCGAGAGCTTTACAGCCTCTGCTGGAGCAGCATCTTGTAAAGCTGAGGGCTGCAGATCTGGGGGCCAGATTGGCATGCATCTTCCTAAATGCTACAACGTTTAATTAAAAAGTAGATGCTAGTCAAATTGTTCTGGCTGAGAAGATACTTTTGGTAAACAGAAGGCAAAAGCTAAAGGGTTTTGCCACAGAAAGAGGTGGCAAACAATTTCCTTAAATCATGTCTTCGTAGAAAATGATGTATCTCTCTCATTCTCATTTCACAGTGAAACTTCATACAAGGAACCAGCATAATCCCAAATCCAATCCATAATGCCTGTTAGTGAATCTGTGATTAAGGACAGCATAAAGACCTTAGGCGTTGAAAAATTACAAGGGATGCAGCTTTTGATGAAGTGCAGGTGTTGTTTAATGGCTGTCTGATCATATTTAAATGTTCTGAGAAAGATTCCGTCTCTTACAGAGAAATCAGTAAGAAAAGTCCAGGAAATATCATTAGGATATGTGCAATGTAAGAAATGGAAAACTCACTTGATGATTTAGAGCCTTTTCTCTAAATATCTTGATCCTAGGCAGATCCAAGTGGACTTTTTAGGTACCTTAATTGTTTAAAACAACTCAAACTTCTGAAAGAGCAGATAGAAATAGTGCTCATTTATCATTAATGCTTTAAATTATATTTAGGAAGCTCATTTAATCAGTCATACAGACCACAGATCCTTGCAGTATTTTAGCAAACTGTGCCTGAACTGGAAATGGAAAGAAATAGACTTAAAAATTGTTTTATCAAAGACAGAAAGTGCTGGCTTAACTGTGTAATACTATTAATTAACAAAATACTGGTAGATTAAGTTACTGACTGCATCACCAGAACACAGTAGAAGAATTTCATTTTATTCCCACAGAAGTATATAATCCTATTCATTTAGGAATAAATCATGAAATCTAATAAAAACAGCACTCAAAAATAATCTGCAATCTTTTATACACCTTCTTAGAAAACTTATAGCATATTTTTAAACCAGGATAAATCAGGAGGTCCAATCACAGAATATTTAGGCATAAAACTGACAATTTTATGCTTCTATCTCCATTTACATCTACTTTCTTTAGGAGAGTACTGCATGATATATGAGTAGCATTTTAGCATAGCTTATTCAAGTATGCTTTCCCCTGTATTTTTCCCAGGTTTATTAACATATTATAACCTTTTTTCAGCATTTCCAATGTGGACTTTAGCAAATATTAATTATTCAGCAGCATCAAAAGCCCTGTAAATGTAGGGTGTGAATAGAGGCAGTGGTAAAGAATCTTCTACTTTAAAACCCTAGAATAATATCAACCAAAGCAAAATTATACGGCATCAGAAGAATAAAACCAGGAGAAGAAAGAATTAGAGAAATATTCAGGGCAGGAGAAATAAGAATATCCTTCAGATGGTGAGAGGCAAAGAGAAGACGACAAATGAATTAGAAACTGGAAATAAGCAGAGCCAAACAAGAGCTCCATGTATTTGCATGAACAGAGAAAAAGCTTGCAAAGGAAAGACAGATGAGGGAGGGAGGTGATCGCATAGTTATTGAGCAAACACTGGTACAGCTGGACTATCTTGCATAGGCTTGAAGAGCCAAGGCACCACGATACTAAAACAGAAGAAAGAGAGGCAAGACCTTCTAGCTGGCCAACAACCAGAGTATTTTCTTCTTCTCTGAAAGGGCCATACCAATTACACTAAAATACTGAGGGTTTGAAGAACCAGGAGAGAGATTCAATAGGCTGTACTTAAAGGACCATAAAGGAAAGCAATCAATCATTTCTGTTCTCAGCTGAGAAATCAAACTCCATTAGAACATCAAGAATGAACATAGCTACAACAGCTACAGCTCTTCTATCTTCAACTGGGGAATGAAAGAAGAGGGTGTCTACAGTTAGCCAGTACTCAGGGCTAAACCACAGCAGTCAGTATATCACCCAAGACTCCCTCTCCAGATGGAAAGGAGAATTGGGGAAAAGAAAGAAAAAGGCCCATGAGCTGAAGTATAGAAAGATTTAATAGAATGACAAAACAGAAAACAACAATCAAAACAAAGCATAAATGGGTCTACTCAGCCTGGTTCAATGCTGATGGCAGGTCCTCATAAGACTCGTTCTCTAGACCCTTTACCAGCTTCATTGCTCTTCTTTGGACATGCTCCAGCACCTTAACAGCCTTTTTATAGTGAGGTGCCCAAAACTGAATGATATGCTACTCTGAATATACATACACATAGTTGTGAGCATGACATGTATAGTAAAACTACTTCTGATGAACTTTTCAGGCAGGATTCATCTGCCCTCACTTTAGATGTCTACAAGTTGAACATTTAAATCTGAGCCAGTGATGTATGGTACCTCAGAGTTATCAGGGAAAGATGAATACACTTCCAAAGGCACCTCCAGACAGCTTAGGTTTGTAACTTAGGATGAGGTTAATTGTTCTCTAAAGGTGCTGTTTCTCCTCATTGGTGATCCATAAAGCTCAGAACAATGAGATCAGCCTGAGATGTACCAATTTTAGATGGCTAAAACTAGGCAAAAATGAGTTCTACTTCTGTGACTATTTGGCTATTAAGATACTGCAGTGGTAAGTGTGTGTATTGAAAAGCCTAAATACAGCCCTTCTCCTTGTCTTGCACATTAGCAGCCTACTTCATTCTCCCTAATGGTGAGATTTGGTTCAACAGGCACAAACCAAGTTCCCTTTTGCCAACTCACCCTGCTTTGACCACAGGAAATCTAAGAAATGCTTGTGAGACAATGTCAGAAACAACACTGAAAGGAGAGACAGCAGGATAGAGGAAAAACGACTCAGGGCACAGGACCACCATCTGACTGGTGTTCCCAGGGGCATCTAGGAACAGATAGTCACAATGTAGTTGGAAGTTCATTTTAAAGAAGCGCATTCATACTTTTGATGTTATCTAAACAGGATCATCTCAAAATATAATATGACTTAAATGCAACTAGGATAACACCACACTATTCTGAATTTGGTTTCAGCCCTCTAAACAAGGGATGAATGTGCAAAAATGTCTTTAAGGTTATATTTTGGTCAGCTGTAGATTTCATTAGATAAGCATATGAATCTCAATTTAGAGACGAGGCAAACAAGTTCAGATCCTTATGGTTAGATCCAGTCAGCTCACCCTGGTTTTCAATTGAATGTATCATAAACATTTTAAATCAGTATACAGTTTAACATTGCTTTGTTTTCCACCCTGTTTATAATTGCTTTTTTTACAATCAGTCACTACCCATAACCAGAATATTCATGAACGTGAAAAGATCTACCAAGTTCAGCAGCTCAGTTGTAATGCGCAAGATTACACTACTGAAAAGGAAAATGCCTGCACTGAGACTGTTTATTGTAGGTTCTGAAATTAAGCCTGTGGTCACCTCTTTTCATCAACTATAAATGAAATCATGATCAGAAATGGTCTTTGTAACTCCAAAATAAAATGACTCACTAGCCATGACTAACAAGCGATGAACTTACAAAAGCAGATCTGGATAGTGCCTTGCATGTACATCACAAGTGGACTGCTTTCAAATGACAAGTCTATAACAGAAGTCTACTTAACTACAGGCCAATCATAAGTTTAACTCTACCAGCTGAAATGATACCTGACCTTTCTATGGTGTTCTGGGGTTTGAGTGGTTTGGGCTTATTTCTGTTTAGGATTTTGAAGTTACTCACATTTTCTGACATTATTCCCTTCACTTGGAAGATCAAGAGAATTGAACTGCACCACAGCTGAATAACATCTGCAAAATTTCAAATGAAAGAAGCAAGATATGTACTTAACTATAATCCTGTAAGGAACTCACTAAGAACAAACTGCAAGCCTAATATTTTATGGTAGTATATCTTAGGAAACAATGTATTTCCAACAAAAAAGGGTTATGACCTGTCTATCCATATTGTATAGGACATAGCTGCTGGAAAGCAGCTTGGCAAAAAAGAATCTGGGGGTTCTGGTGGACACCAAGTTGAACATGAGCCAGCAATGTGTCCTTGACACAAAAAAAGGCAAATGGTATTCTGGGCTGCATCAGGCAAAGCATTGCCAGCAGGTCAAGGGAGATGATCCTCCGCCTCTACTCAGCACTGATGAGGCCACAGCTGGAGTGCTGTGTCCAGTTCTGGGCTCCTCAGTACAGGAGAGGTATGGACATATCAGAGAAGGTTCTATTGGAGGCCACATGGAGCATCTCTCCTACAAGGACAGGCTGAGAGGGTTGAGACTGTTCAGCCTGGAGCAGAGAAGGCTCAGGGGGATCTCATCAATGCATATAAATACCTGAATGGAGGGTGCAAAGAGAACAGATCCAGGTTCTTTTCAGTGGTGCCCAGTGACAGGAAGAGAGACAATGGGCACACACTGAAACACAGGAAACTGAATACCAGGAAACACTTTTTTTACTGTGAAGGTGACCAATCACTGGCATAGGTTGCCCAGGGAGGCTGTGGAGTCTCCATCCTTGGGAGATATTCAAAAGTTGTCTGGACATGGTCCCAGGCAACCATCTCTAGGTGGCCTTGCTTGCGTAGCAGGGCTGGACCAGATGACCTCCAGAGATCCCTTCCAGACTCATCCATTTTGTGATTCTATGATTTTGAGATTTATATTTTTTACTGAAAAGGGTTATCATTCTTCCACGTACAACTAATGCAGATTTCCCTCAGTACTCACACAACACAGATTATGCATCTTGTATGCGGTTGTAGTTTCCATAACAGCAGAAAGCACTTAAACTAAGACTATATGATAGTTTTCCACATTTCATTGACTTACGCAAAAGCTGGATCTGACAAAATCTACGCAGGTTTGGAATATCTGATGCTAAAATATGAAGTTTAAAAAAAAAAAAATCGGATATGTACTAATATCAAAGGGAGCATACAAGTTCCATGAAAGATTCAGTTAGCTACTTCTCTAACCTGTCTGGATCCAAACCTCTTAAAGGTCACTGTCTTCCTGCAGATAGAATAAATGGATATATAGCTGAATTTCAGTATCACTGTATTTGATGGAACAAAGAACTTCAAAATGCATTCAAATCTGCATGAAGCACTGAGAGTCTCTCCTAGCATATATTTGCAAACAAGGGGAAATTCTTGAACTTAATTCCATAGCAACTGGTAAAAACATACATAAGTTTTCCAATATCCATCACATTTAAATGGAGTTATACCAACAAAATATTCAGTAGTACAAAAAATAAAATTCACCTTAATTTCCTCAGTATGAAGAGTCCCAACTAAAATCAAGAGTCATAATTTGGATGGGACAGTGGAAGTTTGCTCAGAGTTAGACTCTGTTACCACCAAATGAAAAGTGAAGGTAAAGTCAAAAGAGTATATAAATAAGAAGAGCTATTTATTATGTCTCCGATAGCTGAAGAAATGCTCAGAAGTCTTAGTGCTTTTTTTCTCATGTCTCTCCTCTTCTATGATAGATTATGCTGTCTAGGTGGATTGACACCATATCTCAGATAAAAATATACCTGACTGAAACTCTGAACTTTAAATTTAAAAGTTTAAACTTACTTTAAGCTAAACTTAACACTTTTAAAAGAAAGTTTCAAATGAGAAGCGAAGATTGAGTTTTGAGTTTCCCAGGAATTTCCACTGTAAGAGAGGTGGGAAACTGTACAAGTTTTGACATCTTGTGTTTTGAAAAAAGTAATTTTATATAGTTTACATTATTTAAGAATAATTGGAATAACAAAATAAAATATAAAAAAGCTAAGAAAAGATAATACAATTGAAATGAACTGTAAGATTTAAAATGCAACACCCCTTGAAACAAATATTAAGTTTGGAAACAAACAAAAAATAAAGACTACATTTCAGATACAACATAAACAGACTTTGTTGATTTTTTTTTAAATTAAAGAACTCCTACTTTTTTTTCAAAACAAGATGTCACTGGAACCAATACACTTCTACAGAATAGTTTGATGTATTCAGAATTTTTTCATAGTTCTTTCATGGGGGTCATACTGCTGGTGTTTTGGTATTAGGATAATTTATAAGGTATTGACTGAGTTTTAGTAAGTAATTAAGCCAAAGTCTGAGAATTTTCTCAGGCAGAATTCCCACTGGAACTACCAGGAGCTCTGTTCAAATTGAGGCAAAAAACTTGACCCAGCATCCTGAAGTTTTAATGATTCAATGGATTTTGCAAAAGGGTTCTAATAAAACCTACAAAAAAAAAATCTAGTTGTTTTTTTGCTGTTAAATATCACCATAATTCTTAAGAAGTGGAGAAGCTGCTCAGTTTGAAAGGAAGCACTATTTTAAAAGAATAATGGTGAGGGAACTTAGCAAAATGCCAGCAATCTAAATGACTACTATATTTGTAAATTAAATCTGTCCCCTGCATATCTCCAGTCTTCCTTTTGAGGTCAGTACGTAGCATACACTGTAGCCACATATAAGTCTGCTCATATGGAAGCTCAGAGAGACCTGCCCTAGCAAAATGTGATTCTGTATGGAAAAATAATTATGTGTGGTTTTTCTGTGTTTTCTTCTCAATGTGTTTGTCTGCCAGTGTTTCACCATCCTTTTCCTTCCATTATATTAGTTGTAATGGAGATGAAGCAGCCTTGGTTTCCAGTGAAATAGAAGGATAGCAGCAGGTCCACAGGAAGAATTCAGGATACTTGCCATAAACCATCTACCACATACAGCAAACCAGGATTTTTTCCAGGATTATTCATAGCCAATGCAAGCTGGCAACATACAGTGAAACATTTGTCTTAAACACCCTACGGTGATTTTAATGGAAGAACAGTCATTCACAAGTACACAGAATTCTCCTCTCTCCTGTTTTTCTAAATCTTGTTCTCAGTTTTGCTTGTTACAGGATCTTCATTTTCAAAATTTTTTCTGGGTTATCCACTGTCTACATTTATCCAGTACCCAGGGCTAAATCGTAGCAGTTAGTCTACCACCCGATGCTCCCTCCCCAGTTGAAAAGAAAAATTGAGGGAAAAAAGGAGAAGCTCCATGAGCTGAAGTAGAAACAGATTTAATGAAATAACAAAACTGATACAACGACCGACATAAAGTACGGAAGGTTCTACTCAGCCTGGTCCTTGATGTTGACAGCAGGACCAGAAGACCACAAGCGAGGAGCCTTAGGAAGAAGAGGAACTTGCCCCTCAGCGAGCTCCCTCCTTTTATAATGAGCATGATTAAGTGGTATGGGATACACCTGTGAGTCAGCTGCCTTGATTGAATCTCTCAGCTACTCAGGGCTACTCATGGCCTGCCTGCATGGCTGGCCCATGGGTCTGTGCCTGGGGAACCAGGACACCCACTTTAAAAGTACATCACTGACAAGCAAAGAGTCTGTTTTCTGGATCTTTTTCACATGATTTAAGCCTATATTTTCCTAGTGAAACCACAGTCTGTATATATTATAAGATTTCAGTTTCAAAAGCACAAACTTAAAACTCATATAGAGTCTGTTGAAAGTTTTCAGAGGTTTCAGTGAAATGTAAAACATATTTTCCCCAGTTCGATTTGTGGATTTGGTAACTCACATACTTTAGTGTGTATAAGAATATTTTTGAATTATAAATCAATGAGAAACAAAAAAATAACCATAATTTGACTGTTAAATAAGTTAACACTAAAATGTAAAATACCATACTTTCAAAGCAAATTGTGCATTTGTGTGAGAAAATCTCTAGACTCTTGAAGAGTAAATACTTGTCTCTGATAGTTTTGATGCTACTTTGGCAAAACCAAACATATGGCTAAATATTGCTCTAAAAGTTCTGCCCACATAAATGTAAAATCCAACATGCAAATCCCCAGCATTATTCCATCAGCTAAATATTTATTTGAAGAAAAAGATGAAGTAGACATTCTTTCTTTTATAGTCCTGGAATATGTAAATTATTGAATTCAACTTTTAAAATACAATCACAAAAAAACAAATATTTGTCTAATGAAAAGCAAAACATTTGGTTTGTATGACATTGCTTTACTGGCTGACAATTTTATTTAACATATATACTCTTCAATCCCACACAAACTTTTGCCTCTGTTAACATTTGAGCAGAGAAATACATTCTTTGAAACAAAAAGTACAACACAGGCTGGAACTGCTTCCACTTTGGAGAGTAATAAAAGCTCTGGACCTGGGTTTTTTCTTCCAAAAATGTGTATCCTTTGTGATTTTTACCTAAGACAATGCACGTGCCCAAATCTGCAGGCAATCTCCAACACCAAGAAGTAGCCTTTTTGATGGACTAACCAATACTGGACCGATGAACTACCCTTTTCTCCTCCTCACTGAGATGTGTGTGTAGCAAGAGACAAGCAGAAGATGAAAAAAAAAGACAAAGGCCTATCCATAACTTTACTTGTCTGCTCCAAAAGTTGCAACCAACTTTTTGAATGGTCTCCTACTACTTTTTTTAAAAAAATCTTAAGATGTGCAGAATGGAGTACCCAAGCTATTTCAGGGGAGGCGACCTGAAGCCAGGACTAAAACCTCACATCATGCTGCATCAAGAGCCTCAGATTTCCTTCCTCTGAACTGGAGCACTACAAACATGCACAAATACAGTTAAGTATGTTATTACACCAATAGAGGAGAGGCATTTTAGGCAGAAAAGAGAAATATAGATGCACGTATTGTTCCATCAGCCTCTGCAGAGCCTTACCATGGTGCAGGATTTAAAATTCTCTGCATACAAACAGTTAATCACCACAACCATTTAAAATGTCAATGGAAAAAGAAATAGTTTCCAAGAGCATATAACTGCCCAGATAGCTTTCATCAGCCCAGCCGCATGAAAGACCCAGAGGCAACTGCAAAGCCACCATCAACACAAGTGCCTGTGCAGTCCTCTCTGGTGCCAGATCCTGCTGCTTTGGCTATGAACAATATCTCCTATAGTGTTACATCTAGGATCTCTGGCTGCCAATCAAGCAGGAAGAGAAGGAGAGGGAAGAACTGTCTAATGCACTTGAGTAAATGTACTATGTCCATTAAGTGCTGTATTTTATACCTCTGTGGAACGAGTGGTTTTGAAAAAGGCTAAACCTCCAAAATGTTAAAAACTCACGGCAGAGAAAATGTAGTGGCAGCTTTGATGCTTCATTTTTACGAATACGAACATTTTTACAGACTTCAGTCTCCCCACAAAGCATTAGGCTAATGGACATAAGGCAATTGTTCTTAAGTAACTTTATGCTCAGGCATTCTCGCACGTTTGTGTCAATCTGGGTGATGCTCCTAGTAAGCAGCAAACAGCAGAAGGTGCTTGTGACATGCATCCATTTTCCTCATTGGTCCTGACACAGGTGCTCCCATTGAGAGCAGGGCTTATATGCTGAAAACAATCAGGGGAATCCGTGGTTTCAGGCTGCACACACTGCTATTGCCTGTAGCATAGTCATAATTTTGCACCTGTGTCTAAAATAGTTCATTTTGATTCTCTGTGAACAAGGCTGAACATGATGCCCAAACTAGGAACATGTGCTTTTGGTGCCCAATTTTGACTGCTTTCTGGTCTGTCTGTTGGATTAGACTCATGTAATGGCTCAAATTTTCATGACACTCAACCCAGTCATTGTATTTTTGTTCATTGTCAACTCAGGATGCAATCAAACTGCAAAAGAGCAGACTAGTGTTAAGGCTTCAGTTTGCAAAGAGCAACTGTCTAGCTTTTATTATGGTGCATGTTTACCACAGTGGCAGTGGTGCCACTTTCATAAGTCAAGATGAATAAGAAAGGTGTGACAGACTGCAGTACTGGATATCTAGTCTATAATTACTCCATATTTATTTAGACATTTTGGCAATAGCATTTTCATCAGAGGCTAATTGCCCCTTCAGTTTTATGCTAGTAATTGACTGCAAACCCAGAAGTGCAGGCAAAAACGATTAAAACAGAATCAGAAAGGAAAAAAGCAAACTACTGAAAGCTAAATACAAAACTTGTCTCTGATAACTTGGGCATTACTGAGATAAAAGGGAAGCTATGGATAATTATTGCTCTGGAACTTCTACTAATGAAAAACAAATCTACAGGAAACATATTCAACAATTGCGGGCTGTGGCTGAAATGGTAGTTTAACCATATCACACTTTCTCTTCTTAGCTGTATGCTTTTCTTTCAAATTGAACTAACTTCTCATTTATAGTCAGCTGTTAATATTTTAGGCAAACAACTGCCCTAAACTGGCAGCACTGAATTTGAATTTATCACACATTACAGAAAGGCTCAGAAGATCCTGGCAGTATGTAATTAAACAGCATGTTGGCATCTTTTCTTTCTTTCTTTTTTTTTAAGTGACTGGCTAATCAAAACATGTAGAAATTTTGGCAAATTCTTCAATAGGACAGCCAAATATAGGGATGAATGCCTCAGTAAGAGTATTCAAGAATTCTTAAAAAAAAATCATTAAAATTATAAACATTTCTTATTCATTATAATAAATATAGGAAATATATATAGGTGAATTATATTAGCAATGAGTTGATGTTCATCTCTGAATTCCAAGGTCCCATCAGCTCTCTACTGAGGTGACACCACTGAAGGAAAGAAATTTACTTTAGTGTTATAAAGTGAGATGAAATTCAGGTTCAGTATGTCCCATGTTATTTCTGTATTGAATAGATATTGCACAACTCAGAAACAAGTGCAATATAATACTAAAACAGCATAGGTGATTAATACCGGAGACTTGTAACGTGGAAAACGTTAGCTCTGCCTGAAGAGCATTATACTGTGAGACATTTGTTTTATTTTTATCAATTAGCTTAATCTTTGATTTGAATTCTACACCCTCTGGCACCACGAAGATGCTTGCTTTTTTTTTTTTCTTTTCTTTTTTTCTTTTTTTCTTTAAACAAAGGATTACTCTTCCTCAAAGGGGGATTGTCTAGTTCTTTTATTGTTTTATGTCACACCGGGGAAAAATGCTTTTGAGGCATTACCTCCGAATTTAGCAGGGACGAGAGTTTACTGCTATATAATCATTAGTCAATGCAGTAGCTGAAACCTTAAACAAAAGAAAACAAACTACAAACAGGCAAGCATCCCCTAAAGGCACATCAGAACACCAGAGAGAGGAAGCATGGATTTCAAACACGGCTGCCCAAGCATGTGCTAAATATTGCCGCTCCTGACTTTAAATAGCACACCAAGGAATACAACATCACCTTCTAGTCTTTGAAACAATACTGGAAAGCGAGAGAAAAAGAATTGAAAGGGTTTAGCAAATGTACTTTACTTTTACTCTTTTTTATTTTGAGACTTCATGAAAATTATATTTCCAACCTAATAAAATCCTTCAGTATAAAGGAACTCTATCATAAAGCTATTAGAAAGATAACACTAAACCTCAGACGTCTTCTTTCATGATACGTGCTTCACCATAACAAGCAAACTGCCTGATCCCTGTGAACTGTCTCAGACAATTACTGCTCATACTGTGGTTGTGAGCCACAACAAAGCTTTAGAAAGATTTTTACCATGGCTGTCCAATTGCATGTACAAACAATCACCAGGGCCACATTTGCTTTAATATGGGTGATCACAAGCCTGGGGTAACTGTAAGTACTTTGAAGGAGCTAATTAGAGAACTGTATTTCATCCTGATATATGGCTAAATGCTATACAAATAATACATACAGTGAAAGGCATATAATTTATGCTACATGTGAAAAAGAAAGGTGATGTATCTAACACAAATGAGAAACATTAAATACATTCTATTTTCTTAATTTCTTTCTACTGGCATATTAACTATGAATTCAGAATATATTGTCGGTGTTATTCAAGATGGTGATTGCTTCATTAATTTAAGTATTTGTCAACCCAGAATAAATTGCAGGTCAGTGATTTGAATACAATCTACATCAGTAATGATCTGAGGCTGGATTCAGCTCACTCTGCAGAATCATCTTGGCATCTCTAGGGTTTCAAACAGGAGTCCAAAATACACCATCTGATGATTGTTCAGTGAACTATATGGCATGAGCACCTCTATAAAGATAGGTGCCCAGCATGCAAAAGCTTTAATCTGTAAGTAATTGAGTGAAAAAAATGGCTCTGTCACACTCCATCTATGCAGAACTGCCCATCCATTGAAGGATGCTGGTGTAGGGAGGTGCTCTCAGATAACGGTACTTTATATGCTTTCTGAGCACAGGACTTCAGAACTGTTGCTTTGGTTTGGTTTGCAAGAATGAAATCCACCACTTGCTTGTCAGTAAAGACAAGACAATTTGCAGGAGTCACTGGGAAAAACAGAGAAGACAGGCAGCACTCACAGGAGTTTATGGGATTCAGATGCAGAACAATAAACTGATTTAGAACTACATGCTCTTTAAGGTCCCTTCCAACTCAAACTATTTTATGATTCTTTGATTTCAAGAAAAACAATGGATAAAAGGTGTTGAGAAAGACAATGTCACAGGAAAAGGATTAGTTTAAAAAAAAAATTAGGTATCAGTCGTGTCTTTAGCAAGAGTTTTCCCGTGTTTGATCTTCAGCCATTTTTGTGAAAACAGGGAAGGGCAAACAGAAGCTTAATGAGGTTTTCTGCAGGGACAGCTCTGTAAGACAAGGTAGGGTTAAGGAAGACAAATTATTGAGATTTTTGCTATATTTTATTTCCCAGATTGATTCTTCCTAAAGGAAGCATGAGCTCAGGGAATGATCTCTAGACTCATCTCCAAAACCCAAAGTCACACAAAAGAAACAGAAAGAAAATGAGGCTTCCTTTGGAGACGGGCGCCTTGCCCAGTGTCACAGCACTGTCACTGAGTGGGAACTGCCATGTTAAGACCTCTTTTCCATCACTGCTGCTGGAGTCCCCGTCAAGTCAAACTTGTCTTGTACTTGCAACAGCTTCATAGTTTCTGTAGTGGGACATAGTTTCAGTGGGACAGCAGAGTAAAAGGCAAAGAACAGCCCATCTCTTTTGTACTTAAAAGACACGGGACTGTCAGAGGCCTCTTCATTAGGTAATGAAAGGAAGGGCCTACCCAACCTGCAGGATAGCTGACACCCCTCCCAGTACTAATGAAGAGCAAGTGCTTCCTTCTATGGTCAGATTTCAATACAAGGTCTAGGTCTAAGCTACCTGTTATTAAAACCACAATCCTTGAAAAATGTAATTTTTAAAGGTATTTTGAAATACTTTCACTTGCTGGAAATGTCCTAAAGACAATACAAACCACATGCTATACTACAGCACTTGGAAAACAGACTTTTTATTGGATAATGATGTGGGATGAGAGATATTTCATCTTTCATACATTTATTTGACAATGATTAATTTAATTCATTCTATCATATTGAATGATACATTTATATTCAGTATGTAGTTTAAAATTTCATAAATGATTAAAGTCCTTGCAGTTTTAATTATAATATGAAGAGAGCAGCTAGAACTTATTTGCAGAGAATAATGTGCAAGTCAATAAATTTGGTGAGTACTCCTGACAACATATGAATGATGACTTTAGTTTCCTGACTACCTGTGGAAGACAGCTATATTACAAGAGTCCTTGTGCTTCTTTTCCAACAGTGAAGTTGGAGTTTCATTCACTTCCAAAGCACAATCACCTCATTTCAGCAACTGGTAGCAAAAGATTCACAGAGCTTTAAAAGTTGTCCTGTACAACCTGTACTAATGGAAAAGGTTCACTTGCCAAGCAGAAAGCTGCAGACAGCTATCATCAAAGAGGTGAGCTGTAATTTACTTCACCCATGTAAAGAAGATTCTTCACCTTGGGAGAATCAGTAAGGGCTCTGAACAAACAAGGCAAGCAGCTTCTGGCCTAGCCTCACACTATGCCGGCAATAATTTAGCTTTTTTTATGCTCATCCCGCATCTGTCTGAACTGCAGAGACCACCTCTAGTTAATTCACATGCACTAAATGACTTACCAAGAGCCTAATGGAAAGATTTCATTGACTCCTTTTGGGTTTGGATAAGACCCACATGCATCAGCGACTACAAGGGGACTATCCAAGCAACCAGTGAGCACCTGTGCACAAGGAACTGAACCAATACCAGTAGCGCACAACACAGACATGAATCATAGGTCTATTATTTTCTCTTCACTGCACTTTGGCTCAGGCATTGCAAAGTTTAGACAAACACACAATTGAACATACGCTCCTTTGGTCCATGCAGAGCCATTGGAAAAGAAAGTTGTGGTATTGACCTTCATTCAATTTTCTTCCTGCCACTCACAATGTGGAAAACGGTAGAACCCAGTTTATTCTATTTATGGGGTTTTTTGACCTAAGAAGTTTGCAGAAAGTCATCACACTCAAAGTGTTTATTTTAGAAAGAAAAATATTCATAACTTCTTCAAGCTGGAAGCAGTATAAAAACTAAGCAAAGTGTTATTTTTTCCTCTAATCCTAATTAAAAAAAAAAAAAAAAAAAAAAAGAAAGAAAGAAAAGAAAAAGAAGAACCACAACTAATGTAATTTTGATCAAATTTTGTTGAAAGAGAAGAAAAATGCCTCCAGGCTGAGGAGTCATATACCAAAGTATAGCTCAAAGCAGGCTAAACCAAAGGAATCGGAAAGTCTTCTGGAAAAGGAGGGCATACAATGGAAACAATGACAGACCTTTAACTGTAGCAGTGCTGCTGGGTGCCACTATAATGAACTGAAACCTACAATCTCCTAGGGTTAATAAGACACCTGTCTTGAAACTAGCAGTCATATTGGTTTTCCAAGCCATGCCACAATACTTAAAGTCTTGATGAAGTTCTTACTGTGCCAAAGGAACTTACTAACAAAGCCACTGAGTCAATTTAACCTAGTGAAACTGGACCCTGTAGACTGGGTTATCAGAGTTTTGTGTTGAGATAATTACAGCACTAAAGAGAGCATATGGGCTGTCAAGGCTGGCACATGGCCTGCGCCAGCTGTTACCTGGGTGCTTTGGAAAATCTACTGAACAGCATTTTGGACACAGAACAGCTATATGTAAGTCTTCCAAGATATCTAGTGGGAGATCCTCCTAATAAATTTATTTTTATGTGGGGGAGGATTACACCCAATAACATGACTACAAGAAGTACAATCTTAAACTTCAAAAGGAAAATACCAGAGGAAAACAATCTTACAGTAGCAAGCCTCATCTGTTATAAAGAGCAAACTACTCGTGGAACCAGCTATTGTATAGCCCAACTTAAAAACAATATTTAAACACACCTATTTAAAATCTTTTCTGGAAACACATCTCTGAGTCAATGGGATTTATCCTACTATACCTGGCATTGCCACTCCATGGAAAACGTCTTCCAAATGCAATGTCATAGCTAATCAATAATCATTACTAGCAACAATTATTATTGATTAGCTGTGATGCTTTTACAGGGCCTGTAATATTACCTTTATAAGCTAATATTACCTTTATGAGCTAATATTACCAAGAAAAACAAATAGGATCTATTCAATGACTTAGAGAGAAAATATGAACAGAATCAAACAGAAATGTGCCCACACAGAGTGCAACAACTGTAAGAACACACACCAAAAATTTGTAACATGTGAGGACTGGAAATTATTATTATTGCATCCAGGTGGATTATGGTAAATGATATTAATTATTTAGATAAGTAGACTTAATTACCCAAACTGAACTTCCCAAGATGCAAGGTCATTCTAAGTAAGTCTGCAGCATCTGCAGTGCCTGTGACCTGAGAGAATGACTTGGAGGTATGAAGACTGACAAGTCATGGGGGAGCCAATGCTTAATTTCCAAAAGCTGATCAGATGCATCAGAGTTTTGGGAGCAAAAGTTTTCACCATAACTATGGCTGGGATTAGTGGCACTGCCACAGCTCTGAAACCTGCCCGCAAGATCCTGAATCTTAGTTTCTCAAAGCAAGTTAAAGCTGGAGTAATGAAGCCCCAGCTTCAGTTTCACGCCACTTTATCATGGAAAAACACAGATTCATTCCTCTGATATCATTACCTTCATCAACTTAATGCAAATATATCATTATTTGCTTCACATTGTTCAATTTCATGTCCTCATGAGCCTCTTGAGAAATTAAGGGATGGAAAATTTAAGATTTACTATCTCTTTAAAGTATGTCATTTCAGTAGGATCATAGTTAACCCATATTTCCTCCTTTTCTGACTCAAAAGTGTATTGACATGATTACTTGTAAAGAAGTGTTTGTAGTAAGTTGGTTCAATTAATAATTTTCTGTATGCTGAAATTCTTAACTTACCTTTGTTGATCTGTGTCTATTTGACAGCACTAGTAATGCATAGAAAAGCTCAAGGACAAACAATATTGCTATCATACTTTTTTCAAAGTAAAATCTGCCTCTTTTTTTTAGCTCTGAACCCCCTAATTAATTGAAAAGATGTGTATTTTAGAGTTGAAAAATTCATTTACTAGATTTACATTTTTAAAACCCCATCCCTTATAAACATTTAGGAAATTCAGTTGTATTACATCAAAGTAAGGGTGTTACCACATTATATTTTGCAAGCTTTAGCAAATAAAAAAATCCCCCAGAAGAATCTTAATTCTTATCTATGGAAAACATTAAACTGCTAAGCGCTAACAACTGGAATTAGTCCTTAAATCTCTAATGAGAATAATAAAACATGAGTGCAGTTTGTGCTGTAACTTGATAAGGCCTGAATTTACTTGCTGTTAGTAAAAGTTCCTGATCCAGCAGTATGGCGTTTTACTCCCTGAGGTACAGGAAACAATATCTGTCCTTTAGGAGCATCCTCTGTGGTAAGCACTTCTTATCGGGGCTATCAAAGGACTAAGATAGCAGTGTAATATCTAGTAGCAGCAGCTTTATGAGCAGATCCATTACGGATTTAAATCAATCTAAAGCAGGTAGTTCTGTTTAACCCATTCAGGACAAAGCTGACCTCCTTGCAAAATAATTTCTTCTGAAAGAAATGCAAAGTATTTCTGTGCTACTAGATGTGATACACATTGAATCTGAAAAGCAGCAGCAGCAGAAGCCAGGAGGAAATGCTTACAGCACAATGCTGTAAGTGCGCACTTCCTCTCCCAAAAAAATGTCCCTTAAACAAAAAGCTTGTCACTCTGCAAAAATACAATACTTTGCAATGGTAAAATTTAATATTCTTGAAAATACAGATTTGAACTAAACTAGGACACTATACGCAGAAGGAATTTAACTGAGCCTGCCTAAAATCAGCTTGCTGTCAGTTTGTCTAAAAATCTATTTTTTCATAAAAGTTAATACCTAAATACTGTTCACTGAAATTTTCTGGCAAAACACTTACTGGAAGACAGTCTTCACATTTTATTTCCTTATGAAGATACGTTTATTCTTTGCAATGGAAAATGTAACTAACTTTTCTTGAACTTCCAAAAGCAAAATGAAAATATTAACAGTCAGAAGTATAGTGAGCCACAGCTACTTAAATTCGTAGTGTTTTCATTTACTTTATATCAATCTAGATTCCCTCCCAAGTTTAAACAAAACCTTATTAGAAGTGCAATTTATATTTTTTTCTTATGAAGTGGGAAATAAGGGGTTTAAATACAGTTTTAAAAGACTGCAAATGTAATTTATTTGAATGATGATTTGCTAATTTTGCCAGTAATTAGATAACAGAGGTCTCTAAGCATGACTTTCTGATTAGTGTTTAGAAAGACAAAAAAAACAAACCTAGTGCACTGTTTGACACAGCTGTGAAATGTCAACCGGCTCCCAGCCAGGAGAGTCCCACCAGATTGACACGGTACTTCGAGAGACTAGAAGGGTGCGTAAACAATATACACTGACGACACCCTCTCACTACGAACTTCAGCCCAAGCATTTGTACTAAATGGTCACCTTCATAGTCATCTTGGGCCTGATGCTGCTCTTTCCAAAGTCAGCAGGAGTTAAATTATTGATTGCAACAGTCGGTCCCTTGTGTTTTAGGAGTTAATGGGATCAAAGTGACATAAAATCAGCATGTGTAATTTGAGGATCTCTAACTTCTTGGATTCCCTCGTGACTTATTTTGAAGATATTGCCTTTATTTCTGGACTATTCCTCTGAATAATAATAATAATAATAAAAAAGAAATTCAGATTCTAGTAAACAAGCAGCTTGTTTCTTGTCCTAAAGAGCAATTTTCTCAGAGCTCGTTTAGAACCTGACCCTGTAATCCTTCCATAACCCTTCCCCAGTGACCCGAACTGTGTACGTACTTTACCATCTTTGGTCTGAATCCATTCCCCTGCCAGAACTCAAGAAAAATCCAGGATACAGTAAATACACACAAAAAGTCAGCATTTTTGTTTTGTCTTCATTAGAAAGGTTCACAGACCAAATGAAAACTCTTTCACATTTGAACTATTTTAATTAGTGCAATTTAGTATTCTCCACATATGCAAAAGGTTACTCTGTTACCGATCCCTTGATTTAAACATTTCCTATTCAACTGTGTAATTTTAGTTCAGTAAGTGCTTTCACAGTACTTCATGCAAACGTGAACTCTTTGAGATAACCAAATCAGCATGAATTTTGTATTAGAAATATATTGCAACATTAATAAAACAAAACAGTGTATTTTCTTATGATAATATAGTTTAAAGAAATAGGTTTATTTTTCTAGGTTCATACCATACAGGTGACAATCTATTTATTTACTCCTGCTTTTATTGGTAGCTATATATTTCTTATTAGATAATAAATTTGATCTTCCAAACTACTTTGCTTGAGCATCAGAAAATATACAAGTGCTAAAGGGAGAGATGGCACCTAAAAATATGCTGCTGAACTTCTCCCTGCTGATAAAACTGGAAGCTGCTCTGTAACTTGATCAATTTCTTGCATCAACAGAATATTGCTTTTTAGGGCTGATATGGGAAAGAAATATCAAAACAGGCAGAGATATTTTCAGTTCTTCAGAAAGAACTGAAATTAAAAAGCTTTACCTTCAATACCTTTTAAAAAACAAATTTTAAAAGGAGAAAAATCCTCTTTTTCTTCTATCTGATGCAGGAATAGAATTTATGCTCTTTATATCATATATTTAACAATTGCAAAGTTGCCATCAAAATGAAAGCTAAAACCAGGCCCAGAGCGAAGGAATATAGTTTTTAAGAGCATGTCAAATTATCTTCAATAGCCATTTTTTAAATAAAATATGAAATCTTGAAGCAGACAGCAAAGAATTGTATTGAGGATAAAATCTTTCATTTAGACATAAATTTAAAGAACCCACATCCCTGAATCTTAAGAAACCCAGGAATATTGTTTTCTAATTGCCATGGGATGTATATGCCAGTAGTATGAATTACTCTCACATGTCAGTTTTAACAAAAGTTCCTCTATATTTATTTCTTTAAACACACTGTCATTTGGTAGACCTACAGGAGCAGAGGAACAGTAGCATTTGTACATGCTTTTTGTTCCAGGCTGTAAATGTAATCCTACATTTCAAGGTTACCAAGAAGGAGGAAAGCATTATCATTGTTTTTTCAGTCTGATTGTCCCATTTAAGTGATGTACATACTCTGACCAAATTAATTGCTTTGCATTTTGTTTATATTTATTAACTGAGATTAGGAAAGGCAGTAAAATACTATAACATAGCATTATGGACAAAACAACTGGAATCAATCTTTCTACTTTGTCACAGACAGCACTTATTTAAATCTAAAATATGTTCTTTTTTGTCCTTGATCTATTCTGGTAGATAATGGCTTGTACCAAATATAGGGCTACGGATTCCTCTCTCTCTTTTTTTTGAACATAAATACCAGAAACAATTAAAAAAAAAAAAGAACTAACATATCAAACTTCTATTAACAGGAAAAAAATTTTAAAAAATACACCAAAAAACACCTGCAGTCTGTTAGATCTCTGCTCCTTGAGCTAAC
Source organism: Podargus strigoides (assembly GCA_028020825.1). Lineage (NCBI taxonomy): Eukaryota > Metazoa > Chordata > Aves > Caprimulgiformes > Podargidae > Podargus > Podargus strigoides. The sequence continues at coordinate 44,525,392 of CM051622.1, read as the reverse complement.
AAGATTTTATTTCTATTTTTAAAAATCATGAGTGCATTATTTCTGCAGGGCTACTGCTAGAATTTAATGATCATGCCCCATCATTCAGACATTCATTTGGGGGAAAACCCTGCAATAACAAGAAATTCCGAAGGGCCTTGTAAAGAGGAAAAGTCAAAATTGTTAAGTAATACAGTGCATTACAACTCTGTAAATAAGGCAGCTGCACACCACACTCCTCATTCAGACAATTATGCAAGAAAAGCATCACCCGACTGTAATTTCTTAGGCTCAGAAATGAATTTAAACCAGACATGCTTGCATGTATCCAACGCTGATTCAGTCTCCCCAGTTTTTGAAAGTTTAGAATCTGAAACACTGCAACACCATCGCCTGCTCAGTATTATTTTTTAAACAAAGTAATACTGAATCTCCCACATAGGAAGGAAGATAAGCAACAATATAGTGCAGGCTCCAAGTTAAATCTGGTTCAGACAGCGTAATAATGATGTCATTAAGGCTCCGAGCTGAATGGGAATCAGACAGTACTGTAGTACAGCTGCAGACATAAATCTGAAAGAACTTTTTTGGCTACATTCTCAGACTTACCTTGAAAGATATTTAGGAGCTCCAGCAATGTGAGTTGGAAGAAATGTTCTCAAAGGGAGGTTTGCAGACTGAAGAACCAATGTAGGCCTTATAGGCACTTTCTTCTGTGGCACAGGAAGGAACATTTTGTTAAATGAATAAACTAAGAGAAATAACTTCAGAAGAAGTGCAAACCAGAAAACAAATAAACCTTAATACTACCACAAATAAATGAGACTAAGGCAATTGTGGGACTGCTCAAAGCCTTTTTGCCTTGCTGAATGAAAGCAATCCCTAAGACTGAATGGGTAATGAGATCCTGGCTCCTGAGATTTTAGCTTTCTTAATCATGTTCATAATTAATTCAAGAACATTGATAATTTCATTACATTCTTTTTGTCTTATCAATAAATGATGTGCCTGCACTTTTGGTCCTGTGTACAGGGAGAAAGGAGATGCTTTGGGTAATATTGCACCAGGAATCGTGTATGTATATATGTATATATACATATATATATTATCTATATGACCCAAAATAGGGATGTGCTAGTTATTATCCTTAACCAGGCCTCTATTATCAGAATATGATGACAAGCAGATGCAAATAATTAATAAGCTTCTTATGCAGAAATGCAAAACCCTTTAAAGAAAAATATGCTGCAAACTAAATTCCTCTCTTAAAGATACGTATCTAGAATAAAATATATTTTCAGAGATATTTAAAAATGGAATTTACATGAACTTAAACTACAAATATATTTTTAAGGCATCTCTATATTCTGTTTTAAAAATATACTTTAAAAAAAACCCTGACTTTAGCTCCTCATTCTATTTGAAGAGATGTGCCCTTCTCTTTGTCCTTCCAAACACATTTCCAGTATCAGCTTACATCTAACACCAAGCCGTACTCACTCACTCAGTTGAAACTGTCTGGGGCTTTTTACATTTTCTCTTTTTTTTTTTTTTAATGAAGACTGAAAGCTCTCTTTATCTAGCAGTCAGTCAAAGGGGAAGCATCCCTTCAGGGTTTACTACTTGCTCTATGTAGTCTTCAACAAAGCAACAAATCTAGTTTGCTCCCTTTTGTTGTTGTTGTTGTTGTTGATTTAGAAGTATCATTGATTTTAGACTACAGCAGAGTCTGTAGAAGCAAAAGTTTCTGACCAGAGCCAAATACCGCTGTGTTATTTGTTCTCACTTGCACCTTATTTTATTCTGACATCAGTGAAACCATCTGTGGAGAAAGTGACTCTGTGTAATAGAAGGCACCATAAATGGGTCCCAAGTCATTTAATGGACAACTGTAACAACCTTCAGAACACAAGCTATACTCAGAAAATATCTACCACACTATGGCAATTACTGCTTTTTAGCTGATTATATTTGAAAAGTAATAAAACTAGGCATTTCCTTCTTAAAAGCAGGTTAAATGCCAACTTATGGACAAATATATTCTCCATCCAGTGTTCGCTTTTCCCATTCTGATGACACCAGCTTCACAGGTATGTTACTGTACTGAAGGTCTACCTGGTCCAACCAACTCCAGAGGTATATTTTAGCTGGCACAGCATATGTGAGGTCAGTTATATTCTAAATATCCCACAGTAAAGAAAGTCCATTGATGCAGGCATGAATAACGAGGTTCCATTCTGAACATATTTATCAGGGCTAGGGGGCAAAAAAAGCCTGAATTTCATATATCTGTAATGTGTTGCAGTCATAAGTAACTAAGCATAGATTGTTTATACTGCTTAAAAAAAAAAAAAAAAGGCAAGGAGCAACTTCTGGTCTATGGTCAGATGGCACCAATGACCCTAGCCCACAGTGTCCATTGTTAGCATCTGGGGAGAGCTTACCCAGTGAGCCATCTAGGGCTCGCTGTAACATTTTGGGATGTATTTCCAAAAATACTTCTAGGGAATACACTAGCAATTCACTGGGGTGGACAAGTTGGGCACCACACTAAGCCTGGTCTCGCAGCCTTCACTTATTTTTTTATGCCTCTGAATATAAAGATACTCAGAGGTCCCAAAAACCCTGGTGTCAAAGAAACAGAGTAACCCTAGGATTCAGGCAGCTAAGGAGAACTGTCAAATGGCTTGATTTTGTTAGGGGGGTTCCTCAAGGGACGAGGGAGACAGCGTAAAGTATCTAGTATAAGAGCAAATCTTTCCCCCTTCAAGTTGTAAACGATGTTATATGAGGATAACAAGAGGCAAACTGAGGTAAACACAGCATGGATTATTTAGTATGCTTGATGTGTTTAATTGAAAAGACTCAAGGCCTGAACCGCCCTTTGTACCATCCCTCCTAGATAACCAGCACTGTCCCTTGGGGCTGTAAAAACAATTCCAAATTGACCTAGGCAATCCAGATACTCCTATTCCCAGTGGAGACAAGAGTATACAAGTCCTGAAGAGGTATTTATCCCAGTGCTCCTTGAGCCTCAGGCCATCGCCATAAATCAGGACTGAGCCCACACTCAGGTGATCAGAATCGCCTCCTGGAGGGGCTCATCTCCCCACTGACAGTGCAAAAAGCCTCTGACTACACTCAGTATAGGAATTTTAAGGGAATACCTGGAGTTAGGTGGGATACAGTCAAACTACCATTCCTGGATGCAAATGAATTAAGAACACTTAATTCATTCAATTAAGTAGAAAACACTCTCCCTTCAACCTTGCTATTTTCAGAAGGTAGAATTCGAGAAAAGTAGGCTCAGATCCTGGATTTTCATTAGGTTGTTCTTGCTGTAGGACAATGTATTGCCTTCAGGTGTTATGAATCCTAGCCTTATTGCTGAGATCAGCAATTGTAATCCCTCTCAAATTTAGGGCAACATCTCTTTGAAGCAATCCTGAACTATAAATAATCTGGAAATCTCTCTGAACTTGATCATAACTTTTTCTGCAAGAGCTATTGACAAGATGGCAAGCATCTCTAGTTAGCACATGGGTTTTTCAAGACTGTAGTCTCAAAACTGGAGCAAGGGATTCGGAGAGCCATTCTGAAATGCATAAGAATCCACATCACAGTTCCTGACAGTTATGAACATTTTTTTCAATGGTAAGACATCTGTAAATTCACAAAGATTATCATTATATTCAAGTTTATAGAATTACATTTTAAAACTAAATCCACTCAGATTAGTTTGGGTAAAAGTATGTGGGTTTTGTAGGATGAACTGATTCCAGGAGAAAGGAGTCCAAAAAGAGCAACACAGAATCACTTAGCAAGGCAAGCTGTTGCCTGTGACAGTGATGTATGAGACATGGGTGATACATATACTGGGTGGCTTTATCAGTAAATCATTGAGTTATTTACTTCCCTGAGGAACTGGACCTGTCCCTGGAAGAGACTGCACTGTGAGATGCACCAGTGGGGAATTAATATTGGCAAAACAGTCAATTTTGATTTGTTCTCACCAAAGAATCATAAAATATAATTTAATAAATAATACACTACAGATGTACTTCCTCTTCTTAGTACTAGTGCTTTAAAAATGGTAGAATCTGGATCTTCCTGTTGTTTTCCTCATTATCTTGAAAGGAAAGTGGGATAGTTTTAAATAAAGTATTTAGCCAATACACGCCTGGCAGTGTGCAAACAGTTGCACACAAGTATAAAAAACCCAGAGTACGAAGTTCTATAACTGTAAGATACAATACCACTTTTATTTACTATACATTGCACATTAGGTAGAAGGTAGAAGACAATCTCCACCACCTGCAAGGAGCAACTGTGAGGCCACTGCAATCTCAAGCTTCTGCTACCAGTCTTTGCTATAGAGACATCCATAGGGACTCTTAAGCACAGCAATGAACATGGTGCTCCTCACAACCCCTCAGCAGGCAGAGCGACAGTCAGAAGAGCCAATTGTGCCTTACCCCTTCCCATGCTGATGCGCGTGCTTGCATAGACAGGAGGATCACCTGTGCTCTGCACCTGGGCCTCAGCACCATGCTCCTAGATTCACTTCCTGAATCTGCTGCAAATCCAGTTTGAGACGGAGCTCAAAGGGCTATCCTGGTGCTCAGCATGACACTGGTGTAAGTTCCTCCATTCCTTGTCTTATGATAATTATTCAGGGTTTTTTTTCCTGATTTTAACAAATCTGTAGTTAAAACCATGTAGACTGATAAACTAAAAAAATAAGTACATATACATATGCATTTTTTTAAAAAAAATCCATCATGAACACAAACCCTACAAATATTGATACTTACTACAGCAAAAATAAGCAAGAAAGCTCAAACGCTGTAAACACTTGTGCAGAAAACAGCTCAACATTATAGAATGTTATAGGAAGTGTTTCCACCAACATTAAGACCATTTTAAGAAAACCTTTACACAAATAAAGACAAATCAGACATTAATTTTCAGTGTAATAAAAGCAGGGACATTATCATTGCTAATGTAAAGAAAACAACAGTTGTGATGCCCAGCATACTATGGCATAAATTCAAACAAAACACCTTTTCCTCTTTAATTCCCCCAGATCATGGCCATTCATTGGAATTACACCACATCTCCAGCACCATACAGTGAATTGGCTTTACTCTGATTTGGGGCTGCTCTTCATATATGCTTTTTCTGTTTTGTTGTTATTACATGAGGGCTTTAGGGAATCCCAGAACTAAAGCTTACACATTTCTAATGCTGTATGCCAAGATTTTCAAATCAGAAGTGTGAAGTACACGGGGCAGGGTACTTAACTAGGTCATGAAAATATATATGACTGGGAATTAAAGCATGGCCAGACTCAAAGAATCACAGAATCACAGAGTAGCCTTGGTTGGCAGACACCTCTAAGATCATCAAGTCCAACCACTAACCTAACATGCAGTGACCAGCAGTACAAGAGGTGTCTAGTTACAAGTAGCATTCCTCAAGGCTTCATGCTAGGCACAATAACATCTTGATTAGTATCCCAGACAATGAGGTGGAAGACATCCTCAGCAAATTCGTGAATGACCTCAAAACGGGAGGGAGGCACAGTCAATATGCTGGAGGGCAGCCACTCAGAAGGAGGCTAGAGAAGGGGGCTGAAAGAAATCTCACAAAGTCCTGTGCCTGTGACAGATCATTCTGTCACTGGTCCATGGATCTGTATAGGGCTGACAGACTAGAAAGCAGCTTTGGAAAAGGTAACCTAATGATCCTGGTAGACACAGATGAGTATTTGTCAGCACCATGCTCTTGCAGAGATGAAGACCAACTGCATACTGAGCTTTGTTGGTAAAACTGTACCCAGCAAGTCAAAGGACTTGATTATTCTTCACTACTAAGACACCCCTCTGACTGCATCTGGAGTAAGGTTCAGTTTTGGACTCCCCAGTAAAAGAAGGATACTTACATACTGTACCAAGTTCAGTGAGGAGCCAGCAAGATAGTTGAGGCCTTGGAGCTCACAGTACAAAGGGGAGGCAGTGTTCAGACAGTGGACAGGGGCCCAAGCAGCCTGCTCTAGCTGAACTACATTGAGTGTGGAGTTAGACCAGAGCATCCCCTACAACTTGGGTTATGCCACTGCTCTGTGAGTAGAAAGGAGTTAAAGAATATAATGACATATTCCAGACCTAAGATCATAGTACATTCAGAAAGTGCTCAAACCATAACCTGTACGGTCCCATGTTTCCCATGTTGTAAATTCCAGAGATGGTGAATTGGTGCCACCAGTTGTTCTTAGTACTTCTGTCCATGCAGCTCCTACCACTGACGTTTTTTCAATAATCCCTTTAAACTCTATTTAGAGAGTAAATGTAAATTGCATAAAAGCTTAAAATCAAAACAACTGTTAAATATCCTCTGCTTATTTAAGAATGCTTTTAAGCAGGGAAGTTGGACTAGATGATCTCTGGATCTTCCAACTCTGAATATTCTGTGATTCCATGATTCCGTGATTTAGAATGCTAAATCAATCATTACAGCATAAGATATTAAACTGCTATGTATAGTAGTTTTATTCTACTTGCTCTGACCTACTCAAATGACATTTGCTGTAAGTATTTTTAATACCACAGATGATCAATAATTTCCAAGTCACAGCAGCCATAGTCATCAAAGTCTTCTAGAAGTGAAAATGTTTTAATAAGACTTCTTTATATAACAATTATTTTATAAACCATTAAATATCATAACTGTATGACCTAATCCCAAACGTGTATTCTACTCTCCACCATCTCTTACTCTCCCAGTTTCCATTCTTTTTAGGCATCAGAACTCCCTCTGTTTCTAGTAACAGCAGGAACACCATGCACTTATTTTGCTTTTTCACATTGCATACAGTGAAATTCCAGTCATACTTATCATATGTAGATCTTCACATGAAACAATATGAGAAGGATGCATATAGATTACACATACATGAGCCAGAGGGATATAATTTATGAGGAACTTGTAAAATAACGCTTTCTATGCACAGACAATATTTAAGCAGGCAAGAATGAATGCCGTTGCAATAGTTTCAAGGAGCAGATAGATAAGTATGTGCATTAATAGTGACACAAAAGACAGAAGGTGAGATTGGTCAATGGTGAGAAAAAGCACATAAGAGCTGAAGAGGATAAAAGTAGAAAAAAGGCATAGAGATTACCAGAAGGGTAATTAGAAACACGAGAGAGGGAAAAATGTAGTTGTTGCAGAAATAGCAGAAACCAGAACAGAAAAGATCTGCAATAGACAGAATTCAATTTAAATGTCATAATCACAGAAGATATTAAACATTTTCACTTAAACAAATAAATAAAAACAAAAAAACCAAACCAACCTTCTGATGGAGTTAAAATAGTAGTCTTCAACTAAATACTCCTGAAACTGGAAGCTGCATTTACAGTAATTTACATTTTAAAAGTAAAAAAAAACACACAAAAGGTCATAGGAAAGAGAACAAATTCCAAATGCAGTTTCTTAACTTTGTACAAAATAATAAAGTGAGCTGCTTTTGATTGAATTTGAATTGACAGCAAAAAATTCTCATTACTGTTATTTGATGCTTCATTGAGTGACTTGTGGTTCATTACCAGCTTTCTCAATTGATATATCATTCTGCAGACAAATAATGGACAAGTGACACACTCTATGAAATATGCATTTCACTAAGAAACTGCTTTCCACATCTTGAAAATCCTCGGTAGTATTTATGCTTGAAATTAAACCAAACACTGAGCATTGATTTTAATATGTTTAGATGAAATAAAATTGCCCTAACTGTGTTAACACTGTGGAACATGCTGTAATCCATGTACTTTATGTGCTGATAAATCTGAAACTCCAGTAAATGCATAATTATGCCATCAGTGATATCTGTTTCTGGTGCCTATTATTCAGATATCGCACTATCTACAGCTTTATGCATGAAAGTACCACCAAGGAAGCAATTTGTTATTCACACAAGTGACTGAATCAGTTTAAATCAAAAATCAATGTCACTAATCAACTGCATTTATAATTTCAAGGAACAGCCTTTCACTTCCTTGCCTGTGGAGTACCAACGGACTTCGGGGAAGCTCCCTGTACTAAATATTTGGAGAACTGGGAATCTGTTGAATTCCTGCAAATTTCAGTTCCTAATGGTGACTGCTGTGCTGTTCTCCCCATGCATATGTGTGTGATTGTCTCAAGTCTCTTCCCACGTTAGCCAGAAAAGCATTGTTTTGGTAATTTCCTCTCCAGGACAGAAATATTAAAAAAATAAATGATCAGGTAAGAATTCAGACTGCATATTGCTCAGCTACAAATTGGCTCTAATACTTACAGGCAAGGTTCAGAAACGATAAAGGAAGAGAAGAAAAAAGGAAGGGGGGAAGGGGATGAAGGGTGGGAAATGGGAGGAAAAGAGGGCAGGAAAGGGAGGGAGGGAGGGGAAAGGGAGTATGACTTCCAGATGATGTCGCATAGGCAACTGCAGGGTTTGTGTTTTCTTTTTTCTTCTGATGCTGTTGGAGTGAAGAATTTTTTTATTCATTGCCAAATGAAGAAAAAGAAAATATTTGGAATTTTTGACAAACTAAAAAAAAAAATAAATCAGTCTGTCATTTAAACCTCCTCTTTAATAAAAGCAAACAGATTTAACAGTTAGTCTGACAAAGAGTTTTGAATTATTGTCAAAATGGAGGAGCTGGCCTGGAACCCAGGACCTAGAGCACCACCAAAAGATGCAGCAGCTTCTGGATTCTGTTTTGAGATCTTCTAGATCTTCTGGGAACTTACCTGAGATCATTGGGGATTTCCTGGGAACCCTTTAAGGAGCATCAGGGTGTTGGTGCTGCCCCATGAGGATAACTACAGGAAGTGACCCAGGAAGCTCTAGATCTGGGACATTGTGAAGAAATCTCTAAGACTTATCTGACCCTTGAACTGTCATGGTCCAAAAGCATGGGAGCTCAGATGGTTTTTCTCCTCCTTCCTGCCAGTGAGGGCGAAGTGCTGGAGAAGGAGTGAATGGATTTTGTGGATCAACAACTCTGTTGCACAACTGGTATTCACAACAGGGGATTGTGCTTTTATGAGCTTCTCTCAGAATGAAGGGACCCAATATGAGGATCTCTAATAAGGGAGGGAATCCACCTGAACAAGAAGGGCAAAAGCATCTTTACCGGTATGTTGGCCAGCCTGGTGAGACCTTTAAACTAGGAACAATATAGATGGGAGATGGCAACTAACAATCAAGTGAGGAAGTGGTGGATTGGGATGGCAAGCAATGGATGTGCTGTGGGCAGAAGAGGCCTCACAATCAATAAAACAAGGTTGATGGGTGACCACCTCAACCATATGCACATAAATAAGGGAGTGACTACAGGACATTATCATGGGAGAAGCTCTCATGTCTTCTCTGGGAAATCAGTACAACTGGGTGTTTCTGAAGTTTGTGCATGCTAGTGGGTACAGCATGGAGAACAAATAGGAGGAATAAGAAGTATGTGTGCCATTGTAGGGTGACAATCTTATTGAAATACAGATATGGTGGGATAGCACACACAGCTGGAGTGCTGCAATGGATAGATAAAAGTTCTTCAGGAACGACCAGCCAGGATGGCAAGGAGGAAGAGCCAAAGCCCCCCTGGAACTGAATCTGGCAAGTGATATGAAAGGCAGCAAGAAGGGATTCTTCAGCTATATTAGTTGCAAAAGAAAGACCAGGAAATGTGGGCCCACTGCTGAATGGGGTAGGGGACCTGACAGCAATTGATGTGGAAAATGATGAGGTATTGAATACCTTCTTTTCTTCAGTCTTTACTTGCCTTTGCTAATCCTAGGTCCATAGACCAGGAGGAAAGTCTGGAGCAAGGAAGAGTTACCCTCAGTGGAAGAGGATCAGGTTAAGGAACATTTAAACAAATTGGACATAACACAAGTACCTCAGACCTGATGGGATACACCCATGAGTGCTGAAGGAGCTAACCAAATTCTTTGAAAAGTGGCAGCAGTCATGAGAGATTCCTGACAACTAGGAGCAAGCAAAATGTTTCTTCTACCCTCAAGAAGAAGGATCAGGGGAACAACAGGCTGATCCCACTCCACTCTTTCCCTTTTAAGATGATGGAGCAGATGTACCTGGAAAATACTTCCAAACATACAAAGAACAGGAAGGTGTTTGGGAGTAGTCAGCATGGATTTATGAAGAGGAAGTCATGCTTGACCAAATTCATAGCCTTCTACAATGAAATGACTGTCTCAATGGACAACAACAGAGCAGTGGATGTTCATTATCTCAGCCTCAACAAGGCTTTCAACACTATCTCTCATAACATCATCAAACTAATGAAGTAGAGCCTTGAAAAGTAGACCCTGAAATGGATCAAAATCTGGCTGAATTTCTGGGTTTGGGGATTGCAATCAGTGGCACAAAGACCAACTGGAGGCCAGTCACTAGTGGTATACAGCAGGGTCTGCAGTGGAGTCAATACTGTTCAACATTCCCATTAACGACCTGGATGATAGCACAGAATGCACCCTGAGCATGTTTGCAGATGATACAAAAGCTGAGAAGAGTGGTGACACTCAAATCCAGCTGGACATAGCCTTGAGTAACCTTTTTTTTCCTTCTATCCTTCCTTCCTTCCTTCTTACATTCTCTCTTTTTCTTTTTTTTTTTTTTTCCCTCTTCTTTTCTTTGATATGAGGAAGATGAGCACTACCTTGGGAGGTGATTATCTCTTCCCATTGATTATGGAGAGACTAGATGACAGTTTAAGCAATTTTTACATAACTAGCATGATATTCCTCAGATACTTAAAAAATAGACATCTTACAGCAGATGCAGCTGCTGAAGTTGCTTGTATAGTCAACAGAGAGAAACAGGCATTGTTATTCTGTGTTCATCTTATCCTGAAGCAGACATACATTTGGCTAACTGACCTGCTCCATAGAGGCACTTTTCCTTTTATTTCATAGTGATTGCTCAAATACAGAGATCTAAAACGTAAGTGTATATTTGACCAGATGTTGTTTAGGTGTGAAAAAACATTTAAAAAAAACCAAAAAACAAAAAATGTTGGCTTATTTTCTTTTTAACTAAGCTGGTGAAACAGAAGTGTAGCTGAGTTATACCTATCAGAAGACCTTTTATACTAACAGGTTTTGGGTATTTTTCTGATTATGGCATAAGCCATGCTCCCATAAAAACTGCTGTATAACTGTAGCCGCTTGAAAGAGTTTGCCATCATTTCACTACCTCACCACAAGTCAAGCTACAAAACTTGAATACTGGCAATGTTCAAACACACCAATACATATGAAATTTAGTGCCAGATTTGGTGATGAGATAAAAATCCATAAGCTCGGTGATTTATACCATGGTTTGATGCTAGCTTGCTCTAGAAGAAGTGAGACCATGAGCTAACATGCTTTTGATTAGCAGGTTTCAGTTTGGCATGGAGTACAGGAAGAATAATTTCATATTTACCTTCAAAAGACCATGTACACCCTTTGCTACTGAAAAGCCTAGTTGCTGTTGGTTCTCACCTTTTCCTACTGTCTGTAGAGGAAGTAAAGAATGATGCCTCTACCCTAAGTCCCCAGCAAGGCTCCTGAAGGATGCAGCTGTCAGTCTAGAAAAAACAACTTTATGCACCATAAAGCATCTAGCCAGAAAGGGTTCCAAACACCTAGAATTAATAGCCTGCGTACATTTTTCAGACACAGAGTGTGTGGTGGTTCAGAAACACAAGTTACAGAATGAAAGTTTGACAGTCCAGCCACCAAAGCAATTTTCTCAGACTGGTACTAAGGTAGCTAAGTACTTTTGAAAGTTAATAATTAGATGTGTCATGCTAAAGTGCATTGTGACTGTGCCTACAAAAGCCAGCTATTAATCAAGCTATTATTATGTTTAATGCAGTACAAAGATAACATAATAGAACAGCGCTGATTCTCTTTTTACAAAAGCCAGCAAATGGTGTGGTTCTTACTGTTACTTCTAGAAATTTAGTCCTGGATCAAATTAAATAGTTCTTCCCTTTTTTTTTTTTTGCTGCTTATAATCATCGCTGCATAATTTCATGCTGTTTTGTTCTCGATTTTGAAACAAAAACAAATCCATGAAGAACAGTTCCACAAGGAACGCTACCATAATTCATTACTCCATTGCTGGAATTAACAAGATTTTTTTAAGGAACAAACTTCTTTCTAGTAAAACTGTTACTAAAATAAAAATATAAACAATTATTGCAAATATATAGTCACAAAAAACATTAAATTTGTCTCTTAAACAGGTTTATTACTTCACTACGTATTTGAAAAAAGATTTGTCTTCTATAGCTTTGGCACAAGAACAGATTTATTTAGTTTACAGAAACAATTATTTTTTTCTCCATCAGCTACCCAGAATGGAATTGTTTAGAAGGTGTGCTTTGTCAAATGTTATTCTGACAAAAATAATCTATTCATGTATATTTAGATCTTTTAATAAACATATAGGCTTCAGTATTGTTTATGGCTTGTTCACAAAAGCTTCTAATTTATCAGGCCTTTTTATTGTGCATCACTGGAAGCAAATGCAAGAGAGAGGCCTCAACTACATTAATATTTCTGCTCTCTTCTTATGTTACTTATGGAAGATTTGACAATCTTAGTATTACTGACATAGCAAATACAATGAAACACATGCAAATATAGCATCAAATTTTTAAAGGATGCTACTGCCCAAGGCAGTTAGAAGCTTAGGGAACATAAGATGCTCTTCAAGCTTGGCCATCTTACACTGGAAGAAGTATAGTTACCAGTCCGGAGGTTGGTATGATGTTTCACACTCTTTTCCAAAGCTATACTTGTTCCATTTTCTTTCTAAGATACTACAGTGTCACCCAGCAAAGTTGGAACACATGAATTTCACAAATGTGTAGTTGTCATTCCTCCTATTATAATTTTTGCATTTAAAAATCAATTCAAGTATGCGCTACTAAAGCATGGGAATGAAAACTGAAACACATCTGTTAGTTACATGTAACATAAGGCATGCAATAGGTATTTAACGGGATTATTCTGCTTTGTCCACCTATTTCTGTACGATTTCCTGAGGAGAAGGCTGGCTGTATAATGCATGGACAACACACACTAGGTAAGAGCTAACAGGCCTTGGCCAAGCTGCCTGTGAGCAAACAGAATCTCACCACTGCTTCGCAAGGCTGCAGGTGAGAACAGCTTTTATTTGCATTCTTGCACACCTGATGGCAGTAAAAACAAGCTCTTTTTTATGCCTGCCTTTAAAAATGTTTAAAAACCAGCTGAGGAAATGGCTGTTAACACTACTGCCGGCATATTTAGCAACCTTAGCTTCTAATTCTTAGCTCTCAATTTGTTTTATCCAAAGTTTACCTCAACTGAGAGGGCTTGGGTTAAATAGCTCCTGCACTGGAGAAAATCCCTTCTCTACCATTGTTCAGAAAGCACACGGGATGAAAAGATGTCTCTTTGGCAGCTGGTTCATTCAGTCTGCCAACCAAGCATCGAGTGATGAGCAGTGCACTGCAGAACAGAAACTGGTACTGTACCAGTGGTGCAGCACCTACATCATTCATGACTGAGAATATACCCTTGGCTTAGATTTGTCAGCAAGCTTCACGCTTCGTATATTGATTGCAGTTACAATGTATAGAGAATTACATTTTCTAGAACAACTTCTGTCTTGAGTATCTTGACTCTCTCACAGGTTCAGCAGGTTAGTGTCATTTAATTTACCTCTCCTTAATGTACCTCTCTTTTTTCTTCTTGAAATCTGTCCCCCTAAATTGTGTTACCTTGTCTTCCACAGTCATATCTATCCTTTTTTATTTCTACTTTCCAATCCAAAACAATTCCAACTATATTAGTCATTTCCCAAATCAATTAGCATCATTATTTACTCATTTGGGTTTTCTTATTAAGTAAATTATTATTGTTTGTTTTCATTCTTCTACTCTACTTACCTTATGGATCTTTTGTTTATTTTTCTTCCTTTTCCCCTCTTCATTCAATAATCTATTTGTGTAACAAGCTTTATCCTCTTTCATTTCTCCTCCTCTATTACCCTTTCAGTCTTTCTGCCATACTTCAACACTGATTTCTTTTTATTTAACTTCATGATTTCTGAAATACTGCTGTTCTACATGATTCTGTCTTTTTATTCAGACAGGCATTTCACACACAAAATACAAAATTGTTCAGCAGCTCACTCTTCCACACATCTTTTCTACTGGAAATTGACATAGTTAAAGGATTTCAAAAAACCATTTTCCATAGCTTATTGACCTAACCATGTTTTTGCAAGCGTGACTTTCTTATTACAGATAATAGCTTGCCATTTTGGTAATATGAATGGCAGGTCTACAAAATACTGCAGTGTGAGTCTGTTAGCATCCTATGACACACATTTTATTAGAAAAAGGAGGGGGGCTGAACGTCCCATCCATTATTGTCACCTCCTTGAGGAAGAAAAAAATGTTTTGCGATGGAAGACTCTAAAACATTCAGACTCTACACAGAAGGCAGAAGAGTTGTACCTACATTTGAAGATCTCATCCTGCCATTTAAAGCTACCCTGAAGTCTTCCTAAGGCTTGGGCTAATTTTTAGCATGTGAACCAGTCAGAGTGTGGATAGATGGCTTCCAAATTGTTTGCTGCAAAGAAAATCCCATAGGATAGGTAGTTCAATCCTCTTGATACACAGTAGCAAGCACCTTAAATGTCTGTTGAGTGATGGATTTCCTTGGCACCCTGATTTGAATGGTAGGGCAACTCAGGCTTGCTTGCAAGGCAATGGAACCCACTGACCACTGTGTGGGTAACAGTCTTTCCTGTTTCCTTCTTCTTACACTACAAGCCCTCTCTTTGACAAAATTTACATAGTACCTTTCTTCCAAAAAGATTTTGGACACACAGTCAATCTCTTAATCCAATAATAATTGGATTGCATTATTTCCAAGAAGACTGATACCATGCTGTCCATCTCTCCCTTTTGAGGCATGGTGTCAGAAGGGTTGAGATACTCACTGCTAACCCTGGTCTAGCACTGCACTGCAGCATTGGTTAAGGTTATACCTACATGAGAACATTAAGTGGGCCAGTGCCTGTTTTCTGGCCATGACTGAAATGGCAGAGCACAGAGGGTACCTGCGTACCAAAACTCATCTTTCTCCTTCCTCTTCCAAAACACCTACTAAGAACCATTCCTGGCTCAGTCTGTCTCCTGAACAACACTCAGCTATCATCAGTCAGTGGGCTAGTTTTCAGTGGACTAGTTTGCACAGCTAGCTCTAAAGTTACATGTATAAAATCAATGATTAGTTGCAGGGCTCAGTGTATGCCAGTGTTGGAGCCTGTGATCTGGCCCTGTTCAGCTTACTGGTGAAGATGCAGTTAAGCTGACTAAAACTAAGAAGGCCAGTACCTTATTCTGCACAACATCACTGGCACAGAAGAGAAGCACACCTGGAACTGCTGGAGGATCCCCTGCCACAGAAAGGGAAAGAGTGGCCTTCCAGCTCCAAGGCAAATTAATAAGAGGTAAAACTGTTCTCCTTAGAGCTCACTCCTCTCTAAAGAGAGGCAGTGTGAGAGTATTAAGAGTGACTGTGAGTAATGGGCTATTAATTCTCATTTGCAAAATGAGACAATATGATACCATTTTTTATCATGATGATAAAATGGAAAAATTAATTATTACTTTGCCAGTTAGAAAGTGCCTTATGTTATGGACAAACGATTTTGAAATGTTCTCTATATAGGCAAGTGTGAACAAATAGTACATTTGGGCAAAAGAGAAACTAAGCATGCCTATTTCTAAGAAAACAAGGCATTTACAGGTTGTTACAAGATCTATAAACTGTACAGTTTGACATATCAGCATCAGTTTTTAAGGAATGGAAATGGGGAAGAGGCCAATGTAACTCAAACCTGAGTAAATGATGTCCAGAATCCAAGAGCTGGATAATGAGAAACAAGGACAAAAATGAGAACGCTTTCCAGCCTGCTCCTCCTCCTTCTTCCCAGGCTCAACTGCACTCTCTCATTCCCAACTCTTCCACCACCCCTACCTCCAAGCAGCACAGGGGGATGGAGAATAGGGGTTGTGGCCAGTCTTAATAGCTCCTCTCTGATGTGCCTTCCTCACAGTTTTCCCCTACTCCAGCATGGGTTCTTCCTTCAGGCTGTAGTCCTTCAAGAACTGCTCCAGCACTAGTCCTTTCCATGCAATGCAGTCTTCCAGGAACAGTGTGGGTCCCCCAAGGGGCACATGTCCTGACAGAAAATCTGCTCCTGTATGGGCTCCTCTCCACAGGCCACAGTTCCTGCCAGGATCCTGCTCTGGCAGAGGCTCTCCACAGGCTGCAGTGTGGTATCTGCTCCACCATGGAGCACCTCTTCCCCCACCTTCTTCACTGACCCTGGTGTCTGCATAGTTGTTTCCCACTTTCTCACTCCTCTCTCTCAGCTGTTGTTATGAAGCATTTTTCACCCTTCTTAAATATGTTATCACAGAGGTTCTACCAACGTTACTTGATGGGCTCAGCTTTGGCCAGCAGCGGGTCCATCTTGGAGATGGCTTGCATTGGCTTTGTCTGACATGGGGGCAGCTTCTGATGTCTTCTCACAGAAGCCACCCCTGCAGCCCCCTTGCTGCCAGCACCCTACCATGGACACCCAGCGCAACGACCTGGCTTAGAGTGCTACAGATCACTCTCTGAAGAGGCTCTTTTCTCTCTCTTGGCAGACTAGATGACTAGCCACAGTAAGACCAGAGGAGCTCCACAGCAGCACATCAAGAATACTAAAATCTAAGTGTACCTTAGTCCTGACAGAATCAATCGACTTCACAGCATCCCAGTCTGGGATTCAACAAGTCATGGTTAAATAGGCAGCCAGATACGTAAGTTTTCTCTCATTTTTCATTCTTTTTCTTAGGTATAATGTATAGGTGCTTATTTCTGAACTACTGCATATAAGCTTAGTGTTTATTAGAGTTTGTCTATAACTTTATAGGTATATATGTATATATTTATACATACATACATACATACATTCACACTATATCTACAACAATTCAAAGAAATATGCTTCCATCATCATAATTAGGAGTTATAAACCTTCACTATGAAAAACTATTGAAAACAGAATATAACTTCTTCTTGAGAAGGTAAAATTTATGCCTTCATTTTAGAAAGATAAATTATTTTTAGAAGCCTAATCTGAGAGAATTTCTGATAGGTGTTCGTTTGAGGTACCTGGAGGCTTGAGAATAGAAATCCCTGCAGCCAGCTGGCACAAGACTGTCACAGGACTTTCCCAAGGGGGTGTTAATGAATGGAGGAAGTAATGGAATGACATCACAGTTGCTGAAAAAATTTGTGTTTGGTTCAAAATGATCCTAAATTGTAGAATGTCATAAAGTATCATGGCTTAGACATTTTTGCAGGCAACAACAGACTGCATCAACTATTTCCTAGGAGCTAAAGTTCAGAAAAGAACTCGAAGTTCAGAAAAAAGTTCCCTCAAGTGTACCAAGCTGAGTAGTGCAGTTGATTTGGTAGAAGGAAGGGATGCCATCTAGAGGGACCTTGACTGGCTCAAGAAGTTGGCCCATGTAAACCCCATGAAGTTCAACAAGGCCAAGTGCAAGGTCCTATACTTGGGTAGGGGCAATTCTCAGTATCCATACAGACTGGGGGATTAAATAATTGAGTTTTCTGCAAAGAACTTGGGGGTAGTGGTAGAAGAAAAATTGGACATAAGACAGCAATGTCTACCTACCCTAACCGTATCCTGGGCTGCATCAAAAGAAACATGTCAAGGGAGGTCAAGGGGTCAAGAAGGTGAAAGGAGGTGATTCTGCCCCTCTACACTGCTCTTGTAAGTTCCCACCTGGAGTACTGTGTTCAGCCCTGGGGAGGCCTTTTTGTGGTCTTTCAACACTTAAAGAGGGATTATAAGAAAGATGGAGAAAGACTTTTTAGCAAGGCCTGTAGTGACAGGAGAAGGAGCAACAATTTTAAACTAAAGGAGGGTAGGTTTAGATTCAATATAAGGAAGAAATTTTTTATGATGGAGGTGGTGAGACAGCGGAACAGGCTGCCCAGAGAAGTTGTGAATGCCCCATCATTGGAAGTGTTCAAAGTCAGGTTGGATAGGGCTTTGAGCAACTTGATCTAGTGGAAGGTGTCCCTGCCCATGGTGGGTGATTGGAACTAGGTGATCTTTGAGGTCCCTTCCAACCCTAACCATTCTGTAACTTTATGAAAATAACTACTAGAAAATTCAACAGTCAACTCCTCTGTCACTAAGGAAAAGAACAGCACTTCTTCAGCACAGAAGATGTTTACAGGCCATTGCACGCAACACTGAGACTGGGACAGCTCGGATATGCACAACTTGTTGGCAATGTAATTTTATGAATGGGCAACTAGACCACAGGATTGAGGAACTGCTGTTGTGTGACTCGACAAGCTGCATATTCTCCCACCTGTTTCTATGCTATCTGATTGAAATATATTTTTTCTGGGAAGATAGTATCTTTTGTCTATATTACACAACATCTGGTACACTATGGTCTCTCCCAGTTAGGAACACTAAATGTTAGTGTGACACAAAGAGCAAATAATAGTATTATAAAGTATTTCAATTCTACCTGCTTATTCCTTAAACTAGATATTATTCCCAAGCATCTTATAACATTATAATTCTTTCCATAAAATGCAATGTTCCCATCAGCATTTGCAGTCTACATTTTTATTGTCTCTATGTAATATACTATATCTGTCTAGGATTTATTACAAATGTCTTTTCATTGTCTTATTTTGTCTTATTCTTAAGTCACATCTGTAATTGTCATATTTCCAATTGTTTTTTCAAAGCAGAGGCTACCCTCCAAACAAAGAAACAAAAGCTGTATTAACAGATGGAGTGACTTATCTGTATGTATTTTTGCCATTATTTCACAGGACTTTGTGAAGCATCCATCTTCATGGCATTGTTCTGTCCTGCTTGAAGGATTATGGAAGTCTATATTCAAGGGACAAAAGCAATGCCAGGATTATCTATGGAACTCCAGCCATCTCCAGTGATGTCTTGTGTTTTCTATCTATTAAACACTAAGCTCTTCCCTGGAGATCCTTATTAGGCCTTTTTTTTTGCTGTCTTAAAAGTTGTCCTCAAACATGATGATTTTAGATCTGGGATCACAGTACTTTCTGATGCATGGGACAAGCAAACTCTGCAGTAACTAATTTGCAACTCCATTCCTTGATTTCAAATACATGTTAACTGCTTGCTTCTTATTTCTTCTGCTGTTTCACCATAAAAATATAAGTAGATGTGGGTTTTGACCTCCCCCTCTCCTCACACCACCCCCTGCCAATGAAGACATTCTACAGCATAAATAATTAATGCTGTCATCTTAATTCCTAGGCTGCTACCAAGAAGCGTGGCCTCTTCACAGTTTCTTTTCTGTTTCCTCAGTCACTGCTGCATCCATAATGAAGTGCAACATGAACATAATGTTAAAGCTGCAAATTTAAACACACAGATGTGAGATTTAAACACACTCACAATAACGCTAGGTGAGCAGAGCTGAATATGTCCACTATTTCTGACACGTAGCAAAGGTAAGATCTTGCAAAAAAATCTGCTAGTTAGCAGAAGGAACTTGACTCCATACAGCATGAAGACTTTCTCATTACCCATGATAAAGAACCTGTCTCTGTGATTTCTGCAGTATTGCTGGCAGCTGCACTGTAAAAGTTGATTCCCAGCTTTCCACCAAGACCTCCAAGCCTCTGAAGCAGGAAACACAAGAATTCTTCTTCTGCAATTACAAGGTAGGCTGGTATGAAGCTGTTTCAGATTTTTCCCAGAAGAAACAAGTTAATGATAGGCACCACTTAAAAAGCATCATTAGCTCAGATCCAGCATCAGTAAAATTGTGTTAAAGACCATGTCAGAATCTTTAACAAGACCTGTTCTTTGATGGATTTCAGTTTCTAAACAAGTGCTTACTCAGACATGCTCCACAGCCTTACAGAGGTGTTATTGTGGTGTTATACCGTACTGTTGTGTTGGTTAGGTTGCAAATTGTCAGGTAAGAGCATTGCCCATAAGAATGAGCAAATACAGACATTAGAGCCATTGCTGCTGGCACAGGCATAGGACAATACAGAATATGGGGATGGCACTTAACCATCACATTTAGAATCATCTATATGAAGACTAAATATACAATCTGTTTTATTGCACGCCAGAGAGGAGTAACTTGAAAAAACAGTGAGTCACAATACTAGCACTCTCAGAATTTCAGAAAGTACCTCTGTTCAGGACTTCAGGGGATGGCCAGTCATGACTTTACATTATTAAAATGGAAATTATCCCTTTGGTTTGATTCAGTCACCTTCTGTAGGCACCTAAAACCATTTGAGATGCCCCAGGGAATCCTACCTGCACTTCTGCTACTACTACAGAAGGTCACTGATCTCCCATAACTCTTGTGTCATATCTGCCAGACCCATGTACATATTTGTTTGAGATACAATAAGGCATTTAAGATGGTGTTAGGCACCTATCTATGGATGACCAACTTGAGCCCTTAGCAACAGACTAGAATTAATCTCACCTAAACCAGGCATTAGTCTAAATTGCCTTCCCAGACTCTGGTCTGTTATCAGTGGAGAAATACAGGCACCTTCAAAGGATATTCATTCCTTACTAACGTAGATGCCCAAGGTGACTGAGATGAAATGCCTTTGGAAATTTACATTTACTTTGTCCAGGTATACAAGATTTATAGCAAGTGTCAACTCACTTATTTATCTACTAATGTAATTTTAAGTATTTTCCTATGGATAAGTATATTAGAATTAGCATATATTTTATTCCAAATATTATTTAAAATAAGGCAGCTGGAATGTTAAAGTTACTAAATTCTCCACACACAGTATTTTGACTTCTACTTTATTTAGTACCTTGTGAAGTTTTCAACTTTCAACGGAACAAAGCACTTTTTTTCCTTAATGTTCAAAATATTGCTTTCACAGTGTGGAAACAAGTGAAATTTACACTTTGGAGAAGGAGTATCATGAGACCTACCCTTGAGTTATGTCTCCCAGTTCCAACTTACTGGTGCACACAGATGGGCCTGTCTTTAAATTAAAGATTAATTTCTAGAGAATGTGGTTTTCTAAAACAGCAGTTTCGTCTTTTTATGATACTGAAAATCCCTCATATATATTCCAGTGGAGGCTCCAATCTATATACAACAAATTTAAGCAAATTAGCAATAGCAATATTTTCTTATTTAATTTAGTGTGTCTTCATATTTTTTGGTGATTTAATGTTTTTCAAATTTATCTTTAATATAGACAATTGGTTGAAGAAGATAGGCTACTAGTACTGACTTTCAAAATGCAGGAAGGTAACAACAGCTTCCAAACCTTCATTTTAAACATACTTACTCAAATAAACCAGCATAAACAAACAGAAAAACGACCAACCTCTTCCCTGTCAACTGGAAGGCAAGAAGTGTGAAGCCACATCCTACCAGAAGGCAACACCCATTAAATGTGCTTGAGATGCTGCTTGCTTGGTTTTGTAAATTAAGATTTCTTAAAACACTGAATAAGATTTTAAATATTTTTTTCCTTATGATCAGATAAGATGAACCCTACCTGCCCTTTTTGTCTGAACAACTATGCATGTAAAAATAGCTGGAAATGTCATCACAATATCTAGAAATATATAAGGAATACTGTTAATAAATTTAACTGCATAACACACCTTAGACTATCCCAATAAC
This sequence comes from Podargus strigoides, assembly GCA_028020825.1. Lineage (NCBI taxonomy): Eukaryota > Metazoa > Chordata > Aves > Caprimulgiformes > Podargidae > Podargus > Podargus strigoides. The sequence continues at coordinate 44,503,568 of CM051622.1, read as the reverse complement.
TTGCCTTCAAATACAAGAAAGAGCATCCCCAATCTAATATTGTTTTTCTAAATGAGTAAGGCTGTGAATCATATCAGAAAAAAGTGACAAATTTTTTCTTAGAGAGACCTTCATGAAATTTGGGAACTAAAGAAGCAGATTTCAGAGGAAAAGTCCACCTGACAATGGAAGAAGTTTCTAATGGAAATGCTTACTAACCTCCTAATGAAAACTACCTATGGGAGAGCAGCTTTCAAGCTCTCCATTACTTTTGTTTGAGTGGAAAAAAATTTGGAAATGGAAATAAAAATAAATTTGTCACAAAGCTAATGTGGACAGGAAAGATAATCCTGTTCCAGAACAAGTGGTTCTGCCATAACTGTCCATTATACATTGGCTCCTGTGCCTTCTTAATGAACTGATGAATGTAATACATAATGGCTCACAGAAGTTAGATACAGAGTCCCTTCAAATTTTGATGATGATGACATCTTGACATCTGCTGTTGAAGCTTTTGTGTACCTCTAGCTTCTTACACAATAATAAGTTAGATAATTCTAATTTCATAAAAGATTAAAAGATCAGAGGCACAGAGTCATTCCATGGTACTTCAGCTGTAGAAGACTCAAAATATCAGAGTAAAAAAAAAAAAAAGTATGTATTCCCCACCAAAACCTGAAGAATGTAAGAAAAACAGTACAGTACAAAACTAATACCATCATGTTACTTAAAGTCATAGAATAAAAGAAAGTAATGAAGGCTAAACTATGCTTCCCTTGTAAAGAAAGGGAGACATATCTGTGTTCATGTATGCACAAAGACTGGAGCTCAAACATGTGACAGCAACAATGAATCTTCTCAAAATTTATGCCACTCATTTCTAGGACAATGTCTGACACATCTGTTTAACACTCACCCTTCATTATGTAGGCAAGCTGCAGTGTATTATGATGAGTCTTCCCCATCATACTAGGCTGGCCAGGGCCTGGTTGCCTCTAAAGACAAAGAGACTCAAGGGAGAAGATGGTTTCAACAAATACTGAATGTGCATTGGACACCACAAGCAGAAAGGGATTCATGTCCTTCACTCCCTAGTGATCTTCTCCAGAGGATTCACCAAGCTTTGTTTCTGAGCCAAATACATGAAAGAAAGATCCTCTTCACCTGAAGAGAGTTAGGGTTTCACCAATTAAATATAGGATGGAAATACAAATCAGGACTTTGGTATTATGCAGAGGGATTTATCATTTTATATTAAGCTAAGCCCTGACACTTTGACAAAGGGAAGAGTTACACACCAATTAATTTCTCAATATGTTTAAATCATGGGATCTGCTGAAATTTGCAGAATTTCCTTCACCCCCCAATGCAGTTTAATTTCATCCTCAAAGTAATTATTTCCATTTTGCCTTTTTAGTGTAACCCTTGACAATATCAAAGTCCCTTGTATTATATTCAACAAGTGTGCTTAATAATCATTTGGCAAGTTACTCAAAAATGATTGCTTCTTACAGGCCATGCATTGCTTGTGTACAATTGTTGCCTATCATCTATATCATGAAGGGGAAAAAATCCATTTTAAGTGTGCTTAGGAGCATGTTTTTGAAAGGACAGATTCACAAAATGCTGGCTTTCACTCTTTCACTAGGAAAGCTGAAAAAACAAATACCACAAAAGGGAGAAAAACAAGATCAAAGAACAATGTTCTTCCATATACCCTTCCACTTATAAATCTGATTTGCTCTTCAAGAAAAAAGGAAGACATCAAAACTTTCCTCCAAATTAGCTGAAACACTACAAGTCACAGGTGGCTACTTTTGATCACACGAAGGATTCCTTGTTTTCAGTTGATAAGAGCTAGATGGTCTGTGACCATAAATTTGTAAGAAGAGTACAGAAAAAAAACCCCAGCACTGGATATGCTGGAGATGTAAGAGAAGATAGACATAAGACTGTAGCTAGCATGATGTAAAGCCACAAGTGCAAAAGCGCCACATACCAGGAAGAACACCAAAAAAAATGAAAAGCGGTAAAGTCAAGAGGGTCAATATCATCTCTAGACTAAGAACCAACATCTGTAAGGGTATCTGTAATGGACAGGATTTAATTGCTCTTGCATAAGTACACAGGGCCATTTGAGACACCAGAACAGGACTGACAAGATATGATACCTGACTTCTTAATCTCAGTTCCCTTATTTACACCGGGTGGGATACTCTAGGATATCTTAGATGGTCACCATATCCCACCCTAGGTGCCTAAGCTGCTGTCATTGTCCACTCAGATCCATCTCAGTAGAAGCTAGAGAGCTATTAGCTGACTTAATGTAAGTTAGGGTGAGCTAGGTAGCTCTGCGGGCTTCACTGACCATACTAGCTAAACAGTCTCCATTGGTTAAAATTGGCTTAACATCTATCTACCTTACAGCTAGGCATACAACTCTATTTAGACACTCACATTTAGGTGTCCACTTTGAAGATGAATCCCATCCCCAAATGCAGGGTCTCAGTTAGTGCCTTAACATAGGCATTTAGTGCCATTTGAGATGGTGCAGGACATCTGCGATACCTGGATGTCACTGGCAGATCTGACAAGACCTGTGGGAAACCTGAACTCTTCTGGACCAGTGGTGGGAGGCCAGGCAGAACAGCTAGGTTGCCCAGGACTTTTCAAATGTCCCTAAAGACTATATTTAGGAAAAAGTAATCAAGACCTATGTATTCAGCATCTGAATCTGAATCATACCCACTCTGCCCAATTAAGGTCTTCAAGAGCAGACACAAGTGAGTATCCCAAGTCCCTTATTGTGACAGCTGTTTACCAACAGGCACCAAGTCTATATGGCCTTTCAAATAAATTTTCCACCTGAGGAAAGATGGAAATAACTCTTGCTTTAACCTCTGTATTACAAACGTGGACATGGACACCCTGTGACATTTCATGCTTCAGCCAGATGGAGAGAAACTCTTTGTCAAAAATATCAAAACAATACCAAAGCTTAGTTTCAGGAAAAACTGTGCCTTGAGAATTTTATCAGCATAAACACATTCTGTTAGTGCATGGATATCTTACTTATGAGCCTTATCTTACTTTGATAAGGCTGCTTGTAAACAGAAAGTTTCCAGGGCCACAAGCTAGCAAAACCCAACACATCTCAGTAGCCAAGTCCTTCTCACCTGCTAAGAAAAGAAACCTGTTGGATAACATTTAACAATGTCACCCGCTGATACATTCCATATCAAGGCAGTGTAGCTGGTGTGGGGACTCACAAACAGTATCACTGCTTGGAAGACTCCTCCTGCTAGTCTCTCTTTTGCTGTCTTGATTTCACAGGAGAAAATGCTGCAGTATTACAGCACACCTACACAGTCAGATAACTGACCTCCCCCGTTCACTCCAGCATCCTGAGTCCTCTGAGCACCCATACTGCAAAACTGCTGCTTTGGTCCTGGGACCTCTTAAGGAACAAGTCATCTAACACCCTTCAAAATAGAAATCAAGTGGAGTTTGGGGGTTAGTTCACCATGGGGACCACTGCTAAAAGACAGTACAGAGCAGACTGTTCCAAAGTTGACTCGCTCGACCCTGCACTGTCCTGCTACACTAAAAAATAGGAACTACTAAGTGTGCACCACATTTCCCATGGGCTAAGGATCACTCCCTAAGTCAGATTCAGCAGGCAGTGTAGATTTAGCCTTAGACACCAGTCCCAAGGGAGAAATGCAGAATTTCTTCAACTGTTCTTCATTCCATTGGGATTTTTCATTGTAGACAAGATAAGTATAAGACAGATAGATTGGATTTTCTTTCTAAATATCACAGATTACTCACATGTGACAAATGCAGAAAAAATCCGTGTTAGGAAGGTAAGTATTAGGCAAATTGTGCATGCTGGATTGCGAAGTATGGCCTATCATTAGCAATGCTGAAAGCAAGAACAGCTGTTGAAAGCAGCTGAAGAACCTCAAGAACATGGGGCAATAATGGATAATGATGAAAATAGAGAATGCTGCAACTTGGTGGGGCAATCTATCTCAAACAATGTGTTATCATAATTCAGGAAGATGAGAGTCAATGTGGTGCCTGGAAAGAGGAATTCAGGGTGGGAAGAGGAAGGAAAGGATGAAGGCAGCTCAGGCTTGGGAGTCCTGACTATCAGGAGAATCAAAGAGAAAATGCATCACTGCACTGGCTTCTGTGTCTTGCAAAACAACACCCTTTACCCTTGTTGTTTCCTTTTCACCTCATCTTGCTGTGTGCATCCTTGCACCAAATGTTGTGAAACACAAGTCTTCACATCAGCTCAGGAGCAGCAAATGTCGGGCTTCATGGAGACACGTGGAACCAACCTGTTCTCATTTGGAGACTCTTTTCTCTTTAAAAAGGGTGGATTCTCTAATGCTGTATCAGACTACAGAGGAGAGATTGTGAGAAATACTGAGGAAATCAGGGGTTTTTAAGATTCTACAAGGCAATCAATCAATACAGCATAATAAATACAGTTCTTGTGTTGTGTTCTTTAGTAACCTCTTCTATTATCACAATTGAAAATGATAGTTAAAAATCCACTTTATGGCATAGATTAATCCCACTGTAATGTACAACAATTGCCACTGGATTGCAAAATGTTTCCCTGTAATAAGTGTTTATTATAAAATCACCATCTAAGAACTGGAAAAGAAGCCATACAATGTTTAATAAAAAAAATACAAGCACTGGTCATCATTCTGGAACACATTAGCAAAGTCTAAGCTAAATGAGAGAGCTGATAAATATATTAGCACGGCACCAATAGTGCATAATGAAATCTATTAAGTAACATAGGGAAAAGGAATAAAGTTATTAAAAATAAATGTATTTTTCTACAATGGTACATGCAAGGGGTCTCCACTGTATTAAAGCATATAAAAATAATGGAGAAGAAAATTGAGTTATGAGCACTGAGATTTTCTACATTTTCTTATTTTTAATGTAGAATTCAGGCAGGTGTCTAAGGCAATATACTACAGTTTCATGTATAAATGAAGCAGTAAGTTTCAGTAACTTGAAATTAATTTAGATTAAAATTTAGCTCCAAATGGAATTGAGTTGTGAAACAGTCCTGTCAAAAATGAATGGAAGTCTAAATTTAAAATGACTGTTGGCTAACAGAATAGTGGAATATTGGTTAAAGACTGTGACTTGAAGCCTGTGCTTACTAAAAAGAAGACAAATCCAAGTCTTTAAAGAGAAATATCTGGCCCACGTAAGCCATCATTTCAACTTGTTACCAAGTTAGTATTATTTACTTTGCTTCTTAGTCTTATAAAAATAAAATCACCTTTAAAACACCACCATACAAATCTTAATCTGATATTTATGCTAATCTTTCTGGAAATGGTCAAAAATGTAAATATTTCTTTATCTACCAGTAATGCTTTTAAGCCATATTTGTTTTCTCTTTATTTAAGAACAAACAAGCAAAAACCCCCTCAAATTCCTTACAACAGTACTCACCAAATCATTTGGCTATTTTATTAAAATATACATCAATAAGAAATGTTAAAAATCAGAAGTGACATTATTTTGGAGGGTGAATTGCTAATAAAGCAACACAGATTTTCATCCTGTGTGAAACAGCTGGACCATGACGAGATCACATTAGCACTAATTAAAATGATATTTTTTTGTGCGGTTTTTGTTAATCCAGCTTCATTGGACTCAAAAGGATTTTTTGAAATCTGTAATAAAAGCTATTATGTAATCTTACTCTGGTTCTCTTGCATCAGGTTACTGTGTGAAATTTCCCTATAATAAACCATATTTTCTTAAAACTCTCACTCAATAAAATCAATATTAAGTTTTTTACTATTATAGCTGTTTTTTCCAATATATGATCCTCATTTAATTAAAAAAAATTAAAGCTTTAATTTATTTTTGCTTGACGAACAAGAAAAATATCATATTAAAGGCAACATTTTGCCATGTTTCTCTTTCTCCCTCACTTTCCCAGGTCCCTGTTGTTCCCAAAGTATAATTTGCAAAACATATTGCTTCAATACTTACAATGAGAGAGGCGGCCCAGCTGTGGGAGGGAAAGGACAGCAGTCTCCAATATTACCATAATAATCTGCCTAAGGTCCCATGAGCCCTCTGGAGTATACAATTCTCTATACTGCAGGCCCCAGCTGGAGAATGTTCTCTTGACATGTATGCCAACCTTTGCCTGCAGGCAAAATAAAAAAAGGCAGAGAAGTAATCATGAAAATAAAAAATCTTGTCAACTGTGGTAGGATGCAGTTTCCATGTTTTTTTGCTCACGTAGGCAGTCATTGTGCTAACAAAATGATAGGAGACTTTAAAACACTGCAGCTGGTACGTGTTTTGCTGGAGAGGGCAGAACGTCATGAGCCACACTAATTCTGCAATTCTAACTTTGGGGAAAAAAAATGAGCAGTGATATTGTATTACTGTCAATATGCATGACAGCTTTATTAACCTCCTCTTCCAATGGCTGCTCATTACAGGATTTAAGCAGGAAAGTGAAACCCTGACAGTGTTGTGCTAATTGCAAAGCACCAGATTGTGATCCTCATTGTTTTGTGTTGGGTGGTTGTGGTTTTTTCACAGCAATGAGGGCTCTCAGGCAAATAGTCTTGCCGGCTCAGTGGGACTAATTGGGAAGTAAACGCCCATCACTGTGCAAGCCATGCAATTGGTTCAGCGAACTTTCCAAGAAAAAAAAATATGACTTTAAATCAAACAATGCAGTAAATGGAAAAAGCAGTTGGAAGATGCATGTATAAGATCAAAAATGAGATATATGCTTTTGCTCTTCAGCTTCAAACTCAATTTGAACCCAAGAACCCAAAGTCTTTCTTGTGATTTTTATTGAAACAGATGTAAGAGGAACACCAGCATCACACAGCTCAAAAGAAGTCCCATGTTTTTATAGATTCTCAAAAAATAAAAGCAGTCTTCTATAAAGAAATAAAAAATGTGTTTGTAACAGTCATAGGTTGGAGGCTGTATTTTCAAAACAGTGTTGTCAAAGTAGGACAAGGGGTTATTTACCATTTTAACCCTAATTAATACTAAAACAAGATTTCCTTTTATTTTCCTTTGCTGCTAGAAGACATATTCCCACTCAAATGCATGGTATTTCATCTCACAATAACCCCATGGATTTTACAGGTGTACTCAAGGTGGAAAATCTTCAGTACTAAACCAGCAGCCAAACTGAAAGCCTTAACCTTCCTGTCTGAATGAGTTCAGAATACAGTATCCATGTGCCTTTGGATAAAGCAGATTTGTGTAACCATAAACTTGCATGCAAGCAGAATGAAAACGGCTGTGGAAAGCTAACAGATCAGAAGAGAGCTGCTTTGGGCTCAGAGGACACAAACATGGAAAAGATCCAAAGACAGGGGCTGCTCCCAGCAGGGGGAGTTTCAATGCAGTCACCATCTTCCTCCTCCCTTCCTACTCCCCACTAACCCACACAGTTTTTCATTACGCCATTAATAAAAACCTGCCTGTTAATTTAGAATTACTTTCCACCTACCAATGTATGTGTACATAAATATGTGGAGTTTTTTCTTCTCCAAAACCAGTTTTCACCATCTTTGCCTCCTTTCTTCAAGCCACCTAGAAGGAACAAGAACATGTTTAGCTCAATAATTGCTCTTGAAGGATATGTACAGTAGCAAGTTAAAGAGTTCGATTAGTTGTCTAAAAGTGGAAGTCATTACTTACACCGGGTGGACTTCGAAGAGACCCTGTCTGTCTGGCACATGAATGAGATCATTCTTTGAGTCTGCCAGCCAAGTGGAGCTTAATTGAAGATGCTGGAGAATTTAAAATGAGGAGAAGATGAAAACAAAATAAAATATATATTGAAACTACTGGGCCAAGATTAAAGAGAGTAGAGAATATTCCATGTGGATGTAAGAGAAAGAAGGGATCATGGCCAAAGTCTATTTAGACAGACTTGAACAATGCCCCCTCACAAAACTACTGGAACTGAAAAACATGACTCTCCAGAAAGAAGAGGATTTCAGAGGCCAAAGCAGTAACCCTTAGGAGAAATTTTCATGTGGTTCAGCTTTGGATACAGGTGTCTAAACTGTCTCTCTGCATTTCATCATTTGTAATAGGACATACCAGTCAAAATGAAGAAATAAATCCGACTTCTTGCCATGGAATGAGCAGGAAGCCTGGTTACTGTAACTGTGGCTGAGTTAGGTATATAGCCTTGCTAGCAGATTCATCTATGTTCTTACAAGAATTAATGTAAGTTTAGAGTGGAGTGCTTTGTTTTCTTACTTGTATAACCTCTTACTGCTTGTTAACACAGCTCTGCCAGTAAATCAAACATTCCCTACTGCACTCCCTGGCACTGCAGTTAACCTGCACTGCACAGCCCAGATGAGAGCAATTAAACTCAAACCTTACTGCTTTCTGCAACAGGGTGGCCTTATCCAAGCTGCCCGCTGGGAATCAGCAATGCCCTTCATGAATTGTCACCAGGAGCAGTTTGGAAAAGCATTACTCAGCACAGGCCAAAAACATGGGCAGAGAGACTTCCAGTGCTATTTACCAGTATAGATGTAGCATGAACATATTTTGCTCGTATTAGAAATAAATTACTGGAAATTGTTCAGGTTACTAAGACCACCACAAATGCATAAAAATAGTTACCATCCTGCAAAGCTACTGTAAGTAGTTCAAAAAAGTAATCTATAACTGGGTTACAGATCTCTGTGAAACATTTATACTTTATTTGCTGGTTCAATCACTTAAAAATAAATAATGTTTGATATGAAATGTCATTGTGACAAAAACCCCCACAAATATTTTTCACTAAATGTAACAGGAGCATATGCTAGCTTAAAAAAAATCTGGTTGTTTTATGTCTAAAACAATTTTATGAATCCAGCCCAGAAAGAACATATAATTTGGGTTTACATGAATTTGCATTTTCCTTCAACTGGATCTGCTTGGAAATACTAGGCGTGGCAGTAAGTATTTTAGTTGATAAGCAATATGAGTAGGACAGGAGGCCAAGGTCATTAGAAGCAAACAAAAAACTATTGTCTAGCAGAAAATGTATTTTAATAACTGTAGCCTTCCCATAATCTCCAAATGTTACAATTACATGATTCCACGGCTTTGTCTTGATGGCGGGAACACAAGTGGGCTTTTTGCAAATTAATCTTCTCTTACTTTCTTCATCCAGCAGGATGAGAAAGACTGGTCTAACCCATTTATATTAGGCACCTATTTATGCATGGGATGAAATCTGGAAGTTCTTGCCTCTCTGCAGAGAGATTCTAGTCAGCTAGCTGATTAGGAAACCAAAGTTAGGTAAAATGAATGGCCTGTTTCTGTAACTTCAAGTTGGTTTGGAAAATCCCTCTAGGCATGAGACGTGCCAAGTGCCTCTAAAAATCCAGCTCCAGATCTCTACAAAATCCCAACCACCTGTGTTATGTGCTCAGTTTGCAAGTATTTTTCTGTGATTTCCAAACTCCCTTGGCTCATGTCAGCAGAAATTATTTGCAACCTACTCAAACAGTTCCAAGTGCAGATGCTGCTGAGAAGCTTGCTCGTCCCTACAGGAGGAGGTCGGCTGTCAGCACAATACCTCAGGACACTGACAAAAGCAAAAGCAAAGCAAAACATGTATGTTTGCAGCCAAGAGTTACCCAACAGCCCTCCAATGAAGGTAACCTACTGCTCAAGCCTCCCACACACATTGGATTAGATATGCCACAGTAGCTACCACAGACCTGACACTGAAGGAATTTATGGTGGGCATCCACTTACGGAAATAATAGGAGATCAGAGCGTTCCCCCAACAGAAAGACAAAATGAAAACAAGCATTTCTGAAAGTTGAAATAAGAATTTCTGCTTCACACTGAGTGAGAAAAAATTGGGGATCTCTTACTTTTCTCACTGCAATGGGCCTTCGGCACCTAAGCTCAGCCATGCAACGAAATTGTCCAATAAATGTAGTTGCTACTCTGGTGATAACTTCCCACATTTCCTTAGAAAGAAAGCAGTAGACAACCATGTAGTCATTCTGTACAGATAAAAGCTTTATTCCCAGTGTTATTTTGGAGAGAGATCTGGACCAACCAGTGAGTGCTTGGCAGATTAAAAAAATAAAACCAAAACCAAAATACAATGGATGTCTTCTGTCTCTGCACTGTCAAATAGTCTCCTGTCCTCTCAGAAACCTTTGGATGAGTCTGAAAACCCTCCAAATCTCTGTTATGATGCTTATCCCAGAGCTTGGGAACTGCTAACCCATCAAGGGAATACATGATGAACATGACATACTATTCAGAGACATGGAAAACAGGATTTGTGAGTAGCTGCGGTGGAACCACTGAAACCCTGACTGCAAAAGGAAACCAAAATATTTCCCTATGATACTAGAGATTTTCAAGTAAATGAAAAAAAGAAGAGAAGGCCTTACATAAGAAAACTGCCAAGTAACATCTGAAATACTGAATGCAGCATAAACTGGGTGGACCCCTTGCCATGGTATGCTACACTTCTGTCAAAGCATGAAAAAAAGGAGAGGGAGGGTAGAGTAAAAATTATAGATTACAGTTCACTGAAATTCTGATCCAAAACCTAACCAAATAATTGGATTTAAATGAATTTTGATTCACTCCTGACCAGTTTATTTCTATGTGTGAACAAGAGTTTTGGAAGTAAGCAGTCTCACAGTGACATGAGGAAAAATGTCTAGAGATGGTCAAAGTAGATGTTTCTAAGAGTGTTATGAAGCCTGATAAGTAATAGGACAGGCCTTTAAAATCAATAAATGAACTTAAAAATAAGTTTATTATTTTAAAGTTAGAAAAAGTTCCTGATAAGACCTTAAAAGAAACCCTCTCTACAAAGAGGAAAATAAGACACTCAAAAGATGCAGATAATTTTGTTTGGAAAAAAAGAAGAAAACTTGGACTATTGAAGGAAAGCAGGATTATGATGTTAATAACTAGATGAAAAGAAATTTACATCAGGTCTCAGAGTCTTTTCTGTTCCTGAATTGTCTATTATCAGTTAATTTTATTCTCTCCTCTAAGTTTCGTAGTGCTGTCACCATGCTGGGCTCAGTTCACCTACAGTTTAAGAAAGAGAACATGATGCTGTGACTGAGCTGGTTACAAAAGGAAAACTGATTGTGATAATTCAGATTAATGTACAGGCATCTGTTTTGCTTGGCAAGCTGTTAAACACAGATGCAAGTCTTTACAGAGGCTCAGGTCTCTTTTCTGCTGCCCAGACTCTTCCCTTTCTGATTCCCCAACTCCCAGCGGAAGTGAAAGGGACAGGGACAGTGCAGTCCATTTTGCTTCTTAGTTGCTTTCATTGACATCCACTTACAAACCTAAAAGCATATTTATTCACTATTTGTTTTGCTGTCATAACTAAAGCTGTCCATCAGATGTAAGAACCTCACTTCAAAGTACACCAGATTACTTCTGTCTCAGAAAGCTCTTGGGGGCAAGTCTAATTTACTTCTGGAAAGTCAAAAGGAGGGAAGAAGCTAGTGATGGAAACGTCATTCACTGGAGGGTCAAAACTAATAACATTGCACAGAAATGAAAATATAAGTCTGTCCAAGCAGGAAACATAAGAATGCAACTCATACAATTGTAATTCAAAAATAAGGAAAATCTCAGATTTGGAAGGGGAAGGATGGGGGGGGTAACTTACTTCCTTGTCTGAGAGATATAACTGAAACAGTGACTGCTCCTACGCAAGTCATTTAAAAAAAAAAATAAATCTAGTGCATAGACCGCTGATTCAAACACCTGAGTTTACAGAAGCCGTGAACTCAAACCAGGGCTGTTCTCTCAACATATGGAACTTATGGTGGAGCAAAGATTAGGGAACCACAGATACAGAGTAGCATGCAGAAAGAGACTTGAGCAACCATAGAACAACCTAGGCAGAATTTAAAATCTGTGATACGAGGCTCATTAATCCAGAAGTCCAAAATTCAAAGCCTAGACTTAATGGCTGAAGCATCAAGTTCAAACTGTGTATGAAGTTCTGCTACTGGGAAAATGCCAGATCTGAAAGCAAGCCACTGGGATTCATGAACTACACAAGAAAGTGTAAGTGCTGTGTTGTTTTCAATTTCAATTTCCATGCTTTAGAACCCCTTACAAAGCAGTGTGCAAAGACAGTAACTAGCATAAGGGAGTTGGTGTCACAGGAAAAAAGCATGCTCAGGTTGTTTGCCTTACACTGCTTAAGCCAGAACTTACAGCAAGAAATCAGTATCAATAATAGCATTGCCCATTATTAAGGTCCAGGGACATGTTCTAGCCATATCTCAACTACACAGTGGGAGCACTAGGCCACTACATGCAGCAGCCTCATACTTTTTTATGCTGCTATTATTACTTTGAGTTCAGTATAAGGAAACTCAGACTGCTGCCTGGGCAGGATGTGTTTGGATCCAAACTACTCCCTAGTCTGTATGATCAGGGGATGAACGTTCCTATATACACCGAGGTGAACAAATGATGCTGCCGAGGAGTGCCAAGTCCTACATGCAACAGTTACTGTCATCTAAGAGGCCAAGGCTCATGTCATATGCTTCCCACCATCTCCATGCATTTTGTTTGGAAAGGAAATTTCTGGACCAGAAATGTCAAGCGAGAGAAACTTGCCACTGCAACTCTTCATCTCTCCTTGTCCATCTTCTCATTCTTCTTGAACACCTGGTTATCCTCTCTCTATTGGCCTGAGAAGAATCATCAGCTTTTTCAGGTTTGTCCTGGGACAGATATTTGTGAGTGGGTAAGGATGCTACTGTCAATGCTAAGCAGGAATGTATGCACTCTAATAGTCAATGAAAACTCCTGTGGTTATTTTTTATATGGTACCCATGTGTTCATATTCTTTATTGAAAAGAAGGGACCATAGAGTATCTGCTTTCCTTAAAGACTGTTTGGGGATTAAAAAAAAAAACAACAAAAACAACAACAACAACTTACTTCTCTAATAGATTTTTGTTCCACACATTTGCTTATCTATTCTTCAGTGTCAGGAATAATCAATAAATGCAATAAATCTAAATTGATAAATTAATAAAATTTGTGTCACTGTGAGAGTGATGCCAGCAGCTGTGATACAGGGTGGTTGTTTATCAGAGATTACATGTTAGCTCAACATAAAGCATTTTAAGATCCCAGATACAACAATAGCAACAACAAAAGCCCCACAATATGACTGCATTATTTATTCAATATAGCCTATACCACATGCATATAAAGAATACCTTATACTGAGCATACAGAGTTATAGAAAGAAGAGGTAGGTGAGGTGTGTTGGATCATCTCTCCCATCTCCCTGCCAATACAGTATCATTCCCCACTGGGTATTTTTAGTGCCTTGCCCAGTCTAGATTGAAATGGAACATAGTAGTTAAGCTTCTTTCAGGGGCTCTTCCACAGCCCAACAGATCTCACAGTCAGGGTTAATTGATATTAGATCTCTATTTTTTTCACCTCTCCACTGTACCAAATTACCCTCAAACCCATTTTTTTCAGAAAACATCAGTCATGAGATATCCTGAAGTTGGGACCCAGTGAGAAATCAGCTTGATTATTCTTAACACTTTTTTTCATCCTCATGAACAAGTGATATTTGTATACCCTTTGTCACATATATGGCAATATTAATTTGCAAAGCCATGTGATAATTATGGTTTTAAGAATATTTGTCTACTATATGAAACCAATATCCATATGACTAAGTGTAATATCCAAATAAGGAATAGTCAGTCATGTTAAATTTGCCTTTAAAAAAATTTTCCTCACAGAAAGTGGAGTTCTACCTACAATTGCAAATGTCCACGAGTCAAGTGTGCAAAATTCATCTTAAAGTGATAACCTTTTTGTACGTAAAAATGTTAGATTATTAAGTGTCATTTCCCAACCTGCTCATGCTTGAAATGGGCGTTTTAAGAAAAGGAGAATTAGCTTTCCAAGGCACCATTTCACATGTTTCTCACCCTGCAGTGTGACAGGGTAACATATTTTAAAACCATACAGTGATATATATTCATGGAAGAAGAGTTACCAAGGTGACTTCACAAGGGGAGAAGTTCCAGACATACCACAAATAACGTTGCTTACAAGACTCTAAAATATTGACTTAAACTCTTTCCAAATATGTGACCAACTGCTCGGCATGGTCCAAACCTGTCATTGGCATTCATTTGCAGGTGACATGCATAGCTTATTTGAGGTTTTGCTACCTGCTGATTCTGCACCTACACTAAACACATACTGATAAAACTCCCCATCATATCATCCTGCAGCTTGTATAGATAAGGGCTGACAGAAGAACTTCCTTCAGGACAGTTGGAGTTGTTGGCTTTCTCACCTGTGGCACAGTTCTCACTATCAACAGCCTTTCACTCTCTAATGACTCATTATTTCAGTTGTTCGTTCCAGTTTAAAAAAAATAAAAATGGAATATCAGCAATGAAGGGATGCTTTAAACCTTAAGCACTGACCTCTAAAATAGATATATTGAGGCACATGATAGCCAGCCTACATAAACGGCATCAGTTCCTACTTACATACTGACTGGATCATTCATGTGGAGGTTACTGGTTTTCTTTTTACTGAGTATCACCTTCTTAACAAACACCTGAATGCAGCATGCTACTGTCCCTAAGAAAGAAAACCTAGTCTCACCTCAAACCCTATGAATTTCAAGTTTTTGTCCATAGTTCGTAAGGTCTCAACAGAAATGTTTCAGATAATATGCATGAACTCTGCACCAGACACCTGGGGCCTAACTGAGCAAAACACATACTTTTCTGTCTTAAAGTCATCCTAAAACCAATGAATAGCTCTTTCTTGACTGAAGTGCTATAGAAATAGTATAATCGCGTCTTTATTCATCAGACTAAACATCTCCCGGTCCCATATTACCCATTGTAAGTGTAACTTATTTACTATTTATAAGCGGAAATTTTGGCATTTGATATTTTTGCAAATTATTTCCCTGTTACAATGACAATGAAAAACATCCTCTTATTGAAAAGATAGGTATATATGTTGAAAAGTATGACTATATGAAATGTGAGCAGTGAAAAACTTGCAAACTAAAGTTTTGTGCCTTCAGTGGAAAGGTCAGTCAATCAAACTTGCGATTGCTATCTCAGCTCACCAGCATATATGGATGTAATATCCAAAAGACCCATGTTTCCTGTGGAAACACAACCTGCCTCCAGCATTCATTTTCAAGTACTCAGGTATATTCAGCTTTCTGCACACAAATTTAGAAGCCTGGTCATATTAAAATATTTAAATTAAAAGTAACACATAATTTACAATGTAACAGTATTGCTTGAACAACAACATATCATGGCACCTGTATCTGCTGTTAAGCAGATATGGAAAGACATTTCAACAGATAGGTATGGTCTCACAACATGACAATTAATGGATGCTATCCTTGGCAGCAGAAGTGGTCATTTAATTAAGTCCATTGTAGGCTGTGCATGTAATTTATGTTTTAACTTTTCTAAACAGCACCTAGTTGCTACATCTGGAGGCTCTATATATATCATTAAACAAATATATTCAACAATTTATACGAAGTCAAGAAGCAGGAAATCTCCATTTCCATATTTAAATCTGCCTGCATGTACACCATTACTTTATTTTATTAACTTGCCAATATATGCACCACATCTGCACACTGTACTGAACAAGGTTGGCTTTTTTGTAGCCTGTACGTATAGAAATGTGTATGGATCTATAGAAAAATAAGTTGTAGTGATGGTTTGTAACCTTTCTTATAGTGACCAAGTCAAGAGAGATCCACAACCAGATTAATAAAATTGCTACTTATCAAGAAATGAGCTATTGCTGCAAATCACAATCAAACCGGGACTTCCAGAGTAAATATATATGATCTCTTCCAAGCTCACATTAGGCCTCTTCCAGAAATCACAAAAGCCAGTCCTAAAAAGGCTCAAGCACAGGCTTTAAACTTAATGTGTGCAATTACATTAGCATCAGTTGAACTTCTCTTGTGTTTAAATACATGAGTAAGTCTTTGTGGGATTGCTATCTAAATTCATATGGTTAGACTTTTATGGAATACAGAAACCGCAGAGTGCATAACTCCAAGAAAAAATGTACTTTTATGGTTGATTTTACTCACCCAAACAGTTCAGAGTTCTAATAAAAGGCACACAGAATAATAGTATAAAATTATTCTTATCCCTTACTCTCAGTAGCATCAGTCAATGAGAAGAAAAGACTACAGCCTATCCATATTTAATTATAAAGAAGGTTTCTCTCTGATTAATTGAATCATTAAACATGCACAGATACATTTCATGGTATTAAATATTAGTTACCTTCCAGTATATTAAGAAGTAAAAATCAGAGTGGATTAAATGGGAAGAATTAGTGTACATCTTGCAGCACATACAACCCCTCACTTGTTTCCCAGGAAACGAAAAGGAAGCACAGACATTCAACACAGAACAAGAAAATGTGCGTCGTCGGCAGAACAACTGGCAAAAAATCTTGGCCTCTCTTTAATTTATTTATGGGTTTAGCTATTGTGCTGTTTATTCTAGCCTTTACAAAAGAACAATTCTAGCACTTCCATTCCTGTACTGGCAGTTGTTGTTTCTATTAAAAATACAATAAAAATACTACTTTAGGCATTAGGAGGAACGGAAAAACATACGCAACCAAAATACCTGCAGCATATGGTCATAATAGGGAAGGATTTATCAAAATATTTTTATTTGAAAAATGCCCCCCTGTGTAAGGGGCAAGTAACTGCATTAGCAAATGCTGTGCCTCAGTTTGCAGGGGTTTATATGTATTTTATATACATATATATATACTATATACGCAATCAACATTCAAAGAATGCATTTCTGTCTGATAACTTCATTAAAAGAGGTGGAGAAAAAAAAGGGAAATCAGGTGTCATTCAAAGAAATGACAAGGCTGAGAGAATAGTTTGGAGCAGAGGTTTTAAGCTGCCATGCTGTGCCTTTCACAGCTGCCTACACTTCATGTCATTAATAACCAGTAAATAAGATCTGCAGGTGGGCATACAGGGCACCCTGAGCCAAGAAGCTGTAGCTAGGGCTTCTGTCTCTAAGATGGGTGGCCAGGCTCATTTGCACAAGGCTGCTTATGTTTCCATACAGAAGTGTAACCCTACTTAGCATAGCTTCAGGGAAGCTGCTACAATACAGAGAATGCTAATTACTGTAACCAACTGGCAATGATGCATCCAAAATTAAATGGCCTGTGACTGAGCAGATGAACAATTTTTATAGCCCTAAGTTCAGGGAACATGGATATTCTGTCAAATTAACAGTCAGTCTATTTGGCCTTAATAGGTAAATTGAAGTCTTTTAAAAGACATTTAGATGTGCTATTAAGTTATCAGTGTGAGTACAGTTCTTCCAGTTTAAAGGTGTCCAATTTGAACCTGAAATACCTTTAGCCTATTAGAGGGGAAAAAAAAAACAAAACCAAAAACAACAAACCACAACATTTTAAGGTCCTTATAAGCTTCATTTTCAGGTGAAGCTTCAACATGGCCTCTGCTCCTACTCTAGGTTCCTGTTCATCTCTTTGTATTCAGGCAAAATTTCCACTGAAGCCAGTAGCAGCTCTGAGCACAGAGGCCTTTGGGCACAGACACTGCAGGCTGCCTCCTCAGTCTTCAGTTCCAGGGAAATTTGGTGTTTTTTCAGAACTTTGTAAGATCAAAGATTTTACTTGACTTTCTACAATGAGCTTTAACAAGCAAATCAAAGCCGAGGCCAGACATAAACAGTCCTTGATTTTTCCTGATTGCTCTTAGCGAATGAATTATCCATATATTTCAGCACAGATGATGTACTAGTCCAGCTTTCCTACAAGCACTCTCAACAAATACACGTATTCATCAATGACTTTTATTATCCTCTTTTATGTTACCAAAATTATTTTCCTGAATAACAGAAAATACTCGAGAAAAGGAAAAAATTGCAAATAAACTATGTAGAAAAAAGTTCCTAAAGACAATTTTTATTGCCAGAGTGCAATCCTTTTCAAATGATTTTTTGTAGAAAGTAAGACTCATAAGGAAAGCTATTGGTGTGGTATATCTGGTAGAATGGTTCATTTATACATATATCAGTAAGTGAGACTGGCTGCTTTCAGGGAAAATAGCATTGTAAGCAAGTCTGGCCTAGGCTTCCCCCAGATGATAAACAGCTGGATTTAAAACCCACTGCACTTTGGATAGGTACAGAAATGTCACTGAAATCAAGATCTTTAGTTACTTGTCAGAGTTCCCTTTTTTGCCAACTATACTGAATTGAAACACAGATGTTTTTTCATCCCTGCTTCCCAATATAAAGTATGGGATCCACTTCATGAGTCTTAAGACACATCTACAATGTCTGGTCTAATCACCCTAGGGCCCCTTTATAGGCACTGGAGAAAAACTAGGCACTTGGAGAATACAATTCATCAAAACTACATAGGATCTTTATCTTAAGATATGACCTATCATGCCCTAGAAAGCTCCATTTCTCTGCAGTGACTTCCAGACATTTGGTGAGATTTGCTCATATGTAGATACCTACATCTTTTTGTTGAGTGAAATCTACCAAAAAATTCCCGCTCATTTTTCAGACACCCAAGACAAAAGCTGCGTACCCTGCACACACTCCAAAGGGCTCTATATGGGTTCCTTGAAGAGTGCATGCACACTGGGAGAGCCCCTTTTCGTGGCTGCCAGGACTCAGGCAGGGTCTCCTTCTCCTTCCCCCCCCCCATACCCCATTAACACGGAGGGGTGGGGGGAGCTGCAAAGATGAGCTCACCAAGGAGCAAAGCTGGCAGAACAGCTGCAGTCACCATTCAAGCAGGACTTGATGGATATTGATAACATCGTCAGAATATCTCTGCAGTTTTCACATTGGAACCTCTCTCCCCTTCGCTTACTGGCAGTTCATTCCAATTGCTTCTATCTTTGCTTTTCCATTTCTCCATTTATCTCCTAACATAACCCCCTTGGATAGATTTAAAAACAATAACACAAAGCTTACAAAACTCCAGCAGTTCCTGGATATATGTTATCTCCTTCTCTCCCTTCCTCGTTTGTTGATTTAAGATCTGTACAACAATCTATTTCTTAACCATGTTTTTCCTGAAACTAGCCTCAGAGGCTAAGTCTACATTTACCTGAGTTGCAGTGTCCCAGGAGCACTTGCAAGTCTCTGAAGTTGTGTCTGACAAGCTATCATCAACTATTAAAAATGGGGTGGAGTGTTTCTATTTGAATCCAGTAACATTACCATAACAGAAAACAAGAAAAATTACTTGAATACTAAGCATCTTTGCTAAATAATATTGTAATGAAGAGGCAGAGAACCTGGGAGTACAGATTCCAGAGGTAAGTCAAGCAGGAAAGACCTGGGACTGATTTGGATCTGTAGCATCTTACATATCTTGCTGATGAATGCCTGGTCTTGCAAGGAGCCATATACAATGCCCTGGTTGCTGCTGTACTCCACAGGTCTCTGATTTCAAGCCAAGGGTAAACATATATATTAACAAAATGCAAAACAACACTTTTTTACATTTTTAACAAGAAATCCATTAGAAAGCCTTTCAAAATACCAGCTGAACCTATTAAATCAACTCAATACAATTAATGCAAAATTTAGAGATACAGAAGTATCTACTGCATATACTCACAGGAAAGACATTATTTTTCTCTTACATTATCACGAAGTTAAAAAAAGATCATTAAAACACACAGTCTTGCATATTCTGGACTAGAAGGCCAACTGTATCCTGGGCTGCATCAAAAGAACTATAGGCAGCAGGCCAAGGGAGGTGATTCTACTGCTCCGCTCTGGAGAGACCTCACCTGGAGTACTGTGTTCAGCTCTGGAGCCCTCAACATAAGAAGGATGTGGACCTGTTGGAGCAGGTCCAGAAGAGGGCAACAAAGATGATCAGAGGGCTGGAGCACCTCTCCTATGAGGACAGGCTGAGAGAGTTGGGGTTGTTCAGCCTGGAGAAGAGAAGGCTGCGGGGAGACCTTCTAGCAGCCATTCAGTATCTTAAGAGGGCCTCATAGGGAAGATGGGGTCAATCTCTTTAGCAAGGCCTGTAATGACAGGACAAGGAGTAATGGTTTTAAACTAAGGGAGGGTAGATTTAGATTGGATGTAAGGAGGAAATTTTTTACAATGACGGTGGTGAAGAGCTGAAACAGGTTGCCCAGAGAGGCAGTGGATGCCACATCCCTGGAAACATTCAAGACCAGGTTGGATGGGGCTCTGAGCAACCTGATCTCAAGATATCCCTGCTCACTGCAGGGGGTTTGGACTAGATGACCTCTAAAGGTCCCTTCCAACCCAAAGCATTCTATGATTCTTTGATTCAGCTACCGGATTAATTCTCAGAAGTGCTGAAGTTTTTGAGCACTGAGTTAGTGATGCAATACTTCAGTGGGAAAACTCCAATTGGGCCATTTTGCAGGTGTCTGCAGCAAAAAGCCAGGAAGAGCTGGGGCATTGTTACAGTCATATCTCTCTATTGCTTTGCAGCTTTTCCTTTTCTTCTTTTCCGCCAGGAAAGACTGTTCAGAATTACTAAGCTCAGTACAAAACTTAACACACTGCTCACATTCACACTAGCATCTGTCATATCACTGGATAAACAGACAGCTGGTTCCCAGTGCCACACTATTGCAAAGAAATGCTCAGACGGTGATACATTTACTAGATCTCTTTAGCATCCCTCCTGTTTGAAGACATCAGTTGAAACTGGACTCAGAACCCACTCCTGATTACCCAACATATAGAGAATAAGCAGGCATCTTTCTAATGATATAACTGGAGTGACTTAACACATGCTTCATTATGTATGCTTGCTATCACTCCTCTGCTGGAAATTCCTGGAAATGTCCCCGTAGAAGACAATAAACTCTTTGATTTGCCCCAGTGCAAAACAAACAAATGAGGTCCAGCATCTTGACAGCTCATGGACAGTGAAAGTGAAAAATGAGTTTGACTGTAGCAAAAAGATGAAGAGAACAGAAGTAGCAAACAGCTCAGAGGTGGTAAGATCTTAAACCGCTACAGCTATTTGTAAAACAAATGGGTTATTTGGATGCCCACAAGTTGCCTTTACTGAAACTTGGTGGGACGAATCCCATTACTGGAGTGTGGTTATTGATGGCTACAGGCTCTTCAGAAGGGACAGGTGAGGAAGAAGAGGTGGAGGGATTGCCCTCTACATCAAGAAATGGATTGAGTGTGAAGAGCTGTCTCTGAAGAATAACAATGAGAAGGCTGAAAGCTTATGGGCAAGAATGAGAGACCGAGGCAACAAAGGGAACCTTGTGGTTGGTCTCTTGTACAAACTGCCCAGTCAAGGGGAGCCTATTGATGAAGCCTTCTTACTCCAGCCACAGGAGGCATTGTGCTCACAGGCTCCTGTCCTGCTAGGGTATTTCAGCCACACCAATATCTGCTGAAAAAGTAGCATGGAGAGCTGTAGGCAATCCAGGAGACTCCTGGAATGCACTGAGGAGAACTTCTTAAGCCAGGTAATAGACAGACCTACCAGAGGGTACCTGATGGTCACCAATGCAAGTGAGCTAATCAGTGACATCAAGATTGGAGGGCAGCCTGGGCTGCACTGATCATGCACTGGTGGAGTTCACAGTCCTGAGGGATATGGGTCAGGTGAAGACTAAAGTCAGGACCCTGAATTTTAGGAAAGCAAAGTTCCAGCTGTTCAAGGAGTTTGTCAATAGGACCCCCTGGGAAACTGCCCTCAGAGACAAGGAAGCAGAACAGAGCTGGCAGATCTTTAAGGATACTTTCTACAGCACACAAGAGCTCTTGATCCCCAGGTGTAAGAAATCAGGAAAGGAAGGCAAGAGACCAGCACGGCTAAGTCAAGACCTGCTGGTCAAATCAAATGGCAAGAAGGAAATGCACAGGCACTTGAACCAGGGGCAGGTATCCTGGGAAGAGTATAGGGACACTGTGTGGTTGTGTAGGGATGGGGTCAGGAAGGCCAAGGAGGAGATAGAGCTGAACTTGGCAAGGGATGCAAAGAGTAACAAGAAGGGCTTCTATAGGCATGTCAGCCAGAAAAGGAAGGTCAAAGAAAGTGTACCCCCTCGATGAGCAGGACTGGCAAACTGGTAACAACAGACAAGGAGAAGGCTGAAGTACTCAACATTTTTCTCTCAGTCTTCACTGGCACCAGAGCACTGTACAGCCATCAGGAAGACACTAACATCTGTGATGGACTACCAAGAATCAGGACATGGCCACTGAGAGTGAGATGGGAAACACCAGGGCCTTTTTTTCCCCTCTCAGAAAAATCCACACTTACACTTGAATTAATCTTTCTGTTTGGCATGGACAGAGGACTGCAACTTCCAGCTGAAGAGTTTTTATAGGCGACAGATGCCATCAACAAGCCCTATGGTATGAGCTGTGGGTACTCACGGCCTTTCAGGAGGAGGTGATAAACCTGCCGAAAGGTGGCACAACGTGCAGTGGCTGCACTGCTCACTGGCTGCTCAAATTAAATTTTAATAGAACTTTTAAAAATAATTTCAGCGTAAACCACAATGTATGTGAGTGAGTCTAAATTAATAAAAAACTATCTTTCGAGAATGAAGAATAAATGTAATCTGAGATCAATATTTATGAAGCTGTGATTAATTGACTGATGACCAAATGATTACAAACTTCTGTCTGAGGCAGCTACTCAAACGTATTAGCTTTGACAAAAAAAAAAAACTAAAAAAAAATACAAACTGGGTCAATGAAAAAATGCATTCCTAATCAATTTTTAATAGCACTTAAGATTTTATGATTTTTTAAACTTTCCTTTTAATAATTAATCAGAAAAATGAATCTAATTTAAACAAGGTGGTGTAAGGTGTTCTGTATCTGTTTGATGGTGTTCTTAATGAAGAAATTCAATTAGGGCTGACTTTTCATTTTAAATCTCTGGTTTTAAGGAATGCTGTGATTGGCTGGTAAACATTTGAGACTGGGACAATGTAACAGAGGTGAATCGCAGCACTCAGCACAATCTACTCATTAAGATTTTACACTGTTAATTCCAGCCTCCCCTTGCTTAAAAAAAAAAAAAAAAAAAGAAAAAAAAAAGAAAGTCAGTCCATGATCTCTGTAACTTTTTTGAACTTTTCTGCAGTGTTGCAGTGCTTTGCCTTGTTCCTTGCATCCTCAACTGGTAGCAGGCACCATAAGGTGGCCTGTCGCACCTGTGTGCATAATTTGTCAGTAACACACTCCATGGTTCAAACTCTGGTGTAAGGAAGTTCAGCAGCAACCAAAACTTGCAGAATAATGCCTCAGACTTGAAGATGTTCCCTGCATGGATAGATATAAGCACCACTCTCCTGAAGTCAGTTAAATCTCTACAGATGGAAGGCTTGGAGAGATCTTCCATGCATAAAAGTAGCTGAACTTCACCCCTCTCCTCTGTTATATTGCCTATTTCACAAAGGCTCTCTATATACTAGCAAATAAAATAAGCGCAGGGCACAAAGCACGGCCTGTTCATCCATACCTTTTGATGGTTGGGACACTGCCTGGTACAGCAGTCACTCATTCCAACTAGCCTTCCTCCAGGCAGTCTCCTGAAAAGCTCACGGATATATCCTTAGGCTGAGACACACCATTACAGGTGGATTAGAGAGTGCCTGCACAGTAAAACACTTCTGGAGCTTCTTCCTGCCCTCGGATGTCATTCTAGTATAATTCAGTTTGTTCGGATAAAACACTCATCTGAAAAAGGGTCTGACAGGAAATCATCCTCTTGTGTGCACCTCAAAAAGAAAAAGGGGGATAGCCTAACGTCCTGTGTATGCAAGCTGCACCAACTTCAGATATAACCCAGCATTTCTATTTACCTATTTGGTTCCTTGCTGACAAACGGCAAGAAAAACAGAAAGTGTCAGAAGGGCAAGATCAAAAAAATCTAAAAAACTCTTTCTCATTGAACTTTCAACACCTAAAAGTAAAATGTCTGAGCTAGTCACTTTGAATACCTTTGTGGACCACAAAGCAGGTATATTCCACTTTTAAGAGGAGATAAAATTACAGCGGTTATACTTAAAAGGAAAACTGCATCTGTAAAAGTGATTTGTCGTGTTTTACTATTTCATCTGAAGAAGACTAACCGTGCCAAGCTTACACAAGACTCAATCTCAAACACTACTAAATCGCCAAAGCTATGCTCTTACTCTGCCCCAGCTCACTTACCCAATGACCAGAGCTTTACCTTCTGGCCTCTGGCATTCATTTTATTTTCTTTCTAGTGGTACAACATTTTTTTCCACAGACAAAAACAAAATATTGTCTTAAAGAGAGAGGTGAAATTTGCCTTCATTTTAAAATGAAAGCCACATGGGAACTCCCAAAGAGCAAGTAGCAAGAGCAGCCTACAGCGCTCAGGTGGTATAGACAGGAGGTATCTGAGAGCTACATATTTCCACTGAATGGCCTCTGAATGGCATCAAGAAGAAGGGATTGGGCAGCCAGAGGTCATCACTCTGCAGGGCTCGTCAACAGTAAAATCCTGAGCGGGGCAGGTGGGGCGGGGGGAGAACCTGTTTTCACCCTTTCTGAAAGCATTGTGTTTTAAGGACCACAGATTTTAATTTAGGCACCCGGAACTCCATGATTAAATCACTTCTCTACTCTTCAAAGTCAAATTTCACTCTATATTCCCCTAAATCATGTAAAACCACTTGGGAAACCCTTCTTAAAAGCTAAAGATCCGGCCTTGTTTCTCAGAGAGGTAACTCTTCAAGGCAAACTCAAACAGACTTCACTGTTGCAGAAGTGAATGCTGAGAGTGAACAGCCTGGCTTGGCAGCTTCCAGAAATTCCTACCTCAGCAGAATGAGAAAGAAAAAAAAAAATCAGTGTTTCATATCTATTTGTGCAGGTGTAAACCTGCAAGTTAGGTTTTCATGGTACAAAGCCACACATCCAAAAGTACCTAGATTATCAGAACCAATGCAACTGCATTAGTTACTTTTCACTTATCAGCTAGGCTCATCAGACAAGAAGACACAAATTTCACCGTTCACACCCTCACCTGTGCTCCTTGCTCTCTCTGCACAAGGTGCTCCTGGGAAATATGCACAGATGTAAAATACAGATGATTTATGCATTTTAAGTCAAAAATGCATTAACTTTATGTGTCTTTATAAGTCAAACAATATGTCTCAAGTTGAAAAGATTTAACTGGCTCAGTTTAATACTCTGACCAGTTTATCTTGTCCTAAATTGGTTCCTTTCAAGCTCTCATCAGAGACCTTTACATTTTTGTGATAATGTTTCATATTATCACAATTAGTAATCTCAAGGTTTCTGAGACTTCACGAGCATGTAGTGAAGCAGCTGAAGTATTTCACAAATAAAGCCCTAGTCCTGAGTGAACA
The DNA here is from genome assembly GCA_028020825.1 of Podargus strigoides. NCBI lineage: Eukaryota > Metazoa > Chordata > Aves > Caprimulgiformes > Podargidae > Podargus > Podargus strigoides. The sequence continues at coordinate 44,478,070 of CM051622.1, read as the reverse complement.
TTTGTGGTTAGATTCTCGGCTTTTAACCCATCCTTTTAACCATCCTTTCTCTGTAGATTTACTAACAGCAGTGGCCAAACACCCATCTCCTGCCTGCCTGTTTGATCCTTACACCCCAGTGCCTCTGCAGAGGCATGCCAGGCATTCCAGGAAGTTTATCTGCTTCATTCTGGCTCCAGCCCTGCCACAAAAGCCCACTCCACACCACACAGACTCCAGTGTTAGGTAGCCTGGACTCTTGAAACATTTGTTACCTCACGCAGTCACATTATTTTTCTCAGCTCCCCTTAGCTGTAGCAGATTGTTATCCCTCCAGCTCCCTTCTCCTCACTCTCTCTGGTCTCTCTCTCTCTCTCTCAGCACTACAGAATTAAATATTTTCCATGCCCCTGAAGAGTTGGTAACATCATACCATAAATTTCAACTAAACCTCAGGCACTACTAGATCACAAATAATTTTTGAAGTATTCGTTCACTGACTAGGCATCTAACTTCAGCAGAAATCTGCTAAACAAATAAGTTTAACCTCCTTACACGGAAAATATATTCCTTTTAGCAGCTTATTCAGAAAAATAAGCTCCTTTACAAGCTATTTTTGGTTCTGAGAAAATATATTCATCCCAACAGAGCTTGCTCTCTATCAGGTCACTTTCCAGTTACATATACTTTTTTAAAGCAGTGGAAGTCATGCCTTTGAAAGGGTTCCTGCTTTATCACAGATTCATTTAAACGAATTTCACATGTCAACTGCAAGATGTATTTTCTTGCTTTTGATTTCTCTTTCATGCATTTACCCTTTCTGCTCTTTGTATTGTCTATTCACATTTTTTTTCAATAAAAATCAATATAAAAATAAAGCTAAGAAAGATAAATAACAGGGATTCACTGTATTCTAGTGCAGTTCACTGGCTGCATAATAAACACATGCAACGAATTTCAGGCTCCAGTGGTTCTCTTTAAAGCTCAAACCCCAATAATTTTACATTTCTCGTGCAAAAATTCTCTGAGCACCCTCCTTCCTAAATGGCAGGTCAGGCGTGCCAGGACTGAAAGCATGTCCTCGCAGTGGATGTCCACTCACTCCAGCTTATGACAATTAACAGTATGTCCATTATGCTTCTAATTCGTTCCTTTTTTCACTTGACATTAAATCAGTTTTTCTGAAATTTACCCATCTGAATGTGTTTCTGTGTGATCTACTCTAGCAGAGGTGTTGGACTAGATGATCTTCTGGGGTCCCTTCCAATCCCCACCACTCTGTGACATTGCAGCTCTGTGTGTTGTGTTTTACCGTGTGAATACTCAAATCTTTATCAAGCGCACCTTATTCAAACCTGTCCTTTCCCACCTAAGGATACATTACCATCAAAGCTGCTAGGCCTTGCCTACACTGGAATGTCACCATGGATTAGTTTGTTCGCTTTATTTACAGCAGCATACCTATATCAAATTGAAATGCATTTGTGCAACTCTGCTATGTCGACCTAAGACACTTCCCTTGTTAATCATTGCACCCACAACTTTACGCTTGTTTGAATTATCTGCTCAGCATTCTAGGCATTTATCATGTGGCTCAATGTTAAATCACTCAGGTCTGTAATTTTCAGCATGCTGTGGCACGTTTACATGAAACTACAGGAATCCTGGGACTGAGGTCAAGCAAGCAGACTCCTAGGAGCCTCCTGACCTGCCAGTACCAGTTCCCAGATGCTTTCCAGCAGCCTGGAAAGCGTTAACACCAAGGCTCTGCAATTTCAAGAGTTGTCCGTGCAAGCTGGGCGGCAGACATGAGTTTTCATCCGTGGATTTGGCTCCTCAGTTTCCATGGATCAGGACAGGCTCTTCCATCAGGAGTTAGGCAAGCATCACCACACATGGCACTCACAGGGCTCAGGGGCTTATCGCAGTCCGCATTTCCCTGTCACCCTCCAAGCCGCAGCCATGTGGGCTGTGATAATCCCACCTGAGCTGACCGGGAACGCTTTGGGCCAAGAAGTGAGGGGTTTTGGTGAAGCCTTCTGTGCAGCAGAAGGGCAGCAAGGGAGCCAAGGGGTGATGCCAGGCATGAGGGCACTGCTGGGTATGGGCTGCTGCAGACAGATATGAGGCAGTGGGGAAAGGAGGCTCACGCCCTGAGAATTTCCCTGGAACGTGTTTCTATTTCCTGTATCATATGGTAGGAAATAAAAAAGGGACACAGGAAAAAGCACAGAGGAAGATGTGGGAGAATTAACAGGATTAAAATAGATGGTTTATTTAGTCCAGTACAATGAAAGCTGTGCGAGGGACAGCTTTACAAGGGGAAAGGAGAGCCCTTGCCACCGCCTCGGCCTCCTCTTGCAAGGGCCCTTCACCGAGCGCTCCCCACAGCGCTGCCTTCACCCTCTTGAAGGCCGCGCGTAGGCCAAAAGCTCCGCGGGCCCCCCAGGCCACCTCCTCGGAGCCACGGGCCGGCGACGCCTGGCCTGGCCCGGCCCCGGCGGGCACGGCGAGCCCCCGCCTGCCCCGAAGCCAGGCCTTTCGCGGCGGGGGGACGCGGGAAAACGAGCAGCAGCGGGCCGGCGGCGCGCAGACCCGTGAGGGGGCCGCGGCTCCCGCCCGCCCTCCAGGGGAGCGCTGCAAAAGCGCGCGCCGCCTTTCCTCCGCCGGGCGGCGGCTTGGCCTCGGCGGCTTGCCGTAGCGTGGCTGGCAGGAGGCCGCTGCCGCCGCCGTTACCGCTCGTCCGCGGGACTTCCGTGCTGGCGGGGCCGGCTCGGGCCACCGCGATGGCGCAGCACGGGTCGAGCGTCACGCTGCCTCTCACGCTGCCTATCACCTGCCACATCTGCCTGGGGAAGGTAACGGCCCCGCTGCTGCCCTTCGCCCTCAGCACCCGCCGGGGGGCGGCCCGGTGGTGGGTACGGGAAGGGGAGGAGGTCCGGCCCGGCCTGGCGTGGCCCGCTCCAGCCGACGGCTGCGCGGGGAGCCCCGCCGTGGCCCGCAGTCCTGACCCCACCGGGTTTGTCTTTATTAAGGGGCTGCGGCTCCGCGCTGGGATTGTTGGGTCCCTTCTCCAAAGGGGAGGTATCTTCAGCTCGGGTGGTGAGGGGTCCCGTGCCCCGGGAGGGCCATTCCCGGCGGCGGGCGAGGTTTGGCAAGAACCGTGCGCACCCCCGGCGGGAGCAGCCCGGGGGCTGCTGGAGAGAGGGCTGAGGGGCCGAACCGTGGGTGTATGGGTCCCAGGGTGAGGGGTTCGGAGGTTGTTTTTTCTCCTGGTGTCGGTAGGATAACGTGTTTTAAAGTCCTGGGTGAGTGTGTGTTTGAGCGCGGTGCAGCGTGGCAGAGGACAAGTGGAACAAAGAGGGGATGTGTAACCAGGAGGATTTAAAAAGGAATGAGCAAAGCTGCAGTGCTCTGGAGAAAAAGTTTCTGTTTCCTCTTTCTGACCCTTTCTCAGTCCCTTTCTCTTCTCCCTCGGGAAGAGAAAAGGGTCTTGCTAGTCTGTGCTTCTCTAAAAGCCCCAGAGCTCATTTCATAGCTGTTAATAATTGCTTCTATTGCTTCTCAAATTCTTTGCCCATTCTCCATTACTCTTTTTTGTTTGTTTGTTTTGTTTTGTTTTGTTTCCTTGCTCTCCAAAACAAACCTCTTAAAGCACAACAGTAATTATAGGGGAAGAAACAGCCTTTTATGTTTGTACTCTGGCATTTACTGTCCAGTTTCTTTCTACCTCAAGTGGCCTTTTCTCGGAGACCTTTTCTGCTGGAGTGGTAACAAAAGAGTAGGGACGTTTGATGTATAAAGTAGGTGTAGCACTGGTAGGGAAAGTAGTCAGACATATCTCTTCTCTCAGTTCTCTGAACTTTGCAACCATGTTTACTGATTTCTTGGCTTTTCTGTGGAAGCTGAGTGAGACTTCCTGGCTGTGGTCATGTTACCTTTCCTTTTCCATTTGTTGGTTTAATGAAAATGGAGGAGAACACAAATTTATTGTGTCTGTAATGCAGGGTGGATACTATTGAAGAAGAGAAGAGTGAAATCAAACTGACTGTATTTGCTATTTGAATCTGATCCTAGCGACTTTTCTAATCTAAACACTTGATAGATTCATTAGGTATTCACTCATATTTTGCTATAAAGCCACTGGGTTATTTCAAGCCACAGTTTCATACTTCTACTTTTCTGGAGTTGGTCAGGAACTGATGCTCCTGAGTTTGTACTGGAAGAGATTTCCACACTCTTCTTACTTGGTGTCTTGTACTGAGGTAATACATTAACTTCATGTAAGTGAATCTACTGGTGATATCTGTACTAAAGGTAATTGCGTGCTTGCCTTTTTAGGTGCCTGAAGCTGTTTAAATTTTGCCAAAGCTGGCAGCTCTGGCTGTGCTTTTTTTTAATACATGTCTCTATCTGTAGCTTGGAACTTCATTGAAAAACTTCATCAGAAAAAGCTCTTCTCAAGAGTAAGGCTAGAGGAAGAAAAAGTTATTTAGTTTAAATTAAGAGAAAAATCTTGCTGGTTTTGTCCTGTTATGTAGGGGGGAGAGAAGAAGGTGCCATGGAGGGTTGACGTGTTCTGATACTTCTGTGGTTTGTAGCATGGGCTTCAACTTGAGTAGAAGGCCCACCCTACAATCAGAATGTACCTCTTGCTATCTCTGCGAAATTTGCAAAGGAGTAACTGCAAAACAGAAACTATTTACTGTGCACAATGGTAAGGGGGTAAAAAGAGATATTGAAGAGAAACTCAATAATGTCAACCACTCATTGTTTTTTAATGAAGCAGAAATCTTGGGAGAAGGGAACATTAGCCCATTTTGTTATTCTGAACAGTGTTGTAAAGTATATTGGTGAGATGTGCAAATAGCCATTTATTATAAGAGTTAATTGTTTGGATAAGTTTCATGTTTGTTACCTGAATGTTCTTTTAACACAGTCTGGGCTATATTCTATCATATCTGTATTCATAATTAGCGAGCAGATCAGGAGCCATCTGCATTGGGCTGTTAGATTTACCTAGAAGGTTTCTCCTGGTGGTTTTGGTGTTGACAGTTTGCTTGGGCTCAGTCACGCAGGTCTGTGTGTGTGTGTTGAAACCCCCTAGGATGTCTGGGGATTTGTTCAGTGGTATCAGTGTGCCTGCTTTTCCGTGTGCCTGCTCCTCCATTAATGTTCCTTGAAGGTCTAGAATTGCCTTCAAAGTGGCATAAATGTGTACAGGATTTGATTTTGATCTGTGTGGGGGGTGGAAATTAGGAAATTGCTCAAAATCACCTAGCTGATCAAGCCTTCTTAAATAAGCTGTAGTCTTTCTAGACATTATTGTTGATTAAGGAACTGAAACTGTGCTGCAATTCAAGAAAAATGGTGGTTTTTAGTAATGCGTATGTCACGACCCCCCACCCAGCTTCTGCTGTTGTCGCGTGGGTTGCTTTCTGTGGATCCTGAGCCAACAAAAGTATAAACCTCAGCCCTGAAATGAAACTTGTAAAGGTGTGTAAATCAGAAGCACTGTACCCTGGAGAGTAATAAATGTGACTTGCTATTTTGCTAGAGATATGGAGTAATCATTCACTTGCAAGAAGTGCACTTCCATGTCAGGTTTGGGGTAGCTGAGGGTCTCTTGCTCCCCAGGGGGGAGACCTGCACTCCTGAAATGTTTTTCCCAGTTTGGATTATTTTATGTTATTCTGCTCTGTATCTTATCATCACCCTACATTCTCAGGCTGCTTCTGAGTAAGAAAGTACAACTAGAGAAAAAGTTGTTTGTTTGTTTGTTTTTTAATTCTAGCTGCTCATGGGGAAAGGTGGAGAAAGCTCTTTTTCTGGTAAAGAAAAGCAGTAAATAATGAGACTTTCTTTTTTTAATAATTGAAATTGTAATATTTAAACATTTCCAAAGCATTGGTGTGCTAATGCTTGCATTAATCACAAAAAAAGCCTCCTTAATTAGAGGTGAAAGTGTGCAGACACTTGGAGAAGTCACTTAGTCTCTCTCTATTCACACCTTCAGTGACTTGAGTGTTTGTTTGTGTACAGAGAAATCCCTTGGATCCCAGGACTGTCTTATTGGAAGTTTTAAAAAATATTGTGAATCCTGTAATGCGACAGAAACATAGACAGTAAATTGGAGAAGAAGCTGACAGATCTGTGCCTTAATTCAAATCCATGTGTATTTCAGCGGTAAAACGCTTGTTTTTTGGCTTGCGCAAAACTGATTGTATGGGTATGATTCCTACAGGACATATCTAATCTGTTTTCCCAAGTGGTTTTTGGCTGTCCTTTCCAGCTGCTTATTTCTCCCTGCCAACTTTTCATTTTTCCTTTTTAGTTTAGCTATCTTACTAATAGAATGAAAGAGGAAGATCTTGGGGATGATGAGAACTTCTTTTCAAGTTGAAAGAATCCTCTTGAACTTGAATTTTAAGTGCAACAAAGTAGAATCAAAAATAATAGATACTTCTACTTCTGTGTCTCAAACCACTTTTCTTGGGCAAAGGCAGGGGTAGAGGAAAAACAAATAATTGTTTCTAGGTCTCCTAACATGGGTACTCATGTTAAGTCTTAGGAGATTTAAGCGTGTATATTGCAGTAAGCTGTAACAGAAGCTGCAATAAGGCATAGATATCGGGGAAGTCTTTTTCTTCTGTATCGTATTCGGTGCCTCTATGCACACTTACTTTCAAACAGGGTTTATAGTTAAATGACAAGGGAGTAATGCATTGTCATTAATATTTTCTAAAAGTTTGTTTACCCTGATGTTTTGGAAGGAGAGGGAAAGCTTCTTGTAAGGATTTGTGTCTGATTGGAATATTTAATCCTTCAGTTAGCTCCCCATTCTTGGGTAATGACTTATTTAGTAGCAATGCATATCTAGCAGGAGGCTTGAATTAGTGATTGCTGGTTCATGTTTCTGCTCTGTGGTTTTGGCCCTTACCCTTTTTAAAGCTCATTTCCATGAGGCTGATTATGTGCAGGATAGAGTTAATCTGTAACACTATCCGTTTCAGTGACACCTCTTCCAAGGCTAAGTGTTGGTTGTTGCGAGGAGCAATCCCTCATTCCCTCGCTTTTGGAAATACACCAGAATATGTGTCTTCTGGTCTCCTGCTACCTAGGGAGGTGAATGCATTTCACTGGTGTGGTTGGCTGCATTTCTTGGAGGTTGTGGGGTGAAGAAATGGTGCCTGCTACATTGTGTGTTAATAAGATCTTGGAATAAAGTACCTTAATTTTGCAAAAATGGTTGTAGCTTTGGTGCCTTCAGTGATAGGGAGGTTTGGTGTTGTGAGCCAGGTCTCTCCTGCCCCTGTGAAACAACAGCATCTCTTTCTTGCAAGACCAGACTTGCACTGAGAAATGAAGTAGTGTATTTTAATATTCTGTTACCTGAAAGAGTTTTGAAGTATTCATAGTGTCTTTGTGTTTGTTTTCTTTACTTTCTTTCTTTTTTTCCTCCCTTAATACTAAAAGGTCCGTCACCCAGTCATCTGTGTCAACAACCATGTCTTCTGTTCCATTTGTATTGAAGTGTGGCTGAAGAACAATAATCAGTGCCCAGCTTGCAGGATTCCCATCACACCTGAAAATCCTTGCAAGGAAATTATAGGTAAGGACAACTTTAGGCTTTGAAATAACTTCCTGGTATTTACTGTTGTAGGAGATTCTTTTGAGTCCAAAGATATCTGGATATCCTTTTCTCTGTGGTCTTTTTTTTACCAGCATCTAAGGAAGATCTGACTTAAAATCTTTTTGGAAGCGTACAAGGTAAAAGTTCCAAAGATAGTGTGTAGATTAATGGCTAGATTATTCGAAGGCAGCGAGTACCTTGTGGCTGTAATGATTGTTTTTTAAATCGTGGTTGGACAGTGCCTTTAACTGAAAGAAATGCATCTTGCTTGAAGTAGTCTACCTATGCATTAAAACCAATTGACCTAAAAGAATATAATTTAGCTGAGAAATAGTGTACTTAAATCCAGAATCTTGAATGAGTATGTGGTCTTTTTTTGTTTTTGTTCACCGTTTCTTTCCTTTTGCTTTATTTTTAAGAAAATGCCTCTTAGTACAGAAATAAGACAAAGCTACAACACCTGAATGAGGATCTGAACTTCCCCAGAGCTATGAAATGTTATGATCCTTATTTGACATAAAATGTCAGCTCTGCTATTTGATTCTGAGGGAAAAATGTTTCTGAACAATCTCACTTTAGAAACTGACGCTATCTTGTACTAATTAAATGTATGCTTGATCCCCTCCCTGCCACCCCCCTTCCCAGCTCTGTTTTAATAGTATGGCCTTAAATAAGATAGGATGCTGTCATGGAAAATACAAAGTTGAAAAATTCAAAACTTGTTTTCCTGCTGTGAGGCAGGCTTTTGACTTCTAAACATCACTAAACAGATACTCCTGTTTAACCTGTTCTGCAAATGAAAGGACTTTAAGTCTCCCATGGTAAGCAGACTGGTCCAATATCAGCTGTATTTGTAGTTGATAATATGAAAAGCACTGTAAGATGGATCACTGGTATTGAATTGACTGGAAAAGAAACAATGTTAGTGTTTCTTTCATCCTGTGCTGCTTTAGGAGGAACAAGTGAAAGTGATCCTATATTTAGTCCGACAGTCAGAAAACACCTACGCAAAACAAGGCTCCACAAAGAATATGAGGTAAGGACATGGGGAGTATTGTGACTTTCCAGATGAACTGCATTACTGCATAAAACTGGTCTTTTAGCTTTGAGTCCCATTGTTTTTAAGTTGAGTAAAGGTTTGTATTAGATCTACATGAAACTTAGCTGCATTAAAAACCCACCTTCTGGTTAAAGTTGTGAGAGAACATTTGTTGCTGCTTGAAGTGGTCCCACTGAATTCATGGTTATATTCTTTCTATGCTGCAGGTAGCCAAGTAGTAGTTTTGTGGGAATTCTACCCCCAGGTGGTATGGGAGGGTTTTCTTTATGCATATTGGGTGTTGCAGGCTTTTTGTTTTATCTTTGATAGAAATGCAAACATTTTCTGAAGTAATTCCCTGTTGCTCAGGGAAATTAAATTCATTCTTAAAGAATATTGTCCACTGTAACCTTCTGGCATAGGTTAATTTTTATCATTATTGCTTTGTTGTTTTATGAAAGCGAGTGAATGCTTGGAAGTTTATCTTCATTCTCCTGCTGGAAAAAACTGTTCTCTTAGGAACAAGGTGAAAAGGAATATGCTTAGTTTGTTTTCTCAGCTGTTGTTTCTGTAGTAGCAGCAGTGTGAAGACATCACATATTTTGCAAGGAAACCTGTCTCAGGGAGGAGAATAAGAGAAAGGAAACGGACACTGTATGTATCCTTAACACTGGGAAAGTAAGGGCTGTCTTCTATGACAAGCTTGCCTGTAGCTCAGCTTCTTTCATCCTCTATGAAAGGAGGTGTCAGGAAAAGGAGGTTTCCTGCCTTTCTGTTGAATGAACTCCAAAATCACACAAATAGGCATAGGATAACATAAATCTCTTTTAAAAAAAAACTAAATTTAAATTGGTAGTTCTCATGAGGGGTTGGAAGCTTGCTTATTTGTGCAAATATGACTTGGATCTATATAAATGCCGTATTCAGCTTCCTTTAGTAATCTGACCTTGAGCAACTCTTGTATTTAAGTTGATGAAGTGTAGAAGATGTGTTTTCAGGCTAAATTATTTCTTTTATCCCTTTAACAACAGGCTTTTGAAGGCTTTTGCTTCTCTCTGGCTTCAGACCGATACAGCTAAGAGCTTTATTCTTTGCATTTTGAGTCTTTCCTAAGATGTTTCTACTTTTGTGTAGCTGGAGCGGCCTCTTCCAGGCAGTATTCTGTCCATTTTGAATCTTGAGATTTTCAGCATCCAAACGTGATATTTCAGAAACATTCTCAAATAACGGCAAATGAGTCAGCAGAGGATGACCTTAAGAACACTCTTGATACAGGAAATCCTCCCACAGAGTGCCCTAATAATAGATTCATGTTGCTGAATGCTTTGAAGCCTTTGGTCTGCCCGCCAGTTTGTTCAGGGTCCTTTATGTAGTCAAGGGATTCCCTTCACTAAAACCTTCACTATGCTTGAGTGTGCAGGTTTATTAAAATCCTGCCTAGAGCACAATACATAAGCATACTTAGATATACGTGTAAGTGAAGGCATGCATCTGGGCTTGCCAGGACCCATGTTTCTAAAGTGCTGTAGGAACGTGCCAGTATTATTTAATTAATCTCGCACATTATTTTAATTCCTGTGAATTTCTGACACCCTTAGGATGAAATAGAATCCCTCCAAAAAGAAGTGGAAGATCTGAGAGGTAAAAATCTCAGTTTACAGACACAGCTGAAATCTCTTCTGGACCCTACAGCATCAGCTTTGTCTTGCCAAAATGAAACTACCCAGTCAGCAAATGAAGCAGGTACCAGTGGCCCAGAAACTCCAGAAGAATGGAGCAAAAAGCTGAAAGCTGCCAATGATATGTATGAAAAAGTGATGGATAACATGGAAAAGCTCAAGGAGGTAATAAATACATTTCTTCAGCTATCTTGTAGTCTGTTTCATGTTACTTGTAAGGGAATGAGAGCTAGCATGACCTCTGGGTACTTCGTAGATCCAGAAGAAAGAGGAAAAGATTGAATTCCAGTAACTTGGTGTATCATAGTATTGCCATATAGCCTTTGCAAGTGTCAGATGTTATTGCTCATTCTCATGAGTCTTGTATGGGACTCTTCTTCAACTCCTCTGTCACTCTGTGACTGGGTAATTGGATTATAGTAGGATTTGTCACCAGTATTGATGACCAGATTTTTCAGGCTTGCAATAATCTATATAATATATCTATTTTACAACATTCAGTGGCCAAACACAGTACAGTTGGCTGAGGCAGATTTTGCACTATTGCCCTCCCTGCTTGCCAATATTTTTTTGGTGCAATTCGCTGAGACAGAGTAACTTGACCTTTGACTGAAAATAGACAAGCTTCAGCATTTTATGACTAGAAGATCCTTTACTGGAAACCTGCAGCTTTTTTATACATCTTGAATGTACTATAAAAGAAAACCTGATACTGCAGAAAGAGGGATGTGGGAGATAGTCATGTGAAAATACATCTAAATAAAATTATGTTGCAAAATCTACCTGTGGGCACAAGAAGGATCACCTCAAACAGTGAAGAAGAGTGAAAATTCAAGATTAATTTGAAGGACAAGGTGGAAAGGACTGGACTGGCATTTATTCAAAATGCTGCCTTTATTACTTCTATTAATCCTGGGTTGCCTCCTGTACAACCAAAGCATTATGTGCTTAGGACATCTTTTTTTTCCTTTATAAACATTAATAGTGTTTACACTTTTCCTGTGCTACATACACAGAGGCCCATGTTATACTGTTCTGCCATTCTGTTGTTAATGGGACACTTCTAGATTTGCCCCTGTGTAGTCTAAAGCAAACTGTGGCCCTGACTGGACTATGTAATGAACACTAAAAGGAATAAACTGAGTGTCCAAAATTAACTTTTTTAATAGCTTAGTTAGACTCAGACTTCAACTTTACAGACTGGGACACATCATCTGCCCTCCTAAAAGGATCCCAGGAGCTTCAGAGTCGTTTGTAGTTGGCAAAAGGGGTTTCACAGCAAGGAGTTCTTGTCTGCCTGGGTTTTTTTGGTGGTGGTGGTTTTTTTTCCCCCGTAAAGCTATACTGTACTGCCTCTTTTTTGTTTGGTTGGTTGGTTTTTTGATGACTTAGGTTTTTAACTTTTTCCCTAGGTAAGTAAAAATAAGAACACAACAGGGACTGAGGGGCCAAGACCTTCAACCACCCATCACTTCCCAGTGAGACAAAATCCCTTAAAAAATGTGTTTGCCATCAATTTCTTTTTAAAACCAGACTGAGTCGGGAAATATCAGCCACCTTTATCATTTAATGTCCTAGAGCAGAGACTCCCAAAGTAATCATTATTACTTTGAGTGGAGTCGTAATGAGTATGGAAGTGGTGATAGAAACCCAATAGTAGAAATACTAGACGAAGTACACTCATTAATAATGCGGTTACTTGAACTTGTTAATCTAGATGTTGTGCTGCAAGTGGGGATCCCTTGCTTGGAGGGTAGAGCACTCTGTAGATGAAGGACACCAAAGAGGTTCAGTCCTGCCTTGCCATGTGCCGGATGGATGCCCTACCTACCAATTCTACATGAATCATGCAATTCCCTATTTGACTGTGTGGCTGGGGCAACTGTGTCTCTGGAAAGAGAGAAAGGTTTTGGCCATCTTGTCAAATGGTTTGATGCTCTTTTAGAGGTGTCCTGGACTCTAACTCATTGCTTTCAGGATAGTTTTTTGTGCTTTTATTCTTTCAATACCAAATAGTTGGGCTCACCCTTCCCATTCCTTCTTTACCAGAAGTCTTTATTTATTCTTTCTGCCCCTAGGAATATTGTGGTGTCTGGGGAGAAGGTAGTTGTTTGTGTGGTTTTTTCTGCTCCATTCCACCTACTCCACACTGTCTTAGCCTCACCTGGGGAGGTTGCTGGGGATGTTTCTATAAGCTTTTAGAGTTTTCTGCCTCTCATCTTGCACTGTTTGATGCTTCTGTAAAAGTACATTTCACTCCTGAGCTCAGTTGCATAGCTCCTCCTTTGGATCTGACTCTAGATCATACTTTTATTATGCGGTGGAAGCATCATCTAATTGAGGCTATGAATTACGAGTCTTGGACTGGTGGTGCCGTTTTTACCATACGGAGATTGAGCAGACTATGAAGTGCAAGGAGTATTTTCTACTTGTTAGGATGGTGGCATTCATGGTTCTGAAACACGGCAGCAGGAAAACTTCTCTTTATACGAGGTATCTTGTTAACAAGGGTGTCTGCTGGACTGAGAAGAAGGAATTGACCTCAATTCAAGGAGTAAGAAGGGCTGTGAATCAAGAGTCTTAATCACAACATCCTGGAAGAAAGTGAAGAATGACTGCAAGTAGCTTGTTGTAATGGATTTACATGCATAGGATAACTATGATTTGAAAACAACAAGCCAAAAAACCCAAAGTAATCTTACTCTTAATTTAGAATGGAGGAAGCTGTTCAACATTAGTTTTGCTGATACCTGCACATTGTAATGTTAATGTACTTAACGTATTTAGTCATGTGGAAAAAAAAACATGGAATTGCCATTAGTACATCTCCTTAATGACTTTCTGTACTAACTAACATAGCTGTGTTTATTTCCCTAGATAGGACACTTGTGATGTATTTTGGGAATATAAATAAAAAATGTCTGTTTGCTATTCAGTTTTGCAAGCCATTTCCCATAGTGATTTTTAAGTGGTGTCCCTGTCTGAAGGCTGTTTCCTGCCTTCACATTTCTAGTTCTGTCTCTTTAAAAAGGAGAAAAGGCTTGTCCTATAAATATTAGAAGTAATTTCTGATTTACTGTATACTTATTTTTTTCCTTTTCTTTTCCTTAGGCAAATAAGAAACTGAGCATGGAAAACAATAGCCTTTTAAGAGAGAATTTGCGACTAAAAGCTGAAGTTGATAGTAGATCACCCCAAAAGTATGTGAATATTTTAAAAGCTACTATATTTTATTTATAGACTGTTTAACTGTTGCAGTACTTCAACCTAAAACTGTGGTGGTGTACATGGTGTTGCATATGTGTCTCCAGGTAGACGTTGGAATTTTTACCCTCATAGGCTTGGGTGACAAATGCAACTTACAGAATAGCAGCAAGCCTACAGTGAAGGAATACAACATTAATGCAATTGCTGTTCCTTGCACTATCTGTCCAATATTGAAGCACTGGTTTTATTAGTTGAATTCTACAGTTAATTTATTTTTGTTATTGGAAAATTTCTAAATTCAGCACATGGTCAAAGTAGAAGGTCTGTCACTGAGTGCAGAGGTTCTGGTTGTTTGTATTTGTTTTGTTTTGTTCTTCCTTTTGCTGACTTCGGGGTTTGTTCTGTGGACTTAGGCTCCCTATTCAAAGAAAGTCAGTTAGCTTTGTGTCTGGGCAAGATATGTAGAATTGAGCTTCTGCAGCATGAGAACATCATTCCCAAAACTGACACCTGTGTTTAATACTCTGTGTTAAATAGTTAAAACATCAATGACAATGACCTCAAAAAGCAGAAACTTTGCCATACTGGTTACAGCTGTGTGCTAAGGTACCTCTCCTTGGAAGTACTTTGTGAAGCAACACATTCATATTTTTAAAGTTTTATTCCTTTCTTTCATTGGTTTTCTACCTTTTTTTTCCTCTCATTGGTTTAGAACTTGGAAAGCTAAGGGCAGCATTGGCTGAAGGTTTATACAGTGCTTTTGGGGAAGAGGATTGAGGGATACCTGTGTAATGTGTGAAGAGAGCTCTGGACTTTGTTCTAGTTCACAACTCGGTTGTTGTATCCTTATAGATAGCTTACTTGCCAAACTGCTTGTCATTCAAAACCACAGGAAAGAAGATGCATGATCCTTGTGCTATGCTGTTAAATGCACAAAAGTACATTCTGCCATGAAGTCCCCTAATAATGGAGGTAGAGTCCTGTTTAAGGTCTTGGCAGTGGAGAGGGCTTTAATGGCACGGAATATCTTTTCCCATAAGATGCAAGAGTGAGTTGGCAAGGATGGCAAACTTGAAAAGTAAATAGATGTAACTAAATAAATCCTAGAAAGAGCCAGAAGAGACTAGACCATCTAACTTGATTTTACTTTCCTGATGTCAGGTAAACTCCCCAGTGGAGAGAATTTCCATTTCTTCTAGCTTGTGCACACTTTACCATTCTGTTGGTCAGAAAAATTAGATATCGGAGGGGTGTGTGTGAAGAACTAGTCGTTGTTGCAAGCTGATTTATTTTCCCATCTTTTGCCAGTGTGGCCTAAAGCAATAGCTAGTCACCTTCTTCTTTAGAAGCACAGGTAGAGCCAAATGTTATTAGAAATTGGACAGTGTCAAGGTCTGTTTTGCAATCCAGATGCCAGTTAGATTGGCCTGTTCATGTCTCTACTATTAAACTCTTTGTTCTGGATGCTACCAAAAAAAAAAAAAAAAAAAAATAGTCACATCCTACCTGCCTGTTGGGAGTGATCTTTGGCCCTTGCTGACTCCAGAAGTGTGCATGGGAATTCAGCAAATGAGTTGAATCAGGCTTAAACTTTGTCAGGAACAGTTCAAACACTTAGCGTAGACAGTTGCATGTCTGTACCCTGCTTCTGCTATCTTCAGCTTTGGTTTTACTTTGAGCCCAGTGGTGTACTACAAGAATTCAAGTATATACAAGGAAAAATTTGTCCTGAAAACAACTCTTCTGCATCTTAAATTTAGCAATTTTGATTCACCTTACCTGTGCCCGTTCAGTCCTAGTCACGTCTTCTAGACTGAATTTGTCCAATTCTTCCAGATAAGTGTGACTCAGAGAAAAAGTAAATTTCTGATTTCCTTGGTTTTGCTGTACACTCGGGGTTCTCCCAGTGTCTATGGTTTTCTGAAGCACTAATGCTTACAACTGGGTACTAGATTCCAAACAATGCCTTGGTATGCACTAAGTAGAGCAGAAAAACTGTCTTGTGTCTTGCTACATCTTATTTTGATATCTTGTACTACTGTGCCAGGTTGCTTCCTTTTACCTGGCACTTCTAGCACGAATGGCCAGTACCAGTTCTGTTAAATAGCTACTTAAAAAGTTACCTTCCTACCTCATTTTGCATTTATGCTGCTAATGTCTCCTTCTGAAGTGTGGGACTTTACCCATTTATTGGCCTTCTTCAGGTTGATGTTTTGATGCACATGTCAAATTTAATTCTTTTGAATTCCAGTCACATGCTTCAGGTGGTAAGAAGTCTCTCCCATCTTAGTGTTGTTAGCAGATTTTATAAATTAACTTGTAGTCATTAGTCTGGTCAATATCTAGACCAGACCTAACATCAAAACATTTTTTAAATGTTCTTTCAGTTCTGATGGCAAACTTTGATAATATCTGAAAGATCTTTCAACTAGGCTTCACACACTGAACAGGGGCTGCAATAGCTGTTTTTTTACCTTGCTTGTGAAATTGGAATTCAAGGCATGAACATCAGAGCCTGACAATGTCACTATAATTAAAGTTTTCTGTGCAGGTACACTGATTTACCAGTCCAGTTGTTTCAGTGTACTTTATTCAGAATTGTTCAGAAGGTAATTTTTGGAGAAAGTTTCTGAATGGCTCTCTAGTGCAATTTAAAATAGCTACTGGATTGGATCCTCATAATTTAGTATTACCACCATTGTTTCATTTGTCATGTATTTCTTGTCACATACGGATTTATGCTTAGGTGATTGGCTAGGTAACTAACTAAAACTTGTATCAAATTATTTCGGAAAGGATTTGTCAGTATTCAGTCCTCTTATCCCAAATGTAGTTTATTTTTTGCATAATGACACTTGAGCTAAATATTACAACCCAAATTATTTTAGTAGGCTTTGCTTTTTACCAAAGGAAGCACTGATGGCAGGTGAATGATCCATTTGTAACCCAGACTCTACCTCTGGCATCACAGGGAAAATATAGGTTGCTTTATTCAGTGGTCAATAAAAAACTTTCCTTTTATCATAGTCTTGAATTGGCTTTTTCTTTATTGTGTCCATTAAAACCTGCTGAAAAATGTCATGTATGTCAATAAAATTGACATTGCAGCCACGTCAGGGATTTTTACATAATTTTTTAATTGATGACGCTGATCGACTAGATTTTTTTTTTTTTTTTTTTTTTTTTAATGAAACATTTTTCAGAATAGACCTTCACCAGAATACCATACCATCATATAGTTGGGACATAAGTCTGAAAAGCAAATAGGGGTAAGTTTCTTGCTCTGATTCGTACCAGAGATGCTGTGTTAATCTCCCATTTCTAAGGCAAATCAGACTGAATGTTCCTTGCTTGCTTGCTTGCTCTTTGTTTGCTCTTTCTCCGGAGGAATTTTCAGTGACTCCCATTTTCCTGATACAGAGCAGGAAAACTTATAAAACTTAAGTTTTGCAGGATGATAAAGCCCTATTACTTCCAGCTCTACTTAAAATAGAAAACTGTTAGGTCTACTGGCAAGGCACAATGGATCTAAAAGCATTTTTGGCAAAGGGATGTTTGCTTTTTACCTGAAAGAAAATAACTAGCAAGTCCATCTACTCCAGGGTATAGTGTATTTTATGAATGGTTAGATTCAAATTAGCTTGAACCAGACTTCTAGGCTTCCTAGGAGTCTTTTCCCTAAATATTTAATTTCTTCTGCCAGTTAAAATCCCGGTCTGAAAAACTATCTGTAACATGCAGAAAATTGTCGCATTATCTCTTTTCTCTGGTTTTGTGAATTGTCTTTTTATTGTTGTTTTAACGGGGTTTTTTCCCTTTGTCCAGTTTTACTGTTTATCTTGTCTAGATTTGTGATTTCTGGTACCTGCACACTGAACTCTAAGGCTGTTGACTTTTTAGGTCGTTCACTATGACATTCAATTTTTATCTAACTCAAATATTTCCACTCATGCCAAACTATTTAATTCAGTCTGCATTTCACTGAGCATACAAATAGGTTTCTTGTGACCTGTGTTCAGGGTGCAGAGGGCAAGAACGCTGTTGTCTTCCTTGATAGAAAACAGGGCTGTGTTCTCACCTCCCTGCAAGCTTGCTGTTGTAGAGGAGTGGCCATCGTCAAAGTTCAGCTGCAGTGTGGCCTTAAAAGTAAATAGTAGCCTTCAAAACAGCTGAGTTCTTGAGTCATAGCATTAAACCCTGAGGAAGCACTCACTCCAGGCATGAAGATCTAAACCTTAAGCAGATGGGTAAGGACATTCAGATCTCCCCACTTGGTTTTGTGGTTTTTCTGAGGGGTTTTGTGGTAGTTCTGAAGTAATCCTTTTTGGCTTATGCTGTTCACAGACCTTGGGTATAATCTGGCTTTCCTACGTGGAAGACCAATGCTGCTTCAATGAAAGGTGTGAAATTGCTTGGAGAGGCTTTGCACATTTGTCTGAATTCACCCAATTCCCAAGTGAAAGGAGCAGCTCTTCTCCAAGAATGTACTTTGACTGTTCTTTTGTTCAAATCCTGCTGCTCTACAGTCATCCAGCAAGCAGTAACATCCAAGCATCCAACACTTATCTGATGTGAAGGAAGAGAATTTCACTGATGCTCAGGAGAGATTTCATGAGGAAGGCCATGTGTCTTCAGATTGGTTTATACTCTGTGAACTGTTGGATGGAGGGAATTTACTGCCCAGTATTTGCTTATATTGAATTTATAGGAATTTGGTTCTAAGCTTAGAAAGTTAGCTACAGCAAGTGTTTCTATAATTTCTTCAAGAAGGAGCTGTTATACACTTCTGTCAACCAGCATGGTCTGCGGAATGGAAAGCAGTAGTAGGCTGTACCCAGGACTTTTTCATGAGTGGAACCAAATTCCATTACAAATTGATTTTTTTTTTTTCTGGCTTCAGATCCTAAATATGCTTGAGGTATATCTCTTGGCTTTTGGATTTTTTGCTTGCTAAGAAAAGGCTCCCATCTGACAGTAACTGTCTGGTTTTAATTCTTAAACACACCTGTACAAATATATGATACACTTTTAAGGCAATTGTATATAACCTGAGATGTTGTCAAGATGTTTCTGCGGATCACCTTTCACAGTTGATGTAGAGGATGATTGCAGAACTTGTTCTCATCCAGATACATCTGGTACATGACATCACAGAAGGGCTGTAGCAACTAGTAAGGCTTTCAGCTTTTTTCTTCCTCAATTTCCTGCCTCTTTCTTCCCATCTAACTGCAGAACTCAAGTGAAAATACGTATCTAAATGATGTGACTGGCTTTGGCTGTGCATTCCAGCATCGCCCTGGTCTCTATCCGAGACAAGCCCTGACTGTACATTGTCATTTCCCACTTCTCACGCTTTGTTTCCTTTGGAGGATGGATCTCTTTGGAGGAGATCTCTTAGGAGAGTGGTTTGGTTTGGGAAGATGGGGGGTGGTTCTGGCTTTTTTAACCAAAATATGTATGTCTTTTAAACTGTCCTGCTGACCTGCCGTATCAAGTCACAGAAACACTTTGTCGTGCTCTGATCTGGAGTAATTGGTTTAAACACGTGGGTTGAAATACGGCTGTCTTCAAAATCCGTGTCCTTGAAAATTTGGGAAATAAATGCATGTAAGTCTTGAAGCAGGAAGAGAAATCAACTATTGTTCTGGTGCTTAACTGCAGAGGTAACTGTTTGTAGGCAGCATGTTAGATGCTCAGTTTCTGAAAAACAAAATTCCCAAGCACATCCCTCTACAACAATTAACATGTTAGTGATGCTATTTGGCTTTGAACAATGTACTGTGTTTTTTTTAACCTGAGGACACTTGTTATAAAAGTTGCACATGAGAATACTGTGCTTCTTCCTCATAAGCAAATCTCAGGCTGTCACTAATGCTATTTGCATTAAATAAACATATTACACCATTCTTCCATTAAAAAGGAATTGCCAGGTATGCATATAAATGTAAACATGTTTAATTTTTATGTCAAAGTGTCTGTTAAGACAGACCCCAGAAAATCCTGCTTATTTTACATAAGCGTTTTTCCACATCTCTCACTTGACTATTAAGCTAAATTGTATTTTTGCATCCTTTTTACATTCTTTATTAAGCAGTGTAAGGTTTGCTCCTGTAAGGCTGTGTGAGCAAGTCTGTTAGAGAAAGGCAAAATAAATACTCTTGGATCACCCTAGGAAGCAGGAAAGGTCTTGCTTGGGCCCTCCTGTGCTACAGTGGCTCCTTCAGTATCTTAAACCAAAATCTGAGTTCCTTTTATTGAAGGAGGGAATAAGCCAAAATGTGTTGTATATGAGTATGCTTATTTTGTTCTAAGCCCCTTCACCTGAAAATATAATTGAAACATTCCTGAGCTGTCTGTGATAGTGCTTTTGTCTAGTTTCAAGGAGAGAGGGAAGAAGTCGTATGCACCTTTTCTCCCATTTCCCTCTTGCATGCAACTACTGCTATTATCAATCGAGAAAACTTGTAACCCATAGAGTAGGCAAATGAAAAATGATCTGTCTTCATTTTTATGAAGACAAAGATAATTGGGTAGAGGTAATGCAGAGGTGGGGGGTCCTTGCCTTGATAGAGTTCCAGTCCAGTCAGCTTCTTTGGGGGGAAGGGGGCAGGAATCTTACTAAGTGAACATTCCTAAATACAAAACTGCTACCTTGTCATTTTGTGTCTACAAAGCAGTGAGCGACATATGCCAAAACTATGTGGAACTTAGGCTGATCTGATTTAAAAAGTAGTCTAGTAGCAGTGGTGTGAAAGAATTGATTTGGACTGTTATGTGAATCTTACCCACCACTGAACGAACCATCTACACCAAAATCTTTAAAGTCCTTTAAATATGCAGAAGCAGTTGAACAGTGAAACTTGTCAGTAGAATCTGGTCACTCATGTCCAATTTGTTTGTGGCTTGTGATACCCTTTATTCCTTTCCCCAACTATCCACTTAACTGTATTGCAGTTGTCAGCATAGAGCAGTTTCCTACTGCTTTGGGCTCGGAAACTGAAGAAACAAAATAGAGTTCAATGCTGGAAATGCATGCATAGGTTCATGGATGTTTTGCCAGCATAGTCACAGGCCACAGATACACCACCTTCAGACCTCTGAGGGTCTAAGGGTTGCGGTGGGAGCATTTTGCAAAGGAGTGAGGGGATGACATGGGGAAAATGGAATGGGAATTCCTTGTGACTCTGAAAGATGTTGAAAGAGGGACTGACAGGCAAAGAAATAGGGTGGCAATTCCAGACAGTGTTTGTGCTGGGAGAGCGAGTATAAACTTGTGCTGTAACATGGAGCTGCAACATGGAAAGCAGAGGTTAGTATAAGCCCACATACAGAATTGTCATTTTTTTATGATATAAAACTTTATATGTCAGAGTTGTAGGGTGGCTGCAGGTCCTTCCATCCTTCCTAATAATACCAGAACTTTAATTGTTTTTTCTTTCTGTAAATTGAAAGCCTTGGATGGAGCAGGGAATTCCCTGGTGCCCACCTGTCAGTGACAGGTTAGAAGTAGTCAGGGCATATAGCTGAAACCTTCACCTGCCCTCTGGGGAAGGTCAGTCTTGAAAGCTGGTGGAGGATGGGGTGGGGGGGCGGTGAGTCTGTATCTTGGCAGTTGAAAATGTGCTCAATCTGGAAGCCCCACGAATACACAACTTTCACAAACCACAAGTGGCAGGTGTTTTGTATTGGAGTCAAGAATTAGATTGTTCCAGTTGTAAAGCTCAAAAAAAATGCAAGTAGCTCTGAAGTAAGTGAAAGTACCAGCCACATGATGGCTGAGGAAAAGCTGTATATCTAATGGGAACATAATTGACATGGTCTACGTAACTATTTAAACCACCTCAAAGGACTATTGCGATTTCTGAGTTTCATATTGGTGGTTTATATTTGACAAGGTGACATTGTGTAAAAAATGTATTGTAAAACACTGCTGTAGTGTAGGAAAATGATTGAATGTAAATATTTCAAGATGTGGACCACTGTTCAAATGTTATCATAAATCTTTGCCATTGTTTTAGGGGATAATTCTTCATGCATATTTGAGTTGAATTGATAGAACTAGCCCCTGAAAGGGTAATCTGCTTGTTATTGCCTTACTACCACTAATAGTTTAATTCTGGCTTTTCAGGTATTCACCTCCACCTGTACATTATATATGATGATTTATTCTTTTTTATAACTAGCAGAGAAAAGTTCTGACTTTTATTTTCAAATTAACACAATGTTTAATAGCTTTATTCTTTCTTGAAATGAGCTCGCAAAGCATCCAGCGTAATATTTTCTTTCTTTTTCACTTCTTGCAGGTTTGGTAGGTTTACAGTAGCTGCACTTCAGTCCAAAGTAGAACAAAGTGAACGTGAAATGAACCGTCTAAAAAAGGCACTGGAAAGAAGTGATAAATACATAGAAGAAATGGAGTGTCAGCTTTTACAGCTGAAAAATGCAGGTGAAGGAACCCAGACAGTGAGTGCTGTTAGTGAGAGAGTGCTTTCCACAGATGCTAAAGGAGCTGAAAGCAGTGAAGATACAACATGTTTGAAAACCCAAGTTGAGGAGAAAAAAACTTTGAGTACCAGTCAAAGCCCTGACAGTCTTGAACAGCTGACATGTGGTGGAACTTGTTTAAGCTCTTCTAGTCAAGATGGTTCAAATGGCTCAAATACCCAGTGTGCCCCAAAGAAAGAACTATTTCCAGGATGTCAGGGAGTTCTCCTGGATGAAAATACCGCAAGCATGGATGCCTGCTTAGAAGAGCAGTGGAATAAAATTGAGGAATGTACCCCATATAAGGATGAAGAACTTTATGATCTTCCACCACTGTGCACTCCTTTTCTGTCTCTCAGTCGCCTTCAGTTGAACACTCCTGATGGAAAAGAAAATGCAAGGAAACCGTCAACATTCCTGAGAAAACTGAAATTTGAAGAGTTTTGTGATGCTTCAGATGATTGCAGCAAAGATTCTCCAGAGCACAGCACAAGCAGCTGTAATAGCGAAAAGAAGCTGAACTGTTTTACTACAGTAAAATCGGGTTTTTGGGGATCCTGCCCAACGAATTTTGCTGAGAACTTAGATTTTGATGAATCAGAGCAAAATTCAGTAGCTGGTCAGTCAGAGGAGACATCAGCAAAGTCCAGTGATAAAACAAGTTCTTGCTTACCTAAAAGGTTGCATACTCTCTGCTCTTCTGAAATGAATCGCACAAGAACCTCCAGTGAGGCATCTATGGATGCTGCCTACCTCGATAAAATTTCCGAGTTGGACTCAATGATGTCGGAGTCAGACAACAGCAAGAGTCCATGCTATAATTTCAAGACCTCTGATCTTGATAATTCTTCCAAGTCAACAGAGTGCTCTAAGCTTCTGAATGAAACAGAGAAGAAGCTGGAAGAGATGAATGAGGAACAGAGTATGAAGTGTCCAGAGACAAGTGATCAAGCAGTTGACAGAACTGGCTGGAAACCTGCTATGTTTTCCATCCTCTCCCCATCTGAGCTAAATATGAATGACCACTTTCCGCTGTTTACAGGCCAAAACGTAGTGGGCAGTGATAGGAAATCTCCAAACTGTTTATTTCAAAGAGACTTTTCCCAGAGTTTACTCTTCAGCAACTCACAACGGTTGTTTGAGGAACAAAAGTTCAGTTCCTGCTTTTTAAAGATGTCATCTGACCTGCACAATCAGTTGAATCCTCCTTGGGTGTCTTCCTTTATAGCTGAAAGGAAAAATAAAAATGTTAGTCAGTCGACTAAGAGGAAAATTCAGAGCAGCCTTTCCAGTGCTAGTCCATCAAAAACCACCAAAAACTGACTCTGCTTGGAAATCAAACGTGACTCAAAGTCATCAACCTGCAAATGTTTAATATTTACAGGTGAACTTAATTTTTAATGACTTCCATGCAATCTGATCCTATCTTTTTCGACTATGTGAAAACTGAACATTCCCTCACCTGTTACAAGCTCTTTCCTAGGGAAGAACCATTCCCAATTCTTTTCTTTGGCTGGGCATTTTGTTTACTTAGGGGTTTGGGGGGTTTGAGTGGGTGTTTTTAGGTTTTCAGATTACATGATCTTCCAATTGTGAGTGCAGCTAACGGCTTCCTTGAACAGGACAATTTTCAGTGATCTTGTCAAATCAGTCATTTATGTAAGAATTTGTTTTAAAGGTTATGTTTCCCATTCCTAAAGATTACATTTTGTGCATCTAAGGCAGCTACTGGCTGTATATCCTATGGGTTAATGAAATTGCTATAAAACAATGTCATTTTTTGCCATAAAACTTGCCTACCAGAGGAAATGTTTGCTGCTTGGACTGTTTCATAGCACTGTACTGTACTGAAACTTCTTGTTTTAAGTGGGTGTAAGGTAGCAGCCTCTTTCTTTTCAGGATTACAGCACTTGAGTTAGAAAATATCTCTTCTTTAACACTGCAAACATGGCTTATATTTTTTGAAGTTAAGCACAATTTTTAATTTAGTTCCCAAAAAGCATTGTTATTCTAAATGTGTTCAGTATGCCCGTATAGACCGTAAAAAATGGGTTTGTATGCTAATGACTTGTTTACCTAATGTGCACTGAACATTTTACATTAATACTGTACCATTTTACATTAATACTGCATGTTTTTCTGTGTGAATTGAATAAAACATGTTGTAACCACTGCGATCCTTGATGTTGCCTCAAATATTGAATTAGCAAAAAGAGAAGGGGGAAACTTTTTTTTTTCATAATTTGGAAAATATCTAAGCTTTGTAAAACATAATTGTGAGTTTATTCACAAACAAATCAAATATCCCTTCCTCCTCTTTGTTAGACATATTGCCATTCTAGTGTCAGCATCGATACAGTTGATGGAAATGGGTTTCGGCCTCTCTGGAGGTGACTCTTCCATAAAGTATTGCATAGGTCAACATAATGTGATGGCCTACTACAGGCAAGAGACCTAATTAAGCAGCAGAGCAAAATTGGTTTCTTTGCATTATTGTGTTTAAGTTGTTTGGGTTTTTTTTAAAGGGCATATTTAATTGTAAGACGCAGGTTTTTTCTTTCTGTATAGGCCTCTGATGGCATTTCTTACAAACAGACATCCTTGCTTCATCAATACCTATGATATGAAAAATCCATATGCTGCCTTTCATCCCTTTGAAAAGAGGGACAGCCACTTGGAAAATTTCAATAGACTGGCTCATCTTTTGTAAGGTTCAGTTCTGTCAGCGGTTTGAACAAGAACTACCTTTCACATTGTAATGTGTGCATGCACTTGTGCAATTGGTGTGTTCATTCTTTTCTTTTTTGAGAAACAGCTTTACGAAACAATAGTCAGTCCAAGCCATCCGTGCAACGACCCTTTCCTGGTGACAGGCAGGGTGGCACTGTGCTCTCATATACTGCTTTCAGTACTCCACCTGAACTTTAATCCTCACAGAAAAATCTAAAAAAAAAACATCTGGACATGAGCTGCTACATGATTTGACTAGTTTTACTAATCCGGCTTCTCAAATACATCTCTAATACTTCTTAAAACATCCTTGTGGTACAAAGCAATCACAAATATACAGCAAATAAGTGTCAAGGTCATTGTTTTGTTTCATTGTGAATTGGGGGGGATGTGCATTTATGGGCTTTGTTTTATACTCCAGTATACTTTTGATATACAAGTAATTTTCAGTGATGGAAATATGAATACAACTGGTGTCATACCTGAAATCAAACTAGAATAAAGTGTTGGGATTTTTTTTCATGCTACTTTGAACAGGAGTATTTTGTATTTTGAACAGGAGCACCACTTATGGGCTTGCTTTTCAATATGGATATTTTGATTACATGTAATGCAACTTGAATGGGTAGAAGAGCTGAGACTAAGGTTAAAAAAAATGCTGGGAAAAAAAGTCACAAACTTCCTATCTTCTCAAGCAGGGACAGAGAGTGAGGCATTTCAGGCTAAGTACTGGCACATAGTTCGTCACCTACAGCCTCCCAGCTCTGGGCTGATGACTTCTTTGTTGTAGCAAGAAAGTTACCGTAGTTACCCATAATTAGTTACTTCCAAGCTTTTTCGTATCCTCAGATCTCAGCTGCAGATACAGGGAGCAGACTGTGATTGCTTCCAGTACTCTTAAGTAGGAGCATTTTATGTTTCACAAGTTGTGAAGCTGAAACAGATCTGAATTATTGTATCTTAGTCTTGGTTTGGTTTGGGTTTGGGGTTTGGTTTGGATTGGGTTGTTGGTTTGGGGTTTGTTTTTTCTGTTTGGGTTTTTTTAAAATTCAGTGCCTTTAAAACAACTACCATACTCCAAATTCCACATTCTATTTGGTCAATATAGGTCGTATTCCTTTTGGCTTAAAGTTTGACAGAGTGGTTGGTGTAGTATCAACTTAAAAATTTAAGCTATATATAGTGAACGGGATTTCTTCAGTTATCAATTTGTTGGCCATATGTGGAGTTGCAGCTCTCTAGGCTGCATTCTGTCTGCTGTGCTTGCTTCATCTTTCGCTGCACTTCACCATGCTCTCCAAATAAAAGGGCCTGAACGAGAGTTCAATGCTGTTAATTTTTTATGATGGTTACCTAGTTATGTAGTAATGTAAATTGGAATATACAAGGTCTAAAACTTAACTATTACAATTTTGATTAAGACAATAGATGTTTCAAAGTGATTTAGGGATGAGATCTGTGATGTCTAATGGTGTTTAATAGCTCATAAAAATTTTACTTCATCTAATAATACTGTACTAAATAGGAGGCAACTTGCAGGTTGTAACACAGGAGAATGCTCTCCAGGAGTATTGGTAACACATGAGAGTGAGATCGCTACCGGCCTCAGTTCGTTGCCAGTGGAATATATTGAGTTACACCACAGAGCAAGAACACCAGGGTCAGGTTTACACCTCATTGTAGGCAGTTTTACCTGCACACAGTCTGGCTGGTGACCTGCTTCTCCATGATTCCCTGAGGCCTTGTGAGAGCCTAGTTCTGCCTGCTATCGCTTCCTCAGACGGAAGGCTGCTGGAACAGCTCTGCCTACCTGCACCAGACACTGATTTGGACCAAGTTTGGTTTTGAATGCGCTTTATTGTCTCTTTTAAAAATATATTTTAAAAGGGGGCAAGAGGGACACAGATTGTGTACACAGTACAAGGTGTGCTAACTTCCATCTCCCTTCCTTCCCCTTCTTCATTTCGCAACTGTTTCCCTCACCAGATAACACTGTTTGAAGGCAGTTTAAACCAGCTAAGTGTGATCTTAATTTTTGCAGAGTATCGAAGTCCTGCCTCTGACTTCCATCAGCCATAGGCTTGAAAAACAGTCTTTACACACCTCTTCTGTATTGCAGTTACGGTAAGTGTTCCGCACACTGTGAGGACAACACTCCTTCCTTGCTGCTTTTGGCATAGGACCATCCGTGTGGATAGACTGAGGCTTCTCCCTTCTCCCCTCCCAGGTTTGGATGAGAGGAAAATGTGGGGGTTCACGGTTGTTCCAAGGATCGCCTGCAGAGGTGATAAGCAACTGCCTCCGTCCCTTGCAGCAGTCCTGTACTGCTGTCCTGCCTTGGTGGCCCAACATCCATCTATTGCCTCAGTGTCCCATAGCTCGAAGTGGAAAAGCCATCCTCGTTAGCTGAAGGACAGAGCTGGTGTAGGGGACAGCCTGTGCATGCTTTGGCAGTTGTGAATGTAGTGGGAGATGGCAGGGGAGGATGAAACTAGTCTGGAAAACAAATTAAGTTTAATATTCCTTTATTTTTTTTCAGCTTTTCTCACTAGAAAGCATTCTCTCCTCCCTAATGCCCTGGCAGGCACTGTGGGTGCTGTCTGCTGTTTTTCAGAGAAGCCAGCCAGACAATGTCAAACTCCATCGAGCAACTGCCTGATGCTCATCAGACAGGTCACCGGGTGCCCGTTTCAAGGTGGAGAAATGTGCCGGGGAATCCCGGGGGATGGGCACGCACGAGAGAGGTCCCTGTCCCTTTCCCAGGTCACTCTCCTCTCGAAGCATGTCTGCGGGCCGGGGTCGCGGCCGGAGTGGCGGGGACCGTCGCAGGACTGGGCGGATCCGCGGCCGTCCGGACCTCACTGAACACGGGGTCGGTGATGTTTTTTTCCCCGACCGACTTAGAGCTGTCTTCCGAATTCTGGGGAGCGCCACGTTCGCGCCGGCTCCCAGCCGCTGGCGGCGCGGAGTCCTTATCCCTGCCCGGAGGGTGGCATGGGGACACGCCTGTCACCATCACCTCCCGCCCGGGGCTCGTCGGCACCCGCCTCCACCGCTCGGCTGGGATTAACTTAATTAACCGGCCCGGGCACCGCTGCCGTCCCCAGCTAAGAAAAAAAGGCCGGGGGAGGCAGAGGTTTCCCTGCCCCCTCGGGCTCCTTCGCCCCACGCAAGCCCTCGTCCCGGTTGTGTTTTCTTTTTTTTTTCCCCCCTTCACTGTTAACAAAACCTGGTGATTAAGACGCGAAACTAACAAAGAGTTTTTCTTCCACCTTAACCTTGCACACAATCCTTTAACAAATTAATTAATCCTAATGAATTAACACTTCATTTATTTAAACGCGCTACAGTTCATGAATTAAATTTTCATGCAGTGATTAAAGGCTGTTAAAATATGCATGATTTCGTTAAAATTTTATAATAAATCAGGGCAATGTGTTACATGACAAGGCAACTACTTCCCAGCCCCTCGGAAGGTGCTTTGATTCGGGCGGGAGGGTAGGGGGGTGGGGGGAGCCGAACGCTCCGCTCCCCTCCCGGTTTTGACAGCCGAGTGCATCCCGGACCGTGGAGAGACCCGACTGACGACCGACCCCCTGTCCCCCCGAGCCGCTCTCCAGGTCTCTCGGAGGGGAGGTAGGCAGCGTTTTCCTGCTCCCCCATCGCAATGTGGCGTGCTGGGAGCGGCAGCGCTCGTGGGGGTTTGCCCACGGCCCCGGGGTGGAAAGCGAGCGCGGTCTGGGAGGTGTTTTACTGGAGGGGCTTCTCGATGTCCTTTTGAATTCCTCAGCATCACTTAAAAGAGAGCGAGAAACTTTACTAGCAACAGGAACTGCAGTGTTTTCCACCGGACCTCTGCCTAGCTCCTCCGCACTCCTTGCTTTCCCGAAAGGGGACGTTGTGAACTACCTTGGGACTTAAATCACCATCATGCGTTTCAATTTTTAATATGACAACATTCTACACTTTGGCTGCAAAGGCAATTATTGCGGCTTGTACATCGGTAATTAGCAAGTCTTTGCTGATGTAAAGAAAGTCCTCATTAGGACATGGAAATACTTTTTGTGCGTTCACCCAAAGGGTTGGTTGGATGTTGTTGTTTTTTTTCTTTCTGAAGGTTGATTTTTCATCATCTAAAGGGAAAATAGCTTTTACACTAAGTGGGATATTGACTTTCCGCGAACTTCACCAAATCACACATCTACTGTAGGTTTTCACTGACACTCAGGGTTGGACAAACACCGCGACTAAAAAATGTAAAGCTAACGTTTGGGGAAATAAAAATATCCAGAAGGTTTAGAGCGAGCGCTTCTATAAGCTCCACATTAACTTCTTTTTTTAAAAAAGTCGGGATATTTAGCAAAGTATGATCAGACGTTAATACTTAATATCCTAAGCTTTAGTATATTCATCTTTGGGGAATCTTAAAAATACAAATACAATGGGTTGCAGTAATTAATTTATAAATCGTTTCACTGTGGGAATAAGGAGTTACTTTATGACTTTCTCGAGGTAGGCAGTTCAGTCAGTTAAGGAAGTCTGACTATTTCTTGCATTTGAAGCAGGAGAAAACTACGGGAGAGAAGTAAATGCGTTATATGTATATATATGCCTCCCTCGCTTTATTGAGCATCTTGGGCCATAAAAGCAGAGCTACAGCATGGTCGTATCTCCCATGAACTCTCCCCTCAAAGCCTGTGAGTTTACTGCCATCAGTATTCATGAGGCTGGACGTACCCACGAGGAACAGAAATAACAGCGAACATTAAGATAAAATCTATTACCAGGCCCGTGCGATGCTGAGCCTGTCTCAGGCTGTCTTCCCGGGGAGCCGGCGGTGTGGGGCGGGGAGAGAGTGGGTGACATGGAGTGCTTGACCCCGGCAAGCCCTAGGCACCCCCCTGGGCAGCAGCCTCCGCGGTCAGCGAGGCAGGGGGAGTAGGGGGGCTGCGGCGTTACGGTCGGGGTAACACCAGGAGGGCCGGTAATTTTAAGCGTTGCTTTAAAGGTTAGAGCTTCTCTGCTTAAAATGAACAAATAAACAAACAAACAAAGTGTCCCAAGGACTGTACGGGAAAGTTTTTCTTCTCGGACTTGAGAAGCGACAGACCAAACGGTGCCTGAAAAAAAATCCTCTCCTCCCCGTGGCCTCTGCTCTCTCCTCTTTGCACCTCTGAAAGATCAGACAGAAAGAAGAGTTGGCTGAGATTCCCCACCGCAGCTTCTGCCTCCGGGGGCTACAGGGAACCAGGCGGGAGCCGGGAGTCGCCTCCCCGGGAGCACCTGGCAGGGGGGGTCTCTCCTGCCGGGAGGGACCACTTCACCCCCTGTTTGCCAAACGGAGGAGAATCCAGCAGGATGCACGTTCCAAACTACGTGTCCATCCTCCGTCCCTGTCTCCAGAAGACACCGGGGGAGCTGAAGACCCTTAGGATACCTGGAGGTCTTCGCCTCCTCAGCCTACTGCTGGTGCTG
Source organism: Podargus strigoides (assembly GCA_028020825.1). NCBI lineage: Eukaryota > Metazoa > Chordata > Aves > Caprimulgiformes > Podargidae > Podargus > Podargus strigoides. Next base: position 44,447,844 of record CM051622.1, on the reverse strand, counting down.
GGGGCTGAGGTGGAAGGGTCGTTGCATTTTCTGCCTTTCTGACCGAGAAAAATAAGCAAGTGAACTTGCTCGGGCCTTTCTCCTGGTGTCACTTCTCAGCAGCTTGTCTCCCACTTCCCTCTTCTTCTCCATTCCTTCCCCAGGAAGCTTTCTGGGAGCTTAGAAATAGCTAGAATAAGTCACACGGCTTAAAAAAAAAAAAAAAAAGAAACCCACATGAAGTATGATTTGGCCATTCTGATGCAATGATTTCTATAAACAAGGAGAGCCCAGTCCTGCTTCAGCCCAGTCTTTCAGTTTCAAGTTCACCCCCCTCAGAGATGAAGTCGCATCCTGCCTCCCCAGGGGATGCGGTAATGGATGGAGACACGGCTCCCTCTCCCACAAGAAATTGGCAGCCGTTCTCTCCTTCCTGCCGGACTGGATGGGGAGCTGGGGAAGGGCTTATGAAGACAAATGTGGACTTTACTCGGGGCTGTAGTGTGTGCGTGTGTGCCTGCGTGCCGTTTCGACTGTGTTTATGCGCAGAAACGAGGCGTTCAGGAGAAACAGAGCAATTCCGATGCACTCCGAGGCTGCCACAGCCCCGATCCAAACCCCCGCTGCCTCCCCCGCTGACTGCAGCTCTACTGAAACACAGCCGGTAGCATCTGCTCGGTGACCGGGGGACGGCTCCAGTATGCCTCAGAGGACAGGATTCACAGGGGTGGCCGTTCCCTGGGGACTCACGCTGGTCCCACAGACACGTTAGCAGCTTCACTCATTCCACAGTTTTGCCTCCAACTTTGTAAGTAGCTAAAAGGAAACCAAAAAAACCCCAAACCTGCTCTAACCAGGGAGACAGTAACTCCGAATCGCTCACCAAAATAGCCGCGTGTCGCTAACCCTCGTGTCACTCCCTAACCGCTTCGTTCAAATGCAAGAGTATTCAGAGAATAAATCACAGAAAAGAGAGAGAAGGGAGGAAGGGAGGAAGGGAGGAAGGAAGGAAGGAAGGAAGGAAGGAAGGAAGGAAGGAAGGAAGGAAGGAAGGAAGGAAGGAAGGAAGGAAGGAAGGAAGGAAGGAAGGAAGGAAGGAAGGAAGGAAGGAAGGAAGGAAGGAAGGAAGGAAGGAAGGAAGGAAGGAAGGAAGGAAGGAAGGAAGGAAGGAAGGAAGAAAGAAAGAAAGAAAGAAAGAAAGAAAGAAAGAAAGAAAGAAAGAAAGAAAGAAAGAAAGAAAGAAAGAAAGAACCACATTCTGTTTGTGATTGTTTTCTGCCTCGAACCCCGCCAGTGAAACTTGGGTTTTCCCTCGGAGAAGGAGCGAGGCCCGGCCGCACACCCGGAGGAGATGCGCGGTGTCACCGCGGTGGCGCTCCCCGAGAGCACACGCTGCCCGTGGGCCAAGCGGCTGTCAGCAGACACGGGCGTGTTTGCAACAAACCTACACGAGGTGTGTGGGGGTGAGATTACGTGGAAGTCAGTAGCCTCTGAGTGCTTCAAACCGACGCCTGCCCCCGCGGTGCGGCTCGAGGAGCCGACGCACCGTCCTGGCAAGCCGCGGGGTGCGGCAGGGGCAACGCACCTTTGTTTTCGGGTGCTGCGGGCGGGGCCGGTTCCCGTCGCCCTTCCGAGTGCCGCGAAGGGGCACCCCCCCGCCCGCAGCCCGGCTGGTGCCTCCCCGGGTGCGCCCGCTGCCCCCGCGCCCCTCCGCCCATCCCCGCCCCGTCGGGGCGCCCCGCGCCGCGCTGCGCGCATGAGTGGCGGCCACAGGTGCCGCAGCCGCCCGACGCTCGGTGTCCTCGCTGTAAGAGCGGCCCCGCCGCCGCCGCCACCACCGCCCCGGCGAGACGGGAGAGGGCTGCGCGAAATGCAACAAGACGTGGGGAGGCAGGGACCGGGGGCGGCGGGAGGCAAAGGAGGAGGAGGAGGAGGAGGAGGATCAGAAGGAGGAAAAGGAGGAGGAGGAGGAGGAGGAAGGGGGGGAGACAGCTGATGCCTGTCAAAGCCGGAGCCGCCGCGCTCTCGCGAGAGCCCGCCCGGCGGTAGCCACGGGATGCGGGGCTCAGGTGCGGGCAGAGCGCAGCGCAGCGCGCCCGGCGCCGGGCAGCGGCAGCGGGCAGCGGAGTGAGACGGCGGGGGCCGGAGGGAGCCTCGCCGCCCGCTCACCCACCCACCCTCCCACCCTCCCACCCCAGCCCCAGTCCCGGCCAGCGCGGCAGCGGCGGCGGGGGCAGGGTCCGCTGCAGCACCGCCGCCACCGGCGCCGCCACCGGCTCCGCCACCGCCATCCGCCGCCGTCCGCGGCTTCCCCCGGCGGGAGGAGAGCGCCCGAAGAGCACTTTTCCCCCGACTTTAGGAGTGTTTGTGGATTTACATGCCAAGCCTTCAAGATGATGTCCATGAACAGCAAACAACCGCATTTTGCCATGCATCCCACCCTACCTGAGCACAAATACCCCTCTCTACACTCCAGCTCGGAAGCAATAAGAAGAGCATGTCTACCAACTCCACCGGTAAGGGACAGGCAGCTACAGCTCCTCTTTCTTTTTCTTTTTTTTTCTTTTTTTTTTTCTTTTCTTTTCCTTTCTTTTCCTTTCTTTTTCTTTCTTTCTTTCTTTCTTTCTTTCTTTCTTTCTTTCTTTCTTTCTTTCTTTCTTTCTTTCTTTCTTTCTTTCTTTCTTTCTTTCTTTCTTTCTTTCTTTCTTTCTTTCTTTCTTTCTTTCTTTCTTTCTTTCTTTCTTCTCGCTCTCTTTCACACACACGGGCACACTCTTTCTTTCTTTCCCTCTCTCTCTTTTCTGTACACTGCATGTATGTGTATGTGCATTAATAAAAAAAACCGCTGCGAGGCACATTTTGACAAGCAGCGCTTAATGTTTTTTTCATGTCTTCCTCTGCAATCATCTGAGCGCCTGTGATCTTTTTTGAAAGCGGTGTTCACACGACTCTCCGACTTCATCCACTTTCTGTATTAATTTTTATGACTCGGCCTCTGAAAAGGAATGCGCTTTATGTGCTCTTGTGTTTGACACAATTCCCCAGCTGAGACTTACAGATCCATTTCTTCCCCTCCTTTCTCTTCTTCTTTCGTTTTTTGTTTTGTTGTGTTGTTTTTGTTTTTGTTTTTTAATTTGTTCCCTTCACGCCCTCGTCCTCTCTCTTTCGGGTTCCCCCTCGGTTGCCTGCCCTGTCTACTCTTCCCTTCTTCTTTTCCTCTTTTGCTCCCCCTCCTCGCTTCCCCCCCTGTTATCCTACCTCATCCCCTCTTTCCTCTCACTTCCCTGTGCTGTCCCCTGCCATCCCCCTCTTTCCCCACCCACTCGACTCTCCCTCCCCATACCCCTTTACCGTTGCCGGCTCCCCCCGCACGGTCACCCCAACTTTGCCCACCTATCTCTCCCCTCTCTGGACTCTCCCCTCTCCTTCCTCACCGCAACCCCCAACTGCCCCTCTCCTGGCTTTGCCCCCTCTCTGCCCCCTTCCCCGGCGTCCCCCTACCCTCCTCTCCCCGCACCCCGCTCTGTTTTGTGTCCCTTGCAGCTGCAGAGCAATCTCTTCGCCAGCCTCGATGAGACCCTTCTGGCGCGGGCCGAGGCTCTGGCCGCCGTCGACATCGCCGTCTCGCAGGGCAAGAGCCACCCCTTCAAGCCGGATGCCACCTACCACACCATGAACAGCGTGCCCTGCACCTCCACCTCCACCGTGCCCTTGGCGCATCACCACCACCACCACCACCATCACCACCAGGCGCTGGAGCCCGGCGACCTCCTGGACCACATCACCTCCCCCTCGCTGGCTCTCATGCCCGGCGGCGGCGGCGGAGGCGGCGGCGGCGGCGGCCACGACGGGGCGGGCGGCGGCGGCGGCGGGGCCGGCGGCGGCGCGGGCGGCGGCGGCGGTGGCGGCGGCGGCGGCCTCATCTCCACCTCGGCCCACCCTCACTCGCACATGCACGGCCTGGGCCACCTCTCACACCCGGCCGCCATGAACATGCCGTCGGGGCTGCCGCACCCGGGGCTGGTGGCGGCGCACCACGGGGCGGCGGGGCAGGTGGCCTCGGCGGCGGCGGTGGTGGGGGCGGCCGGCTTGGCCTCCATCTGCGACTCGGACACGGACCCGCGGGAGCTGGAGGCCTTCGCCGAGCGCTTCAAGCAGCGCCGCATCAAGCTGGGGGTGACTCAGGCCGACGTGGGCTCGGCCCTGGCCAACCTGAAGATCCCGGGGGTGGGGTCCCTCAGCCAGAGCACCATCTGCCGCTTCGAGTCCCTCACCCTGTCCCACAACAACATGATCGCCCTCAAACCCATCCTGCAGGCCTGGCTGGAGGAGGCCGAGGGCGCCCAGCGGGAAAAAATGAACAAGCCCGAGCTCTTCAACGGGGGGGAGAAGAAGCGCAAGCGGACTTCCATCGCCGCCCCGGAGAAGCGCTCCCTGGAGGCATACTTCGCCGTCCAGCCCCGGCCCTCCTCCGAGAAGATCGCCGCCATCGCCGAGAAATTGGACCTCAAAAAGAACGTGGTGCGAGTTTGGTTTTGCAACCAGAGACAGAAGCAGAAAAGGATGAAATTTTCCGCCACTTACTAAGGGCGGGCGGGAGGGGCGGCCGTGGCACCGGGGACACACCGCGGGGAGGGGGGGACACACACCGGGCCGGGGCAGCGGGGGGTGCCCACCCACCGCCGCCGTCACCCGAGACGCCGTGGGAAGCTCCGGGTGTCCGAGGGACGATGTAGAAATTAAACGCGAACTACTCGATGAGCGGGGAGGGGGGGGTGTGCGTCGGAGGGGGGGTGCGCTATCAATTATTAAAACAAAGAGACGCCACCAACAAGAAGAAGGAGGAGAGAGGAGGTAAAAACGCTCTAGAACCCCGTGGAGGTCACTTCTGCGGCCCCATCCCCCCCTCTCTTCCCCAACCCTCCACCCCCAGAAAGCGAGAGAAAGAGCAGCTTAAAGCGTTAACACACACAGACACACACCAATAAATACCGTGACAGCAGCAACCACAAACCGGGACACCTAAGTCACAACTTTCCGAAGGAAAACAAACCCGACCAACACACCCGGAAGGCGAAACTGTCGGTGACGATGCTACGTTTGGTTTGGGTCTCTTTTTCATTACTTTTTTTTTCTTTTTTTTTTTTTTTTTCTCTTTTTTTTCTTTCCCCACCCCCCTTGTCTTGGTGATGAGTGAGGACCGGCGGTGGTTCGGTGTGGGGAGTGTCTTTTTCTTTGAATGGCTTGGATTTGGGGTTTGATTTATTTTGTTTGGTTTTGTTGTTTTTTGTTTTGTTTTTTGGGGGGTGCGGGTGTTGCGTGGGGTTTGGTTTTTTTTTTGTTTACCGTTGAACGCGTTTTTTTCACGAGGCTTTGGCGATGGGTCTTGTCTGTGCCGGGGTAGCGATGCGATGGGGGCCAGGGCAGGTCGGGAGCGGTCCCTTTCCTCTCCTCTCTTGCCTCAATAATCTTAGCTAGCTCAAGGAAAACAAACAAACAAACAAAAGTTGCTCCACAGCCCCTTTCTTTGTGTTCCCTCGCGTCGTGGTTTGAGTTTCCATCTCTGCCTAACGACAGGTCGCTGCCTCTGCAGAGATGTGTCTGGAGACAGAAGCCAAACCTGCCTGAGCAGGGATGCTCCCCGAAAGCTTCAGATTCATTAAGGCTCGTGGTTAGCTATGTCCTCTCCCCTCCCTTTCCGCCCCCCCTCCCCCCTCCATGCCCCCCGGCATCCCTACCAAATCTGCAGGATTTAGGTTAGCCGCGGACTCGGGTGGGAAAAAGGTCCTGCCTCGATTTCCTCCGAGGGCTGGAGGTTATTGCACCCGGTAGGCAAAATAAATCACCAGTGCAGGGTCTGAAATGACATTTGTTTCGGAGGGGTCTGCATGTTTGGAACAAACACGCAAAACACCCCCACACATTTGGGCTTTACTGTAAATAATAAACGTTAGGCAGAGGATGGCTTTTGGAGGGGTGTGTGTGAAGGGGTTCAATTTGCACTATCAGAGTCTCCCCGGCTTGGAAGCGATTATGTTATTCCGTAGTAACGACGCTGGTACGACTAATCATAATCAAGGTGCATTCATTATGTGTCTCGCGGATTGAAAAAAATGATAATAATAATTTAAAAAATCTAGCAGAGCTCGTTAGGTATAAACGCCAGCGACGTGTAGAAGCCACGGCTGGCATTGGCTGTCACTGAACGGCTCTCACGGCTTTCAAGTCACAAGGAATTTTGGAAAAGAAAATATGCTGCCGTTTAAACCAAAACAAATTATAGACTGAAATTATGCATGACCTTAAGAGGAAAAAAAAAAAAGAGAGAGAGAGAAAGAAAAGAAAAAAAAAAAAGGCATAGAAAGATCCGTGATAAAGTCTCGATATTATTTATTTATTTATTTATTTAACGATTTATTTTATTATTATTACTATTATTATTAATATTTATTATTATTTTGTGTACCATTGTTTGCAGCGCAAACATTCTATGCATTTTGAAACTGAGCACTAAATAGACTAGCTTCTGGTAGAATCTTTTGTGGATGGTGTAATTTCACAGTTTAACTGCCTGTTTTCACCGAAAACACAAACATTCTTGTCACGTTCTTGTATTTAGATTTTAAAGGGGGGGAGGGGGGGGAAGACAAAAAAAAAAAAAAAAAAAAAAAAAGACGACGGCTGTAAATATTTTCTTTAATGCACACAAAAAAGGTTACAGACTGCAACCACGTGTGGATCCTGAAATGTCTCACTGAATAATCTACCTGTCCATGTATGTTTGCTGAGCTTTCTCCTTGGTTGTGTCTTTACTCAATCACTTTTATTTCTATCAGAAATATTTCTGTACGCCAAAATACAACGGGGAGATGCGTCCCAGCATACTTACAAATAAAAAACCCATGAAAACAGAGTACTTATTATTATTGGGTGCATTTTCAAAAAAAGAAAAAAAAAATAGTATTTCCGAGGCACGGCCAGTAAATTCAAGGTACGGCCGTTAGACGATTAAGACTAATTCTACCAAAAAAGAAAATAGTGAGAGATGTATTTTTCTGCTAAATCCAGAAATCATTACTTTGAGATAGCTCTTATGTGAAAATCGGTGCTCTGAGTAAAATTAACTATATATTAGCCGCGTGTGTTTCTTGAAATTTATTCTATAACTGCAGAATATAAATCAAAGTAAAAAAAAAAAAAAAAAAAAAGGACTTTCTGAAGTATTTCTTTTCAGTTTGCTGGAAAGGATTATGCACCTAGAAAAATATGTATAAAGAAGAAAAGATTGGGTGGTTTCAGGTTTATATGTTGTTCTGACTGGCCTAATTGCACTTAATTATGTAACCAGATACTTTATTTTTATTTTGGGTTAATAAATATGAAAATCCTAAACTGATCTCTCCTCATGTTGTAAATGCAGTTGTTCATTAGGAACGTATAGGATGCCACCTACTGCTTCAAGTGATCAAAGAACCTCTTTCTATTTTCTGATGACCTGTGACTAGATCAGATGCCAAATGTAAAAAGTTATTTAATAGCTGGGATTATTTCTTCTGTAGACATATTTTAGCCAAATCTGTTTAATTTCGCCGGTAAATCTGTGAATCAAGACACGTGATGTTCAGAAAAGAATAATACGTTCAAAAAGCTGTGATTTTAAACAACTGTTGATGTTAAAAAGTAAGCACTAAAGGTATTTTTAAAAAAAACACATAGATCTCGTTCACCAGAAATTGACTCGTTTCTGTTGTTATTAACTTGAAATGTCATCAGAATTTTTAATAAATACATTTGTAAAAATATTATTTTATAGAAAAGTTTTGGAGAGTCAGGAATGAACAAATAAAAATAATTACAAATGTTGGTTTTTTTTTTTTTTCACCTGCCCCAAAGGATTGAAATGTTACAAGCTATACCACGTTTGTATTCCACAGTAACGACCGATGTATGTATTGAAAAGTTAAGGAGTTTGTTTTGTAATAAGTACAATCCTTATCGAGTACATAAAGAAAAAAAAAATGTTAATAAAACAGATCGTGAAAGTAAAAGCTTTGCAGAGTTTCCTATTTTTCACGGTAGGAAACTGTGCAAAACCGGAATAGCCTGCTTTCCGTCGGGTGAGTCTGAGCAGGGCGTAAAGCTGCCTTTGTAAGGAATGTCTCGAAAGGAAGGAAAGAAGGAAGGAAGGAAAGAAGAAAGGAAAGAAGGAAGGAAAGGGAAGGAAGGAAGGAAGGAAGGAAAGGAAGGAAAGGAAGGAAAGGAAGGAAAGGAAGGAAAGGAAGGAAAGGAAGGAAAGGAAGGAAAGGAAGGAAAGGAAGGAAAGGAAGGAAAGGAAGGAAAGGAAGGAAAGGAAGGAAGGAAGGAAGGAAGGAAGGAAGGAAGGAAGGAAGGAAGGAAGGAAGGAAGGAAGGAAGGAAGGAAGGAAGGAAGGAAGGAAGGAAGGAAGGAAGGAGTTTATATTCGTGTTCATAAGGTCTAACCTAAGGACTGTTAAAACTTTTGCATCTGATAAAAAAAAAAAAAAAGAGAGAGAAAACACGAAGAGGCAGAATATACGTTTGCATTTATTCCGCAACAGCATGCAACCTCCTGCATAGAGAAGTGCAATTTGTGACCAAAAAAATATAGTTTTCCCCCCCCATCCCTTTCCATGTGATAGGTGCCGAGGCCACTGCCGCCTCTGATGACTCCTGGACTTCAGCCCCTTCAGCATCTGCGACCCTTTGCCGAGGACTCTTCGGTGCTGCCGTCCGTCCAGTGGCCTTTCTCTCCGCACTGAAGGTATCTCACTGCTTTCCTGTTGGGGTTTTCCAGTCCTAAATCCGCAAGACCCGATTGCTTTCAACTTAGATTAGGCCATCATAAGTGAATAACAGACGCCCACTGCCACGATCGTATCGATTTTTACTCTCCTGTGATACTAATACTAATTCGGTCCTGGTTCAACAAGTAAAAACGCTCCCCAGAAGGAGAACTGAAGCACAGATTTCATGGTTTATGTGCCGCCCTCCCCGCCTCCCCCTGTCCCCCCTTTCCTCCGAAGAGAAATACATTTGTCGAGAGATAATTATTTTAACTCTGGCGGACTCGAGCACATAAAGCTTCATACCGCCGCCGCTGCCCTGTGTTATTCTGGCATTTCCCAAACGATTTTCAAATCCCTCCAGTTATTCGTGTCTCACTTTTCAGCCAGCGCTTTTGTTATTTATGTATATATATATGTGAAGCTTTATTATATTTACCTGCTGATTCCAAAGCGGAGGAAAGCCTAATTGATTTTTAAAAGATCGGCAGCAGAATTCCTATCCGCTTGGGAACCTGTTTCCACCTGCCAGACGTGCGTCTGATTATCGGTAATTATGTTATTTAAGAGTTGATAAAACCGGGGAAGCCGGCTGCTGCCCGGTCCCCTTCCCCGGCCCTTGGCGCGGAGGGGACACAGGCGGGGACAGTCGCGGCGGGGCCGCCGCCAGCACGTGTGCCGCTGCAAACACAATTACGGAGCCGCCGTTAATAATTCATGGGCTGAGATTTAGAAAATTAATAAAATGAATTATAACAAGAGGCTAATTAAAAACTTTAGTAATTGTTGTCAAGACAGCTTGATGGGAGGCGTGCTGCATCAACACCCCCCAATCCCCCTCCTCCCCGCGCTTCCCCTCCTTCCCTCTTCCCCTTTCCCCTTCCGGAAAGCTTTTTCATTCCTCCCCCCCTCTCCTCTGCAACTTCTTTGCACCTGAAGGAGGCTCAGTTTGGGAGAAAAGCAGCAGATGAATATATAGGTCAGCTGAATATATAGGTCCCAGAGATGGGACCGAGGTGGTGAAACTGCAAGCAAATCTCTGCATCGTGACAAGACAGACAGGCAGGCAGGCAGGAGGGTGGGTGCAGGAAATCCAGGGCCCCAAAAGTTAATTTAAAATAGGTTGTCACATACAAATCTTTGAAGAAGCAGCAACTGCAGAAAGTGGCTCCTGCGCCGACGGACCGGCAGGGGCTGGGGACAGGTAGGGACAAGCAGGGACAGGCAGGGACAGGCAGCACTCCGCGGGCAGAGGCGCGCACTTTCCGCCTTTGCGGTGAGCCGGTAGCAGCGGCAGTCGGCGCGGGACCTCCACCGCGCCTGCTGTGCGGGGCTGCCCCCGCGGGGGCCGGAGGAGCCGCAGGAAGCTCCTCCCCCCCACTCCGCAGGGTCGCCTTCCTCCCGCTGGTTTCTGATGCAACTTTAAGCCGGACTCAGCGCGGTGTTTCCGCGGGCAGGAGGGGCCGGGGAGCCCGGTCTGGTGTACCGCCGCAGATTTATGACAGTGTCACCAGCCAAACCTTGCCATGTCACCAGCTTGCCGTGGCTGATGGTCAAGGGGCAGCTGCCCAAGCAAAATCTGCTTCCCAAATTGGTCTCTGGACTTGTGCGGAGTCATAGCCCCTCTGGGAAAGCAGGAGCCCTCCTTCGAACTGCATTGTAACTCCCTCAGCCTGCCAAAGCACCTCTAACTCTGGGGGAAAAGTTTTCGAGTGCCTCTTTTATTTAAAGAAAAGACATATCGGGAAGCGAGGAAGGGGGGAGAGTACTCTAAAAAAAATCTGATGTCATAAGACGTTAATCCATCTAAGGTCTGAAGTATTTAAAAGGGTTTATATCAAAATTAAATATATAATTTAAAAAGACCCCCTGCGCTGCTGCGTTGAAGATAAATTGTAACTTCGCGTTGATTTTCGCCAGAGTGACATGAAAAGTCTCAAACCAGGGACCCTCCCGCCTGCGCGGGGTGTAGCGCGGAGCGGTTCCCGGTGCGGGGACAAACCGCCTCCAGTCCGCGTTCGGCAGCGGGAGCCCCCGCAAGGGCAGGTCATGCTGCCAGCACCGAGGTGCGGAGGGGATAGAGGCGTGCGTGCATCCCTCGCCCGGGTAAAGGAAAGCAAATTAAAAGTGTAAGCCTAAGCTAAAATACGTAGAGCCATGGGTTTGTGGTTTTATATATATATATTTATCTTAAAAAAAAGATGTTCCTTGACAAGAGGGTAGCGTGTCAACATGAATACATCTTTTCACAGGTTGAGTGAAAAGAAGCCAAGGCGCCGATATACATAGCTTAGTCCTTGATTATGGTCATTATGTAAACTGAATTGCTAACAAAAGTTTGTTTGGTACCTAATTATAGCTCACTAAATCTCTGCCTCTCTTCACTTCAGCCTAATGTATACAAACTTTTGTACACGCGGATCAGAATAAAACAAAGTGTTGACAGCATCCAGCAGTGGAAATTCACTTACACAAGACTTTTTTTTTCACTGAAGTGTTGACAATAAACATTTAATGAAGGCAGAGACTTGGATGTCTCCAGACAGTGTCAGAATACTTTAAACAGACCATTAGCATGGCTTCTTCTACTTCAAACAGAGCATACTATACCATAACATTATAAAAATACAAAGTATGAAACAAATAATCTGTTTATACAGATATTTTAAGCTGTTTTCACCAGCTCTGACATCCCTGTATTTAGTAACAGAAACTTACTCATTTCAGATTACTGGCGCTTAAAAAATGTTAAATACAGTTAATGCAATATTAATCGCCCTTTGGTGATATAAAATGCAATATTTTCAGGCAGCTATCGAGCTTTTCTAGAGGAAGAGCTGATGAAAACAGTCACAGCTGAATAGTGGAGAGAAAAAAGCTCTGTATTTATTGCTTTTGTTTGGCTTTTGGCTACAGAGACAGGAACATTCTAATGGGGTAAGGACATTTATTTTATCTGCAATCTATTGCTACTAGAGCAGGAGTGGCAGATGGGGTTTGGTGTTATATTCACCGAGTAATTTAGAGCAAATCCTAATAACTAATAATGATTTATGTTAATTTCAATCACTTATGTGACTTTATTAAAGCAGTGCTGTAAGAGGAATAGAAGGGGGGGCGGGGGGGAGTGGAGCAGAGAGAGGCAAGCTGTGTCTGTCTGAAACCGAAAGGTTGCTGTGGTGGGCTCCAGTGACATTTGTAACCTGAGGAAGCGGTGACTAGCACCGGCTACTGCGCACGGCTTGCTTCGTTGGCGCTAATTTCTTAAAAGAAAAGCCCCGTGTAGAACCCTGTCCGCTTACGAGAGGCAAAGAAAAATAGAGAAAAAGAGAGAGAGAAGGAGCGTGCGAGAGAGACTCGTGTTATGCAAAATGTATTGATTGTGTGAGAGGAATCTGCGATACTGATGCGGTGGTCTCCCGAAAGAACAGAAGAAAGCTACTGGCAGAATAGCTAGAAAGACCACAAAATGTACAGTACGCAAAACTTTTAATCTAGGCTGCTTCAGCGTGGTAGAGGTCTACAGATCTGTGCTCACGTTGCATCGGTTTTACTCCTCACCGCGAATCTCCAGGATTCTTTTCCCCACGGGATTTTATACTCTTATTAAGGAAAGAAAAAAAAAATAAATAAAAAAAACCAACCCCCATCGGCTATTACAATGAGCCTTTGGTATTTCCCCCTATAATCTCCAGTTTCATTAACAACCGATAATACTGGAGTGCACACACTTAAACAAAGGCGAATGTATTTTCGTGTGTGCATTGAAATGGGAGATGTTTGCAAAAGCCAGAAAATCTCAAACCAACTTGTGCTGCTCTGTATAGGATCGGTTTGATGCAGGAGAGAGGAGTACTTACAGGATTTTGAAAGGGAGGGTGCTCTTTGCTTCTGGCAATTTGCTTTCCCAGCTACCTTTATGCGTTTTTCTGCCTTAAGGCATACAGTCTGAAAGTAAAACAACATCAAAGCTCCTTATTAACACTATTTTCCTGAAATCAGAAGATGAAGCTACCTGAAACGTTTAATCTAACGTTAGCATTTATTTCCCAACAAAACAGTCAGAACAAAGTTCAAAAGAGCTGGGGCAGTTATCTACAGGAGACTAAAAGGCAAAGTGCGGGAAGTGATTTATGTTTCTGTCAGAACCTTGGAAATGGATTAAATAAACCTTAGGTTTTGCTGCATTCTCAGACACTGTGTTGTGTACTATAATTCCCGCTTCCAAAAAGCACGGCTGGGAGTAACCTCTCTGCCAGGTGCTATAGATGTGAATTTCCTAACTTTTGGGTTATTTACAGGAAGCTGTCTTTTCTGCTCTGCGAGTTGGCGCTGTATTTTACAAGTGACCAGTTTCCTCACCACGCAAGCTTTGTGTTCTCTGTAGTGAAGGTTTTATGTATAGCAACACCTCCTTTCCTTAGATGAAAAAAAAAAAGGAGTGAGAGATATCCCTGTTTTAGGGACGAGCAGTGATGTTGCTGCCGCTTGCCACGTCTTCGCTTGAAAGCGGCGCAGGACTTTCAAATCCCGCCTCTGTGTGTGTGTGTGCGCGCTTGCTTTTTGAACTCTATCACCGCGGAGGCGCCGCGGGCGGGCGGGCGGGCTTGCGCACAGGCGGAGGGCGGGCGGGCCCTGCACGGTGCGGGGCAGCGCCGCTTCAGCACCACGGAGAGCTCCGCCGGGCGCGGAGCGCGGTGCGGCGGCTGTTCAGCACCACGGAGAGCCGCGCGGAGGGGGTGGTGTGCCGGCGCGGGGCGCGGCGCGGGGCGCGGTGCGGGGGCTGTCTGTCTGCACAGAAGCCTGTAATATGTTAATGGCCGTAGGGTATGCCTGAGGTACCATCTCAAGCTGCTTCGCACACCATATGTCAGGCCGTTAGCCACATGGATCTATTAATCAAAGAGGGAGAGAGAGAGAGAGGGAAGAGGCGGGGGGTGGGGGAGCTTTTAATACCCCCCCCCCCCCCCCCCCCCCCCTTCCCCATTATGTTGTATACTTTCTCCTTTCACTGCTCTCAGATATAAAGACCCGGAGTACCTCGAACACACAGCTGTAATTCTCTTTTGGTCTGCTTTTATGCCTTCATGTAACCAGCTCAGGTCAGCCGATAGTGAGATTTGAGGGAGGAGGGGGGAGATGTGGCATGTTTCCCCCGGCAAAGGATTTGATTTTTAAGTGCTGCTCAACTTTTGTGACAAAGGGGATCTCTGTCCTCCTGTCTCAGCCCTCTCCTTGCGGGGGCTGCCTGTGAGGGGAAGGCTTTATCTAGCCAGCCAAGGATCACTCCCCCTACACGCAGCCAGACCTCTGACCGTCCTTACAACCTTTACACGTAGCCTTTTACTTACTGCAGCACGTCATTTCTTCACGGGAGGTTTGTCCCAAGGTGACTAAAACCCGTGAGATCCACAAAAGTACCGGATCCACAAAATTACCAAGAGCAGGGGAAGAAGTAGTCTGTGTAGGAAAGTGGTGTGAAAGCCCTTTGGTACATGAATTTTTCATGCAGCCCTCAAAACTGTCCACCCAAACTTCAGTCAAATAAAGATGTCCTGATGTACCTAACGGCAAGGCTTAGCACCCGAGAAGAAGCACGGACTTTCGGCTCTGGTTTCTGCTCCTTGCTTGGAAGATGGGGTGTTTTGTGAGACTTTCTCTTCAGGCTTACACGGGCTCCTCCTGGACCCTGCTGGCCAGTCCGTAGGCGACACGTCGGGGCACAGCCCGCGCAATCAACACTCCCAGCCTAATTCCCAGACTGGCGGATTTTCTTTTCTTTTTTTTCCTTTTCTTTTCTTTTCTTTTCTTTTCTTTTCTTTTCTTTTCTTTTCTTTTCTTTTCTTTTCTTTTCTTTTCTTTTCTTTTCTTTTCTTTTCTTTTCTTTTCTTTTCTTTTCTTTTCTTTTCTTTTCTTTTCTTTTTTCTTTTTTCTTTCATGGTGAGTGAGGGGAAACATGTGCTTTTCGCTCAGGCACATGCGGCATAAAGCTTTGAAATTCTAGATCATTATGAAGTGCTACAGCGGCTCAGGAAAGTTATTCAGTGGTGGAGGAGCGAAGGGGACAGGATCACTTCTGTGTGCCAGGACGCTGAAGCAGGGTCCCCTCCTGGGGAGCATATCAATGGATCAGGCAGATCCCCTACCCCTGATCTCCAGGCCAAGCGGCCACACGTGTGTACTGAAAATGGTTGAAAACCACCCAGAGAAAGGCAAAGTACATGGGCTAGACCAGGAACACGGAACACAAGGATAAAAACTCTGCTTTTTGTAGGTTTACATGAAAGCACAAGATCCTCTAATTGGTTGAAATTCCCTCTTTTGGTACAGTGCACCACAGAGAGGCAAGTTAGAGGGAAGAAGCGCTTGAGACAATCTTTGCTACAGTAACCCTATTGACTGTGTTGCATGGTACATTGCCTAGGTCATGTTGAAGTCAGTCTTTAAGACAGACTTATTTTCTGACCTTTTTTCCGCTTTCAGTGGCTGGAAAAATAATGAATGCATCTGTGCTTAGAGTTGAAGCTGGCACCCGTCTTACATAACCTTTGTTTTAATACAGATTGCATTTAACCTGCAAAAAATATGAAAGCCTTTCTAAGCAGTACTTTACATCAAGGCAGAAGTAAATGCACGGGCTGAGTGTTAGTTGATTCTGGATTTCCACCTAGCAAGGGAAAGGCTCATATTACCTTTAAATTTTGGTGCACACATCACCCATCATTTTCTTCTTCTATTTAAAAGGTAACCCATATATCTGTCGTTTTAGGTTTCCAAAGACTCGTAACTTAATTCCTTCAGGCTATTCATCAGCACAGTAATTAAACTAGCAAATGGATGTAAATAAAGTGAAATTGGTTTCATGACAGATGAGCCGAAGAGGCCTCTGACATGAAACAAGCCAGGACAATAATTATTTCTGCAACGGGCTATATGAGGAACTCCATCTGGATTTATTAGGTGCTGCAAGTTATTTGCTGGGAGCAGGCAAGACAGGAGGACTCACTTTAATTTGACAGGGTGGAGGGTTTTTTTTTTCTTTTTGCATTCTAAGTAGGATACAGAAATATAAATCTGGAATTAACTTTGGCAATACTTAGAGAAGCCTCTACCCAATGTAAAAACTTAGCAATGAAAATAAGTAGTAGGAGAAAGGCTTATTAAACAATTTCTTCCCGAACAGGACAAAATTTACTTTAAAATCCTACTCTCGAGCGATTCCTTATTAAAAAATAATGCAGATCATCGTGGCAGCCAGTGTGTGCTTCTCTTTTTCTACAAATATGCATGCGATACAGTGGAGGCAATAGAAATTTGGAGAGCTTGGGAATTCTGATGAGCCTCTCTTAAAAAAAAAAAAAAAAAAAAGAAAAAAGAGAATTACAATCTCATCTAAATGGTGTCAGGTAAGATCCCCCCGCTCCCTTTTCTCTGTCAAGGAGAAGTTTATACCGGCGGAGAAGAGGGGAGCAGAAAAAGGGGCTGGGAAAGGGAGGGTATGGATTCCACAAGGCTCAACTGTAATTGGAGCCATCAGGTCCAGCTTGGAGTGGAAGTAATATACAGAATAAATAAAAAAAGGGCTCTCACAGCAGGTGCAGATTAGTCCCTTTTCCCCTGAAAAGATTAGAAACTGACTGCTTTATGCTTAAACGTACTCTCAATTATTTAAGCGCCCCTTCGTGATTAGCAAGTAAAAGTAACGCTCCAAAGCGCTGAAGAAATGAAGCAAGAATAACATCGCTTTCCCACAGCTCACGTAGGCTTTTCCAGCACATACCCAGCTCCCTTCCGGCCAGCAACGCGCAGACCGGGATACATACACCTGTAGGGTAGGGGGTGTGTACGTGTGTGTGGGGGGAGGGGGGTGGGGGGAAGGAGGGGGGAAGGAGAGAGGGAGGGGAGAAGGAGGGAGAGGGCAGGTTCAGCGTAAAAAAATTCCGCTGTCGAGGCTGGGCAGGCTGTAGCCCAACCTTGTTTCGCAGGCTTTTGGGATCCGTGGATAGATTTTCCCAGGAATGCTGGACCCTCAACATTTCTTCCACTGGGAGGGGGAAAAAATAAATCTCACACCAAAACCCAGACAAAAAAAACCCCTCAACCCAAACCACCCTCTTTGAATGGGCTGACAATGAACTGAGGACGCCTGTGTTTGCATACGGCAGTTTGATCAGGGTTCATATCTTTCTGCAATCAAATCAGAGGCGTTTTCCACCCTTCCTCACGGACTCTGATAACTGCAAAGCCGGGGAGAGATCCTAAAGGGACTGAAATCCCCTTATGTCTGAAGCTTTCCCTTTTAACACACACCAGACTAATTATTTAAAAGTTCTTGTAAAACTAGAAGACATAGACCAGTCCTTTAATTAGAATACACTGTGAATAGGGATAGCATATGGAGGGGAATGTCAAGAAGAGGGTGCCAGGGGCAGATCCTAGAAAATCTGTATTCATTTCTGCCTCCTATTTGTTCAGTAATCTCTACCATCATAACTAAATCTTGGAGCACTGATGTAGTTCGAGTTGTTGTTGACTCAACGTCAAAATTCAATCACTGGGGGTTTTGCATCAGCCGGGCTACTTATTTGTCTAATAAATCCGTCATTTTGTAAGAAAAATATTTGAGCAGCCGTACTTGACCTCTTGGTATCCACAAGCCACATTTATTTCTACCAGTTTACAAATGCAAAATGGAGATGATCATCTTAATGCCTCGAGGTACTGTGTTGATTTCTGATTGGATTTTAGATGGAAATGTCTATTTTAAATACCCCATGATTAAATTGTACATATAATAGAATTCATCCCTCTCAAATTCTGATTTGCAAACCCCGATTTTATTTTAGAAGAAATATTATTTAAGCATAAATTGTTTTATTAAACGATTTGTTAACCCCCCGCTGTAAGATTTTATTATAGCCGGGCATCCTTCTCACTGGAAAACTTAGTTTGACCCTGGACCATCCGTTTGTGACTGAAAGATGTCAGACGGGTGGAATGGAAGAACACCCGTTTGAAAGCGCTGTCGAGGCCGTGACATTCCGCGCTGGGGGATTTACTGCTCCTATTTTTATGCATAATTCTTTTGAGAAGGGGGCCACGCTGCGCAAGTTTAATTGGCGTGGGGGGGAATAACTTTCACGAGAGCTTTTTGGGTTGGGGAGGAGGGTGGATGAATGAGGTGGGGGGGATGGGAAGGATTAAGGTCACTGTCAGGAGAGGAGAGACTTGGGGGCCTTCCGTCGGGGGGGAGGGCAGCTTCGGCCCCAGGGGGCCGGGGTGTTCCCCCCCGCGCCGCGGCTGCCTGCGCCCTGTGCCCGTTCCCTCCCGTCCCGGCCCCTGCCGGGCAGCGGTCGTTATTCCCGCATTCCAGCCAGCTATCGACTCCTTCCCCCAGCACCCACTCGCGACGGGACCACGAAGGGCTACGTCTGCCGAGCTGGAGCCCGCCGGCTCCGGGGACACTTGCCAGGCAGCATCCCCTGGCAGCCATCCCCTGTAAGCTCCTGAATCAAGTGTCCAACGCAAGGAAGGGAAGAAAAAACTACATATTGCAGCATATTGAAAATATTAACGTTGGCTTGTAGGAATTAATGTAATGGGCTATAGTTATTAACAACTTATAAAGGCTTAAATCAATATAAATTAATTTAATTATGATTTCTAATTGCATTATGCACGATCAATTTGAAACACTACATTAAAGATAATTAGAGCAGGGTGCTAGTCACTAATCACTTCCCTAATAGCTTAATGAAGAGGAATGTCGTGTATTACCTATGGGGCGGAATCATGAAATAATATAAATGCTTATTTTCCAATGGAAAATAGTTGTACCCTTTAATAAATGTTTTAATCACTTTATTGTTAGCACAAAACAGATTTGGACTTTTTACCTGGCCTTGCTTAAATTTTACTGGTGTTGATTGAAGTGCTGATGCATTATCAGTCCATCTATTGATGACCTGAAGGAAGACTAACTTTTATGTAAAAATACCATGCTGTCCTTAGAAGCTAGTGCCAAGAGGTCACAGTAGATGGAGGTCCTAACTTAGCATAATGGGTTTAACATTTCCGTGACATCATCAGGGAATCTGAAAAGGAGTCCAAGGATAATCAGAGTGGTCATTCAGAAGCAGAGTAAATATTTTATGAGGATATATAGAAGACAGGAAAGAAGGTGGTCAGAAAGGTGAATCTCTACTTCTTCATGCTCTGTGAAGAAGGTTTTACACTTGGTACCAATTTTGATTGAAAACTTGCGTATTGTTAACACAAAAAAAGGCAGAGCATGACCCTTGAAGGGGCTAATCCCAATTTGGTTTTAGCAGTGATCTAAATATATTTGTATTCATTGTTGCCATTATGGGTTACAGATTATTTCTCTCTTGCTTTTCAGACCTAAATACATCCTCACTTGATTCTTCATTCACTCTGCACATTGACTCTTACTCAGAGATCTGCTCTTATTTTAATAACAAAAGTTCATTTATTGTTAAAATTAAAAGCAACCAATGTAATCAAATGCCTTGTAAATGGACTGTGTGAGGCAGATTCATTGAAAATACTTTCCCTGTGACTGGTTTTATTTTCATGCCTTTGCCTAATAACCATAGCAGTACTTACAGCATACATCTTGGTTAGACTCATTATATAATTCATAGTTTTCAGAGACCTAGTGTGTAATTAGGGAAACTGAAAACTTAAGAGAACAGTAAAGAACGGTAGCATGTAATACCCACATTTGTCACAGCGAGGCCTGTTTGAAGAATTGTCCTTCTATTAAGGCCTGAGTGAGACCAAGAAGCTCTGGGACTCCCAAGGATAATACTATCTGAATAAAAAGGAGTGAAGGATAGAGCCTAAATGTAACCCAAGGAGTATAGCTCTTTAAGTCTAAGTTATTAGAAACATTCTGATTTCAGTACAAAACTATGAAAGTAGGTGACTCTGTGGATGGAATGATTCCAGGGATACACAGCTGTTCTTTTTAAAACATTCCTGCTTAAAAGTGCACAGTACAATAGTTATTTCTCCCCTCTATGTCCTGCAGAGAGAAGGTAGAAGCAGAAACAAGCTTGCTTTGCATAACAATTCCTAAGTATTCCTGTGAAGTGGGACAAATTGCAGGATGAGCCTGGTCATTCCCTCTGTTGTTCACAGCTTGAAATGATGCGGCCTCATACTGCCAAGATTCAATGACAAGATCTGAAAGTAATTCACAGAAAGGTTTTAAAAGTGCAGGTACACCAACCTCAAACTTGATGTTTTTCTTAAGAAAAATCCTTCAGAGAAGCCCTCAGCTTCTGCAAGGAAAGTGCTGGTATATTGAAATTGCAGTAAGTGTATCTGGAGTCTAACACCTTGAACTAAGGATGAGATATCAACATGGTTTAGAATATACAGGTGACAAATACCTTATAAATACCAGTGAAGACAAACTTCTGTGGCTCCTATATCACCTCAGCTATGGTAACTACTCCAGCTGCTGAGACTTTCCTGCTATGTTGGTCCATTATCGCATCCTGACCTCTGCCCCAAACAAAATGATTTCCACAGCTATTGTTCAGTCTCTTGTCAGGAGTGAGGAGCCCCCCAGCATGACTCTTCCATAGCTCACAAGGAGAAAAATATTCCATTGGATTTCACGATTGGCTGAAGGACTGAAGCCTGTGTGTATACTCATCTTGTGATACACCTGAATTTTCTCTGCCATGACTAAATATTACACCAGCCTACAATTTTTAGCCTGCACTGAAGTTAGGGAAGTCTTATCCACAAAAAAGGTGCAAATGGGGTGCTAGCTAAGCAAGTGGGGTGCTAGCTAATACAACTGCTTTTGAGAATATTGTTTTTCTGGTTTTTTGTGGGTTTTTTTAAGTACAAGCACAAAGAAAATCCTTGTTTGTGCAGGGGACCCTTGGTTATAAAAGCCTCACCTGTACACTCTTTGAGTGGTCAGATTGAGAACCACATGGAGTCTATGTTCTATGCTGTTCTTTCATACAACAATTGATTTTAGTTGGCACTGTGAACCAAGGATGGAGCATGAGCACTGTTTATATGCCATAGAAAGGAATGAAAATAGCTATGTGAGATACAGTGACAATTG
The DNA here is from genome assembly GCA_028020825.1 of Podargus strigoides. NCBI lineage: Eukaryota > Metazoa > Chordata > Aves > Caprimulgiformes > Podargidae > Podargus > Podargus strigoides. The sequence goes on along the minus strand of CM051622.1, from coordinate 44,426,950 downwards.
AAGCATATAGCTTTGAAGATATGGAACTACCCCATCCTCCTGTCTCTAAACTAACTCTACTGGTTGATAAAATAAGCACCTTTCTGGTTCAAATTCATCTTTCCATCCTTATGGGGAGCCTCTGAATGTGTGACACATTTGCAATCGTGGAAATTCACCAGAGCCATAGGATCTGTTTTTGAAAATTTTTGCCCAAGTTTTTTATTGAACGTAAAACTGATTTTTCTCCTCACCTAAAAATAAATGGAAGGAAAATTTTAGTTCCTTTAAATTTCTTATTTTTTAAAAAAATTACATTTGCTGCCTCACATCTCAAGGCTTCCCTTTTTCTGTTTGACTGATTTTTTTCCCAGTTCACTGACAGCAGGAAAATATGTTAGCAGAAAGTTTAATAAAGTCTCTGTTTTTTAAAGCTTCAAAACTAAACCTGGGAGCTTTGGTTTTCAGTAATAGAACTAAGCACATTTTGATCAGTGGCTATTTTAGTACTATGCAGGAAGGATAATTGTGTCTGACCAGGTTGTCATTGTGATCTTGGTGGTGAGCTGCCATGCTCGGTGTGAATATGTTGGGTTGCATTGCTATAATTTTTAAAAATTTAAACAGCTCAAAGGCTGTGCCACAGTATCAGCTAATTGGACATTGGGTATCACGATTTTCTGAAAATGCACAGGGTTGTACTAGAGAAGTTTCTAAGTAAAATGAAGCATCCAGGGGAGACTGAAGAGGATGATGCTTTTAGCATGCAATTAAATATTAATAATGGGGAGAGGTTGGACTTATTTTTATTCTCTAAAACATTGTTAATAGGTCTCAGTCTGGCATTGAAAACATTATACATATTGCTCTGTGTCTCACCTTTTTAACCCTGTTTGCATGTTTAAGTAAACTCATCTTAAGGTCTTTTGTGCTTGTGATTAGTGACAAAAACAATCTTTACGTTAAATCAGTGCCAGGCTCAGGAGAGGAGCATATTCTAGTTCAAATTCATCCCATCGCAAACTGAGCAAATCATGATAGCCACCAACTGTTCTGTCTGTATTTTAACTGCATATGGTTTGGTTGCCCAAAACAAAGGACGAGAATGTGGAATTTATACTTATCCACAAAAAAAATGTAGATAGATTAAAAAAATAAATTGAATTAGGAAACAGATGAATATGATGACCTTCCTTACTCTCAATCATATGCTGCCAGAGAAGTGTTTGAGTCTGAAAAATTGCACTAATGAAGCTATTTGAAGGCTTTTGTGGACAACTGCTTCCTCTTTGAAGATTAAATGAATGATGTTGATGTGATTAATCTTAGTACAGGGAGTGATGCAGCAGCCAGAAAATACCTTGGTGATTTTCATAATTAAACTGAATCAACATTTCAAAGAAATGCCAGTGTTATCACTTGTATATTAGAATTACATTCATTAGACAGAAGAAACAAATAATTTGAGCAAACAAGATTTTCCTTTTGGTGTACTGAGACTTCTGTCATGTCTCAGAGTATCTTACTATAAATCATCATTACTGTTTAATTTTATCATTGCTTTTTAAGTTACTTGTTTTCTGTTTATTTTTTCTTAACCATCCTAATGATTCACGGTTACTTGCTTCTTGATTACTTATTTCAGTATTAAATAGCCTTTCCCAGTTTTCCACTTAAAATTGCCTGCCCAGTGCAGGATTTCAAATAATTGCCACTGAAAAATGATGCATAGTTGCTGGTTTATGTGGATAATGGAGTCAGGCATTCCAACGATCTCTAGCTTTATAAGGGCTCACCTAAAAGGATAGGACAAGCCACAGAATATATGAGAGACAGGTGTGACAACAGTCTCTGCATAAGACTGAGAACACAAATAGTAGTTCACAGTGATCTGTGGAAATAACAGTTTGGTTCAGATTCTGAATGTTTAACTGATCCCTGAGAAGCTTACAGATATTGGTAGGACTGTCCAAGGTAATAGTCCTTAGCAGTGTTAAAGTGACAGAATCTGGAGTCTCATAATTGAGCAACCCTAAGTGGTCTTTAATAGTGTATATTTAAAGTATTGGAATAATATATGTGCATTATTTTGTAACATAAAGAACTTAAAGTATTGAATATGTTTCCCAACATACATGCTTAAACACATAGATGGACTCACATAGATACACATAGAATCACAGAATCACAGAATAGCCTTGGTTGGAAGAGACCTCTAAGATCATCAAGTCCAACCATTAACCTAACACTGCCAGTTCCCCACTAAACCATGTCCCTTACTCATAGACAGTAAACTTGCCAACTGGCCAGTTTCGGTTGGGTAAAAACGATGAACGTCACAAAAACACAGTCAGCTGCTTCTTTAATGCAAATGAAAGTGAAGGTGTAGGGTTAATGATTGTTGCATCAATACAAATTCACTGTATTACTCTTCCTATCACCACTTCAGATTATTTGAAAGGTTTCTCTGTGACTTTTGGTAACCTTGATATTTACAGTGTACTTCTAGTCATTGCACAATCTTTCACAGTTGCTTAATAAAAAAAAAAAAAAAGAAATTAGCGTAGTGGATAAAAACCTAGCATTTCATCTTGAGGACCTCAATTTTATTTCATTCTGTAATATGAAGTGAAATGAGCTTGGTGGTTTCCACACAATCTCTAATGGGCGATAATCACAGAATCACAGAATCACAGAATCACAGAATGTTAGGGATTGGAAGGGACCTTAAAAGATCATCTAGTCCAACCCCCCTGCCAGAGCAGGAATACCTAGATCAGGTCACACAGGAACATGTCCAGGCGGGTTTTGAATGTCTCCAGAGAAGTAGACTCCACAACCTCTCTGGGCAGCCTGTGCCAGTGTTCTGTCACCCTCACTGTGAAGAAATTCTTCCTCACATTTATGTGGAACCTCCTATGTTCCAGCTTACACCCATTGCCCCTTGTCCTATCATTGGATGTCACTGAGAAGAGCCTGGCTCCATCCTCATGACACTCACCCTTGACATATTTATAAACATTAATGAGGTCACCCCTCAGTCTCCTCTTCTCCAAGCTAAAGAGACCCAGCTCCCTCAGCCTTTCCTCATAAGGGAGATGTTCCACTCCCTTAATCATCTTTGTGGCTCTACGCTGGACTCTCTCGAGCAGTTCCCCGTCCTTCTTGAACTGGGGGGCCCAGAACTGGACACAGTACTCCAGATGTGGCCTCACCAAGGCAGAATAGAGGGGAAGGAGAACCTCTCTTGACCTACTAACCACTCCCTTTCTAATACACCCCAGGATGCCATTGGCCTTCTTGGCCACAAGGGCACATTGCTGGCTCATGGTCATCCTGCTGTCCACCAGGACCCCCAGGTCCCTTTCCCCTACGTTTTGCTCCATATCCAGTTTAAAAGCAGCACATGACCTTGGAATGCCCACTGATCCCAAGGAAAGGGTTTCTGTGATACTGTCTACATATGATATAAAGAAAACATCCCTCTCACCCTGTCTTACCTTCAGTCCCTTCACCTAACCTTGTCTTTCCATGTAGCTTACTCCATTTACCTCAGCTCATTCTTCCTATCCTATGTCCCACTTTATAGAGGAAACATTGTATTTATTTTCATCCCACATATCCTTTTGTCCATATCTTTTACTGTTCTTCTTTAGGCAGTGTTGTGTCCCTTAGGTTGGGCACTACTCTGCACAGTGCTTTATACATGACTCAGTAAGTGTTTCTCACTATCAGAATAAATGTGATTACCACCACTACTAAAGAACCTGCAGGTGGGAGACCCCAAGGTACATGCTGTAATTAATGGCCCAAATGTGAATCCAATGGAATTCACATGTTGACCGATTTCACATGCACATCTGTCATGCTGGGTGGCAGCTCTCTATTTATCAGTCAGCACAGAGTGAACCTTGTGACCAAAGGAAATGGTCAATGAGCTGTACGTTCATCTCACCTACCTTTAACTGTAAAAGAGACAAGTTGCCTAGACTAAGCTAACAGTTCGACTTCTACTATTGTTCATGAATACAGAGATAGGCATTTCTGAATGGAGATTTATTTCATCTGAAGACAGCTGACTCTGGAAGTTGAGCTGAATAAGTCTCTGGAGGTGACTATCCTTTCCACTGGCTTCAGCACAGACAGAAAGCCTCAGCTAGTTATCCAGCCTTGGAAAGCTATACATATTGACCTCATCCTTTGTGGTCCAGATCTACATGGCTTTCCGGTATGACTCAAAAGAGCTTGGGAATATAGGGAGTCTGTTCATTCAGGGATTTGTTTTGGCTACAGATATGTGAACATAAGAATGACTTTCTAGTCCTTCATGTGAAAGGAACAACAGCAGATTGGTAGGCTGGGTTTGATGTGCTAGAAGTTTTCATTGCCTTATCAGAGATCCAGCTTGATTTCTTTGCCTTGAGGGGGAGGGGAAAGAGGAGAGGAGGGAAAAGATGGATAAAAAGAGGAAGTGTCCTCTTCCCCTGCAGTCACAACAGCAAGATGTATTTTGTAAGACTATATCTTTAGCTGTTTTTTAATGTTTGTTACTTACATCTGCTCTAACGGGCACCTCTCATGTTATTTCAGATATTTTAAACACAGTCTGCCTTCCCTTCCTCTCTCCCCAGAACTTGATTTAAGGCTACATGAACCCAGCAGAAGGCCTAGGTAAGCTCAAGGGCCAAGTGCTATGTAGTGTGCACACTGTCAACGTGAGGACGCTGGTCCCGGTCAGGATGGAGCTGTTCCGTTGGGCCTGAGAGTTAGAGGTGATTCTCTGGCATGGATGCCATGTGTATCTCTCTCCAAAGTTATACTACACTAGCTACATGGATATCATCAATCCTTTTGTGTAGGTGCAGTTATACCGATCTCTTTCTTTGGGCCAGAACAATTAATTAGAGTGGGATTCCCTTCAGCTGGCTTTAGGTATTTAAGAAGTAGGCATTGAACCTGAACTGGTTGTTCAAGGTCTCTTTGGAGTAAGTGTAAGGAGATAATCATCTCATGGGAATTCAGTCCACCTCTGAACATGTATCTCATGTAGGATCACTCCTCAGAGGTACCCATTTCTCTTCATTTTAAGAGGGTTACAGCTGGGGACAATTAATCCTTTCCATCTTGTAAAATATTTATGTGACTTCAATAGTCATCTGACCATAAAAAACGCAGGCAGAGGTATATTGTACAACACATATGATACTCTATGCATACACCATTATACACATATGTGCATTCATATGGCTCCAGGAGTAAGAGGCAGTAGAGGGTTTTGAACAAGTTTGTATGGGAGAGGAACAATATCAAAAGAGCTTCACTGCTGAGGAAGGTTTCCAGTTCAGGAGCCCTGTTAGAAGCCCACATTTTCAGACTCTTGTGCAACAGACAGGTTGGAGAGGGTGGAAGTTATGGGTGAGCATTTATTAACCCCTGACAGACTGCTGCTGTAAACAAGAATTATAATGACTTTTGGTTGAATCTTACTGTAAAAAATATTTAATAGGTATGGCTAGAAAGGACATTAAGAGTTTTAATAACAAAACCAATAAAAATATCTTCAGAAATAAGTACTTTAAAAAGGAATTGAAGTTTTGAAACAAGAACATGTTCCTACTCATCACAGTATTTATAAACACCATGCTGTTAAAAACAAGAGAAAGGAGTAATCAGGAGTATCATTTATCTTACTTTGCCCATTTAATGGTCATTCATATTACACAAGAAAGGTACAACAGATAAACCTTAACTTTGAACTATTTATTGTTGAAGTTCCTCTATCATTTTTATGTATAATATACATTTTTATTTCTACTTATTTTTAAAGGTACGAGAAAATAATATACCTAAAAAGATATTATTTTATAACCAGCTTGCAGTAAAATATTTATAGTAGTTGTTTATCTGTAATAATGTTGTATATTTAACACAAAAATGAAGAAAGTATAAACATTGTTGGCTTAAGGTAAAACTATGTGTTTTTGTGGTTTACATTTCAGTATTAATACTTAATTAGTATACAAATGATTTTATTTCCCTTTTAAAAGAACCTTCTGCAATAGTTATATTTCAAAATGACTAAAGACATAGATTTTAAATGTTATACTGTAAAATGTTTTGCGATGAAATACAGAGCTTCTTTTTTTATAAAAATCGTCCTTCCTCAGTCACACTAACAGGTACTGCTAAAAATGTCACTGTTCAATGCCTTTCATAAGTGGGGATATGGAAGTCTCAGACAAAACAGTGACAGGGGATTCTGTTCATTGAATTGGGAGACTCAAAGAGCTTGGTTACTTTTCTTAACAGAGATGTGAAGTGCCACTGAAGAGGTGGTAGGGTAACTAAGTCATCTATATTGTGTGTTGGACTGGCAGGTACAAAACAGGACCTATATATTTGACTTAATAAATTACAGCTGAGGCCAGGCATGAGATCTTGCAGTATCTGGAATGGCACTAGACACTATATTTAGGAAAAGGAGTCCCTCGCTGACCTACTTTAGACGATGATTTTATGGAGAGGTGACTTGCATCCTTGAAGTTGCCTTTGTCAACGATAAAGGAAATCTAGAGTGACTGGCCTAGTCCTGGGCATTTAAGCTATAGAACTAAAGTTAGGTGAGCTGAATTTTACCACTGAGACTCAAGTCCAAAATCTAATGCTCCAACCTTCTGCTCATTCTGGGAGGCTAATGAAATATTTAAGTTTCTAACTCCTACTCATACTTTGAATTTCATTAGGAAGTTGGGTAACTAAATTAGGATTTAGGATCATAAATCATAGATCTCCAGCTCCAAAGCCAACAGTGTATTGATGCCATACCATCTAAACACGGGGCCTTATTGGCTTACAGGTGTCAAATATGCCTATTAAAATGCAACTGGAGTTGATTCTGCTGTTTTCTCTAAGAAAGTCTTATCATTAGGATAATTGCTCAAGATTCGGGTTCAGGACCTGATGCAGCTTGAGATGGCTTAATCCTCATCTACTACATCCCAAGGAATATCCTGTTTATTACACTGTCAGCTTGGATTAAAGGCCTTGTGTTCTCTCCTGTTAGAGATGGACAACAGTGTAACACTCATTAGTCATTGTTCACTGGGAGTGCAAAGAAATGCTAGCATAAGTGGGTTGCTTTTTGGGAATTCTTCAGAGTCTGGTGTTTTCTTTTGGTGTTGTTTATGAATTGTACTCAATAATTCTATAAAATAAAATACACACACATTTTCCTAAAAATATTGGCCAGTTCACTTTCTTAGTTTCCTTCCTTCCGGTAGAGAAGACTAGCCACCAATTTTGAGTCACACATAGTTCCTTAGGTCTGCCTTCTCTCTGGTCCCACAAGTCTTTGTTGTGAGATGCTATTCCATTGTAACTAATGGCAACCATCATTGCCACATGAAACCTACTCTTTCAAGAAGTTATCCTCAGCTAAGTACACTAGATTCTTGCTATATTTGGTCACCTGGATGGTTCTCTGGACTCAGCTGTCTATATTGGCTGAAGGCTCGATTCAATTCTCCAGTTGTTGGTTTCAAGTGCTATCTCAGTTTATTCAAGATGGGGGCTCCTGAATATGATGAAGATGCAAAGAGACACCCATGTCTCATGTAGAGAACATACCTATGATCTCCATTCACTTAGACAACTACCTTACTAGTATATACATACATACAGATGTCTAAATTTCCATTGATACAGCCTGATATTGAATCTTTTACTCAAGGTTTGATTCAGTTGTCCATGCATAAGCCCTTAGTGCTATTTCAGATACCCTAGGTTTGTCTGTCTGCAGAGCTCGTGAATATGACACAGGATGTGAGACCTTCATTCATCTAGAGTGTCAGCTAAAGGGCAGTGAGGGGCTACCCTGCACTATTATCTCATACAACTTTAGATGCCTATGTATAGGAAAACAGATTAAGATCCTAATGTCAATGCTTAAACTTTAGAGGGAGGTAGTGATATAGCTGCATTCTGTGGCTAGCGTTTCGTAACAGCTATCTTAAAGCAAGTCTGCTCCCAGCAGGTAAACTCTCTGGGCTGTTCCTTGGTGCCTAGATCTCTCCACCTATCTATTAGAAAGCCTAAGCACCCAATTTAGGCAGTCTGTGACTGTCTAATTAATGTTCTTAATTTTCCCAACTCCTGAAAATGAATTAGGAGATGATATGCTTTCTTGAGTCTCTTCTCAAGCAGCCAGTATTTCACTATTAAAATTACCTAAGAGTCAAAAATCTGCTTCTGGACAATCTGCTAATTGCTTAAATCCTGATCCACTAGATATGTAACACATACCTATGCAATCTTTGGACCTTAAGTTATTTTATCCAACACATTTATTGTATAAGCAAAACAATATGAATAGGTTTAACTCCTGAAATACCTTGCAGAGTGTTGTGGCCTTCTAGATGAATGGGGGATACCAAGTCCTTCAGGAGTGGTTGCATGAAAGTAGAATAGAACATATGCTTTAAGTTAAGTCTGAACTGGTTTTTATTTAAGGCAGAAAATTCTCATTCAATTAATTTTATTTTGTTAGGGATTTGAAACTGTATCCCTCACCCAAATGTTATAAGCATGAGGCTAGTAGATTTTCTGGGTTTGGCTGCTCACAGCCTCTCCTTGTGAGATGTGATGTTGTACTTCACAGAGAGTGATTAAATATTCATTAAGCTAGTGAAAGAACAAGCTTCTCAGAAGACAGAAAGAGTCTGGTACTTAAGGCAGTCACCTGGGAAAAAGGGAGATCTGGATTCCAGTCACTGCTGTAGTGATTACTTAGTATTAAATACATACACTGGTTCACGAACTGGAACCCAGCTTCTTCTTTCTTGGGGGGAGAGGGGTTAACTATCAAGTACTTCTCACTTTCTGTCTGTTGCAGTGATTACTGAATTATCCAGGAAAGCTCTGGCTGGGGAGAATGAGTAGTCCTCTGGGAGGCAGGAGATTGTAGTTCCACATGGCAAAGAAAGCTAGATGTATATTTCTCAGGCCCTTTATTATACAAAAGCTAGAAAAGGAAACCCCTTTCATTAGGGAGTAAAACATTGTAACTCAGTGCTTTAGAACCATAAATCCCAAGTGGAAGAAGGCATCTCCTCTAATCCAAAAATAAACTGTAGAGTAAGGAGAAGGTTTAAGGCATATGCTTAATCTCAACATTTCCCAAAGTGCTTCCTTGCTCAGCATGTCTTTGTGGATTCCATCTTTCCCGTACAATTTGTAAGGAAACAGATATCTAACTCAGGACTGCAGATCATACTGCAAAAGTACACTTTTTGGGTAGATGCTGTGACATTTAACTAAAATGCCTTGCAGATCTGTCCTTTCAGGTAGAATTCTCAAATACATATTGTATTGCTACCATCACTCCTCTTGAAGTCAGGGTAGATTTTACCATGGATTTAAGAAGGGACAAAACTATGCCAGCAGAGATATCTTTTACACCCTGATTTTCCCATGTGGTTTTAAAAGGAGAAGTATTAGAGAATACATTCTGTTAAATAAATCTCTCCAGGACCGTTTGCTTTCTTGGTACAAAGCTGGTGGATTCATTTTTTTTTTAGCATGCATGTTTCTGTGCTGACAAATACAAAATGATGTACATTGATGTGAATAATTTGAACTTCTGGTATGCCTCATGGAGATGTGCAGCTCTGATTCAGCAGCAGATGACCTAGGGAGTTTCAGGGTTTTGCTGCATGGGGTGAATCTGAGCATATGTATTAAGTTAAATCTATGAACACGTTGACTCAGGACCTGAATTACCCACATCTGCTCAAGAAAAGACCTATTGGATGTTGAAAACCTCTGGCATTAGGCAGTGAGAGAAAGAAAAGAAATAAATGTTGACTTGCTTATAGAACACATTGAAAAAGAATTTAAAAGATAAATCAGACAAATCTTTTCAATGTGAAAATTCTTTAACACAATATGAACTAGTGGTAAATTTTTACTGGAAAGATGAAAAACTGTTTTTCTTGCCTCTGAAAGAAGCTGGAAGAAGTGGTTCAGGAAAAAGAAATGACTAGATTTATTTTTGCGTGAAGATAAATCAAAGTAGACATGAAACACCCTCTTTTTAATTTTTTGTATTTTCTTTCTTTCTCTTTCTTTCTTTCTCTCTTTCTTTCTCTCTTTCTTTCTCTCTTTCTTTCTCTCTTTCTTTCTCTCTTTCTTTCTCTCTTTCTTTCTCTCTTTCTCTTTCTTTCTTTCTTTCTTTCTCTTTCTTTCTTTCTTTCTTTCTTTCTTTCTTTCTTTCTTTCTTTCTTTCTTTCTTTCTTTCTTTCTTTCTTTCTTTCTCTCTCTCTCTCTCTCTCTCTCTCTCTCTCATAGAATCATAGAATCATTTTGTTTGGAAAAAACCTCTAAGATCATCAAGTCCAACCTGTTAACCTAGCACTGCCAAGTCCACTACTAAACCATGCCCGTAAGTGCCACGTCTACACATCTTTTAAATACCTCCAGGGATGGGGACTCCACCACTGCCCTGGGCAACCTGTTCCAATACTTGACAACTCTTTCAGTGAAGAAATTTTTCCTAATATCCAGTCTAAACCTTCCCTGGCACAACTTGAGACCATCACCCTGGTCTTCCTACCTGGGAGGAGACCGACTCCCACCTCACTACACCTTCCTTTCAGGTAGTTGTAGAGGGCAACAAGGTCTCCCCTCCTTTTCTCCAGGCTAAACAACCCCAGTTCTCTCAGCTGCTCCTCATGAGACTTGTGTTCCAGACCCTTCACCATTCTCTCTCCATCTTTCCTACTCTTAGTCCTTTACTGGTTCCTTTTCTCTTCGATTCCTTCCCTCTTTCCCTTCTCTCTTCCCTTCCTTCTTCTACTCTTTTCCTTCTGTCCAACCACAGTCAATGCAGATTTAATTGCACAACACTATCAGCAAAATCATCCTTAAATGGGGGATTTGGCTGCAAACTCACCACAGCTACTTTTTTCCATCCCAATAGTACAAAATATTTATCCAGAAAGATATGGTAGGAAACCCAGGATTCTCTGTCTCTGAAAACACAGTCTTTGAACTTTTCAGCCAGAGGAAGTTTTCTGTTGGCTATCACTTATGAAAAACATGTTAGCTTTGTTCATTTTCACTGAAGTTCAACAACCTAAAAGAAATATCTAGGCCTTGATCCTTGAATCTACTGAAAGCTCAAAGGAGGAGAGGGGACTAGAAAGGAAAACTATTAGGCTACAGTAAACTAGTGTGTGCTCTTCCAGGCTGAAAGAGAGCAAGATTAAGGATGAGATATAGAAAGGATGGGGCAAGAGATACAGAAATTCTCCCTAAAGCCTCTGTACTTCTCTGCCGCTAATGACCTTTTTAGCTTCAACACGCCAGCAGCTTTCTGCACTACCTGCCTTTCTGAAAAATGAAAGGATAGAAGACATTTTAAATAATTTCAAGTTTAGCCGTATTAAGAGAGAAGAAGTGAAGAAATGAGAAACCAGCAAGCAAGCTGGTTCCTGGACATGGGTCAGAAGAACTGAAGCAGACAGCTCCCTCTGAGGGGGCAGCTGGCACTTTTTGGCTGGTGTTCCTCTCCTGCCCTGGCATCTGAGGTTCATGTTCCAATTAACCACTAAACTGAGAGGTACTCAGGGCTGATGCTAGGTCACATTTTAATTAAAATTCAGAAGATTCTGAGAACACATGGAGAAGCTCATAAAAGAATTTTACTTGTCACTATTTTATTATTGTCCTCATTCCTCTTTTCTCCTTAAGCCTTCCTTCTCTAATCGAGCAATCAAAGTCTCTCACCTGGCAATGCAAAGGCTAGTCCCCACCACATGACATGCTGCTGTTCATTTTAAAGGAGTGGCTCTAAAATAATTTATGAATGCCAGACTGTTCCTGTATGTGTACGGCCAAAGCAATATTATGGAAGAAAAATCCATCAAGAGCTTTAAAACACCAGAGAAACCACTTCTGTTCCTACATTTCTGTTTCAGTTTCTGGCAGTCAGCCTGCCTGAGATATTCTTTCCAGATTTGAAAGTTGTGACATCATAAGAGACAGAAGTATGGAAAGAAGAGCTACTAAACCTCTGCACTGTCACTAGGACAGGCAGTCAATAAAGATGCTTGAGTTTCAGCAGAGCAGGAAAGGTGTCCCACTGTGATATGGAGAGTGGTCAAAGAAATATAATTAAGCATTTATTTACGGATTGATGAGAGACTGTATGCTGATTTCTATGACATCAATGATAACCAGCAGGAAAGGGGAAAAAAGGGTAAAATATGTATCCGAACTGCTTTCTCTTAAATACTTATATATCAGAACTTCAGTTAGCAACAAAACTGAGTGCTTAGAGCTCTTAATGAAGAACACATATTCCATAGATCTTTCATCTAAGGTTGTGAATTTATAGGTGGGCATGCCTTAACTGTGCCCTTCAGACCAACTTCAGAAGGAAAGGTGCGAATATGTATACTGACACCTATGGATTGATATTGCAGGCTAAGGTGCACCTAGAACTTGGCTGCTTCACCCCTGGGTGGGTACTTTAAGATCAGATTTATTGTGTAACCTGGTTAAGTGCTTTAACCACCGCACCAGTGTGTAATAGTTGGGAGTCATAGTGGTATCATACTCAACAAATGCCAAATGAATGAAGGACAGTCTGAACAGATCTAGTAAATCAGATTCTTCTGTGGACTTCTCTACCTTATTAGCATTCTGAAGTGCTGATAGACACAAAGCTGCATTCTAAAAATTTGTCTCAGTTAAAAAAAATAAAGAAAAAAAGAAAAAAAGGAATGTGACTGACAGTTAGTACACCTAGCAGCAGAACCTTAAGAAAAAATATTTTCTGAATCTTTCATTTCCATGGCTGATTTTGCCTGCAAACTGTTCAAAACTGATGTAGTGGAGGGAAAAGTTGAGCATCATAAAGAACACTGGAATCAAAATATTACAGTGACAAAAAATGGAGGAATGATTTCTAAATTACAGAAGAGACAGAGTCTCAGTAACAAACTCCATGGTCCTCAGCCCTCTAGAAGAAGGCAGCAGAAACTAGGATGTAACAATTTTGAAATTGAACAAAAATGTTAATACATCAGTCAGAACATGGAACTGCAGAAGAGTTTTTGGTAGATGGAATATAGGTACTCAAGTTAGAATTCAATCAGGATCATGTTGGAACATTTAAATATTATATATTTACATGCATGTGATATATACAAGTTGCCTGTTATATTATCTAAGCATCTTTAAAAAAAAAGACACTATTTACCATTTGCTGTTAAACAGTAGTAAGTGAGCTCTATGAACAGTACATCTTGGGAACTGCATGGAATTTAGTTTTCTTCTGGTAATTTGCTTAAGAGCCCTTTCAGGCATTAGTCGCTGTAGCCTGGTCAGAACTCCTGATACTCTGGGGACACTCCTGAAAGACTGAAAAATTCCAGACAAGTTTTATGCCAAAAACCTGGTTTATATAAGGGACAACATATAGAAAACTGTAGTTTGACAGGACATTTTAAATAAAAAGATGTTTCCAGGACACAAGAAGTTTTGATATGCTTCTGCCAGCCTGTCACTGCTTTTAGATACCTTTAAAGTCACTGGTTTGGAGACAAGAGGAACATTTGCTGAAAAGCCATCACTACCCCCCCCCCACCAACTCAAAATCTTTTCAGAATTCACACTGTCATGTACTACTCAGAACTACTGAAAACCAGCAGCGAAATCAACAGTAAATTACTAACTTTATAAGATGTAAGAAGAATCACAGCCTACATTAATGAAGCTCTTAGTTTTGAGAGTCAAAACCAAATCCTGCAGTTTATCATCGCAGAGAAAAAGAAACTATAAATGGTATAAAAGCATCCAGGCATTAGAATTTGGGAAGTATTAGACTGTGTACTATTACAGTACTGTCTAGTCTGGCATAATAACCTGTCTTTATTCTATTTGTAAGTGAAAGGAAGAAAAGCAAATTCAGGGTAGAATAAAAGAGATTTGGGTTCAATATATACTTGTTATTTGTGTGCACTCTTACATGAGTAGCTGCATTGACCATCTAAATACTGCAAAGAGAAATAGAGCTAGAGGGAGAAATTGGGGGTTACTGTTTGCCACAGCCTCAAGAAAATATAAATCTGCTGACCTGGATCTTCAATTCTTTTTTCTCTCTTTTTTTTTTTTTTTTTCCTTAATACTTTTCCTGACTCAAAAGCATTTGCACCAGACTTCAGGTTTCAGCACACCTGGCGGCTACTTTTTTTTTTGCTGAAAGCATCCAGAGCCCTTTCTCTGCTTCTCCTTTGTTACCAGCTACAACAGAAGCCATGTGCAAGTCTAGCTCTGTTGCAAATTGTCTGTCTGTGAATTACAGCTTTCTGTAACTCTCGTTACCACCATCCTTCTGGCACAGATGGTATTGAGTCCACATCCACTGGACTCAATGCTAGAGAGATTGTGACCCTGACAACTAACAGGTGGATTAATTTGACGTGTTTTAACAAACCTGTGTGTAAAGCTATGTTTTAGTTTCAAGTTTTTGATTAGAAAACATTGCTTTTCTTTCATTGCCTGTAATGGGTTTATACCCAAAACAAACTACGCACCAGTTTGTACCAAGATTGCAGACACGTAATAGACAAAATGCAATCATGTAATTTAGGCTGGGTCTAAGGCAGCACATTCCTGTTAACATATTTTAGGAATGATGATGGTCAAGGGAAATGGAAACATTTATATCTTTAGTTAGTTAGGGTGGGATTAGCATTGCTTGCTTCTATCAGAGCTAATTGCCTAGACTCCTTTTACAGTCAACAAACAGCAACAAAAATATGCTTCTGAGAAGTGATTCTCCTCTTCTGAAAGTAGATGCCTAAACATGTCAGATGGATTGAGCTCTACAAATATCTAGTGCTCTCCATTGCCTAAATATCTAGACAACTAATTTATATGTAAATGTCGACATATAAAACACCTCAGACTGGCCGAGAGGAACCTCATCCATATTGGATTCCTTCAGGTACAGAGTCAGGAAATTAGCCATTCTAGAAAATCACTTAAATATACATTTAAAATGTACGGAGGTACTTCAGCACTCTCATCAGCCCTGGCCTTCTTGTACAAAGCTCACATGCCCAGCTTTGTTAACCTTACACATCCACTGCTGAGACCCTCTAGAAAAATTACTTCTTGAAGGAGGTGGTTGAAGTGCTCCAAAATGAAGCAGAGGAGTGAGTTAGTTGTCAAGTGGCATGGAAGGTCAGAGGCACTCTGTTTGATCTATTCTGCTCCTACAGGGTTGAATGGTGTATTAGTTATACAACACTACACAACCCATACATTGTTTGTTTTGTGTGAACAAAAAAAAAGAGGAAACTCTATGAAATCTTTAGAATTAACACAGTTGTATTTAAACACTAAATAAATACATTTTGGAAGAAACCAGTTTAGGATAAACTGATTTTCTTGTGCTCCCTTGAATTTTAGTGCTTTATTTTTATGGATATTTTGAGATTACTTTTAATTTAGTGCATACTTCACTTATACTGAGCAATAGAAAACAAAGCTTTCAAATTAGAAGGCAAATGAATGAAACCAATTCAGCTTATTTCCCCTGGTTTCACACATGTAGTGCCTTCAAAAATATTGAAATCATGGTGAATTACATCTATCCCCATGGCTTGGGGAGTATAGTTTATTTGAAGGGACCTGTTTTTGCTTGCTCATTGTCTTGTCCTTTTGATTTTATTTGTCAGCCTCTTATTTTTTTTCATTCTTCTCTGACTAACTGGAAATTGATTTATTTCTGAGTGGGATGGTTATTTCTGTGCTGTTTAGCTAAGTATTTCATTTGATGTTTGATTTAAAAAAACATTTCCTTCTGTTGTTGGTTTGTCTTTATTGTGTAGCCCTTTAATGATTCTTGGTAGGCTTCCTATGCATGAATTAATTCAAATAAATAAAATGTCAGTATTTATGGTAAGAAGGAATACACATACATATATTTCCTGTATATTAGTAATCTGACTCTTATTCTTTTTCTCTCTCTAAATGCAATTATATGAAAAAATTGATTTTACTCCTTTTCAGTCCAGAGCTATAGCGAAACAAAAAATCTACAATTAATGGGAATACTAGTTATTTCTTACAGGCAAGAAATAGTTTATTTTTTAACTTTTGGAAAGGAAAATTATTTTTTTGCAGTCTGCACAGCATGAATATCATGTATCGTAACAGTCATAACTGTTTTTATCACATGTAATCTAATCAAATAATTATTTGTGACAGTCTGCAAAAAAGTTTAAAAACATTATTTAGAGAGAAAACTGAGAAAATATTTTCTCATTTCATTTGGGAGGAACTCTGGTTTGCTACTCTGAGTATAAAATAAATATGTACAATAAAGAGCAGCAAGACACAATGTCTCATCAACTGAAATGAAAAATCTTTCTATCTAATCACACACTCCCATTATATTTTCATTATACCAAAGTACATCAGTTCATCTGATGCAAGACTGGGGGAAGGGATATAAAAATAGGTGATGAAAAACGGAAAGTTACTCACTTAATTCCCTTGCTAGGCAAGGTTTCAAAATGCTGTCATAGGCTGTAGGAATGGCAAGACTGCAGAGCCAGCTATAGGAGGAGTAGAAATGGGTACCTTTATCTCTGTGATGACTTAACTCCTGAGGACACTACACAAGCTACTGCCTCATCCAGAATAAATTTTCTGAAAGGCTGCACGTTAGATAATAATCAAGACCAAAGAGGCTTCTCAGCTGGCTGATAAGTAGTTATCTTTGCAGATCTCGACATCGGGACACAATAGTTCCTTTGCAGGTATTTACATCATTATTGACAATTCAGACCAATTTGTGACTATTCAGGTACTTCTGTGTTGGGACCTGCCAGCATCTGTCCTCCATCTTCCAAAATAACTTGCAATAACTGAAACTGCAAGCAATGCTGACCTTTACTGCTACCTCAGTTTAAGGTTCTCTGCTGTTAAATATCCAGGAGCACTTGGTGGTGCTGTCTTGACCTGCCAAGAAACCTTCTTTCTTGAGTTTAAATACTTGCTTTAACATATAGTTTGTCAAATAAATACATAAGTCAGAGTGGTGGAGAAAAGCTATGGAAAGGAGAGGGTATGAAAATAGGAACAAATGTTTATGAGAAAATCGTAGTTAATGACTGTTTGGAATCAGACATCAGAAGTTCACTGGAAAAACACAACTGCATTCTTTAGTACTAAAAAAGTCAATTAGTAGAACTGGTTGGAAAATGAAGTTTCCATTTCACAGGAATTTTTGCATTTCAGAATGTGCTTGTCTTTAAAATGTGTGAAACGCTGGAATCTCAAATTATTTCCTGTCATAGAAAACCTGAAATATTTTTTATTCTGTAACTTCAAATAATCTTATTACAAATAATTACTTTGATAAAGCCAAAATGTTTTATTTATAAAAAGCATAATATTATCATCTGAAATAGCTATAACAATATTCAAAACTCTGTTTTGGTTTTGATCTATTCAGAATCTTCCTGTGCGTCACAAAAGAAATTTTCTAATGAAATAACTCATAACAATTCCTTCAAAAATGTTTAGATCTTCTCTTAACTGACACTATATACAGCAATAGAATGAGGAAAGAGTGCTTCCTAGATACAATAGCATGCATACACAACTTCAATTATGAATTGCATGTTTCAGCTATCCCTCCATGGCAATATTCACAATCCAGCAGAGCCAGCAATATAAATCACGGGGCATAATGTAACTGAAAAGCAACTTGATAGAAAAACATCCTGCAATTTTAGCAAACAGCATGTGCACAGCTTTGGTTTACAGCATGGAGGGCGTTCAGTAAATGCTGATTAACTTCTATGCAAGCTGCAGAAGCCTGCTGAGTTTGACATGACATTTCCCCATATCCACAAGTGCTGTTTCAGAGGACTTTGTGACAAGCAATAGCCAAACTCAGTTCTCATATTATGTAGCAGTATGGATTGGGCCAGTTGAACATTTGATTAATAAGTGCGTCTTAGATTCGAACATCTTTGGATGGTCCCTAGAGGAGGGCATAGGAAGATTCTCCCAAAGAGAGACAGATTTTACCTTCCCAAGAGCCTCTAGTCTTCCTCTCCCAGGCTGAAATAGCAGGTGACAGTGAGTTTCTAGCTGAAATATTTGCATACAAAGTGACACAGCTTCAGAAAAGAGAGGTCATGCTACCCAGTAGTCAGAGGACTGTGATACCCTCCCTGACACTGTAGATTCAAATTCCTCTAAGCAAAAGAGGGAGTGTGCCTCAGTCTTGCACAACATGGGCAACCGCTTTACCACGAGTCACAGTTACTGGTTCTTCCCTCTCTATTTTGTAAGGAGCCTAACCTTTTAAATATGTTCAAGGCATGAAATGGATACTGCGCAGCAGTGGGGCAGTTCTGGAGTGGGAAAGAGAAAGAAGTTAGTGTTCTTGGGCAATCTTGAATGCCAACAAGTGGGAGCGTGATGGGCAGGAAGGGCATTCAGCATCAAACAGGTTTTAAGCAGAGATCCCAAAGAAATAACTTTTGAATTTAAACACATAAAATAGTATTTAGACACCTAAGAGTCACATAAATCCCTTTGTGAATCTCTCCCTTACTTTCTTTTATGTTCCTATGTGTCCTTTGTGACTACATTTAAGTATCATTATTCTCTTTATAAATGAGATCACAGTATGCCCATTTTTGAGGAGACTTATCTGTCTTTTGTCCATAATGTATGTGCTGCTTGGTCACAGTTTAATTTTTTCAATTGTGGAACTGTAATATGGACCACAGACTGCAAGATCCACTTCTGTACCTATGACACCCTGCAAAGTCAGACCATCACGAAGTTCTCTACGCTGATTGTCAATACTTCTTTCAGTTTCATTCTCTTTTACACTGAATCTGCCACACTTTTCTGAATAAATTAACCACTGGAAATAAACAACAAAAAAGGAAAAAGGAGAAAGAGTTGCTGGAATGCACAGGTGTGCTCATCCTTTGTGTATGACAGTGATAAATTAGAATATAAAGCTACTCCTACTACAGACCCTACTTTGAATTGCTAGCAAGACTTTGCAACTAGCTTCAATCCTTGAGGTATTTAATAAAAATAACTGAAAATCTTCATAGCCAGATTTGAGTAAAGCCAATCCTCAATAGGTACAGTCAGAACTGTACATTTAATCTGAATACAATTCACGTCACTGCTCAGAATTGTCCTTTATAAGAATACTGCTTCCAATTTCCTTTTTTAGTAGCTATAGAAATTTTTCTAGTGCTTGGAAACATGATCTCTTAGGCAGCTTCAAAGTAAATAACCTTTCCTATGTCAGCTGCTGTGCCCAATTTAGTTTTCCAGTCAACTCTACAATTTTCTATCGAAATTTTGTTAATGGCTCTTTGTCTGAAAAGATCACCTTGCTGCCCGAAAGCTTTCCAGCTCTATTTTTTTCACTTTTGTTTTCAAACCAGTCATTTTTAGAGTGATTTGTATCTTGTAGGATATGTCTTGACACCTCTTTCTGATAGGTTTTTCCTCAAATGTGAGAGTTCTTATGGAAATGACACTTGGCTTTATGCACTTTCCATTTCTTATCCCCGACAGTCTGTGCAACTCGTACAAGCCGGCACGTTCTCAGTCTGTGGTGCCCAACTGAGATTATCGTCTTTGTACAACTTGTTAATGTCAGTGGCATTTAGAAATCTCTGCACTGAGGTATGAAATAATTCAGATGCAGAGTGAATCCTCAAAATAGGCATTTGAAAAGAGCGTCTGCAGACAAAAAACGTTAAACATCCACAATCATGAACCTTCCCATTTAAGGGGATTTTGCCAAACAGATCTGATGCTCCCAGAATAAGCGTAGGAGCATTGGCCAGCTCTCTTGAGATGGCTGAGCTAGTTAAAATGACGTAATACTTCCAGCGTGATGTTGGTTCTCAGTTCCAGATGCTTCTATGACCATAGAAACCCAGTTTCACCCCTCCTTTCCCATAACCTTTAAAAAGTGTATATTCATTATGTTGGCCCTTTAGCTTTCTACTTATTGCTCTTAATGCGATATACTGCCACTTATTCTTTGGCCGTATTCTATCCCACTGGTGCTCTAAAAGCTATCCATTTGTTGTAAAACAGGCTTTACTCTAAGAAAGAAAGAGGCTTTGGTTCTGTTCCATTTTACTCCTTTTATGACACTCCAGTGCTGAAAAGGCAGAAGGAATCCATACGATATAGAGTCTGCCCTTAGGAGTTTGCTCAAGAACAAACAACTTAGCTTCAAGTATTTTTAATTTTTTTTTTTTTTTTTAATCATCTGCCTTTAATCATACTGGAGAATCTGCTTTTCTAAATTCAGCGTCTTGCCTTAAGCCCAGAGTGTACATAAAAGCACAACCTGCATTTACTCTGTACTAAATTTTGAAGAGGGTGTAGCAATGTTTGAAACCAGTGGGTGATAATACAACTCCACAGCTACTTCAAACATGTAAGGGGAAATATATGTTAACACGTGTACAAAATATCTCACAGTTTTGTAGCTGTTTTCTTGTAAAATATAAGATATTACTTTAGTTATTTTATCACCCAAAATAGTGGGCATCCGATGACTGTAGATATCCTCCCATCCCAAAGATATTTTAAAGTGTTGATCCAAATGTCTCCTCTGATAGATATGTAGCATTGGGGTTGTACTCAACAACATTTCTGACCATGAAGTATCAACAACATTAAATAAGAGCATGCTTGAAAAATTGACTTTTCTATACTCGCAACATACTCAGTTTGAATGTTAAGCATATTATGAAGAATTTTATTTTGTTAGAATACTGACTGACTGATATTTTTCTTGAAACAATGTTATGCAAATAGGTCTTGATACTGTCTAATATCAGAAAGTTCCAAATAAACCTTGACATTTCTTGAGGCATATGTGCATTAGGCAATCAGATTTATCTGACTACCACTAGTCACGGCTGTTAGGGCTGAGCAATGTGGTACCATGCAGAACAAATATAAGCTTTAGTCCTGGAAACAATATACCCATATTAGAGCACTGTGGCACTTGAAACAAGGAGTCTTCCTTCTCTGCAGGGCTAATTAGTTTAGTTCAGCATTGTTTTCCTATGATCATAGTGTTTCTTGTCATAGGGCTATCAAGTCTTTTCTTATGTACTGGCCTCTATACTGTAAACATAAGCAGTCAGTAACTAAGCTATTACTTATTAACAAGGTAGAGAGTACTAAATCCAAGGAGATATCCTGTCAGGTTCAGCTCTCTTTTTGTACTGTCTTCTGTTGGAAGCATCTTCGGTTTTTACTGCTTAGACTGTGTTTCAGTAGGGTGTTGGAGTGTGTCGTGGGTTAACCTCCCTGTTGCTGATAATTATCTGTACAATACTGCTGCTCACCTTATGCCATAGAAGATGCTCTCCAGGTCTTCAGTGAGCTGACTAATCTCATCAACCTTCTGAAAACTATCCCATCAAACACAACAATGACATCAACAAGTAGTTAGCTTCTGGTAGGCCACCAAGCTGAATCAGTCTCACAAGTGCCAGGTTTAGTGAAAAGGAGAGAGAAGGAGCATGTAGTTGTTATCAGGGGAGAAGAAGGTAGGAACAGGAAAGGGTGACTGGGAGCATCTCTTCCTTTTTGTAGGGAACTGTTAGATGAGACCAATTGCTTAAGAAGCTATGACCTAAGTAGGTAAATTAAGTGAATCCCAAACTAAAAACCTCTATAACTGTGCAAAGCCTACCATGTCCAAAAGCTGTAGTTTCATGCTACTATTTTCTGTCCTTTGTGCTGGGCAGAGGAAAATTCATTTTAGCAAGGTCCAAGCAGCCCTCCTGGAAATCATAGCTCCTAAGTTATAAATACATTAAATCAGATCTCCAGATGGTCCATTTAAAAGAAAATGTGCCTAAAAGTCACTCTCTTTCTCCCAGTATTTTGAAATAAATAGACAAAATTTTCCATACTGTATGAGCAACTGAAAAGTGGAAATGCTCTCCACCATGTAGAGAAAAGGAAAGGGATGAGATGGACTAAACAAAGTCAGCAGGCCAAGTCTGGAGATGCAACTATGAATATTTTTTCTAATATAAGAAGAACAATAAGTGGGTATTTTTGTGATAAGAACTGAAGATTTGGGGAATTTATTGAAGACTAAAGCCCACACAGTAAATGGCGGCCTTGTCAAAATAGCAGTATTTTTATCTCTGACTATGAATAACTGTAGTATTTAATGTACATAAATATTTGATGATTAACTTTGGTTAAGAGCTATGTTATCTCTGTTCATATCATAAATTCAAGCTCTGAAGCAATGTCTTGGACAAAACACTAAGGACTCAATTGTGCCTTGAAGGCATGACACCACGTTGGGGATAATGCAGAGGCACATCACCTCAGCAGGAGGTCCAGGAGGGGCTGTGCCTCAGGCGTGCACTCTGCCTCACAGAACTCCTGGGGAATGCAGCTAATGTACTCCACTTAGATGGGGTGCAGCATGTACCCCGCTCCAAAAACAGATGATGCTCCTGGCCTCAGAAGCCTCACCTGGAGCCTTCATCCCTTCAGCTTTGTGAGCCTTCTGTGAAACAACTGCACCAGCAAAGACCCTAGAAGTGTTTTTGAAGGAGCCACTATGAAGTCAAATGATTGCTGCTCCTCTGTACTTGGCTTATAGGAGTGCCATTTGTGGCAACCCTTTAGCAATCCAGCTGGCAGACTGTAGTGGGGAACTTTCAGTTTACCACATCCTTTGGGGTGTCTATGAGGACATTTGTATACTACTGGGATAGGTTCACCACTCTGTACCTGATGTGACAACCATTCTGCCTAGTAGAAGGACAGGGGTTTCTTTGCAGGCAGCCTGAAAGAGAAAATTTTGATGATATGTATTAAAATTCCTCTGGCATGTATGGTGTCCCAGGACCTCATCTCAGGTGCAGTATAGAGACTGATGAAAGTAGCACCCACCAAGAAGGGTACAAGGTCTATAATGAAGTTTGCTCCTCACCAGGAAAGTGGTGAGCAGAGAGGTTCATGCTCTTCTGTTATGCAAGCCTGAACACAGTCTCACCCTAAATCCCTGAGCAGAGCTTGCAATGTTTATATACTTAATATTATGCAGAGGTGACCTAAAATCTCTTTTTAAAAAGGAATTAGAGTTTCTGTGAGGGGGACTCATTTACGTAGTACAGTAAGAAACTGGCAAATGTAAGAATGAATAAGCTTGATGGATAAAATTGAAACTCATTATTTGCTTGTTTTTTAAAATGTGCCAAAGATGTCAGACACTCAATTTTTTGTCTGTTTATAGTGGGTTTCTTTTTAGTCCTTGTTCTGTGAGCTCTTTTTATATGTATGAGGTTTGCTTCTGCTGCTATTTTATGTGGCTGCGAGATCTGGTTGTCAGTGGGAGACTTTGGTGGATTACTGTGGTTATAGTACCCTGCCAGATAATTGCATAATTCGTTTTTAAATCCATTCTCCCCTAGGATATCCTACTGTTTATTATCCTCATTATTAGAAAGTGACTAATGACTAACTTGAACCTTATGATAACAACCTAAACCATTCCTTTTTCCACTAACCACTACGGATGTGTAGCACAGATTATTTGTTCCCTTTCAGGTCATTTAACTTTTTTTTAAAAATACAGAAAATGCCATCCCTCTGCCTCTCAGGATTTTTCTAGACTGAACAACCTGATTATGTCAACATTTTCTTGCAGTCTGTTTTCTTGGACTCTGATCGTCTTTGTGCGCTGAACTCTTTCCGGACAGTGCATTTTCACTGAAGTACACTGACCACCATAATGCAGCTGAAGAGCTACCAATGCTGAATAAAATGGTTTGATTTGAACTGTACATAGTCCATCACCACACTTCCCTTTATTATGCTATTCATTACATCACCTTCTCCAGGATTTGGTATTGTAGATAAAACTGTAGAATCAACTGCTTTTTTAGGTAGGAGCCTGATTAACAGGGGAAAACTCAATGAAAATCTGAAGGTAGAATACAACTTTGGGTGAAAGGGATCATAAGTTCATCATACTGAGAACAGGGAGGAGTGAGAACGGCAGAGTAGGCATAATGGACTTCAAAAAAGCACTCTTCAGCAGCTGAGGGAACTGGTAAGTAGGGTCCCTTGGGAAGATAATACAAAGGATAAAGGAATTCAGGAGACCTGGCAGTTATTGAAAGAGACTGTATTAAAGGCACAAAGCAAAGTATTCTGATGAGGAGGAGAGCTTGGAAGCATAGCAAGAGGCAATGTGGCTGAATCAGGAACTCTTTAAGGACTAAAGAATGAAAAAAAAGGTGGAAACAAGGACAGCTGAATAAGGACGTGCGCGGAGAATAACAGCTCAAGCATGTAGAGATGAACTCAGGAAGGCTAAAATGCACAATGACTTACAACTGGCAAGGGACATGAAAGGCAACCAGACAAGGTTCTAGAAATACATTAGGAGAGAATGGATAGAAAGCAAGAAAAAGTAGAAGTTCAGTACTAAAGAGGGAAGGAAAGTAAATAACAGAAGGAACAGGGAAAGTATATTATACTTTTTTTTTTTCTTTTTCCTCACTTCCAAATGAATAAAACTAAACTAAAAGGTGTTAGCACAATATGTCAGCAGAGCCTGATGAAACACACCCTTTAATTCAGAGGATGTTAGATGAAACAGCTGCTGAGCTATTGCTTTTGGGAATTATTGGAAGCTAAGTGAGACTGGAAGAAGGGCACATAGGCTATGTCAAAATCAGCAAGTAGTGAAGCACAGTAGGAGTGACTGCACAGAGGCAGAGTTGGTGTGGAAGACCCTAAGTCCACACAATGCCTTTCGTCAAACTGGCTTTCATTTGGTACCATGCAGAACATAGAGTGGGGTTTTGATGGGAATTTTCCAATTCAGTTTAATCCTGAAGGAACTCAGGAAACTTGGTGAGGACCACTGGGAGATTTACTTCAAAGGCATACCTTTCATTTGAACTGAAATGGTAATGTAGGTGTACTCATTTAGAACTAAACTGAGGGTAGAATTTAGGGAAATACAGACAAGTCTGCCTGTTTACAATATCAAGCCATTCTAACTTTATTTTTAACTGAAAAAGAGGGGAAAAAGCACAAATGTGTATGATGTAATGATAGGTTATAAGTATATGACATAATTTTACTTTGGATCACTACGAACACTCTCAAGTAGGACTTTCATGAGCAAATTGGAGAAACAGTTGAATGAAGTCACTGTTGTACTTGTGTGTGAGAAGTGGAAAAATTTACTCAAAATAACCGTGAACTGCATTGTGAGGAGAACATTTGAAAAGGGATCCTGCAGAAGTCTGTACTGAGCAGGATTTGGATTAATGACTTGGATGATGGAAGTGGAATTACATTTGTACATTTTGTTCATGACGCTAAATTTAGGACTTTTGTAAGCAAGAAGGGAGACAGGATCTAATTGTACTAGATCATAATTCAAAATGTTCTTGCTATATTAAAAATGTATTTGGTCTGAAATCAACACAATAGAGTTGAGTAAGTATCTGCAACAAAAAAGAGCTCAAGAACATAAAACCAGCATGAGGAATATCTATTCAGGCAACAGCACTGCAGAAATTGAACAGGGGTGGCAATCCACTCTGATGAAAAAGAGGCAAATGTCACTCTCATATGTATTAACAAGACTGTCCTGTGTAGGATAGGAAGATAACTATTTTGCACTGCAGGTGAGGCCTCAGGGGAAATCTGTGCTTAGTTTTGTACTTAACACTTAAACAAAGATGTAGACAACATGTAAGGTTTCATCTGAGAACAAGGACAATATGAAATTTAGGAAAATAAAAATTTAAAGAAAGTCTGAATAAATCAGTCAACTTTAGGTGAAAAAGAAAGGGAGGACAGAGGAAGTACATGAAAACATAGATATTTTCCAAGTTTGAGTTACCTCTTCACTGTGGTCTAACCAGAAGAAACACAGAACAGTGGGAGTAAATGGGAATGTCTCTCATTTTATCATATACTTGGTGATACCAAACCAACAGTTGAAGCTTGAATCAAGCTAACATTTTTTTTGCTAAGTAAACTAAATAGGAAAACGAGTTTTTTTCTAGCAACACAATAGATTACAATAGTAGAAAGCTAGAGTTATCTGCCAGCCCTGTGTGGATGCCTTGGATGCTCTTGGGAATCTCACTTAACACTAGCTAGCATCTATGTTTGGTCATCTGAACTAAGACCTTTGAGTCTATGGATTTACTCTCATTTTAAGTGTTACGGAAAACAGATTAGAGGAAATTATTATCACATCTGGGTAAGAGCAGTGATTCTGGTCAGAAGGAAAATCCCTGCTGCCAAGCACTTACAGTCCAAACACAGGTAAAGAAAAACAACAGTTAACTTTGACACAATTGTGCACACAAGCCACCTAATTTAATTTGGATTTGGGATGTGTCTACTTCAGATTACTTCCCCCATGGAATAAGTAGAATGTACTACCAATGTCCTCTATGCTAAGTTTTATTGCTTAATAGCATTTTAGTTACACTTTGTAAATTGAGGACACATGGTGTTCATGCCCATTTCTATGTATATTTGGAGAGTATACCTAATTTTTCATAGATTTTTAATGCCATAAATTTTGAGATAGAATCGTCCAGTGTAATCTCCAGAGAGTGAAACCACGGTTTTAATAAATTGCAAAAATTACTCTATGCTTTTATTTTGTAAAGCCTCTTGAGCTGGGCACTTATCCTGCTGCTTGTTCTGACTTTCAGTTCCCCTTTGTTTCCTTGCCAATTTGGCTTGGATCCTGTGTGCCAACTGATTTTCCTGCCTGGTTTGTGCATTGCTGTATGGTTTGCCTCTCTGGAGCTTGTAGCTGTTGTTGACAGCAGTGAATTCCTGAGCCCTGCCAGCTACAACTGCCTTCTAGCCAGGGCCCCCATGAGTTCTTAGAGCCAGGAGATATAAGGAGGCAGACAGGGGTGGCCAGAATTGCAGAGACAAGGGCTTCATTGCTCTCACTCTGAACAGAAGAATGAAGGGCGCAGACCGCTTTTTGTTATTTCTATTTTCAGTCTGTTTCCATTAAGACATAAATCCTCAACAGGTGAGAGATCCTACTGTGGAGTCACTTTACAGCTGCTGCCCCAAACTGTTTCCACACCTCGAGAGGTACTACTGCACCTACAGCTCTGTGCCAGTAGTCATCCTAAATATGGCCCATCACTGTCACCTGAGATATTTATCCATTTGTGACCCTTATGTGCAAAATCCATTTCAAACACCATCGCAATACAAGGAGAGGAAAGAAAAAAAAAAAAAAAAAGACAACTTTGTTGCAATCTTAGCTACAATCCACCTGGTTCACTAGGGGCACATTTTTATAGGGACAAGGCATTTGGCCTGGAGCACTTGCAAAAAGGCAAGCTTTAATGTGAGAGTACGTGAAAGAAATGTTGATGTAGCAGGCAACATGAAGTTTGCTGAGCTTAAATATGGTGTATATATTCTTGTATGTGACACACTAACAAATGGACAAGACAGAAGAGGGTTTCAGAAGGGGAGCTTCATGACCAAATTGATGGGAAAAAGTTGTACATGAGTATTTGCATGTACTGCAGAAAAGTAGGGAAACAGGCAATACGTGTGAAGGTTACATACCCTATGAGACCTTAAGAAGAATGAAGTTTACATGTATTGTTGTTAAAACGCCCTCTAATTAAGCTCGAACCCATGCCTGCTGTAACCCCTTGATCTAATACATACAAGCACAAGTATTTCAGTATAGTGTGCATGCATGTTTTCCTTTTATAGACATCTTTATAGACTTTTTTAAACAACTATTCAAAAATAAAAAAGCATTATATGAAAGTGCATTATTATTTTCTAAAACCAGTATGTAGAAGGAAGTAATGAGACATATTGGATCTGATTATCAAGCATATTACTAAAATGGTTGTAAGACTTTATTCATAAATGTAGTTTAAAAATTATTTCAGATGTGTATAAATATCTGTGAAATTACAGTTTTCACTTAGTCTTCTTCACTGTTATTAAAAGAGAATATTAAGATGAGAAAAATATGTTGGTTCTCAGAGTCATAACAGAAGTTTGGTAATGTACCAACTTTTTAGTAAATGATATTGATAATTAAAAGTCTAGTGTTGCTTACCTTAATGTACTTCTACATATTTTATGTAAGGTTTTACCAAGAAATAAGCTTCACATGAAGGAGAAAAAAAAAATTTATCTTTCCAGATTCAAACTTACTAGTATAATTTCCTCAATGAAATACATCAATCCTGAAAGTCAACTTCCCTTGATGTGCTCACTGCAATATTATTGGTGATAATATACTTAATTAGTGAATTCTATATAAGATTTATTTTATTCACAGTATCTTGGTCTGATAAAATCCTTCATTCCAATTCATTTAATAAGTAGACTATAGAAACTACATTAATATTACATCCATGAGCAAAGAGATTACCCCACATTTAATGATTGCCTTGGGTTGCCCTTTTCTGACAAAGGCTCAGATCCAAAAAGTTCTAATTTTTTTTGATTCCCTCTGTAATAAAGAAACATTGCTATGTAAAAAATCAAGTGTTGTGTTCTTTTTGTAACATCCAGGTTCTGAACGAATGAAAACTGACAAAATTAAACGAATCCCTGAAACAAAGGTGGTGTATTGACAAAAATCTGTTTTAGAGTAAAAATAAAAGCCTCCAAAGGCTGTTGATATGTCTGCCAAATGACTCATAAAACGTCTACAACTGATTGGGGTCAGAGGAAGAATTAATCACCTTAAAGGATGCTGCAAGGAATGTTTTCAAGTGAAACAGTGGTGTCTCTTGGTGCATCACTTGTGCACATGAACGGCTTGACAGCTGCACACCAGTGTTTCAATGGTTTCCACAATATGTGGTTTAGAAGATCTTATATTAGTTTGCTTTGCTTCTGCCTTTGCTTCACAAGGACTGGGAGTATCACTGAGGAGTATCACCTGTATACTGGGAGTATCACCTGTTAGTATAACCCAATTTGCTTGCTACTGTTCTAGCACTTGTGTGGAGCAGGAGGGGGAAAGTTCAGTTCTCTGTCTGCTGCAGATCTAGACCAGTAGCTGAACAGGAATACTATGGAAAGAAAACAGAGGAGCGATTTGAAAAGGGTGTTCTTGGTGGTCTTCCAGAAAGGCTTGAAGTATACTCTCATCCAGCCGTGTTATTTCAGGGAAGGAGATGAACATTGTTGAATGCAATAAAAGATTTGAGTAGAAAAGAAGAAATGAGAAGTATTCTGATCTCGGACATTTACCTACTTTTACAGATATCAGTACAAAAGCACACAGAGACTATGCTATAACAGGAGACAAACAGGCATTTTTGCCACCATAAGGTAATTCATCCCAGTCTAAGACGTCTAATGTGGAGACAGCTTAAACAAAACTTCTAGCTTTTAATAAGAAGCAAGAAATCCTGGCCTCAGAGTCTGAAAATATGTGTTTTGTCCTGACAAAAAACACATCTTAAAACCAATTAACGTTCAACTTCTTTGAATTTCTTTCTTTGCTTTCCAGTTCCTGGATCTGCCAGGGGTAGGTTTTTATTCTCGTTGGCTAGGCTTATTCTTATAAACCCAACTGAGCCAAGGCTCAGACCTGAGGAGTGCTGCTGGTTAGTGCCTGTCAGACACGGTTGTGGACTTGACCTGTGCTGACCTACCTTCTTTGACAATGCCTCGGCATGGTTTGGGGCCATGGGCAGAAGCCTTTCCCCAGAAATCAGCATGGCCCCCTGACTGGATGTCTGAAAGCAAGCTGTGCCATGCCAAGTCCAGAGGATGTGTCTGCCCTGGTTTTAGTTTTACACATACAGTTTTTGAACCATATTTGCTTCCCCCTTGCTGGAAAGGATGCTAAAAGGCACTTAGCCTTTTTTTACAGAAAAGAATAACATTATCTTTCTTTTTATTTCCTTCTGTTTCATACTTTAGCTTATTGAATAGTAGTAAAAATCCCTACTGTGTTTTAATAGACTCACAATAAGTGGCTTTTGCAATTGATTAAGTACCTTAGCTTCACTCCTGTGTTAATCAATTGCAGCATATGTTTATTGCTTCATATACTGCTACAGTGGAGTGGATCATTTACCATACATAAAACTTCAACCCAACTGTGTCTGCCGTTTTGGTTCTAGACATCAACTTCTTTTATGGTTGTGTTTTCCACGACCGTGGACCAAGAATCATAACGTGTTTTATGACCATGGGAATACGGAAAACAGGAGTAAAATGCATAGCGACCTACTTTTATGAAAATAATTGGAGCATATCACATATGTTTGTAACATAGAAAGCATATTAATATTTATGAGGGAGTATCTTTATTTTGAGATAAATTTATTTTTTTTTTTCCAGGTCTCTCAATTTAATTAGCATTTATATATTTTGTATTTAACTAATTCTAGTTTTAAAAATTGCTTCAGAGTAACTGTAATATGTTTAACTGAAAGCAAGAGTTTCATCTAATTTCTTCCATAACATCTTTATGAAAAGCAAAATATTAAAGAAACCTGAAACTATTGAAAATTATACTTTCCATATTTTTTCACTTTAGTATCATCAAAACCTTTAAAATAGTGATGATTTGAGTTCCATAGTCAAAACATTTCTTTTGTAAAGAAACATGAATCAGAATATAATTTTTAAGCTTAACCATGTTTATATGCATGAGTGATTATTGCATAAGGAGATTAATAATAAATCACAGAGAGATTTATAAATAAGTTATCCGTGGGAAACCGAGCTACTGCTGCCAATTTACTCCTTTACTTTGTACACATTGGATTGTCATTAAACTATTTAGTTTTAAGCTATTTAGTGTTTAATTCCAGATATTGCCATTTTATGAATTTAGGTAATAGGTGTGGTGAGCTGCATAGCTACTGCTCACTGGCCTGCATGGTAATAGCTTTACTTAGGAGACTCACTGGAGCTATCTGCCTGAGCACATATATATATATATATATATGTATCTGTGTGTATATCTCTCTGTGCTTACTGTCAATCAGATTCTCTCCTTGACTTCAGCTGAAGTTGCATCTAACCTCAAGTCTGTGACTACACATTGTTTAGGACTACCATTTGTCAGCTACTATTGGCAACCTCATTAGATTTTGACACTAAAACCCCCACATTTTTTCACTATAAATTGAATTTGAGGTGCCCTGATTATGTGGAAGAGTGGTCGTATGTGGTCTCTAGCTAGAGACACTATCACTCAGCATTAGGTCTAAATCAAAATTATCTGGTTTTATGAGTGTTTGTAGGCACATCCTGCTCATTTCTTTGAAGATATTTGTTATTACGAAAGTTTAAAAATGGAAAAAAGTAAAATGAAGAAATTGAGTGTTATGTAAATCATATCACACAGCTGTTTTATGATCCTATCAGTTTAAGAAAGGAGGAGAGAAAAGAAAGGAAGGCTTTTTGAATCTAATCTTACATAGTCCATCTGTTGTAGCATCTGACAAGAAGTGAAGCATCTGAACTTTTAGGAGCTGTTATGGATCCTCGGCATGGATCTGGCTCTCATGGTACAGTCAGTGTTGATACTTCCACTGATTGCACTGATTGACTGTTGTGTCATATTATCCCTGGCCTTTCCGACTCCCTCACTTCAGGGGATATCAACACTAGTATTCGTCAGGCAGAGCTCAATTGATTATCTTCAGAATTTTCTCTGGCTATTGACTGTAATGGAAAAAAAAATTTGCCTCTGAATTATTCAGAACGAAAACATACACAGAAGGAATCAATAGGGCACATCTGATATTAAACACAAATTAAAGCAGGCAGTATAACGTGTCTTGGGGCACCTGCTACGTACAAAAAAGAAAGCATTTTAGAGGTAAAGAAGACCGTTTTCCTTGTATCCCTTCACTCTTTTGCAAGTATTATATTTTAGCTGTCAAAATTAACATCTTTATGAATTAGGATATTAAAGGTTTATTTTCAACTTGTTCTTTGTAAACATTGGAATTTAACTTCAGACTCTAGCACAGTAATTCCTTATTTGTATCCCCCCAGCCTTTTTAACTTAAATGTAACATGCTGTGCTGGAGGGAAAAAATTATAGAAAAATGTTCAGGTCAGAAAAATCACATTAACAAATATCTAGAGCTAGGCACTAAGCCTCTGAAGACTTTGAAATTGTTAGAGATTAAACTAGTGAAGAAAAATGTTCCTCTCTCAGAAACATCTAATATGTTAACAGTGGGGAAATGTCTCCTATATGAATCACGGATAGGATTTTAAAAAAATCTATGAAGGAAGGATGGCTTGTTTTTTGGGGGGCAGTATTGCTGACGAGTCATGTAAGTTTTTATTCTGAGTTTCTGATTTAAGACAAACTACATGGAGAATGGTGATGGGTGGCATGTATCATCCCTGGTTTTCCATTAGTAAGATTCAAGATTTGACATCATTAGAATATTCTCTGGTTACAAATCTGTTATGAATGTGGTAAGTTTCTCAGCAAGAACTGCAGAAATATATGCCATGCTCTGTTTTAAAGCAATCAAGAGAACACAACAAAAAACTCATGTGAGAATGGGCAGTGTTGATTCCCAAGCTGAACATTTCTAGCACTCACTTAGAAATCTGTACTGGGACCTGATTCCTTGTTCCCCCACTTCATGGAATAATACTTTTTTATTTTTCAGTATTATTCCACTTTCTTCTTCATAGCAGATTTTCATTTACAAGGGTGTTTTGCCAATTACTAGGCCCAGTACAAAGGGCACAACCAGCAAGAGAAAAACAATCCAGTAAGTAGATTCTATTGCACATAAAGGAGTCAGTATATAGGGGATGGCTGGGGATACAAAGAAGTCAGACAGATCACAAATAATAGACATCAACCCGATCGACCCCAGGAATGACACAGCATGACTCATCATAGATGGAACAAAGATACAAGGTATCCCATAGAAAAAATGGGAGACAACCAAGACAATAGGGTGATCACATACAATAGAGGTAACCCCATGTTGTCTTCCCACAAAGCCCGCATTTGTAAGTGCCAAACCTGACTAGGATCCAGTTGCATGAAGAATCAGGAGGTCCTTCCCCAAGAGGAAACTCTGTGAAGTACATCTACTTCACAGACAGCCACTCCAACTTTTCCTGCAAGTGGTCCCAGCTTTTATGCCCAAAGCAGGACACCTGGCACTCATTTACCCAATGTGGGGCACCTGGGGCTTGTTTACCCAAGGGCTTTCCTTACAAGGCCGGCTGCACCTTGGAGGAAAGCCAAAAGGCAAACTCATCCCCTCCTCTTAAAGGGCCATGGGAACCACCCATATGTCAACCTTAATTCAGGGCTTGGGGTTCAGACCCCAGCACTTCACATGGGATCGAGATGTGCAATCAAAATCTGAAATGTATACAAAGGAAATGTAAGCAATATAAAAATGTCATCTAAGGAATCAGACTCTTTTCCTAAAAGTATGAAAGAAGGGTAATCATTGCTGTAGTAATTAACGCTCATGGGAAAGATAGTCATATCTAGAATGATACGAGAATGCCCAGGAAGGGAAGCATTGGTGGCTGAGTGGTCTTTCAAAGAACTCACGTGACTGGAATTCTTTTCCATTCTTCATTGAAATTCACACAGGCTGTTGAAACCTATAAAACTAAATGGGCTTTTATACAGGGTTTTGGAAGATGGAGCAAAATATAAAAGGAGTCGAAGCTGGTGTGTAAAAGGAGAAACCTGAATGATTTCTGCTATTAGTTTGTCTTTTACTGGAAAGTGTGAATAGGTTTAAGCTGTTAATACCAGTACATTTTTACTGCAAGAGGTAGGATTTCTAAAAATATAAATTATTGAGAGATGCAGATAAAATATTTAAAAGTACTTAATGTGTTATGTGCCCAAGTTCTCTTGATCTCTATGGAAAATAGGTACCTAAGCTGCTTAGCTGTTTAGAAAAATCATTCTGGTATCTGTCCTAGTTCCTCAGGCACAGACCCACGGGCCAGCCATGCAGGCAGGCCATGGGTAGCCCCGAGTCAGCTGGGAGATCCAATCAGGTCAGCTGACTCACAGGTGTATCCCATAGCACCTAGTCATGCTCGTTATAAAAGGAGGGAGCTCAATGAGGGTGGGGTTCTGCCTCTTTTCCCTGAGGCTCCTTGTTGATGGTGCTCTGTTTTTTTGTTGTCAGCATTGAACCAGGCTGGGTAGAACCCTTTATGTTTTGTGTTGATTGTTGTTCTCTGTTTTGTCTTTCTATTAAATCTGTCTATATTTCAGCTCATGGGCCTTTTCTTTTTCTGCAATTCTCCTTCTTGTCTGGGGAGGAAGTCTTGGGTGATATACTAACTGCTACAGTTTAGCCCTGAGTACTGGATAACTGTAGACAGTATCCCATCCTCCCATGTAAACACCTAAACATACCTGAAAGTCTGGCTAAAAATGCACAATGAGCTGTTGAGGGACTGTATACCATGACTGGGATTCTTCTTGTCTAATTTTGCACACTAGTCAGAAATTTAGGAGTTTTAAAAATAGAGGTCTTTAGTGCCATCAAAGATGTTATAGGATATGTGGGACAACTCCATAGGATTACCAGATACAATACAGGACCTGAAGAAAACTTATGCCTTCCTGAAACTGCAAGTAGAGAGTAGAAGGGAGAGTCTGAGTTATTTCAAATGGGAACAGATGTGTATGTTCAGGCAACTGACACCCATTCTGGGATGTCTAGTGTAACTTAATTCGTATGCCTCTGCTCACATTTCCAGATTAGAGAGTGTTTCTGAGGTCCTGAATCTGGCAGAGTGCCCATGTGGTGTGGCATCTCCTCATTGTCCAAGTTTGATAAGGAAACATGTGACCACTGGTTGAACAGGAACAGTGGAGAACTACCACAGGTAAGTCTGAGCATGGCCCAGGACACTTGTCTAAATCTCTTCACTAAGAGGACCTGAGACAGTCAGCTGAGATTAGTAGAACATGAGAAACAAGAGAAATAAATATACCTTGGAAAGGTGGACTGAGTTTCATACTTGAATTGTAAAGGTTGAGTTTTGCACTAATTTGGTGCTTATGAAACCACGAGTTGTAATAGTGGCTGATATTAAACTGTAACTAAAACAAAGTTTAGGAGAGTTTGTTCTGCTTGGGCAGAAAACGGTATCCTGTATTGATGATGTGTGGTTGCTAGTTTGCTCTTCATATTGCTTGAAGCTGCCTTTTTTGCTTATTTTTGCTTATTTCTTTGTCAGAAATGTAATGATGTGTCATGATATCCTATGGCATCCCTGTGACAAACTGTTTCTAAAATCTATGTTGCTGTGTTTAATGTGCACACACAAAAATAGATGTCTCTTTTTTTCTACTTTATCCATCATTTTGAATGCTGTTTTTCAGTTGTGATTAAACTTTATGCTCCTGAAATGGAGAGACAAATCTCATACCATAGCATACCAACTTGACCCAGTGATAGGGAATTACTAAAATTCCTGTTGTTGTGAATGAGAATTCTGACTATTGAACCAAGTAAAATATAGTCAATTTTATAGAGTCTGAAACTGGTGGGAATTGCTTTGCAAAACTTCTTTTGAAAATATTTAATGCAATTTCACATAGTAGAAATCTATTTTTTATCTGTTAAATTCTGCTGAAGCTTTTATATTGCTCGGGTAGATCCACATTAACATGCCGAGGATGAATGTTTTACAAAGATGATACTCTAGATATTGTTCCCATGATTACTGCCACACTACTGCCTATGGGAACACCAGTTCCAAGATTTAGATTATGGGACTAGTATGAAGGTTTTTTGCATTACAAACCCAGTGCATGCATGTAAAATGTCTGAATTCTCTATATCAAAACTTGCTATTACATATAATACCATTTGATATTTCTTCTTTGCACTGATGAAGAGTTTTTTTCTCAATATATGACTCTTCTCAGCAGATGTGTTCCTCTCTGAAATGGTAAGACATGAAAAAAGCTACAGCAATATCTAAAAAGAGTTGCAGGTGTTGGAAAAATGAATTAATTGTGAAAGAATGTAAAAAAGCAATAATGTATGTAAACATGGCCCTGAGTAAAAGAGCTAAGGGACTAGATGCTTGGCTACATGCCATTCCAACTTGTGCTACTGTTGGAGCACAGATGTGTTGAAGAGGTGCTGTTTCATCTGTGGCAGAAGGACATGAAGGCAAAGTGAGAACAGGACAAAACAAAAAGAGAATATGGCAGGAGTGATCGCGGTGGTTTTAAAATACTTTCTATGCCATTGAGTAATTGTCTCAGTTTGCTCCCGACACCTCTTTCACAGTGACCAAACAGGCCTTCTCGAAGCAAATCCCAAAAGACATTCTGGAGATAGTTCACTTTGGCTGACAATATAGATAAGACTACACACAGATTGATTCCCTCTGTCCTACACAATACTCCAACACTGGCTCAATTGGCTTTGTATCCTCAGGCAGCTCAAGCTCTATGTGAAGTATGCAACAGGTATTTCCACATCATGCTATGAAAACTGCCTTGCTGACCTGAGACATACTGTTTTGGATGGTCTGAGCTGAAAAAACTCTGAAGCATAATATTATGTTCCAGGGTCACAAGGGCAGTGCATGAAGCCCAGACAGCTGCAGGACCAAATGTCATACACTGTGAAGGTGACCAGTTGGCCTTAAGGCTGTTATTCCTTAGCAGAACGGATGCAAGTCATTCCATACTACATAGCCTAGGGGACAGGATGATTCCTGGGAGCTGCTATACTGAGCAATGTATATGTAACATATGTTGTCTACATTCTTGCAGAGGAGGTGGGAAGAACCACTCAAGTCTTAATAGCACTGTACAACACATCTATCTCATGCCTGAACCCCAGCAAGTTTCATATACTCCTCTATCTGTTTTGCCTATATTGTCTGGCCAATGCCTTTCTATATGATTGAGGTTAAAATCCCACTGGAAAGGCCTGGAATACTCATATCCTGTTTCCCAAGTAAACATTACCTTATATATTACAAAAAGAGGCAACATTGCTCCTTCTGTTTCCCTCAGAATAAAAATTTAACTCTAATTAGAAACCTATATTCGGAGCTGTCTTCAGGGATGCCATGTGGATGTGTGTTTTCCTTCTAGTCTCAATATATACACTTAATATAGAAGCTTAAAGTTACCTCCTTCTCCATGGCATTTCTCACTCAGTGATTTAGGTGGCCTATTGTTCATGTGCATGTTTTTCGGTACCTGTTTCTTTCTGTATGCTGGATAAGCAGTAGGATCACTAGAAGTTATAACTGCAATGCTGATCTTACACCCTGATTTTAGCCTGTTAAGTTTACTATGAAACTATTTGGAATAATATGAGGCTTATAAATTTTAGACTGCAAAAATAGATTAGGTGATAGTCTTAGTTTCCTTTTTTTGTTGCATAACTAAGTTATAGTAAAAGAAATATAAATTGTGTGGAGAAATATCACCCTCTAGACTTCTGAATGTTGAGGGAGGAAGCTCATGGAAGTGCATCCTTGCTTCTGTTCTCCTTAGCAGTCACTGCTGGCAACTGTCAGAGTCAAAATAGATGGGTATTATTTCTGTAGTAAAGCAGCCATTTTAAATGTTCCTAGTAGACTTGTGGAAATGTAAGGCCTTGAAGCGTCCAAAAAACCCTGATATAAAAGACCTATGGGATATAGTTGTCTGTGGAAGAGAAGATGGTGGAGAATGTTAATGTAAGAAGTATGTTTTTCGTCTTTTCAGTCTAAATATTCTCCTTGGGTCTCTTTAATGTATAGAGTGAGTTTAGCCAGTCAGCAAATTAAAGAAATGTAACTAAAGTTAGATAACAGTTCTGAGGAAAGCTTCTGATAAATCGTAACTGCCACCTAGACAGTGGAAACATTTGTGGCTGCTTTTTTTCCTGGGTGTTTTCAAAGTGATCTCAGTACTCGTGTTGCTGGAGTCCCATTTCAGCAAAAACTCAGGGATATAAGATATAAGCTTCAATACAGTTCCATATATAGAGACATGCTAAATATCAGTAGGAAGAGAAGTCTGAGTTGCATGTCTTGCTGTGTTTTACCAAGTTAAAAGCTCATTCTATCCGTTTCAGTATAAGTCCATTGCCGGTGATTTCTGAGGAAGTGATACAAAAACTTACTACAATGAACAGGAGGGATGGAACATTTTAAACAAATTTATTCAAAATTATTTCAGAACTGACCAAAACACTTTGGAAAGGTATTGGATTATTGTTATGGAAAGATTTTCCTGTTACATGGGAAAGGGGTATCAGGTGACTGCTTTAGTATGGTACTACAGACAACATCTAGCTACAAAGCAGTAGTAATGATCTACGCAAAGGACTCTGCAACAGCCCTGTGTTACAAACCTAAATGTAAGATGTTTGAAGATGAAAAATGAACTCAGGGCCTGCATGGTATTTCCATGAAACCTTTCTCATACAGTGTAAGGATCTTTACCAATATGGTTATTTGTGCTCTGCAGACTCCCTACTATCCTGCTTCTAGGAAGGAGGTTGTCAGCTTTACATAGTTTTATGTTTTCACAAGAACAATATATTAAAAAAATAGATGCCAGTAGAATAAATCATATTGAAGATATTTTCATCCATGACTTACAAAAGGGTTCTGGGGCAGTTAGAAGATAATCATGTTATTTTCTCATGTGATAAAGTGCTGATGCCTACAGAAAATTTAAGAAGGGAATTAATTAAACATGATTATTATTATGTTCAGAAACAAAACAATACTTTGGGAATATTTTGTTATTATTTTACTATTTAGCAGTTCAGGAAAATCCCATTTAGCAATATGTAATTGCTAAAAAGCTGTCATCAAGCACGGTAGTTGGGGGAAAAAATGAACTAAACTGAATAAACATAAATGATACTTCTGTCTTAACAGGCTATGTGTACAGTGCAGCGTGAAGGGAACATCCTACCCCCAGCAGTTACACAGATGTATTGGTAAATTGTCAAAATCAAATGAGAAGTAAAATTGATTTTGGAAAGAAACCAAAGGATGACATCATTGGTTTTGTGAGTCCAATTTAGAGTCTAAATTTGAAATGGTAAAAAACTATACAAACATAAAAGCAAAAGTGGTTGTAATGAAAATAAATTTCCTGAGTTTGAAATGATTTAACTTCATATGCCACTAGTTTTGATTATGATTTTTCCTAAAATCAGAAAAAATGAAGTCTTGTGGCTGTGCCTTATGTTTCTTCATTCCAATGTTCTCATGCCTCTGTATACTGAAACTCATCATTTCTAGGTTCTAAGGTTCCTTTAAAAAAGTTGAACTAGACAATGTAGCTGCTAATTCAAAAAACATCAGTTTAAGAAAATAATTAGTTGTAAATGAACACTATGCTTATGTGGCTTTTCATGAAATCCATCAAATCCGCATATAAAACTTCATGTTATGAACTAACTGCTTTCTGTCCTGTGATTAAAGGGCACATCATGACCTCATGAACCACCCCTTAGACTTCCAGTGTTTCTGACTTTAATATTCTGTGCTAGATTCACAGAGCTCTTCTACAGATGCTAAGCGTTCAATCCTGAAGGCTCCACTTCATCATCAGGTAATTAGTATTTTCATTAACTTGCTTATTGTCAAGGAAAATGAGCCTTGATCATCTAATTTTTCCTCAATGAGTTGAATATTGTAATATATCTATAATTAATGTGTTTTATGCCACAAACGTGTAATGGAGTGGAAATCTGAGCCTGCTCCCAGCAGTCACTGTCAGTAAATGTTTGATGAATAAACAGAGACTTTCTAATGGGAAATGGTGGCGACTTTTATAAGCAGACACAATAAAGACTTTATTAACATACTTAAGAAGCATTCTGGGAAATAGAATTGAATGCATTACTGTAGGCTCCTTTTGTGAAAAGTAAATTTTACTGTCCCCATAACAAATGTTTGCTTGTTTGATGTAACTTGTAGTGCCATTCTTTTATGGAGCATCTTTCAGTGTAAATCTGTGAAGCATTTTAAATTAGCTACATATTCCCTATAGGTCTATGATCTAAAAAAAATAAAAATAAATCTCTCTGAAATTTGTATGAACTAATCACTTGTACACCTGACTGTAATGGAAAAAGAAATAAGAAGAAATAAAAACAACACCTAGCAGATATCTGAAAAATCAAATTAAAGTCAAAATCTTGTTAAAATGAAAATATAATGTAGGTGTTCAGAGAGTGAAGAGGGGGAATAACAGATCATTTGCAATGCCACATCTGCTATAACTAAGACTAAATATGTCTTTAAAATTTATTAATTAACAGCTTTATATGTAATATCGATGTGCTATAATAAAGAGCTAGGGGTGTCTCTGAGATAGTCAGGAATGCATTTAGCTTCTTGGCTGGTTCCAGAATGGCAATTAAAGCTGTACTGGGTCGATTTTCAGAGGCGTGTCATGTACACAGCCTGTACTACAGTCAGTAATGGCAACAGACTGTAAAAACCATAACCTTCAGAAAAAAGAATGCCTTTTCCCTTTTAAGTTTGTGGTGGTTTGGGGGTTTTTTTGGGTTTTTTTTTTTTTTTTTTTTTTTTTTTTTTTAAGCTGGTGTGGTGTTTGCTTTTCCAGAACACACTGTGTCTGGGGATGAACAACTTACCTAAGCAAGAAAGACACTTGAATCACATCTACTGCTTTTACTCAGCTAAGTGCAAATTCTGTGTCCCGATTTGCATGCAGTTCAGAAGCTTTCTGTGGCATTGATGTAATGTGTTGGAGACGGCAGGAATAAAAATTGTAGAGGAGAAAGGGAGAAAGGATAAAAAGTAAGAAGCAAAGAGACATTTCCCCTAAAAGAAAACTGGAGAGGAAAATTGTGAGGGTAAGTAGGCTGGCCTGCGGTTCTTGCTTCTTCTCACATCGCTCTCATGAGAGCTTCAAATACTCCCTACCTTAAGCCACCAGCATCAGCCACCAATACCTTCAGTGAGCAGCTCTGATACCCAAAGTCCCTGCCTGACTGGCTGGTGATGCACAAGCACAGGCTGGGAAAGGCTCCCATGCTGCCTTCCCTGCTGTGAGTGGTACAGGGACAGTTGGCAGGGTCAAACTCCAGATCATGCTCTGGGATAGGAGCT
The DNA here is from genome assembly GCA_028020825.1 of Podargus strigoides. Lineage (NCBI taxonomy): Eukaryota > Metazoa > Chordata > Aves > Caprimulgiformes > Podargidae > Podargus > Podargus strigoides. Next base: position 44,385,751 of record CM051622.1, on the reverse strand, counting down.
GTAGACATAACCATGGGGAGCTGGCTCTGTTTCACATGTCTGAATGGGAACTTGTCAGCTACAGCTCATGGAGATGACTCAGCGTGCCTAGAGTGTGATGCATCAGTACTACTTTAGATGTCTACTTTAGGATTTCTGAATCAAGCTGTAATGAATTCTTTCGGCTTCCGTGTTTGATTTTGAAGGCAAAAGTTTTAATTTTATGTCCTATTAAGATATCTTTAATATTATGTTAAAATTTTACGTTGTTTAGAGAAAAAATGTGATGGGCCACATGTCATTATGTGATCAGTGGGGCAGAGTCTGGTTGGAGGCCTGTGACTAGTGGTGTCCCCGAGGGGTTGGTACTGGCTCTGGTCCTGTTCAATGTATTCATTAACGACCTGGACGAAGGGACAGAGTGTATCCTCAGCAAGTTTGCTGATGATACAAAACTGGGAGGAGTGGCTGACACACCAGAGGGCTGTGCTGCCATCCAGCATGACCTGGACAGGCTGGAGAGCTGGACAGGGAGAAACTTAGTGAAATTCAATAAGTGTAGAGTCCTGCATCTGGGGAAGAAAACCCCATGTATCAGTACAGGCTGGAGGCTGAGCTACTGGAGACCAGCTCTGGGGAAAAGGACCTGGGAGTCCTGGTAGACAACAGGCTGACCATGAGCCAGCAATGTGCCCTTGTGGCCAAGAAGGCCAATGGAATCCTTGAGATTCTCCTCCCCCTCTACTCTGCCCTGGTGAGGCCTTATCTGGAGTGTTGTGTCCAGTTCTGGGCTCCCCAGTTCAAGAGGGACATGGAGCTACTGGAAAGAGTCCAGCACAGGGCCACTAAGATGATGAAGGGATGGGAACATCTCCCGTATGAGGAGAGGCTGAGGGAACTGGGTCTATTTAGGTTCGAGAAGAGGAGGCTGAGGGGGGATCTCATTGACACTTACAAATATCTGAAGGGCAGGTGTCAGGAAGATGGGGCCAGACTCTTCTCGATGGTGTCCAGTGACAGGACAAGGGGCAATGGGCACAAACTGGAACACAGGAGGTTCAATCTTAACATAAGAAAGCACTTCTTTACTGTGAGGGTGACAGAGCACTGGAACAGGCTGCCCAGAGAGGTTGTGGAGTCTCCATCTCTGGAGACATTTAAAACCCATCTGGACGTGTTCTTGTGTGTGCTACTCTACGATCCTGCTCTAGCAGGGGGGTTGGACTAGATGACCTTTGGAGGTCTGTTCTAACCCCTACCATTTTGTGATTCTGTGATTATTAAAGAACTTTAATTCCATAAGGAAAGTCAGTGCTTTTGCTTTTCATTCCAGTTTGGTGGATTGACTGTCAAAATTGTCTTTGGACTAATTTTTTTGTTTCCAATTTGCTCTGGTAGATATAAAACCAGAAAACTGAAGTTTTGATACAAGTGAATCCCGAGACAGAATTATTTTGTAGATGTATCCAAAATTCAGAAAAGATTTGCTTACTCTGGTGTGTTTTCATTGACCAAATGTAGATATCTATTATGTTTACATTTAAAGTAGATGTTAAACTCCCAGAGTGGTCAACAGAGAGACACTTTTACCTACAGATTATGATTTATCTCATCCTAATGTAGATCTTTGGAATTAGCCAAATGAATCTCAGTCTAAAAGTGTGTATTTCTCATCACTTTTTCACTAACTTTAAGGAGAATCAAAGGCGACTCACTCAGATATTGAAGTCTACTTAATAGATGTTTAGACTTAAACTAGGTAAATCTCCCTGACAAACTGGTCAAAACATTAGGAATATGACTGTAGAGAATAATACAGAATGTCAGAGGATGAAGTTGTAAGACTGAAACTGGTTTTTTTTTATGATGATGTAGGTCAGATGGGATCATAACTTAATACAGAACAAGCAATTTCATTGAAGGTGTTCAGTAGGGGCAAGGCTGAGAAGAACTTATGTGGGGAATTTTAAGATTGACATGCAAGATATTTCCAGTGGACAGGTTCTCCATTGCTCCTAAAAGCAATTTAGCCAAATCAACTTGTGGAAAACAACGTTAAGAAAATTAAGTAATGTGGCTGAAAGCTGTGTTCATTCCACCTAAATTTAGGCACCTAGATGGGAATCCAAAATGAGGCGTATAGTCACCATAGCTTCATCTGACGAAAGACCAACATCTTCACATCCAGTCCTTTTATGCGGTGTGTTTGCCTTATCTCTTGTTATCTACAACTGGGAATGCAAATATCCTGAGCTCTGAAGTTTGATAACCATGACCTCTGACAAGTGCAATTTAGCTATAAAGGTCAGAAAAAGAAATAGTACATTGTTTGAAACTTCCAGGTTTAAATTTAAAAGTTTCTTTTGGGTATGGTTAAGTCAATATAAGAATAACATTTTTTATTTTTTATATTCACTGTTCGTCACAATTATTCAGACGAATGAGGTGCTTTACAACATATGGAAAAAAGAACAGCAAAATCCTAAAATCAAAACCACAATAAATCTATATGTAAGATATAGTTTAGTGCCCTCTGGTATCATGAACAAAACCAACTGATTTAAACAGTGGTCCAGTTTTCAGAATGCACATACCTTTCTTTCCCTCAACATTCTGGTGCAAGAAAACTGGTTAAGTTAGATTTTGTGACATTTCTCTCTTCAAGTCAGTGTGTTGGGTAGAATCTAGATTGTTTTGAAAGTATAGGCAGGATTTTTCACTGCAGCCGTGTGATTATACTTGTTCTCTCCAGTTATGGTGTGTGTCAGCATACTGAACAGTATAAGAAGTATCTTAGAATTTCCCCCATGCTTACCTCAACTAAAAGCTTATTATTTTGCATCTGAAATGCAAAAAGGGAAGAAAGTATTTTGCAGGCCAGAGTTAAAGATAAAATTCAGGTATGTCCTTTTTTCCCTACTAGCACTGCTCAAGTAGGAGACAACAGACCATTGACTATCAGCAGCACAGACTGGAAGCACAGTGCTGTTCTCCATTATGCTGTTGTTAATCTAAATATCTATTTATTTTTTTTTCCTAGTTTACACTATCATTACTGAAACTAATATTTGATCCTGTTTTAGTAAGATATACACTTATTTCTACACACTTCATTAATCTTACATATTTTTCTGGAACTACCTGATATTTGGTAAGATATTTATCTCTGGATAAGATATTAAATTTTCGCAAAAATAAATCATTGAAAGTGCAAATTAATGACTTTTATGAAAAATCTTAATTAGAAATAGATGAAACAAGCATGGCAATGAAAAACCAAAGTAATATGTTGTTTTCTATTTCACTTCAAAAGTACAGAGAAGAAAAAGAGGTTGGCAAAATAACACATATAAAGGCCAGATATCTGTGTCCTGAGGCCATCAGACACTTCCCTAATGGACTACAGAATGTGTAAAAATAATTAATCATGTGGAGAAAGTATTGCCAGGGTTAGAGATGGGGTCTTCAGCTTTTAATGGAAATGCACTGTGATTGAGCTGGGAAAAAAAAAACTTCTGTAGTTAGAAGAAGAGGGCGTCTGTCATACTTAGCTCATAATAGTTTAGGAACACAATAAAATACCAGATATGGTTCACTACTTTTATTTTGTGGGGTATTAAAACTATATATAATACAGGAAAAGTACAAATATACAGTGAACCACTCTCCATGGTAGTGTTCACAAATTTCAGTTGGAGGAATGCTTGAAAGGTTAAACTCAGACTCTCTGGGGTCAGATTCATTCCCTCACTGGCAGTACATCTCCCTGACTAATCTTGCTGTATATACTTTTAAAAAATACAGTTTATTTTCTACCTGCCTGTTTGATAGGTTGCTGAGGTAGAGTGAAAATGGATCATTTTATTTATTTCTTTGCTTGAGGCCTGAACACAATGAGCATAACTTAATATGAAAAAAAAAAAAAACCCAATAAAAAACCAACTTACAAAATTGGTTTATTATTAACATGCAAATTTTACAGGCAAAGTACTTTATTAACATTAAAACTGAAGATCTTCAAAGAGAAACACAGTTAAGGTTACTTATGCATACGAAATTTGTCTCTCTGGTGGAGACAAGTTATGGTACAGTCTTTAGTAGTATGATCTGGAACTTATCTTTTTCCATAGGATTCCTTCCTCATTTATTGTATGGGTTGAACAGTGTTCATTATTTAAGCAGTTCCTTTAAATTTTCGTTCATCCCCACAGGTCAACAAGCGAGTCTAATCTTATTACTCCTGTGCTATTTCATCCAAAAGTTTGGATGTCCAAATGGAGGTGGCTAACATCTACATTTTAGTCAGAGCTTGAACATTATGCAGTATAGGTGGGTGCTACTCAGTACTCCCACAAACTGAACTGAGAAGCTTCAAACCGGATGCTCAGAAAATGAAAATACAATCCACTGAAAATCATATAGTTTGAGAGTATTAGTCAACAAAAGAATGATTACTAGCCATTAGGGTTGAAAAAGCAACATATAGCTAGCTGTGCAGGAGATTTGTTAGAGGCATCATAGGAAACATTTAAAGGCTCTCATCTGAATTATTTGGTACCAGTCAATTATACACAGCAAAGAAAAATCAGTTCAAACTCAAGTAGTGAAACAGAGAGAATGATTTAGTTACATACTTTTCACTTGTCTTTGCACTTTCTGAGTCTGTCTAGAATCAGAAATACAAGGGTTGAAATGTGTCCAAAAAAGGAATTTTTTTGGGTCACCTACAGTCAAATAAATATTTCAAGAGAATCTAAACTTGTGAGTTTTCCAGTGCAACTAATCTAATCTATAATTATACTATAAGGAATCTAAATTATGTCAGTATTCATAATTTTTGAGGGGTTTTATTGAAGCATTAGCAGTTTAATCCCACTCAAGAAGAAGTAAACTTTAAATTAGCCAGTTAAGGAGAAAAAGAATTAACTGGAAAAACACAAACATGCCAACATATCTTAGTAGTGGTATGTGCACGAAGCAGAGGAAAAAACATTCCCATGTAGCCAAATTTAGGATCATATTAAGTGTCAGGTCACACCGTCTAGACCAAAAGGATATATGAGAGAGGTTGGTAACAGGACACAAAAGTATTATTAACATTGCTTTCCAGCTTGGGCAAGAAGTTCATCCCATTAAGCACTACCATTCGAGCAGGACTACAGGAGTCCTAATCCTATACAGCAACTCACATCACTCTACGAGCAAGACTCTTGTAGACATAGACAAACACTGCAGCCTCAGAGGATGAACATTTCTCAGTCCTGCTCCTCCATGTAGAGGAGAAACTAAAGGTATGTACGAGCACTGGTGGACCCTTAAGTGCAATGGGTTAAGTTGGCGTGAGGGGGAAAGAGGCCATGTGTCTGAACGTCACAGCTGTGGCCCAGTGATAGACAGGCTGGGGCAGTGAAGGCAAAAAGAACGGTCATATGATGATAGTTGAAGTGTCGAGGGGGTACAATTTATTGAAAAGCAGATCAAAAAGGAGAAATACCTTCCTGCATATTATTAGTGATATTGATTGATTTATATATTGCATTTCTTAAGAAAAGCTCTTTATAGAATTACAGACTATTAAAGCTGACTGAATAACTCACAATGAATAATTTATCCCATGAATTTAACCTTTATTTCTGCTCATGAAATAGCCACAAAGATATCACTATTTCCTTAATTATTCAATGAATTTTTTAATGAACTTTTAAACCACTATGAACTGATCACCAAGAGTGTTCTGATAATACAACCAAGGATTCTTTGTGTCCTGACTGTTTAGAGACAACCATACTTGTGGCTAACAAAAGCACATGCACTATCCCATGCAAATCTGGTGTCTTGTGGCACATGTCTACTACACAAGGCAGTGCTTTGCAGAGATAGCTGAGCTCTCTCTGAAGAGGCAGAGTTTTAGGACAGGAAGCACAAGAGCCATGGCAAAGCAGAGCTCTAACCCTGCTATCTATCCCTGAGTAGAAACAGCCTTGACATAGCAGAAGACTTACTGCTGCTGTTTGGGGATGCCGACAAGTGTGTATGCATGAAGCTGCAGTCTTGTGGAGATGGGAGAGCCCCTCTGGAGCCTCTCTGCAGTATTTTGCAGCTTGAGCGCATCTAGAGATACTCCCTGTACACAACAAGCCAGCTGGTTATGCACCTGAGTGTCGCTTTTTTTGAATCAAAGCCTGAATTCTTTGTGATTCAGCATAAGGCACATGGTAATATTTTCCCTGACAGGATGAGTATGTAAAATTCTGAATTTCAAAGCTGTGCTACTCTAAAATTCCTCTTCCATGAATATTCAGGTAAGTAGCATGCATGTCTATTTTTTGACATATTTTTAGCAGGATAGCTTAATTCCATAAATGTTAGAAAGTGAACATGAAAGTAGAGAGGACTGCAAACTGTGACAAAACAGTTGGAGAAGTTGTGCACTGTGCACTTGACCCACAAACCAGCTGTCGCTTGGAATCGTTCTGCTTCATTTATATTAAGCATCAGTCACCCCTGAGGAAACAAGGAATAAAGCAGTAGTAGGAATAGCAGAAGCACTATCTCATAGTTTGAGGAGAAGACTATGTCTTCTGGAAAGGAGTGGGAACTGAAGTTTCATTAGGAAATACGAGGAGGACTGGGTAGCAGCTTGTGTTAACCTATTCTCTGTAATGTAACCATCATTTTTGGAGGCTAGGGGTAGGTTCTAAAATTAGATGTAAATGCTCACCATCCTACGCTGAAGATCACTTCCTTTCAGGTTATGCCACAGGTCTTTTAAAAACTGTTTCACAAGTAAAGTTTTATGCTGCACAGATGGAGAAAAATGAACTTCCATCATAGCTCTGTGTTCTGGCAGTGGACAGTCTCTTTTAAATTACAGAATAAACCTTGAGATATTTCCACTACTACTATATTCTAATGCAGTGGCAAACAAGACTGAGGAGTAATGCATTCTGGAGCTGCTACTGAGTGTGTTTGTCAGTGCTTCCCAGTATTAAAAACTTGAGCGTGGCAGCAGATTAATAATTCATCTGTAACAGCACAGTGCAGTCTTTAAATAAAGTAATTTAAAACAAAGTATTAACAATATCTATAGATTTTTTGTTTTAAAAAGGAGAACTTCATTTGGTATAAGGAAATACAAAACCCTACTTTCAAATCTCTACTGAGCTGCCAGATGGAGAGCAGACTGTCTGAGTCTTTATTTGTCTTTATTGAGTCTTTAGTTCTTGGATTCAGGAGTGCAATTTTACTGAAAGGTGGCACTGATTGCTCTGAGGCCTGGTTTTTGTCAGTCCTTTTGGCAGGCTCGGTGAAGCTCTTTTGGCATGATCTCTCAGTGGTTAGGTCCATATCTTGAAGTAGTCATGGGGTGCACACACCAGATTTCTCTTGGATGGAAGGAAACAGAGGAGCTTGGATTGCTCCTGGGCTTCCACATCCCAGGACCAAGTTGGAGCAGGTCCAGTGCAACCCGCTCCCCCAGGGTGTGTATGAAGTGGATTTCAGGTTCTCAGCAAGAACTGTTTCAATCTATAAATCCATTCCTATCTGTCCACACTAATCAATAAGGTAGATAGTTTCTTAGTTAAGGAAAAGTCCAATAGCCTAACTTAACTTCAGTTTGAGGCAGTCTGGATGTCCAAATCAAAAATATTATGAAAACAGAGACAAAACACTGTTCTGATGTTCTGATACAGTTTAAACATCTTATATCAGATCTTTATTACCTTTTAAGAAAGTGGCTATGTTATACAATTTTCCTAAAACACACGCTAGTTATGATAGTGTATCATTCTCATCTTAGCAAGCTAAACAATCCCTCTACCTTCATAATATTTAAATAGAGAATTAGATCATTCTGAATACCTGATCACTGTGCACTTCAGATGTTTAACAAATGTTATGAGTGTAAGTGTGCATCTCAAATGTATATTTATATTGTTGTGCACAGAGTAATGTGTCTTCTGGGTCCTATTGTAAACAAGCTGTCAAGCTTAACTGGGTTAGCCTGTAAAAATATCTTTCCATAAATAAATTGAAAAAAAACCCCAACAGTCAAGCAGCCTCTTCTAATGGCCTTGATTGGAAAATACAGGGGGGAAAATATAATAACACAATAATGTAGTCCTGTGTAGATTGCTTCTCAAAATTTCAGTATTTGCAACTTTGGGATATAGTCAGCTTTTGGCTACTTTTCTTTGTTCTCTGCTTGGTGATGTGGAAAATTCCAGATTCAATTATGTCCAGTCACACCCAGTTTGTTATTCATCTGTTCTAGTTCACTCATGTCCTGCTAACTTAGATACGACTAAAATTATCCACAGAGAGATCAAGAGTGAGTTTGCCTGCAACATGTTCAGTGCTGCAACAGCAGAACAGGAGTGTGACAGCATCAGACAGAAGAAGTGACTTTTGCAGACAGCTCCGTATCTGAGGAGGATTAGAAGTAATACACAAGATCCAGAGATTATTCCTGGTGAAATTATAACAGTGTTAACAGAGATCAAATATAATTTATCTTGGCTCCTTTTCTGAGCATGAGATCTCTGTTGCTGCGGCTGTTTGTCTCTTCTCTGTCACCTTCTTTGATCTGCTTTGTTTTCTCATACAAATACTGTATGTAATTATGACATTTATGCCAACCTTTAAAATAAAATCACTTTTGTTGTGAGGAGGGTTACATAGTAGTACTACCAGACTTCTCATAAACTCAGAGTAAAATGCTCTGACATTCTAACAGATGAAAAAATAATTGATTATATAAAACTTATTTTAGAACTTGCTAATTAAGATTATGAACTGCTTCCATTAAGAACTCCAATTTAGCTATTCTTTCTTTTAAAGAATGAAATGATCTGTTTTTTAATCATTGTGATGAAAATTCTTCCTTTTTAAATTTACAAACTATTTTGTTTTCTGGAAGTTGCTGATGAAAAATTTAGTGTGAAAGAGACAATTATCTTTTCACCCTTTTCAAAAGAGGTTTAGAAGTAAGTAAATAATGATAAAGATTAAAAAGCCACTCCAGTGGAGACAGTCTTCAACAAGGACTAGGTGATGGGCATTTGAAAACTTAAAATGACATATCTGGAAGATTTTTCAGATTGTTTTCAGTATATATTAGATCATTTAGAAACTGAAAATTTTCTGTTCCTATACCTCTCTTTAGCATGAACTCATACTGAGATATAGTTTTTCAACCTCCGTTGCAATCTGTGATGGCTGCTTCATTGCCTTCATCTTGGATAGCCACTAGTGTTAATACAAAAAGAAACAGGGTGACACCTCTCTGACTTACTAGACCCCTCTGAAGGAAGTATGCATAAATTTGGGTGATTATAGAAAAGTGAAGAAAAGAGACTCAGCTATTTTGGTCACAAACAATGAACTATAACAAAAAATATAACATGAGAGGACCAACTTGGACACTAACAATTGCAGTCGCTTTATTTATAAGAATGAAGTTACTGAATGAAATAAAAATATTCTTCTTCCAAATTCATCGTATTATGGTTTAAAAGTTCTGTTACAGAATAGGAGACTTCAAAAAACACATTTATTTCCTCCTGGAACTGGTTAGGATTCAACACCAGGCTTCACAACTTATACTGAAAAAAGCTGTAATTGAGCCTGATGCTGTTGACATCTTCTGAAAGATTCCTGCAGGCGTCATCACCACAATTTTTGCCAATGTTGTGTTACTGTGTATTACTGTATAGTAGTGCACTGTAGAATTAATTCTAAATAATTTTGCATTGCTTTTCTTGTCCAGCCTAGCAGCCTTATCCCTGGCTCCCCAAAAACTTATCACTAATTAATAAATTCTTCCCCTTCATTCTCTACTCTCTGAATGAACAAGTGTTTGGAAACAAATCATGAATATCATGACTTTGCTAAATGCAATGAGCTCCACTCCCCTTGATGCAATGAATGCAATTTTGTCTGCCAGTGCCACATACTAATTATGCCCTGTCGTACTAATGTTATTTGACCTCTTTCACTTGTTAATCAGGAGAGGAATTCATCTGTAGTGCCAAGACTCATGAAATACTGGGGCAATGTCTCCAGTGTGGTCGCCGGTCTCTAGATGCTTCCACAATACAAATGCTGTATTTCTGTAGACTACTTACCTGGTGTCCCCAATTTGCATTGCACCTTCCTGTCTTAGCAAACAGTTCTTCCCTCTCCCCTGGTAATAGTTGCAACCACCCTATCTCAGCACTCACTTAATCCTGCTCTAGCTCTGCTTCCATTTCAAAATCCTGTAGACTGTTCTCCTGGTTTTTATACATATGAGTTGATGATTTCACTCGCAGTCAGTTTTACAGTAGATATGTCATTATCCAGATGGCCTATCACAGGCAGACTGTGAAACGCCACTGCCTACTCTCTTTCTTTCTAGGTGATGATTTCATGGTGCATATTTTGAAGGGTACAACTGCAAATATGCTGTTTCTGTTGTGCTTTGTCATCAGTTTTGACCCAAGTACCTATGCCTTTTTCCACCCTACGTACATCTCCCTGCCAACAATAATACATTGGTCATGCATGTGAATGCAAAAAGTGATTACGATTATTACTAGGATAACAACCTTTCTATATAATTTCATTTTATCTTGTTGAAATCTGCAGTCTTTAATGGACTGCAAATTTCCATTTTTCAATAGACTTTAATTTTCATAGTATACTTCAACAACATTGATACCACTATTTCCTTTTGCTGTCTCTGCATCTTTTCTTCTTTCCTTGTCCTGTATTTATATCTGACAAAAGTGCATACTGCCCTGCATGGAATCTGCTGCTTTGGTTCCAAAATGCTGGGGACATGACCTTAAAATTAAGCATAGAAGCAGTGGAACAAGCTAAAACTGAAGTTAGAGAAGAAGGGTTCCAGACTATTACAGAGCAATTCATATAGAATAGCACTGGATCCGTGCTGATATATTAACGATAAAAAGGAATCATCTGTGGAAGCAAAGATGGTAAGTCGCAGAGGGCACATATAAGTGCAGCCTCAGAGCTATAAAAGCCAGACTGACATTTATCACTCTGTGCATATTGGAGCTGTCATGTCAGTCCTCAGATGATAGTGTTACTACATTCAAGACATTTTTTTAGATATGAAGCAAAGATTAGAGAGTGAATGAGAGAGAGAGAGAAAGAGAGAGAGGCTTGCTAATAAGTATTGGGTGAAAGCTACATAAAGGAATTAGCATTTATATTATTTATTGTCCCTTTTTCATCAGTCGTGCCCCCCTTCTTTCTAATTTTTTCCTTCCTCTTGGATTTTTCTAACCTTGTGCTGAGAAGACGCTTGTACATTAAACCTAGTTCAGCTTCAGAATGGATTAAAATCAGTTTGACTAAATGCTATGTTCAGTGAACGACAAATTGTACAACTTCACATGTTATTATTTGTGCTAAAAGCTATTATGTAAATATATTGGCTTATATAAGCTTAAATAGGATGACATAGGAATGCAAAGATAGGGCATACATACAGATCTATTGAAATGATACTCTGTGAGCATATCCTCTAATAGAAAATTGCATATTCTCACTCAGACGGCAGAAAAGAACCATATGTCTATTTTAGTAGTTATGTCCCAAAATGATGCACTTATTCCTTTTATAATATTTTGAAATAAATACATATGGGACCGGTCAGATGTCAACAGTGGCACTGAAAGGAGTATGAATTAGTCACACTGGCACACAGGGCCCTGGAACAATGAACACTGCTCTGGAAGACCCTTGAATGCAAGCCTATTTGCCTCTTAATCCAAATGAATAATTAATGATAATTATCATGCTGCAGTTATTATCTGTGATAATAATATATCCGTAAGGTGAATAAATTCAATCTGCTACTATGCAGAAATGGCAACTCATAATACTGTTAAGAAATACAGACATAATTATCAGTATTAACGGTCAAGAAAAAAAGAGAGATTTTTATATAAAGAATTACAGCAAAAGGGCTAAAGTTTAGTGAGAATGAATTTGATTGCATTATGTTTATTCTCTAGCTGCCATTTCTATGGCACCAGTTTGCAATCTTTTCACATTTTATTTTCCTAGAACCTGTTTAGTAAAAGCTGAAACATGCATTTATTCGTTACAATCTATCCGTAACTTTTCCATCAGCCCACTGCTAGAGAAGATCAGGCTCAGGATCTTACAAGCGTCCATATGCAAGCTGGTTCATTTGTGTAGTTCACTGTGCCGGCAATTTTCCTCAGCTACAAAAACTTTAAAGTATTAAATCAAAAATCAATAAACCCAAATAAAATATTAAAAGGTCAAATACATGTTTGAAGCTTGTACAAAACCAGCCATAACATTTATTTTTGAAAGCACTGTAGGTGAGCTGTCATCTAGGCAGAATAGTAGGCAATCATATTTAATCCGATCTCCCTCATCGGGCTTGTTGTGACAAAGGAAAACGGAAGGGGGATGGGTGAACAGGAACAAGAGGAAGTAACCACCCTCCCATTCTTTTTGAAATTGTTTTTGTGTTTCTTTATTTTGACTACTGAGATTCTCAGTCATATAAATTAAAGACTTAAAAGTCTACTTAAATTGAATTAAATTAGTGATTGAGAAAAAGCTTTGAAATTCAAAGTTCGTGCAGACCTTTAACTCACACCAGGAAGGCTTGGTTTTTCCCTCCTTCTTTTCATCCTACGATTTGAGAACTGGTTTACTCAGGGGAATGGTAATGAGATGTAGAGTTTCTCACCTCTAGGTCATTGCTTCAAATCTGGCCCAGGTTGGTAGGAACCAAAATTCATTATCATCTACTTACGGTTCAGTGGCCTATGTGAAATGGGTTGATGGTCTTTCAGTCTAGTTTTCAGTGGGCAAATGTCCACACAATGATAAACACTAATTAGCACTGGAATAAGAATGAAAGTTGTATTCCCATCATAACGTCCAGGGATTGTTGTGACAACCCCTCAAAACTCTGGCACCTTCTGGGACTACTTTCCAGGAGTAGAGGGGGGTTAATTCTTTCATTATTGTCACTATAATTCATCCATTTTTAATTCTTTTTTTTTTTTTTTTCTGAAGAAATGGGCAAAAGAAATTGCCTCTTTTTCACTCCCTTTTTCATCAGAAAACAACAGATTTCCCTCAAAGTGGATCCTGACAGGTGACAAGAATAATAACGTGTAAGAGTCAGTAAAAGGATGCATTATTAATCACCCTGGGTTTCATTTAGGCCATCAGCTCAGTGGGTGAGCTTTGTAGAAGGAAGAGTGAAGATATTATCATTATTATTTACTTGTCCACCCAGGAGTCACGAACCAGGACATCAGTGTATTAAGCAATGTGCAAACATAGAAGAGAGAGCTAGTCCCTGCCCTAAAGTGCATACATTTTAACCATAAAACAAGAAACAGTGTATACTTACAGGTAGATGGACATAGATGGAGGACTACTGAGAGATGATTATATATGCCTGCCAGCTTAGCAGTTACTTTTAACAGCAGCATGGTATTTCTAGTAATAAAATCATGAAATATGTTGTCAAGTGTTTTTTGGGGCATCATAGAAAAGAGAAATTCTGGAATGGAGAATTAGTAGAGGAGAAGTTGTATTTGCAGATGTTAAGGTAATCATGAAGGACAGCTTGTGGGAAAGAGGTTATTTGAAAATGGAACAACAGGACAACCAGTCCTGGCACTGGCTGGGCGTCAGAGCCCAATAATCAATACAAAATTAAAACCAGTAAAGTATGGAAAGAGTGAAGAGTATTGACAGGTTGCTATAATATCTATGGCAACAAGCAAGGAAAAAGGCAAGAGGAAAGGGAAATATTACAAAAGCACTGAACTGGAAGATAGTATTTGCAACAGCAATCTGAGTGAAACACAACAGTGTTCATTAATGGCAGACAAAACAGTGCTGCAGTTAACTAGATAGAAAGTGATGAAAGACTCGCGCTGTGTATGTGTGTGCATGAAGGCAATAACTAAGTGAGAGGACGCAGAAAATTCATCTTGAAAAGTCTTAGAAAACTTAGACACAGCCTAGATGGGACCTACAATATATATCTTATTTAAAAGATATTTTTATAATATGCTTCAGCTGCAGGAAGGTGAAAATATGATCCAGTGATGCAGAAAGGTATTACTGGAGAGTATTTCTCAGAAGATAATTAAGGGCCTTTCTTAGCCTTTTTAAGTCTCAAAGAAGTTAGGGATCCACAAGCAAGTAGAAATCCACAAAGCAGACTTTCTTGTGGAGTGAAAAAGATGGTCTACGTTAGAGAAGTTATCTCTTTGAACACTTGCGGTTCATTTTCTTATATGAATAATGTAAGTATAAAGGAAGGAGAAAAGAGCTCCTTCCTTCATGGGGAAGAAATTTGAGATAGATTTATAGAGGATATGAGAAAAGCATGAACAGAAAGAAAGACTAGTAGAAGACAATATAATGAAAAGGGAGCAGACAATCTTCCGTAAAGAAAAGGCTGAGTAACCGTGTATAAGATGGTGGACACGTCAAAGAGGACGAGAATGACTAGGAAGAGGCTTTTAGAGTGTCTGGCAAGAACAGTTTCCTTAGAAGGCAGCGGCAAAGAGCTGTGTTGAAGAGGGTATGGACTGGAAATGGAGGCGAAGAATTACCAATTCTTATTGTAAATAGGATATTTGATGAATTTAAAATGAAAAGGAGAAGGGAGTTAAGGCTATACTTGGAGAGGAAAGAAAGGTCAAAGGTGATGTTTTCTAAGACTGAAGCATCTAAAGCATATTGAACTGTGAGGGAAAAGTCAAAGTAGAGTGTGAGGTTAAGGAGAACAGTAAGAGAGAGGCTGTGTGTGGGAACAGAGAGCGTATGGAGCTGGAATAGAACAGGGTCACTGGGGCATGTGGACAGGATTTGGAGGAGCAACCAAAGGAGAAAAGTCAATGTCTATGACAGAAAACAGTGCAAGATCTGTAAAAGAAGGAGCAAAATGGAGTTGCATGTCAAGGTGAGGAAGGAAGGTCGTGACTTGTGTTGCCTATGCTTTCTTGGAAGAAGAGCAAAATTCTGGCAGAAACAAAAGTAAAAGGAAAAGGGGGAGATTTGAGAAACAAGTTAAAAGTGGTAAAAAACCATCTGGGACTGTGGGCCTGGGATTCAGTTAAGATAGAGCTGGGTAGCTGGGAAGGCATCAAAGAAGAAAGGATGAATTTGCAGTGGAGCTTGACAGGAGAGATTGTATGTGGTTCATGAAAAAGAATGGATAATGTGTATGTTGGTAGTAAGCCAGGAAAAGAGAATGGAGCTTGAACTGGAACAGAGGAGCCACAGACACTGAGGAGGAGGAAAGCAGCACAAACAGTGTAGGGAAGAAGGTCTATTGTTGGGCCTTCAGTAGTGATTCAGCTTTACAAAGTGAGAGCAGCCATCTTACTGAGTGTTGACTGATGATGACACTGAGAGGTGGGCTTTGATTCCTTAAGCTTCCAAATTAATTTGCCAGGTCCTGGGGGAAAGATGCGTGAAGAAAACTTGCTTGGTCTCTTCCTTCTCAGGTGATTGATACAAACAGACCTACTACAGGATACATCTTACCTCAGTATCCCAGTACAAATCCCTTGCTGATTCAGTAGCTGCACAGACAATAGTATCAGCCCCAGAGTAAAACATAAACTGCACTGCTTTATTACTGCAGTTAGTCTGTATCACTAACTTCACAATAGATGTAAGCAGTTTTATTTCCTTTCCTTGGAATTATTAACATTTCTTTTACCAAGGGTTATAAAAAGTAAAATATAAGGTCTATCAGGATAGCAGTTTTGGACTTGTTCATCACTTTCTGGAGATGCATAATAGATTCAGCCTTAACATTTATATACATAAATTTTTTTTTAGGAATAATCCTTTCCTCTTACATCCATCACAGTGTTAACCTCTTTTCCAGGTAAATCCTGAAGATATATTATCCCCTTATACTGCATATTCATATATATATTATTCATTTATACTTAAAAGTACATTTCAGAATATTTGGAGAATGCTTTGCACCTGTTTTTTTGTAATGAGAACTAACTCATGGTCAATGCAAATGACGAAACAATAGTCTATGAGTCAGTCTTTGCATAATACCAAGTGAGGAGGAAACAATCAAGATTGATGTACCTATGGATGCGGTAGGCAGGTGTCAGTGGTTAATTTCAGTGATTAATTTCAGTGCACTGAAACTGAGTGGTGTCAGGAGTCCTATAGAGAATCAGGGTGAGTTCATCTCACTAAGTCTCCTAGGCAACTTTTCTAAATGGTTTTCAGGGGGGACAGTATTTATCTTTATCCACTGTATCACTGTCATGTTTTATTCAAACTCACTATTGTCATGTCCAAACGAGCAATAAAAATTTAATTTTCACTGAAGTAACTAAGAAATAAATAGTTTCTATGAGTAACCTTTTAATCTGATGTATAAATATGTCAACCTAACAGTCTTACATCCTAGTAGTCTTCCAGTCTTGGTATGTTTTTTATCTTCTCTCTACTGCTGCTATGCTATTTATTGATTTAGTGATAGATAGTTAAGCAGTAGTGACATGCTCATAGGTAACTATAAGAGGGAATGAGATCTGTACAGGAAAGAGAATCAAATCTAAGCCCTCTGAAGGAACAGCATCCATCTGAATTCAGGGGTGATCTGCTCAGTCAGGCTGCATTTTGGCCAGTCTGCACAGTCATCCTAACCAGCTACAGCACTGTGATACCTTCCTCCTGGATAAGAGTGCAGGGAAGAGCTGGAGGTGGCATGTGTGCGAGGGTACGGGCTGTGGTGAGTGTACAGGCTGCAAGCAGGGGAACAGAACTAGGAAGTTTGAAAAAGTGATGCAGACCATGGAGGAATGTGAGAAGGAAGTAAGTATTGTTGTTAGGGGGGCAGAGGTACAGGAACACCTGCAGAAAGCCAACTATTGTGTTGCATGCGAAACAATTTGTCGTGTTATTTGCCACCTCTTGCCTTGAAGAGCTTTTTGAATACATCTTTTTTAACTCTAGGTACCCCAGTTTGGCAAAGCACTTCAGCACATGCTTGATTTAACAAATGAGTTGTATGCAATTCCTAATGGACCAGAGGATCTAAATGAGTCTTGAGGTATGTTTATGATTAAGCTTATGCATATATACTCTGCTGATTTAGAGGCTAAACAATGTGAAGGACTCTGCCACATGGAACTGAGAAAGTGAGACATAGCCATAGATAATGGACTATGAAATGTTAACTGTTTGCACAGAGACTGCTTTTGAGACCATGTATGATATGGGTATTACTTATTACTAATAGAAACAGTGAATAAGAAAAATTACGATAGCTTTTGTATACTGCATAAGAAGTTTGCAACCTGCACATCCTTTTTACTGTTTTTCCTCTTGGGTATATCTGGTGATTTCAATATACTGTTATCATATAAAGTTTAAGACTAAGGCACTAGGACTGAAAGAATTCTGGAACCTAAAAGGATACAACTGCAAATACACAAATAAATAAACAAATATTTACCAGACCAGTAACTTTTTGCAAGTTCATTGTTAGTGCTGTTGTTAAATGCTTGTGCAATTTAACAGTACTGTATATTATTACTGTTAACTCAAATTGCAGGAGCACGCAATACACTGACTTGCATTTTCTCATACGAGAATACTAATCCAAATGAGCTTTCCCCTCATACAAATTTATTGCAACTTCTTTCCAACATGGCTTTAATAGGCTGCGTCTAATACTGGGTAAAAGAGAAAGTCCTCTCCTGAAAAGGCCAGCAGAAATGAAGCTCTGATGCAGATTATCAGACTTTGTGGGTCTTATGCAGGGAAGCATGGTTAAGTTTGCTTTTGACTCATTTTCTGGCATATTTACAGCAACATTGCCCCATGTGAACATTTTCTACAGTCATCCAGGGAGACCTTATGGCAGCCTTCCAGTACCTGAAGGGGGCCTACAAGAAAGCTGCAGAGGGACTTTTTAAAAGGGCGTGGAGTGACAGGACAAGGGGCAATGGCTTTAAACTGGAAGAGTGCAGATTTAGGGTAGATATTAGGAAGAAATTCTTTACTGTGAGGGTGGTGAGGCACTGGAACAGGTTGCCCAGATAAGTTGTGGCTGCCCCCTCACTGGAAATGTTTAAGGCCAGGTTGGATGGGGCTTTGAGCAACCTGGTCTAGTGGGAGGTGCCCCTGCCCATGGCAGGGGGGTTGGAACTAGATGATCTTTAAGGTCCCTTCCAATCCAAACTATTATATAATTCTATGATATTATTACAAAACAAAACCAATGGAAATGCCTGTCCAATTCAAAATATCAGTAATAATCATGAAATCATTGCCCTGTTTGTTCCCAAGAAAAGATACATTGGATCTTTCCTTGCAGACCTCAGTGTTTGTCCTCTGCAGATGAAATTCACCTGTGGGAATGTGGGATTATAAGGACCCTCCATCTACTTCTGTTGTGACTTCTGCTTAAAAAGGATTAATAGGTTAAAATATAAAAATATGTATTCCTATGTGCTTTTAAAGCTTTTACAGCTGTTTGCACTGGAACATGCCACTTTGTAGACTTATTTCTGAAACCCACAATGTCAACTTATTTCTCTTGAGAAAAATGGCCTTTTTATTCCTTACTTGTATCTGTGTGACAGTAAGTGCTGGTGTGATCATACTAGAGGATGAAAGTGTTCTTTATGCATAGGTATCCAGGATGCTAATCAGCCTAGCAAAGTTCCTCAGATAGGACCTGAGGAAAACACCTTGTTTCTTAAGATGGGAGTTTTGTTCTGTCTTTGTGGCATGCCTGTCCTTAGCCTACACAGTGATGCCAGTGGTCACAACTCTACTGTGGGGTAGAAATACATCTCCAGCAAAGTAGGATTTTTCTGCATCTCCAATAACACATTTTCAATAGTTTTGTAGTCTGCATTTTGAGAAATGTGATATTTGCTGAGCATTGTGCTATACTTTGGCATTTAGATGAGTAGAACAGACTGATGATTTCCTGTCTGATACAGAATCACCTCTTAAAAAAATGTAGGTATTTAGAGGAGTAAACAACTAGCTTACATAATCTTTTTAAAGAATGAAGTGCTTATCTTTTTGAAATAAATGTTTTTGTTTTATCAAACAGAAGTTACGAACTTCATTCCATGGTGAATTAGATATAGGTATCAAGAGGAGTCTGGGTAGACGTGGTTTTAATCATTTTCATTCATGCCAGTCAGTGAGGCCAATTGTGGTGCACTCATGTGATTTTCAATGGTTACCTCTGACCAGAGGCCCTTCAGCAGCCATAAGTGATTGCATACTAACTGCCATTTTCATTTTCCTACTGACATCCAGCTTCCTTCCCTAAAATGGTTAGCATCATCTGAACAGTTCTCTTCATTTTAGGACTGGTCTGTGCCCATCAAAACACAAGTGAGATAAGCAAGAGAACAGGGCCCAAAAAAGTACCAGTAACCTTCAAAATATTGAAATAAATTCACTTCTCTGGTCTCACAAGACTCCATTCTTGACTGCCTGCTGATCTGTGCTGTGATGTAAAAATACAGCAGTCTGTGTTGTGATTATAGCAGAATTTTGCACACAGCATTTTGTAAGCATATTCAAAAGCAAATAACACATGCTTTTTGTTTGAATTATAGCATATCTATCTGTAAACAAAAACATTCAATACTACATATTTCAAAACACTTGCTGTGTTTTGTGTTTGTGGTCGTATCAGTGTCATTGGTACCAATGACAAAACCTAAAATTAAAGGAGAGCTAGCTGAATACATAGCATGAAATGTTGTACAGCTATTTGTAAATGAATACTGGTGTAGGACTTAACAGTGCTTTTACTTCCCTAGATACCTGGCTCTTAAGGAGTCAGACTGCAAATCAGCAAAACTTCCAAAGACAGGAAGAGCAATCACCCTTGTACTTCTACCACTCTGTTTCCTTCCATGCTTTTAAAGACTGCTGGCTTTACAAGACTAATCTCAATGGCTAACCGTGGCAAAAAAATTTATGCATTTTTCATAGCAACAGGTTACTATCATAAAAAAAACCCAAAAAACTGAATTGTGAAGACAGAGCATTTTCCATTAGTTTTGTGATTTTTGTAATCTGCTACTATCCCTCCATCTAGCTTAACTTCTTTGATGCTTTGGGGACATCTTAACTAGCACAGATGAGCAAATATACAAATGTCACATTCTAGGTCATCCTGAAGTATGTGCTGTATTGAACACAGACATGCTTCCTGCAAGGCTCAGAAAAAATGAGCATCCATGATCCATTTGCATACTCAACATTTCATTTCTTCCAGCTAAATGCCACTTCCGCAGTCCCAGCAGTTTTGCTGCTGAATATCTAGCAGGTATGAATCCCTTGGTGGGAGAAACTGTGTATCGAGATAAAGAATATTTGCAAATGAAGTACCTTTGTTAAATTATAGCATCAGAATAAAATATCTTTGAATACAGAAATTGCCTAGGAGTATATGATTTAAAACTATTAGCAATTGTCACAACTCAAAGACATAGCTCAGTGTTATAAAAAGTCTCTTTCAATAAAGAATAAACATAAATCTATCATCTTACATTCTCAGACTACGATTCATCGCACTCTATTAGCTTTCTCAATGTAGACATTTAGTCTTATGCAGGCTACATCTACAGTCAGTGAATTGAATATTGAGTTTGCTAGAGGGTAATGTGATCCTTCCTCAGGTAGTATCTGGGGTAAACGGATGAATTACTAGATGCTGTCTCTGCTGATCACTGATGGTTGTTATAGTATCAGTTTATAGTAGACATTTGTTTTAGTCTTTTTTTAGTTTTAGAGGGAAAGAATCCCACTCTATTATTATGAATCTCAGTCATCTCAATTATTTTACCCACGAAGCTTCATAGAAGTCAAACTTTAAACGTCCATTAGTAGTTATACTCCCTCCTTGGAGACTGAAACAAGGTGTGTATGCTTGAAGATGGAACTAAACACTGCTAACAGTTTTGGTAAGCCTGTCTTGAATCAAATGGCTCTTCGAAGAATATGGCTCAAGTGTTTCTGATTGGGAGGATATATAATCTGTTTCAGTGTTTTGTTCTTATATGCTACAGGCAGAATTGATATCACTACAGTAAAACAAATGATTACTGTCTGTTACAAAGAACAGTTTTCAGTTCCTTATTAATTCACCAAATTCTAACAGTGGCCTGAAATCTTATGTTCTATATGTCATCTTCAGGCTAAAATTCTTGGGTAGTCCTCAGATAAAACTGTTCATCTCTTTCTGAAAACGAAAGTGGTTAGTGTAAGCAAACAACCAGCAATATACATAACTGTTAGGAAATCAAAATTGGTGGCCCATTCCTTTGGAAGCTCCAACATTGCCATGGCTTTGGAACATGGACTCTGCTCAGCTCCGCCAGGCATGATTTGAGCAATTGAAACATACTTGACTAAGGGGTGAACTGACAGATGCTGATGCTAGCAAGATAAGGAAAATAATCAGGAAATTGTGAAAATATGCTAAGACTGAGATGAGATTGCATGGACCTGACAAAGAGGTGGGGTTAAAATAGACAGTTTGCCCAGACAATGGGACTGGAGTAAGAAGCTCGGGAGAGGAGAAGATTTAGTCCAAAGTGGGTTGAATATAAGCTTAGTAGAGTGCAAAGGAAAGACTGAGTAATTAAGAGCGGAGAGATAGAATTACGTATGGAAAGAGAACAGGATTGAAAAGAGGTGTTGGATTACAACTGTGATAGCCAGATGACAGGGCTACAGCTCACTGAGCAACAAGATGAGGGCTGAGAAGTCAGAAGAATGCAACATAGTATCTGGAAAAAGACAGAATAGGGGCAAGGACCACCTGTAATGAACATGTGAGTTGAATACTCGTTTTCTCTACCAGAAAATGTCAGCAAAAGCAAGCACAGAAACAGGTTCTGTGTATGCTGACAGACTAGAAATTTACTTTACAAGTGGTGGACAACTCAGGGAGATTTGTCTTTCCAGATGATCAAAGAGAAGGTTAAAAGAACTTGAAGCCAGACAAATTCAGATGAAAAGTACAATGTACATTTTTAATACTAAAAGTTAACAGCCATTATAATTTATCAAGAGATATGCAAATTTTCCATTGGGGAAGAACTTTCAAATAGAAATATCAACACTTTTCAAGTTTCAAAAAGAAAAGGTCAGAGGAATTCCTATGCCCTGTATTATCTAGCGATTGTAGTGTTTACTTCTCTTTTAATCTGTAAATGCCCTGGCCAGACCTTCATTCTGGTCCATACAGAAAAGAACAACTTCCTGTCATTATTGATCATTTACCTAAAGGTTTCTTCTGACCCTGATTGATATTGGGTCTAACTCTTATAAGGAAGAATTTTCAGAAAAAGCCTACAAATTTTAATGAAATTGCATCCATACAGGGAGTTGAAACATGGCTTTTCGGTTATTAGTTGCAGACTCATTTTACTGACTGTGAATATTTGCTTTCCAGTGTTTGAAAGTCATGTGATTTTTGTTACCAATATAGATACATATTATACATTTATGTTCCACAAAATAAGGAAAAAGAAATTGCTCAGACTGAGTAGAAATGACCTGTATTAAAAAAAACAACTGTATTTTTTCTATATTTCATACTGCTTCTTTGCAGTAAAAAACAATGTCAAGTTGATTTTTATTGTACTCCACATTGTTCTAGGATGCTTTTTAACAGATGGAAGAATAAAATTGTAGAATAACTAAACAAATTATTCCCAATGATAGAACCAAAAAGAAAATCCATATGTCACCTTTTATGTTTAGCTCTAAATATCAGAAAGTATTTTATCTAACCCAGCTGATGTATGTATAAAATACAAGGTATTAAGTGTAAGGGTTGAAGTCTATTCATATATATAAGTAGGTAAGATTCCGACAAATCAAAGGGATTCTATACAGCTAAGTTTAATGCATAGAATATTCTAAAGGTGTCTAACAAAATTGATTGAATCTCCTAAGAGCTATTTTGTTAACAGAGTATCCGTATATAGAGACATTTAAATATACTGATTAACTGATCTAAATCCATCACAGTATTTCTATTTGTAGAGTAAATCTAAGTTTTTATCTTACAAAAAAATCTAGTCTTCCTACTTGTTACAGTAATGTTCCCAAGTACACAAAAATATGTATGAGTGAGATGTCATCTCCAGACAATATGGAGCAAATGGTCTGGATGTATTAGGGAAGACATTTCTTTTAGACTCTGAATAGTCTGAGTTCACTTTCTAGAGTCACCCCTCTCCCCAGGGATGACAGAAGGAAGGGAAGATAGGTTTTGCCTAATTTAGGTTTTTCAGGAGGTTTGTAAAGCCTGATGAATTTGGGTCTAAATTCAAGACTTTGCAGAATCACTTCTGGATCACCTATGGTAAAAGTTCATTTGTTTCCAAGAAGAAGATTTCATCCAGGTAAGAGATTTCTCTTACTCCTCGTCTATCCAGTTTCCTATGACTTACATGGAGTAAAAAGCTAAGTTCCTCTTTTTCTGACTGAAGCATATATTTTAACCTGTGCAACCACAGTTTGTTTATAATAGGCTTTTCCTCTGGGTTCATCGTAACTCCCACCAATGTCAGCAGGAGCGATGTGAACATATGGTTAGAGAAGACCTGAGAGAGGGCAGCTATTCTCATGCCAAGTGAACAAGATTTTTCACTACATTTCAAGCATTTTGTGGATTGGGTGCTGCCAGAAATGCTGTATGAATAGCATTGTTTGCAGTATTTTAACATTGCATGGAGACAACCTGGAAACACAGGCAAGCAATTCAGCATTGCTGAAGGGTGAAACTTTGGAAGCTGAGCAAGTTTTCAGCAGAAGGATGAGCTTTACCTGAACTAATTTTCTCATCATCTGACAGGCTGCTTGGACACGTGATTTCTTCCTTTGTCCATAGAAATCAGAATATCTCTTTTTGTTAAGGTTTATTTATACCAGCCAGGTGCAAATGACTTTTGTCAGAACAAGAAATGTGAATCTTCAGACTGAAGGCTGCAGTTTGTCAAAGGTCCTCCTTATTTCACTTCCTTCTATCCTTGAAAGACAAACTACATACTTTTTTTCTTCTCTAACAGTATATTCCCCTTAGTGGAGTTCTTTTTAGGGCTAGATGAATAGCCAAAATACTTTGAAACCAGAAGCTGCTTGTTATAGCTCTGCAACCTCTCTGTTGGGCTGTTGAATATCTGTTTTTTTCAAACTGACTGTAAGTTCTCCAGGATTTTCAAATTTACAGTATCCAATGCATGCTCTGTAGTGATGGAGTCCTTTAGTTCTTAAGCACAGGCAGATTTCAGGAAAGCTTTGGTTAGCCAGCAAGGGATAGCTGGGACACTTGCTGTCCCTACTATGGATACCATCATTGAACAGGGGAAATTCAGACCTATCATTTAGACATCAAATCACTGAGATAAAAGGAATAAAATCTTATTGTGAAGGAAGAACATAAGTGATAAGTGAAGAATATATTTTAGAATTCAGACATTTAACCAAAACTATCAGTTTGTGTCTACCTAAACCAAACTGTAACAGGCTTTGTGCCTTACCCATCACAGACTAACTCTTGAGGTTTGCATACCTTTCCCATCTGGGACAACATGGGGTTTACCCTTGAAGTCAAAGCCCTTTGAAAAGTTTATTCAAAGTAATGGTTAATCAAAGTACAAATGTCACACAGATACATAAGAACTGATTTTTCTGGTTGACAGTACAAGCCTCCACAAATTGAAATAAGTACTGTTTTCTTGAGGGATTGTAAAGGAAGTCTCTATGCCAAATATTTGATCTGTTCTGCTGTCTTGCAAGATATACACTCTGCATAAAACAGTCTCTGAAATGGGCCTGCTTGTCCAGATGAATACGTTATTCCACTGTGTGGAGAAAGGCTCATCTAGAGGCAAATTACTGAGTGTAATTTATTCCATATCCTTACTGGAATAACTTCTGCTCCTGAGCATCCTCAGATGTGTAGTCAATAGGGAACTGTCTGGCTACATGAAGTTTCTTAATACATCTTTCAGCTAAATCAGAGATTCAAATGCAAAATCCAGCACTCAGGGAGGTCATCTGAAACTGTGATACTCCCTGGAGAACTGGAGGTCTATAAACCAATGAATGGATTACAATGAAATGTAAATTCAGTATTTCCAACTCTGGGACAATTGACAATACTCCAATACTCTTCAAGCTGTACATATTTCTCCCAGTCAAACAGTAGCACCTCTCAGCATTTATCAGCTCTGTAATGTACTTTGGGAGGAAGTTTAAATGCTGATTGTCTTTAAAAATACAGCTTTATATATTTTTAAAACTTTCTTCATATTAGGAACTGTATCCTAGTCCTAAATGTTTACAGTAATGTGCTGAGCACTGGTGTGTAGGTTTACTTTTTTATCTGCTACAATGAAGTAGTTTTTAAAGATTCATTCCATACTTGGTGAAATATCTCAGGTGGAACTCAACATTTAGAAAGGTGTTGTTTGGTCCTTTGGTCTGTCATGAAAATACAGCAGAGGGCCACAGAACTGAAGACATCTGCAGATAATTCAAGTGATCAGTTGGAGAAAACTGCCTAGGTAAGGAACAGAAATTGTTCAATTGCAGAGTGAGGTTGAGGAAGGGGTGCTCTATTTATTCAATACTTTTAAAAATACCTGTAAATGTTTTGTAATTTGAAATTTGATTTTGTCCTCCTCCTGGTTAAGTAAGGCTGAGCAGACTAGATGTAAACTGCTGAGATGCACTAGGTGATCTTTCTCCTTGTATTTCTCCCCTGCTTTTTTAATGCCAAAGTGGTGTGGTAGTTTCAGCTATCAGATTTGTACTTGTCAAATCAACCCTTTTACTTCAAACTTGTCTCATTCTTTCCAAAGACATTGTTCAGCCTTTATTTTTGTCATTTCCAGACTCAGCAGCAGCACAGAGGAGGCCCTCAACTGCCCCTCATCACCATATGAAAGAGGACAGAAAATATGTGTCTACCGACTGATTGGCATGATGCACAGACAGAAGGACTGGGGCTCAGTTTGCTGTGGTGTGCCATGGTTCTTGGATCACAGAGCTGTACTGTCTCTTTCCTGGTGATGAAGTTCACACTAGCTGTGGTGTGGGCATACATCATGCAAGTATAAAGAGCTAACTGTTGTAGGATCTTACACTCACGTTGCAAAGAGGGTGTATGTGCTCCCCTGTACATTGCTTCATCTGTGGTTCCACCAGGAGAGTAATCAAGTCACACAAATTCATGGTACATGTGTTTACTGCATGACTGCAAATGTAGGTGCAACATTTCAAAGACCCCCTAAGCAGTAAGATTGCAAAAGATGTTTCATAAAAGGAGAAGTGATTGTCATGAAGTTTATAACTGACATGTGTATGTGATGAAAAGCTCAAAGATTAAATAATTCCACTTTTGTGTGATGCCACTGATGGCACTAACTTACAGGCCAAGATTTTGTCTCAGATACTCCAAAGATTCTCTAGTTGACTACAGTGTGTGTACCCAGTCTAAGATGTAGCCTTTAGCTATTCAATTTTCTGGGGTCTATTTTGGATTTTGTTCCATTTTACTATTGGAGGCAGTGAATCAAATTCTGACCTGGGCTCTACAGAAATGTCTTTGGGCTATTATACTGGGACAAAGCAAGAGTTCACAAGAAAACAGAATTTAGAAGACAGTGTGCTCAGTGCACTGATTCTCTCATTCTCTCCGGTTGTGTTCACCCTGGAATCAATGAACAACACAGAAACTCTCAACGTGAGAAAAAGATGTCAGAATCAGTTCCTTAATCTTGATGCAGTTTAAATATTACTTCTGGCTAAGTATTACATGTGAACCAAACACATGATTTGAGCATACAGACAAGAGTTTGTTCCTGAGCTGATTGATGTCAGTTTTATACTTGTAAACATCTTTTGATTTCACTGGCGTTAATTCATATTTTCAATATCTCAATGAGAACAGAATGTGGAGTAGTAGAGTCTTAAAGTGTCTTTTCAGAACAGCGAGCAAACTCAGAATCACAGAATCACAGAATGTTAGGGATTGGAAGGGACCTCAAAAGATCATCTAGTCCAATCCCCCTGCCAGAGCAGGAACACCTAGGTCAGGTCACACAGGAATGTGTCCAGGCGGGTTTTGAATGTCTCCAGAGAAGGAGACTCCACAACCTCTCTGGGCAGCCTGTTCCAGTGCTCTGTTACCCTCACTGTGAAGAAATTCTTCCTCACATTTATGTGGAACCTCCTATGTTCCAGCTTGCACCCATTGCCCCTTGTCCTATCATTGGATGTCACTGAGAAGAGCCTGGCTCCATCCTCATGACACTCACCCTTGACATATTTATAAACATTAATAAGGTCACCCCTCAGTCTCCTCTTCTCCAAGCTAAAGAGACCCAGCTCCCTCAGCCTTTCCTCATAAGGGAGATGTTCCACTCCCTTCATCATCTTTGTGGCTCTGCACTGGACTCTCTCAAGCAGTTCCCTGTCCTTCTTGAACTGGGAGGCCCAGAACTGGACACAATACTCCAGATGTGGCCTCACCAAGGCAGAATAGAGGGGAAGGAGAACCTCTCTTGACCTACTAACCACCCCCTTTCTAATACACCCCAGCATGCCCTTGGCCTTCTTGGCCACAAGGGCACATTGCTGGCTCATGGTCATCCTACTGTCCACCAGGACCCCCAGGTCCCTTTCCCCTACACTGCTCTCCAGCAGGTCAGCTCCCAACCTGTACTGGTACATGGGGTTGTTCTTCCCCAGATGCAAAACTCTACACTTGCCCGTGTTGAATTTCATTAAGTTTCTCCCCGCCCAACTCTCCAGCCTGTCTAGGTCTCTCTGAATGGCAGCACAACCCTCTGGTGTGTCAGCCACTCCTCCTAGTTTGGTGTCATCAGCAAACTTGCTGAGGATACATTCTGTACCCTCATCCAAGTCGTTGATGAAGATATTAAACAACACCGGTCCCAGTACCGACCCCTGAGGGACTCCACTAGTCACAGGCCTCCAACTAGACTCCGTCCCATTGACCACAACTCTCTGGCTTCTTTCCTTCAGCCAGTTCACAATCCACCTCACCACCTGATCACCGAACCCATACTTTATCAGCTTATCTACAAGGATGCTGTGGGAGACAGTGTCAAATGCTTTACTGAAATCAACAGGAAGAAAAATTGATATTGTCAGTATCAGAGACAAAAAATGAAACCAGTCAGCATACAGTAGGTGTCTTAACTGAAACTAATACAAAGATGAAATGCACAGCTCCTTGAATGAGATCATCTTGAGAGAATCAGTATTATACAGTACACTAAGGCTGTTATTGTGTTGCTGTCTCCACATAAGATAGGGTGTATGAGATA
Source organism: Podargus strigoides (assembly GCA_028020825.1). Lineage (NCBI taxonomy): Eukaryota > Metazoa > Chordata > Aves > Caprimulgiformes > Podargidae > Podargus > Podargus strigoides. The sequence goes on along the minus strand of CM051622.1, from coordinate 44,357,357 downwards.
AGCATTGCATACAAGAGCCAAGACACTAAACTAGTTAAATCAGAGAAGAGGATGGATTTGAAAAATAAGGTGCAAATAACATATTTCTAGTATTTTCTCTCTCAAAAATTATCTGAGGTTAAAAGGAAGGACGAAGTAAGAACGGGAAGGTTGATGGAAGGTTAAAATATTCACAAAACAAACTTGTTTAATGGGAGCTGAAAGACCTGAAAAGAAACCTTATTGTGGTGCACAGAAAAGTAATGTGAAAAAAAAAAATCTCCATATTTCTTCAGCCTCTAGCTTAGCTCTCACTGTGGGGAATCTTGCTGTGAAGATATTAATCACTGCTGCTTAATAGTATCTCTGCTGGTTGCTCCAAGATAGCAACTAGCTACTTAATGCAGCAGATGCATTCTTCTAGTATGGCACCTAAAGTACTGTGAGTGTGCCAAAGGGATTTCAAGCTTACCATGGTGCACAACTGACCAGCAGATGCTGAAGGCATGTTGCTTGGGTCTGCAGAGGCCACAGGTTCTAGAGGAAGATGAAATAGTCTTTTTTGTCTCCTCTACCTGCTTTTGATTTATGGAGGAAGCAAAGGAGTTTCATCATACAAATCTAGCTAGCTACCAGGCTACTTCCAGAACTGGGTCTCAAAGATTTTCTGTTTTCTGAAGTTAGCCCTTACACTGAAACTTCATTAGGGATTTTGACTTCTCATCTTGATCTCACTCTTTTTTCCCTGCCATTTGTAGCACTCAATTTCCTTAGGAGCAGAATGGACATTTACTTTGATGCAGTAATTACTGATGGTTGGTTACATACTGTTCCTTATCAATTCTGCTTGGCTCTTCTTCTTACCAGCACCACCATGTCTCTAGTTCCTTTCAGTCCTTATTGGACTAAACTCTCAAGACTATTTTCCTTTCCCACTTTACCTCCTCCATTTGCAAATCTACCTATTTTGGCATCATCGGCTTTAGTTGTTCAATTTACGATGAAAAAAAGTCACACAAAGAAATTTTAACAAAGTCATGTATAAGATGTTAAACAGGGAAATTGGTACAAGGAAGACTACCTAGCTACAGACACAAAGGAAGGTTTCTAGGATAGAAAAAGCAACCCTTTTTTGAGTTCCTTCTCTTATTGCAATGAAGACTTCAACAGCTTTACCTGAATGCTCTTCAGAGACTTTGGTTCAAAGGTTCTGGCTTTAAAGGGATTGCACATTTTTCTTTTGGCAAGAAAAATGGACAGGTTTATTTAAGTTAAATGCTTTTCAAAGATACTTTCACAGAAGCTTTCATCTCCTTTTGTCTTTGCTTCCAATTTTTCCTGAAGATAACTGCAGTGACACAAGTGCAAAGTCTTTTTGATCATTTCAGTGGTAGTGATGATGAAGCTTTGTGAACTGCAAGGCATGTTGTCTGAAAAAGTTATCCTTCTGCCAGGAGCAGTGGAGGAAATGGGGCAGAGCAACTGGCAGTCCTTCCTCCCCATCGGTCACCCGTCACAGATCCTTCTCCAGCAGTGAGTAAAGGGTTGATAAACTGCTACCTTTGGGGGCTTCCACTATGGAAAGAATGGCTGTTACATAGACAGTACTTATAGTAAAACTGATGTTTAAATTCACAGTCAAACTGAACCTGAGGAGAGGCTGGTGGGTTTTGAAGATGCACTGGTATCTGCTGCTTCTTTTGTCAAAAAAATGGCATGGGAAGTGGAAAGACCAACATATGCTTAAACAACAGTAGTCAGCAAAGGTGAGATGCAGCTCCAGATTCACATAAAACAGAAAACACTTAAATGTAGCTGTGTATATGACATCTAGGTGTTTCAGATACTCTTATGATCACTGAGGGTTTAATAGAGTTGTTTTAAAATGAATGTATACTGCCACGTGAGACTTTCTAGAGTACCTTGCTCTGCCTCCAGCTGCCTTGTCCAGGCGGCGTGGGTTTTCCATAGGTCCTGTGCCATATCTGCCAGCCTGCTGAGGAAGTCCGAGATGCATCACACCATCTCAAATGAGGCTAGAAACCTGTGTTTAAGTATCTGAAATGACGCTGATGGTGTGGACCAGGTTTTATTGACCAGAATGGGTGAGTGGATGAATCTCACATGTAGACACATACATGTAAGTTTTGTTGAACTGAATTCCTTCCCTGCTGCTCTCTTGCTGGGCTGTTGCTTACTAGCAGCACAAAGTGCCCAGCACTTTTTGACTGGGTGAACATAAACAAAAGCATGACCCTTGCTCCAAACAACGGTCAGCCTGAGCTCAGGACAAGGCACAATGGTAGAGATGCACAGGCTGTACGGAGGGTACGGGGAGGAAAAAAAGAAGGCAAGTGAAGCCTGGTGTTCTAATCATTGCAACATTCCCAAGAGAAGTTTGTAGCCAGAGGGAACTTTAGGGAGGGATTTAAAGGAGTTTGGAAATTCAGTTTTGCAGGTGTATGGGATCTTCTAATCAGCAACATGGAAAACCTGTGAAGCTGTCAGCCTGAGAATTTGCCTCAGCTTCTGGTACTCCGTGTAAGGGATTTTCTTGGTGAAAAGAAGAATGTCTAAAATTGATGTGACTGGCAAAGTGGTCCTATGGAGTAAGCCAAATGTGGTCAAAATTCCAGGTATGTATGCTGTCTGCAGCAAGTGTATAAGTGGAGAAATGTTACATTTCTCAGGGACAGAGATTAAAAAAATAGGAATAATTTAGAAATGAAGTGATAAAAGACTTCACTGTGTAAGTGGGCAGGAAAGGCCTTATCTTCTGCCGTTTAAAAATAAAATCTCAATTATGTTAGTTTAGATGACAGTACCTAGGCAGAGATCCAAGTTGAAGACTTGTTTATGGGCTTGAACAGTAAGTAGGATGATAGAGTGTTTTCCAGAGCAATCAAGTAAGAAAGTAGCAGGGAAGGTGTGGGAGAATAAAGATTAGAGAAAAATGCAAATAACCATTTTAACTGTCTATTCAATTAACATCTAGGCCTACTTTGTAGCTTCCTGAAGCCTCTGTGTGGCACTCAGTAGATGACAAACATTCAAAATGAGGGACCCGCCAACACATATTCAGGTAGAAATTTCAAATATTCTGGTATGTATTTCTCCACTATAAATAACTTTCTGCAATTCCAATGTCCTAATTTTGTGTTCAAGGTAAAAAAAAAAAAAAAAAAAGATGAAGAACAAATGCTTCAACAAAAAAGTTATACTTTTTGTTTTAATGTGTAGATATTTTGGAGATTAAAGTACCCTACTGAAACACAGGCAGTGATGCAAAAGTTACAGCCTCTTTTTTCAAGTATCTTCAAATACATATATGTTTAGCTGAGTGACTGCTCTTTTTTATATTAGAATTGTATATTCAATAACATTACTCCAAATTAGGTTTGTTACTCTAAAACCCTTATGAAGTACTTATCCTACTCCTAATCAAAAGACTTTGGAAATGGTAATTTTGTTAATATTTAAGTAAATGACATGAGGGACATGTACTTGGTCTTTCTTGGCTGTTCATAGGTTAGAATGCAATTTGTGTAATTTTAATTTTGTTACATTTAATAAAGGATGAATGCAGAGGAAGTGTTATTGTTTATGGCTTGTATATTTTAACTGTGTATATGCAAAATAGTGTTTCACTTTTCTAGTACATAGCTGCTTGATTAAAAGAAACAAGTTACAGTGGTGACTGTAGACACTTTACCTTGTAAATTGTGTTTTAGAATAACTGCAACAAACAACATGTTTACAGCTAAGAGATACTTATAAAAAAACCTGAAACTTTGATCATGTGGGATTTTAATTTCACAGATACTTACTGGGATAACAAGTATGCAAAACCTGTAAGGTGGGAAGCATGTTTCCAGAGGCAATGCATAATTGCTTACTTACTGAAGTCAGTTTATTGACTGAACTTCATGATCAGAGGCTCTTGGCACCCAGAGCTAGGAAATTAGCCCATCTTGATAAATAGAGCAGGGCTGATCTAGGGATCACAAATTCACGATACAGAAAAGAAAAGACGATGAAACAACACAATTAGTTTTGGCTCAGTGGAAGTTTTGAAAAATAAAAATACTATAAGGTGTTTTAATGGAGATAATTACATAACTTAGGGATGTTTTCCTGGAAGATAAACATGTTTTCATTATATGCCACAATATGAATTGCTTACACCTTCACTTCATATAGAAGGAATAGCTTGTGGTAACATAAACTACTGAATGATCTTGATGGAAATGATGCAAGTTCTCATGACTGTGTAGGAAACCTGGTGCAGAAAAAATGGGAATTATTTAAGAAACAGTTGGACATGCTGCAGTTACAATTCATTCAGGCTAAGTCTCAACAGGGGGAATGAAACTGAGACAATGTGCTTAAACAGAGTGACAATAACAACATTTCTAAATGCCTGCTTTGGAAAGGCGGGAGATTGTTATTTACAATTTTAAAAATTTGCAGAAGCTACAAGATAATTAGAAGAGCAAGAAGAGATATTGACTAGCAGTTTACACGAAATGTTTCAAATATGAATAAAGGGCTTCCTCACAGATGGCATATTTGCAGCAGACAGCAAATGAAATTGAAATGGTCACTAAAAAGTGGTAGTTGAAATTATCAGACATAAAAGAATTAATGTGATATCAAGAAATAGTACATTCCTTCTACTGTTATACTCTTTCACAAATGTAATATAGGGAAGAGTTGTCCTAAGATGTGTTTCTGGGTCTTGTTTGGTTTAGATAAGTTTGCCATTGATTTCAGGATTGTTGCTTGTGTGGTTAAGCCAAGTGAAGGCTGGCCTTCAGGATTGGCTATAGTGTCTATAATTGGCTGCATGGAGGAGTTCGGGAAGCGGGCTTCATAGCAGCATGACCACTGCAGCTTTATGTGGTAAGGGAGTGAGTCCTGCTTCTGGGGAGGGTCTGCAGCTTCTTTAGCTTTGTGGTAGAAGTTTATGCTTTTACAGTCGACTGCTGAGAGCACAGAATTTGCCCATGCACCTTCACTGTCATGTAAGAATTAAGGCTTTGCATTATTTATGACTTGATGATCTTAGAGGTCTTTTCCAACCAAGACTATTCTGTGATTTATCTTAAATTTTTGAATCACTTTCCTGATAATACCTGCATGAAATAACAGATATGAAGAAAAAGTCATACTGCTTGCAGCAGTACCACTGAGTAATGGCAAATATGTGAAGGCAGTTCCCCTGATGGTGTTCAATGTCACCAGGAACAACGTACCACCACGTCTGCCTGTATGCAAAGGGACCAAATCAGAGAGTGCAGAAATTAATGCAGTAATCATTGCCTAGAAAGCGTATACACGTATGTATCCATCAGACTTGTGGGTCACACACGGTGGTATGGGTGTCTGGCAAGCTTTTTTTCAGGAGGCAGTCCTCCCTTCATATATTCACTTTTCAGCTCCAGTGTTTTTCAGTCTCTGACATTTTATTTTAGCTGCAGGTATGTATATTAGGGATATGAATCTCTTGATAGTCTGGCAATTCAGGTGTAGGTAAGAATTGCACTGGAAATAGAAGTTCCTTAGTTTTCCACTGAAAATTCCTTATAATTTCTTGTACTAGGATATCATTACCTGTAGAATATGTTAGAGTTTGCCTGAGGCACTGGTCTTTATTCATATAGGAACATTACATCTTAGTGCATATACCTCTTACGTCATGTATATACAAGCAAAAGATAAGTCTTTCTAGTATAAGATGACAAGCTTACATCTGCATTCCCAAATGAGAGACTGGGACAACAAGCAGGAATAATGCAATCAAAACCACTCCAATGTGCAGTCAGCGTAAAGCTATCAAGTAAAAGATGGTGGCGCAGTCAGTGAAAGAGAACGTTCAGAGCAAGTTGGATAAAGCAGCACTTACAGCTCTGTGTGATGCAGGCTAGACTTTACACAGACAGGCAAACTGAATTTTGATCCTTCCTGTTTATAGAGCTCTGAGAATTTATAGTATGGGTCAAGATGCACTTGCATTTAATAGAACTTCTTCACACCAGACAAAAAAAATTGTAATGTCAGTGGGATATTGCTGTGTGTAAAGGCAGGTGATAAGTCTACTGTTTTTTCATTTACTTCTCCATTCTTAAGAGCTATCTTTGGCAATGTATAAGCAATTAGTTACTCTTTATTAATCTGTCTCTAATCCTTACTTATATATCGGTGCAGCTAAATTAATTGAAATAATGACACAAAAGCATTTCAAGTGAAATACAGCTAATTGACCACCTGGATTCATTAAAATGTATTCTGTGGCAGTGGTTATGCAAGAGATCAAAGTCAGTCATCACGACTGTTCCTGCCACACCCTTGAAATCAGTAAGGAGTATCAGTAAGAGGCAAGTTTTCAAGCAATCTCACCACTGATTCCATTTCGGAACTGAGCTTCCATCAGGAACTTTTCCTTTGTCTGTTTTACCCAGTAGTATTTTTATTCATTAGTACAAATTTGATCACAACATGGTGGTGTTATATTCTGGGCATGAGGAAATACATCTCTCAGGTAAGGTATAAACTGCAGATTTACACGTACAGAATCTTTCCCTAGTACTTTAAAAACACCCAAAACAAACCAACAAAAAAATTCCCTTCTAGGAAGGCTAGGCAAAATGGAGAATGCTATTCTGTTGATAAAAGAAATAATAGGCTCACAAATTTGTTATTTTTACTGAAAATATGACCTCACAAGGTCTGTAGTTGTTTCATTTTGATTTGATCCACTGGGATCCCTGGGCAAATTTCAGCTCTCCTTATGTGCTCAATTTCTTTTGTGGAAAGGGTAAAGGAGAGGGATAAGTAGTCATGAGAGGAGTCCACCTTGTGAGCCCTGGCTATGTAAAAGAACGAGGACCATGAAGGATCTGAACACTGGTTCCATGAAGCAGCACATAGAAATAGAAAGTCTCGAAGTTGGGCAATAAGTGTGTTGATCTTCAGCTTGGAGGTGAACCAGATTTCTTTTTTTCTTTCTGTGTAAAATTGAAATTTTCTGCAAATATAATTTTGCATTTTATTTTAAAATACAATTTGCATTTTAGCTTTACCTTTGCACACCTTAGCCTTTGAAGAAAAAAGGCTCTAATTTCTTCAGCATGCCTATCATGTTTATATCCGAGTGCTGTGAGGATGGTCAGTACAGTCTTAGTGGCAACTGATTTTGTTTAGAAATCCAGGAGTAGCTCTGTTCTCAGGTATTATCTTGGCATTTAGTGGGTTAATGCAGTGACAAATCTTTGCAATGAGAAAAAAAAATATTGTCAAAATCATTTTTACTCCAATAATAGTTATCAGGATAGAATAGCTATTCACTACTTCATATAAAGCTGTCTCCTAAGGTGTTTTTGTTTCTAACAAAGGATTAAGGTGTGTACATGTGCCTTCTGTTAAACTTCTCTTATGTTAGTAAGACCATGTTAAGGGCAAAACAGTAACCATTGTGCTGGCTCAGCCTGCTGGAGGGCCACCGCTGGCCTTGAGTAAATTGCTTGCTATGGAGAAAAGGGATGTACTAAACCCTGACAAAGAGGGAGGAAGACAAGTATACATACACATAAGCAAATCTGACAACAGAGCAGAGCTATGTTAAGAGCACAAGGCCAGCAAGGCACAGTGATTTCATTCAACTGGAAATCATGTCTGTTCCAATATGTATTCACTGCAGCAAATATGGCTTAGTAAAACTTTCATTCAGTAAAGAAACCTTCATAAATATGGGCCTTCTGCATTTTACTTGAACTGCCACATAAGTGCGTGCTGTTGAAACATAACTTTAAATAGCTTATGAAGACATCCCTATGAATTCAAAATTACAGTACTTGCAGAAAAAGCAACAATATTCGTCTGTAAATCCTTTAATCATAAGCATTAAAGAGTAGTTCTTCAGAGAATCACAGGCTGCTGACTAAAGTTTACATTTTCTTGAGTTGCTTTTGGTGCTGCTAGCTATTTTTCTCATACACATGATGCTGATATGAAGTGACACTTGCACCTGTTGTCACCATCTTCTAGTAATTAGCATAGTGCCCTAAGTAGTAGCAGGGCCATCACATCCAAACAGAAGCCATTAACATATTGCAGCTGTCATCAGTAGGGAAAGTTAATGGAGTCAGTGGATTTGCACACTACTGCATACCTTGGCTCAGCTAACATAACTCCCCATATTGGGGTCATTGGGGATAGGAAAAAAGAAATGTGGGATGTAGCCAGTCAGGAGTGAAAGAATACATTTTACTGCAGGTTTACTTTCATGTATTATGCATGTCCTTCAAGGTCACTGCATGATCATTTATAAGATTTTAATGAGATATCAAAGTGGAAAGAATGGAATGTAATTAATGTGATCATACAGAGAAGATACAGGTATAAAATAGCATGCATGAGGCAGTCAACAAAAAGTGGGAGCAGCAAAGAGAAGGACTATTTAGCCAGATTTCAGCCTGCGAAACAATAATCTTTTCTACTGTACTTTCAGACACTTAACATTCAGCCAAACAGTTTTCCCCTACTAACAGCAAAATAATGGAGGGAATTAGAGAAAATGCATTCTGTCACTTCTCTTTGAATATAGGCTACCTGTGCTTTCCTTCTTTGGGGGAAAATGGGTGGCTTGTAGCTAAAAGTATGCTAATCCTACAGTAGCGTGATGTTTGTGGGCGTTTTATATTCTATTATTTTCATTCCTCCTGCTATTAGAGTCTCTGACAAGACTGGACTAAACTGAAAATTCAAGATATGCAAAGGACCATGTTTTCAAGTACTTTTCTATGGATCTTTCTTTGTGTGGGTGCCTGAGAAGGTTCAGAGACTCAATAAACTCCTCAGCAGGAAGAATTCCTTAAAGGTTTTTCAGAAGCATACTGATTGTCCCCAGCCTGTTCCTGTTCCCACCTTCTCCCTACCACACAGACACTTTGGTAGGCTTATCTCTATATATGCACACACATATGTAGAGGTGCAGTAGGTCTGTAAATCAGGTTGTCAGTGGCTGGAATTGGTGCCCTCAGCCCAGCCAGGTGCTTCGGTGGTCCCTGCTGTCTGTGCTAGGGTAGTGCTAGTGTTTCTACCTAGGAGCTGGCATAAATGCTGGTGAGCAAAGGGCAGGAGAGACCATCTCAGCAGCACAAAAGGCAACTCTGTCTAGGTAACTAAATTAGAGACTAACTCCACATCACAAACTCATCCCACTTTGGCCTTTGGTAAACCACACAAGCCAACATTTTCAGATGTGGATAAGTAGTTATGCACTTAAGTCTTTAAATGAAGCAGCCAACCATGCTGGAAAACACTTGTATTATCTTTATAATCAAGAATTCTATTCACCTCTCTGTGTTTTCTTAAATATTTCCCACGTTGTCTTTTTCTAGGAGGGCTTTTTTAGGAATACAGTTGTTTGGAAAACAGATTTATCAAAACCCCACTTTAAGCCTGAAGTGATTCCAGTGACTCTCTCAGGATTTGTGCTGTCAGTAGGACATGGAGTCCTAAGTGTGACCTTTATTGTTGAATTAATGTCCCCAAACCTTGAATGCTCTGTTGGAAACTCTGAACGTCTTCAATTTGTGTTACTAATGTTCATAGACTGAGCCATTTGAAAAGTCAAATGATTATAAAAATCTTAATTGCATGTAAAGTCTTCAGTGTATATAAAAAATACTCATTTTTTAAAGCAGTAGATCTTTTCTTTCAACTTAACATTTTTTAAATTTTTGTTTATTTTTAAATGTCTTTTGTAGAGTTTTTAAAATAATATCAAATAATTGTTTATTCTCACATAATAAAGCAACTAATTTTCCTCATCCTTCCAAAATAATTAAAAAACAATAAATCAATATTTTAACATCTAAAAAGAAATAAGAATATGAACTCAAGAAAATAAAAAATAGTTTTATCAAAACACAGTCATTTAGGGAGTTTACCAATAAGTATGCATATTTGCTAAGATATTTGCATTTAACCGAGTAATTTTTTAGTAATTCCTGCACTTGTATAAACTTTCAAGTAAATACATATATATGGCAGGTTAGTTAGTGGGTGTGTGTGCTTTTTAAAACTGTTTAATTTGCAAGGCAAGGAACTGTCCAAGCTGACTTTCTAAGATGCTTGTTCAGGGAAGAAGTCTTTATGGATGTAAGTGGAGGATGTCACAAAGAATAGAAGCAGTGACTGGAGCTTCTGAATGGGATTCTAGGGAAAAATGATGAAGAAAGCAAAAACTAAATATTTCTCCTTCATGTAGGTCCTTTGTTTTCGTCTTTTTCTTCTTCACCTCATTTTCCACCTCTTTTTTTTCCTTAATGTTTTCCTTTCTCACCCTTCTCCCAGCTCTGCTACCTGTTCTTAACCTACACCTAATCTTTCTTTCTCTCTCCATCACTTAATATATTGCCACTGAAATATCTGTCCAGAGCCATGACCTCGCTAGAGGTGATGAAAGAGAGGACAACGTGAGTAGCATCTCTCTCCTTGCTGAAAGAACTGTTTGCATATGTGGAAGGCCAGTTCAGCCCACGACAATATTCATGCATTAATGCTTACAGAGAGATGTCTTGGAAAACTCATTTCACGAAGGACAGACATATAACGTGGTTCCCAAAGTAAAATGTGCTTATCCAGCAGCAGCTGGCAGCTCCTCCAGCAGCTTCCTAATCTGTGACTCCCTCCAGCGGCTGGTTTACCATAGTTTACAAAACCAGGTTTACAAACGTTTTTTTTTATGAAGCTGGCTGTGGAAGGGGCTAGTAAAACAACACTGCCAGGAATCAGACGAATGGAGGCAAGAAACAAATAAAACCCAAAAACTTCATTTTTAATATCCGTTGTCACAGAGGACCAGGACTAGGCACATCTCTCATGATGCTCCACTGAACACAACCCCTCAGTCAAGTACTGTGGGAGACATCCTTCTGTTGCCTGACAGCCTTCTGCTTCTGCCAAAATCTCTTGCTGTTGCTCTGCATGAGGACATATCCCGTGTCCTAGTTTTGCAGTTACTTTGCTTTTTTCTACAGGAGGAGCTCATGTTGCTCACCTATACAGTCTGGCTGGTGAAAAATGATGCAGAAAGGAGAGAAGGGTAAATTTTGAAGTGGGAATATGACAAAAAATTGAAGACATGAAAAAAACTTCCAGTTTCTATTTCTGACCCTATATAAACAAATGAGATTTTAAAGAGAGTGTGGTTTTGGAAAAGTCAAGATAATCTCAGGCCTAGAAAAATCAAACGATTTAAAATTCATGAAGATACCATCTTACTATTTATAAAAGGTTAAGTTCCCCTAAGCTATGAAAGAAAAACACCCTCTGAAGACCTGGGAAGGCAGTAAACACTGGTGGCAACTGACAGGAATTGATCCTGCTTTTCCATGCCTGTCATGTCTCTAAATTTTATTTCCACCATTTCTAGGGTACTGTGATAAGAGAGGCAGGGATAGGAAAAAGGATTGAGCTGAGGCAAGACTATGGCCCGAGGGCGATGATACCTGGGTCTCTGACTTTTTCTCAATTAGTAGGTCTCCCTGCCTGACTGTGAGATGTGCATCTAACTGGGGACTTAGACTGTTGCGAGGTATTGATTAGCCATAATGTGAAGTCAAATCTGAATAAAAAAGCATTGTGATCAAAAGCCTTTCATTGGAGACAGCATGCCCTCTAAGTCAAGGGTCTGCAGAATGTGATGAGCTCTGTTTCCTTTTTGTCTAAGAGAGATTTCCACGGTTTACTCATAAGGGCTCTCTTGATAGGAATGTCCAGTGGGCCCTCTGTCAAAAAACTTGATGTTTCAGATTTGACAGGTGCTTGTTAGTTTTTCATCCCAGATCACTCAACATGCACACAAAACTAGAAGAGACAATGGATAATAATGCTGCGTTTCAAGTTGACTGCCTTGTCATTTTTTCTGGAAAATTCACTGATTCAATCACTAACATTAAATTGTCTGCATTGAAGGAAAACAAAGCATAGCCAGCCATGAAATGTATTGGTTTTCTGACTGCTAGGACTTAGGCAGCTCAATACAATCCATTGCATTGCCTGGTTTGATAGGAACAGTTTATCCAGATCACATATAAAACAAAATAAACTGCTGCTCCATCAAAAATGACAACAACAAAAAAGCCCGCAGTAGAGAAAATTGAGAGATCCATTTTAATTCATTTTGTCTTTTCTGGGAATTTAGCTTTCTTCTCACTGAAAATGTTTGTAAATGAGGAAATAGCCCTCCACACCTTCATGTGCATGGTCAACATCCCTTCAAACAGTGCCAGTCCACTAGGATGGCACATGAACCCTGTCTTCTGTTTCGTTGTTTTTCCATCTCTTGTGAGCTGGGGGTATTTTTCCTCAAAATCTCAAAGGAGGATGGAGGATTATTTTTACTGACTATTCACATGAAGAATTTACAAGCCAAGTGTTTAGGCCAACAGAAATGACATATTTTGGTAATATCTCTGGGAATTACTATGATAAACTCCACACTTTGTTTCTCCTTCTGCAGTTCACAATCTGAACTCTAGGGCAGAGAAGTAGCTGTGTGGTGATGGTGGACTGTGGGGCTCACTGGAGGTAACAATAGTTACTATTCATACTGGTGTATGAGATCATTGGAAATGGAACAAAAAAGACTGAAGTTTTTACCGAATAAAATGTTGTATTACCCATTCTTAGGTATTTTTCAGTCAATTAGTGAAATAGGTGTTTGAGGTTTTATAAGTGATACCTTATACTCGAACTGCCGTCTCTTACACTTGCAACATTTCTTGCTTCTAAGGAACTACTTGTCCTATGTATCAGCCAACCCCCCCACTCCCCCAAGTCATCCTTCTTCCCCACCTCCCCTAATTGTACCTCCCAGGTAGGTGTCACCTCTGGGATTAGGGCTGGGTTTTTCTGTGCCAAAAGAGATTTTAATAGTACTGTCCTCCTCCCACATTAGCACCCTGACTACTGGCATATGAACTGCCAGTCCTCCCCCAGTGGAGTTTTTGCATGTGTAAGTGTATCAGCACAGGCACTGTGCAGAGGCACAGGGCAGTTCCCCATCAGGGTGGGCACCAGGGGCGTCTCATGCTTTTTCTAGTGACTGGCAAATTATTTACCTGACGAGAAAGAACATAAACCAAATGATGGCAACAAAAAACCCTGAAGAAGCAAAATTAATCAGTCCAAACCATGCTGGTTATGAGGTTTTTACTAGCTCAGACACCAAGATGCAAAAGCCCAGCAAAAGGAGAATTTTTTTTGGTAGCTACAGTCACAGCTGTGCAATCCCTGGCAGATATATTCATGGACAAACACACACAAAGGACAAAGAGGAGAGAGAGAGAGGAAATAGATGCCTGTAACAAAGCTTGGGATGAGAGAGAGCCTTAAAAGATAAGCAACCAAAATGCAATTCATGGTGTCTGGAAGCATAGGGGCAGGAACATGAGGACCTTGCAGTGGTCGCAGGTTGAAAACCCTGTGAGGCATTCAGGCCAAGGCCCTGTTACAGGCTTGTTTGCACTACTGCATCCCAGCAGAGCCAGGCTGGATGAAACCTCTCCTTCTCTCCTGATGGTGTTTTCTGTCACTTGGAGGCTGAGCCTGGGGTGGGTCTTTTCCATTTATATACCAACAAATGCAAAGGTGTGAGTTATTTCTCCAGGCCTTCAGCCCCCATTGCTCACAGCACTCTACTTCCAGCCCTTCCCAGCACAGCTCAAGGTTGTGAAAGCATAATGGAGCCCAAAATATTTCTTGCTGCAAAGTATTCGTTGTGGTAAATGTTGACTATAGCAATAAGGCACTGAAGGCAGTGCATTAGCAAGCTATTAGTGCACGCTGAGAGTGCTCTGGTTGCCTTCTAATGCACACTCTACAATGGCCATTACAGAGTATGACTCATTATTTTTACATTTATTTCACATTTTAAAAAATCCTTTTCAAAACACTTTTGCACAATTTCAGGAGTTTTGTGTTTTCAAAAGGAAAAAATGGTCTTTATGAATAAAAGTGAAGATAAAATGGCAGGCAGAGATAGTCATCAGTGCTTCTGAGTAAATCCAAAAGTGACTGATTCTTTCCTACCCCACTTTATTTTCCTGTGGTTTTTTGACTATCATAAACTGATCTATCTCTTCCCATACTCATCCTTCTGCTTTTGGAGTTTCAGTTTATGACTGTGCAGCCGTTTTATTTGATTAAAAATAGCACTTTGGCAGACACATGGCATTAGGTTCTTGTGTTTCACACCAGAAAAATTCAAAATGTCCATAAAAGTCATGCGTTGATCCTGGAAAATGATATATGCCTTCAGAGGGGCAAGCTGTCACATGGCTTTTCCTTGAGCCTCTCAATTATTCCTCTGTCCTGTAATTGTCTTTGCTTATCTCCTGTCTCCACAAAATGTTGAAATTTTTGCTCATCTGCCTTTTCCCTTTTGTGCATTGAATGCAACAGAGTGACAGATGTGCACAAAAGGTAGTATCGATGTGGGCAGGTTGTAATTACAACTGCTTAGCCTACTAAGAAAAATAAGATTATGATCAATTAGGCTAGGATTAATTTTGCCTAACTTTGAACACCTAACTGAGGTGTTTAAATTAGGACTATAATTTCTCTAGGGTGCTTTAGTAATGAAGTGAAGGTTAGATTCCTCCAAAACGTATTTCATCCAACCTAGGGGCTAAATCATACTTTCCTTTACTGACAAGACTTTACATGACAATGCTTCTAATTTTATCGTCTAAATGATACATGTAATCTGACTTGGGATGAATCTGTTCCTTGTTTTTTTCCCAGCTCTGCTTCACTATTTAATGGTTAGGTATCTACAGTGCGAATATATGTTCTTAAAATATCAACTGTCTCCATAACACTGAAATGTTAAAATAATGGTGTGTTTTACTGTTGATATCTGAGTAGAATGCTATGAGATCCTTTGTGAAAATGCCCTGGAGAAAGGATGTTTAAAGAATAGATTGGAAAAAATATAAAAACTTACAAGATATTTGGCAGGGGAGCATGTAAAGATCACAATTCTTTGCAAAACAATTGTGCATGTGAGAGGGAGAAGGTAGTACTGAAGTGCTGAAGGCCTTGTTTTGAAGTATAGGATAGTTTAAAAATATATGGAATCAGACACTCAGCTACTGAATAAAACTGACACTGAAGGAAAATTCAATGTTATGTTACAGCCTCCGAAAACATAGCAAATGTCAGATATTCCTCTTTTAAAGAGTCCTCACTCTTGTTCAATAACTTCAACTGTCAGAGCGTGGAGCTGTATCAAAAAGGGTTTCACAGAATCAAAAGGTTTGCTTCTTAGCAACTCTGTCAACAAATTTAGATTGCTGCATATCATGGCTGTTCCATAATCATTTGCATGCAGGATTTGTAAACACAGATTTTCATTGTGCATCCTGTTGTCATGGCTGGTAGGGAGGCAAAAGGGGACAAATACTTGAGGGCAGGTGCAATATGGGTGCCAAAGCAGAAGATGCAATACTGGATAAACAGTTCTGTGATGCTCACTTGACCAAAATCACGTCTAGTTCACTTTGTCCATGAAGTAGAAACAGCAGATGCAGTCAATCCAGTCATAGATGTAGTACTGCGATAGTTGACAAAGTCAAAAGTCTGAATATTCTTTTTGTGATAAAAGGCATTAAGGATGATATTTGGACCTTGTTTGCACAGTAATCCAGAGGCCTAGCGGCACTGCAAACAGATGTGTACGCTAGCTTTAAATAAACTTGTTTAATGCTTTGTTATACCAATAATATGATAGCTGAGGCAATATGTGACTTGGTTGCTGGGCATTTGCCTGTGATTGGAGGAAGGTTTTTGCAGCCTGAACTCAATACTGCACTGGTGCAACTGCTGCACTAGGTGCTTCAAAGCTTTTCAGATATGTCTCAATGAACTCCAGTCACATGTACTTCAGGAATGCCAGGCTGACATACCTTTGCCCTTTTTTTGCTAGTGTCATTAAAGATCGTTGTTAGGAAGTGATGAATATAGTCCATTTTAATTTTTATGTCATTTCAGTTGTATTTATTATTTACTGAGTGCCTATAATGCACAGGGTAATAAAGGACACACTTTATTTAATGTAATGCATTTTAGATCCACTTTATATAATAGGCTAAGCATATACAATATATGTAAGTCTATATGTGCTCAGTATGATATAATAGACGAAGAGGGTCTTTATACGGTTACGTGTTCAGATTTAATGAATTCGTCTTATCCCACACTTCTAATGGCTCATACACAAAATCTCAGCTTGTTTCACATAATACCTCTGTTATAAGTTTAGTGCTATTTATTTGTATTGCAGTAATCCCAGAGGCTCCTGCTCTAAAAAAGCACTGTGGAAAACTGGAGCAAGAGACTGCCTTAAAGAATTTGCAGTTTATAGAAATAAGAGAGAGGGAATATAGACAAAGTGACATACTTAAGCTCATAGTCCAGGCATGTGATGGAGACAAGATGGGTGTTGACGTCTAGTCTCTAACCAGTGGGTTAGGAAGCCTAATTTACAGTCACTTGGAGTGGCCTGTCTCCAGAATCACAGAATCACAGAATGTTAGGGATTGGAAGGGACCTCAAAAGATCATCGAGTCCAATCCCCTTTCCAGAGCAGGAATACCTAGATCAGGTCACACAGGAACATGTCCAGGCGGGTTTTGAATGTCTCCAGAGAAGGAGACTCCACAACCTCTCTGAGCAGCCTGTTCCAGTGTTCTGTTACCCTCACTGTGAAGAAATTCTTCCTCACATTTATGTGGAACCTCCTATGTTCCAGCTTGTACCCACTGCCCCTTGTCCTATCATTGGCTGTCACTGAGAAGAGCCTGGCTCCATCCTCATGACACTCACCCTTTACATATTTATAAACATTAATGAGGTCACCCCTCAGTCTCCTCTTCTCCAAGCTAAAGAGATCCAGCTCCCTCAGCCTTTCCTCATAAGGGAGATGTTCCACTCCCTTCATCATCTTTGTGGCTCTGTGCTGGACTCTCTCAAGTAGTTCCCTGTCCTTCTTGAACTGGGGGGCCCAGAACTGGACACAGTACTCCAGATGTGGCCTCACCAAGGCAGAATAGAGGGGAAGGAGAACCTCTCTTGACCTACTAACCACCCCCTTTCTAATACGCCCCAGGATGCCATTGGCCTTCTTGGCCACAAGGGCACATTCATATAGCCATGTCCTGACCCCTGCCTCCATTTTACCAGGCACCTTGAAATTCCCCTTACTGAACCGTCGTATGGTCAAGATGTCTGTTGCATGACAAGAATGCTTGCTGGGTGGTTGGATAGGGCATGTCTTCCTGCCCCACCACTTGACTGGCAGGGAAATGTGCATTTTGGGCATCCCTCAACAGTATATCCAGCTCCTGGATGTAGGAGTCAGAGTTTGTGGGCCCAGAGGGACCATATCCTATGTCGCCTAGCCCATTTGCTAGATCATGTTGTCGCTGTATTTTGCTCTATCATTGAAATGGTTTTACACCTTCCTCACTTAGGAGTCATGTACCCACTCCCTGTGAAATTGATAACAGAAGCCTCATGGTAGAACCAAAATAAACCAAACCCCAAAACTAAACAAAAAACACACCTGAAGTATGAAAAAGAACTGAGAGACGGGAGTCTGAATTTTTTCAGAAGCATCAAATTCAGGTATATATCAATGTGCAAATTTGTATTCTCCACAGGTATCACAAGTAAGAACCACCAGACTTGATAGCCCAGGAAGAGGTGATTGCACCGCTCTTTAGCCTGGCCCTAAATGACCTC
The DNA here is from genome assembly GCA_028020825.1 of Podargus strigoides. Lineage (NCBI taxonomy): Eukaryota > Metazoa > Chordata > Aves > Caprimulgiformes > Podargidae > Podargus > Podargus strigoides. The sequence goes on along the minus strand of CM051622.1, from coordinate 44,339,564 downwards.
AGTTTTGGGCCCCTCACTACAAAAAGGACACTGAAATACTTGAGTGTCCAATGAACAAAATGAAGCTGGTGAAGGGTCTGGAGCACAAGTCTGATGAGGAGCTGCTGAGGGAACTGGGGTTGTTTAGTCTGGAGAAGAGGAAGCTGAGGGGAGACCTCATCACCCTCTACAACTACCTGAAAGGAGGTTGTGGAGAGGTGGGGATGAGTCTCTTCAATCAAGTAACAAGTCATAGGACAAGAGGTAATGGCCTCAAGTTGTGCCAGGGGAGGTTTAGGCTGGATATTAGGAAGTATTTCTTCACAGAACAGGTTGTCAGACATTGGAATGGGCTGCCCAAGGCAGTGGTCAAGTTACCATCCCTGGAGGTGTTTAAGAGTCAGGCTGACATAACACTTAGGGATATGGTGTAGTTGAGGACTATCAGTGTTAGGTTGATGGTTGGACTCAATGATCTTTAAGGTCTTTTCCAGCCTAGATGATTCTGTGATTCTGTGTGATTCTGTGAAACTTTTCCACCGCACCTTGATAAAGGAGAGGAAGAAATACAACAAGGCCCAGTACATGCTATTGATCAGGTAACAGACTACAGGAAAATCTGAAAACAGAGATGTAAAACAGATGGCAAAGTCCATTTTTCTGGCTACTGGGGGACTCAATAAAAGACTTAGTTCTACTAACCAGAAAAAAAAAGAACAAATTTAATTAAAATACCAAAAATTAACCAAAACCAAAAAGCTGATCCTTCTAAACAGTTGTTTGTTAGAGATGCTGTGGGAAGGTTAGTATTTAATGGACTTGAGCAGCACCATGGTTTAGTGCAGGTGTTTTTTTTAACACTAAATTTGGGTCAGGTCACAAGTGAAAATACTTTTGGTGCATCCTTGCCTAATCCCTAGTGGCAGTTGCATGGAAAGGAATATGCCTAAATCAAGGATGCAAACCTGCCAGAGACCAACTGAGAAGGGATAAATGCCATCAAATCTCAGTATCTGACAGGCTCAGCTCAGAAACAGTAAGAAGAGCAGGTCTTAACTGGAGGATAAATGCAGAACTCTACCAGAAGATTTGCACATACACAATCTTAATGTGAGTCCTTATAGAAAATGTTGCAGGTGTTAGAATCTCATCTTCAGGAGTACTTAAATATTTTCAGTTTTTCCAAACCTTAAATAAAGCACCCAGTCACAGATAATATAACTGTTCAGAATGCGAGTAGATGAGATGTTGTGGTGACTTCCATGCCACTTACTGTCCTTGTGGTGATCTACTGAAAATCACTTAAACTTGTTCTTTGTTTTATGACTTAACAGCCTAGAAAACAACAAAGCAACTGTGATTGTTGATTGCTATCTAATTATGATGTAGGGAATTTGTTAAGATGTACCTCAGAGAACATGAATGGTTATGACATAATTCCCACGATAGTTGTGTCATTGAATGAAACGGTTGTCAAAGTGGGAGGACAAGTACTGTGTACTGCAGCTCTGGGTGCATACACGAGACTGTCTGTGCTGCTTCTCAGTAGCATCTCCAGAGTTTCAGGAATGAATAGATGTGCCGTCAACACAGACAAACATGCTTGCTTCACCAGAGTTAGCAATGTTGATTGATTTTCTGATGATGCACGTGAACCTCAGCATTACAACAGAGGAACACAAACAATTGCTCATCTTCTGGGTATGACAAATAACAGACTTTTTCATAACTGTCTTTGGGAACACACTATAAGAGGCTCTTCTTGAGAAGGAACTAACTTTTAGCTATTACAAGGATGGTATTCATAGGTGTAGGTAATGTATTTAAAAAAAAATCTTCCAAATAGTGTTTGATAAATTAATCAGTTTCTACAATCTACAATCTCTTTAATACTAATGCTTTCTGTATTGACAGGTTCTGTCTTCTGCTGTGTCTAAATTTTGATGCAAACCTTAAGACCAGAAAAAGCTGAGATTTCTCGTACTGTTGTAGGGACTATCAGTAAATACATTTTACCTACTATTGAAATTACTGATCTTGGCAACCAGCTGCCTATATGTTTGATTGTCATTTCTTTGACTTTATTGAGTATTCTCAGGCTGGAAACAGTTGAGATGTGGAAGTGCCACAGCCACAAAGCTCCATGCTTCACTCCTACCCTCAGAAGCATCGTATTGCTCCAAAACTGATAATCACAGTAATGTTAGAGCTCATAGTTTGTGCTCTCTTCATTCATTTCATAAATGTGTGGATTCTTATGCAAGAAATGGCCACTGTGATTACCCCACCCGATCTCGTGTTTAACATACACTGTAGGTTTCCTTTAAAATATTCTGGTTTGAATTAGACAAAAAATATCAGGGAAAAAAATAGTATATGAATATGAATTAAAAATTGCTACCACCAGTCTTCAAAAATTGTTCCAGTAGTTAGTTTGCTCAGTATTAAATATCTATGTATTCTGAATCTGATTTTTTTCCCCCCAGGATTTTATTATTCCTTGGTTAAAGGTCAGAAGAACCTTCATTATCAGAATTCTGTTCATATGGGTTCTTATTGGCTGAGGTCTAAGTATATTGGGCATTTTTTAAAATAGCTTTAGCTCTGTAACTCTTTCATTATAGCAGATGTTTTACAACATTCTTGTTACTCTTTTCTACACCTTCTTAATTTCCCTGAAATCCTTCTTGAGATATATATATAGGATTTCAATATCAATAAAAATACTCCCAAGTGAGTGCAAGCAAAAGCTCTCATTTAAGCTCTCCAACTGTTACTTGAGATCTCTTTATGCAAACAACAACATTTGCCCTTTTTGTAAAGAGTGGCAATGAAAACTGATTTCCTTACTTTGATATCTAAACTTTTTTCCAGAGTTACTGCTTCAAAGGATTTTCCTGTTCTATGATATGACCTGTAGTCTGTGTTTTCAAATACACCATGTGCAGCTGTAACACCTATTCCTTGTTTGCATGAGTGCTGATTACTTACAATTCCACAGCTCTTTGGTTGTCTGGTACAACTGCTTCTGCACCCAGCATGTGTGTCTGTGATAGCATCTACCTGTGCAATTTGCTTATTGTCTCTCCACTAAGTTTCTTATGAAGTGTAAAACACTATGTCCAGGTGGTAATAATCATTTACTTCAGGAATTTGTTCCTTCTTTGCATCATCCTTCTTTGTAAAGCTTCTTTTCTGTCGTTGAAGAAATCTTTGCAGCCCCACTTCTAAGAAGAGCTTTGATCAACAGAACTAGGATGACTTCCCCTGTCACAGGCAGCATCTAAGTCACCTTTTCCTCCCAGAAATTCAGCATGCACATGCCAGAATGAATTCAGAACTGTCTTTCTTTGTACCTTGCGAATCAAGACTCGGTCTGATAAACACACAGTTTTTCCAAACAGGGCAAGCATTTCTTTTAAATCCAAAATGGGATTTTGTTTAGTGTTTAGTCTGGCATGTGTCTCCATATAATTCTTTGTCAAGACTCAAAATTTCTTCTTTTTCTTCCATTTTAACCACATTCTTTATTTCTTCCTAACAAGTAACAGAAAACTAGATGGCCTTTTTTGTGGGTGCAGACTGTGATCAAAATGCTAAAAATGGATTTGAATCTGGAAATGCGGCTATAAATTGTAAAGCTTCTGTTTCTGGTTCATTTTTAGCTGCAGCATGCTTGTCTCATTCTGGAGTTATTGTCCTCTTGTGAAGACCAGATGCATGGATCCTGATGGCTCTTGCACTTGAATCATCTGTATCTGCAATTGAAAGTGGCACAGAGACAGCTTCTCCTGTTAGAAGGCTTATCATTTCAAGCTTTCTTCATTGCCCTGCTCAAGACAGGGTAACACTGTACCATCTGCAGTCCTCTGGTGCTGTGCCAGTAAAACTGCTGGCTGAAAGAATTTCCAGTTTCACACTGAATTTGTCATGGAAATACAAGCCTCACTGAAGTGCCTTCGTATATGCAGTATTAAAAGATTATAACTAAACTCTGGAACTTAAACCATGCTCCTGAAGCTGTTATGCTGAACCTGGAGCCTGTTTTGTTAGTTGTCTCATGTGAGATGGGCAGGAATATTCTAGTTTTATGCCATTAATTTCTACTGGACACTAGGGGTAGGATGCATCTGGCTTAATGGACCCTGAGGACATCCACACCTCAGACTACCATTTTTTTTCTCTTTTGCCTGTAGTTGGGCTGAACCCTTAATTGGCTTTTCTTACACTGTTTTGCAATTTACAACGGTGTTAGAGGAATTTAAATACTGTCCATTTAATATTTCTCTCATTATTGTTACCTCAGACCACAAATATCCACTTATCTTGACAAATAATGCTTGATATTTTGCTGAAATAAAACCCCAGTGAGGGAGTTTTGTTGAAGTGAAGAGTGTGTGGGGATAGGAAATCATTAAACCCATATCCCCATCTCTGTCCTCCCTCCTCACTGGGCTGCTGATCAGATTCAGGACACAATGTGATTGAAATTTGCTACACTGACTGTAATAAGTAACTCGCCAGGACCAAGCGTAGCAGCAAGATAACAGAAATAATAATAAACAAATAAGTGGGAATAAGAGCTCTTCACTTTTATTGCTCTCATATAGTGACCTATGAACTTCCAGCTGCTCCTCTGTCCTTGCCATCATCCTCGCAATATGCTTCCAGATCTCTTCTAGCAGGATGTTTCACACTGCAGAGCATTTTCCATTTTCAAACACAATAAATCCACTCATTATTACTAAATAAATCTGCAAATTAAATACATCAGATGAAGTACTAAGCTAGACAGTTTCTCCTATGGCGATCTGCTTTGGTGGAGCTGACATACACTCAGTATTGACTTTATTAATGAACCCACCTCCAGCCACAAATTTGTATGCAAACTGTCATGGGAACTCTGGCATTAGCCACATTTTCCTGCTCTTCATACAGTTACAGTCTATAGCTGTTATCTACAGTACTTGCAGGAAAATATCATTTTATGGAAGCATCTGCCACCCAGATGCTCCAGTGCTTGAGCCTCTGTTCCTTCCATGCAGCTCTGAATAAGTCTCTGTTTGCCAAAACTCAATTGTAAATGAAAGCGTGCAAAAGATACACAACTATTGAGAAAGGCAACTTGGCCAATATCTTCATCAGGAATCTATTTCACCCACCAAGTTTGTTGCAGGTTAGTACTGGATGCTCCTTGGATCATGTGACTGCAGGGAAAGGTATCACCAACCCCTTTGCCCTGTGTGGTGGAGCTTGTCTGCAGGGATCATCTTAGGTCTTACTGTCTCCATGGCCTGACAGTGGTTTTGTCTTCCCTTTGGTGGGAAAGGTTTTTCTGCAGCTTAATACAAGCCCTCAGACGAACAAAAAAGGGAAATATCCTACTGAAGTACAAGGGGGATGCCACTAAATGTTAGTTTGTAAGATTGCTTCCAAGGGTGATTTACAGTTTAGACTAAAGTACCAGCTGGACAGATTTCTGTCATAATTTTTCTGACTGGCTTATTTGTTTGACTTTGTCTGTCAAGATTGTTTCTTACTTTATTTAGAATATATTTTTTTTCTGATCAGCATCTGCATAGTGGTCTGATGAAACCATGGGTTTTTTTAGTTTCATCTACATGTAATAATTAAAATAAATAATAATAATAACTAATATATCCTCCCTGAATGAGAAAAAAAGGTACATAAAACAGAGGAGGAATGCCTGGTGAATTATCTTTACTCATGTATTACTGATGAAGACAAGCGTATGGCTGTTGTTTATCTGGAGTCTTTTAAGCCTTTCTTCTAGTGATAAAACACTGACAGGTCTGTTTGTTACGAGGAGTATCAAACATCCAATTCTGATAATATCTGGAACCACTGATAATAGCTGTTGTCCACAGTAGATGTTGAATGTAGGCATTTAACCCCCCCAAACCTTTCCTAATAGATGCTGTTAGCATGGGCTCTCATAGCCCTACAGTGATAATATTCTTCATAATTTACCCACTCTCTTAACAACAGTGAAGCAAAAAAATCCTCACAGTTACCTTAGCTGTCACTTAAATTTACACATTAAACACTGAAAATCATGGGGGTTTTTTCAGCCAGATGGTGTTACTGAAAGGAAAGGAACATGAGAATCTCTAATATTGAAGAGTCTGCTGCCCATTTTCTTAATGCTCCTGAATGAATATTTGAGCTTATTATACTAATACAGGCCTGCCAAGTCTTTGGATTTATTGCTCTAAATCAGTGGAGTCATTGTCATTATTAGACCAGTTGCTAGTCAATACTAAAAAGCATTCATTAGCTGCAAATGACAGAAATGGTACTACTCTATAGATTTTTTTTTTATTGTTGTCCAGAATGCATGCTTTCTTTTGAAGGGAATAATGAGAGAAGAATTAAATGAGAGGTCAGCAAGGATTTTGCTGATAAGGAGAGCAATGTGGTAGGAAGTCTTATGCTATTGTAGAGTTTTTTCTCATTTTTCTCATTTTTTTAATATTCATAAGGATTTGGAGTGTTTGTCTGTAGTGTCTGTGGGTAACTGGTGAATATGCCTTTAGCAATAGCCCACACATCGTAATTTGAAATGAGTTTACTTCAGTGAAAATTGAGTATTAGTTGCTTTTCCATGCTCCTTCTTTTGTTCCTGAATGGTCTGTTTTATTAGGAAACCAAAATCCCTGAGCCACTTCTTAGTTCTGACATCCCTTGGACTTGGGCCTTTTCTTGACTGTGGATACTGGTTCTGGTTTTTACATGTTAAGAATTTTAAAAGTCCTGAGTCAGGCTTCTCAAAGGTACTGGATTAGGACTTCTCCTTCTATAGTCCCTCAATGAGAAGGGGGCACATAAAGTTTTTAGACTCCTTTGAAAACCTCAGCTATGGTTCCTCCTAAAAGGCATAACAAAGAAGACAGACTTTCAAAGGAGCTGGCACCTAGTAGCTTCCTTTGTTTTCAATGGGAGCTGCAGAGTAATAAGCCTCTATGAAAATATTTCTGTTCATTTAAGCTTCTAACTGGGAGCCTAGTTCTTCCGAAATGCTGGCCAACAACTATTACATGAAGATGATATCTTTGGATGACAGGTACTTTGACAGTGCACAACAGTTAAATAAAAATTGCTGAATTTGTGTTATGTTTGGAGATTAGTGTATTCAAACTCCTCTTCACCATTTAAACAGAGATGTTCTGTTTTTCCACCCAGCAGCCTGATGCTCTCCCTTTCTTTTTAGACTCATATCAAAAAAATGAAACGTTCAGATGAACATTTCTTACAGTACAACACTAACATGATGACACAATAACCAAAATAATTATAGTCCTGGAACATTGTTTCCTTTTTAAGCAGTCTGAGCCTCCGAGAGTAAAACCTGCTGAAATTGGATCTTCAAAGAGAAATGTATTGCCACCAAAATAACAGTTGATATTAAAAACAAAACAAAACCCCAAACCAACAACCTAAAGGGATCTAAGCTTATTAGTGAAACATTAAGTTTTAAAGATCTAGGCAATTTCCAGAGAGCTTATAATTAACAAAAGAAACATTTGGAATGCATTGTATTTTCTGGTTGTTAAAACTGTCATAATTCTATTAGCAACTTAAAAAACAAAAACATTAGAGAAAATATTGCCTCCTTGGAAATTTTCTTCCCTTCTCTTAATTAGCATGGCATTAACTCCTCTTTTGATAAAAGGCTCTGCCTTGCTGTTTTATGACTGACAAGCAAGGACATTGTCCCAAAAGTCTCTCTTGTGCAGATACTTAATCATAAGTACTGGAGTTACAGGATTTTTTCCCCTATAACTTGGAGACTAATCCATTGGGTGTCTTGTTATGTGAGCTATTTTTACATATGAAGACAGTGCTATTGACTTCAGTAAGTATAGGTCTGCAGATGAATCCTTAAAACAAAGCTTGGTTAAAAAAATAGTCATTTTAAAGTACAGATGTATGGTCAGCTTTGGATAACTGATCCTAACTGCATAAAGCAAAAGAAAAAAGATGAGGGAAAAATGCCCAGAACTCTTATTCAGCAAAAGCTTCTGTTTAAATAATTAAAGCAGTTTGTACCCAATGTATAAATTTCTCTGTAAGACCCTTTTTTCCATGGAGACTTGAAGTTTTGTTGAATCTTCTATTTCTAACTCTTAAGTCAATTTTTAGGAGGTGGTGGGTAAAAGCACTTTAGCAGGGAAAAGCAGCAATCTCAATGCATCAAAGTTAGGTGGTAGCGGGGTTACCACTCCGTGAAAATCACATAAACATTCCACATATGAAATATTATTCATCAGGGCAAAACCTTCCAAGGGTTTCAAAGATGACAATGGTGTCATGAAACCTTTTTTTGAAAAAGGAAAAATTTATTCCACTGCTAAGATTGATTCCATCGCTGTGTAGCAGACAGTGTGACGAGGCAGGGAACGAACATAATTGAGAATAGAATTAGCAAACCTTAAATATCTGCTGCTGCAATACCATTACCCATAAACTTGCCCTTTTCCCACCCTCTTTTCCCCAAAGACTGACATCCCATAACTGCAGTGAAAAATAATGCATTCTTTCGAACAGCTAAATCAACAAGGTCTCACATGAGTAGCGTTGAGTGGTGTGGTTGACTGATTTCATGAAAAACTAATCAAGTATTCATCATTGAGATCAAACACTTCCCAAGTAATTATTATCAAAACCAATCTGATAAGACCTGAAAAAGTGGCACTGCTGATCTAACCAGAAGTAGAACAGAAATAGTTCTCTCAGATTTTGTAATGTTCAGGTACAAAAGCACAAAAATATAATTGTATCTATAATTAAGAAAATGAAAGCAGTGATACTGTAATCAGTTATTTCAAATCATAACAATTTTAGTTTTTCTGGTTATTTGTAGGACACACATTTACAAATTAACTTTTTCATGTATGAGTAATTTAATAGATGGAACAGAGATGCTTTAGAAACAAAAGATGTAGTTTAAATCTATTTCAGTTAAAAAAGAAAGGATTATATGACTTAGAGAGTAACTATTAAATCCATATTTTTAATCATTTTTTATAATTATGATTTATTGTCATATCAAAATTAAAATGCAGAGTATTTTTTAAAAGAGAAATTGTATTTGCAGTCTCAGTAATCTATTTTTAACATGTTTTTATTGATTAGAATTCTTGAGGATAATTTAGGAAATGTAGATTTTTAAAAGAATTTTATATATATTTATATCTGCCGAAATAGAAATCGCTATGTCTCAGTCAATTCCTAGGACTTTATTTGTCTGGTTATTATTTTCAGGCAAGAGCCAAAGCACTTTCGAAATGGCACAATACATCATACTGCCATCACCTTGGCTGATTTTGACAATATAGAGTTTCAAACAGACTGCACTGGAAAAACCCCACCCTAATAGGCTATTTTGCTTCATAATTCCAGGCTAGAATTCTTGTGCCACTTGTGTAAATCTTAATTGTCCCTAACTTTAATGGATTTATTAGTTTTAGTCTTATTTGATTTCTCAGAAAATATTTTTCCTTTGTAGATTGCTGTGTCATATCTGGGTGACAGAAATGTTTAGAAGAGTGGCCCTTCTTCAGATTCACATTTCTTGGGTAAGGAACTTAAAAACTGAGTGTTAAGTAAATTTCACAGGTTATTTTTTGCTAACACATGAATGATTGTGGAATGTAGCTGTGGTTTGTGGAAAATAATTGATGGGTACAATACCAACATTTTAAAATAAGTTGCTAATATGTAAATAAAATTCAAAGAAAACATGAATGAAAATGAACTGTGCATCTTAAACCTAGGTTCATCCTTTTAATGGACTTTTTCATGGCTTATTCACACTGTGTGACAATAGTCATGTAAATAAGACAATTTACAAAGGAACTAATAAAAATTAATCAGGATGGACGGAGAAATCTGGTCCAGCCTAAAAGTTAGTGTTTCCTATTAAAGAACTACATTATTTCTATACTAATCTTAAAATTATAACAACAGCAACAGTTGGTTTCTAGGCAGATTGATGAGTGGAAAAATGTATTCAGTAGTCAGTCCTATTATTTATATTGTTCGCAAAGAGAGGTTTTGAAAATCCCTTCAGAAATTTCAGGCCTAAATGTGGTTCAATTTTAATTTAAAAATTATTCTTTTAGACTATAAAATGAAGGGAAGGACCTTTTATACTGACAGTGAAAACTATGTCCTTTGTCAAAGTGAGTTCTGCATGGCTCTCATTTGGAAACATTTGGGAAAGTTGTTTCACCATAGAAAAAGGCATCTTGGAGTCACATTGTTTCTGCTGGTTGCCACTGGAGACAAGTGTCAGCGAATCATTCATTTGAAAGGTAAATCTTACCAGCCTTATTGTTGACATGAGAGTCTTGCACCTAGAAGATGCCCCAAATACAGGCTGTTGCTCTTTTGTCTCATATAGCTGGCACAACTATTTCTTACAGTCTGATCCTATACAAAACGTACTCTAGTTTCAGCACCTCACAAAAAGGAACTTCTACTCTCTACAGTACTGTATGAAACAGATCTTTAGCTATCAAACCTATTTAAATACTATGTAGTTATTTTAAGAAGCCAAAATAATTTTTACTCCATAGACTACTAGCTTCCTTAACGATATACATACTCTATAAGCCCTGTTTCTATAGTTTGAGCCCTAGATGATTTTCAGCTGCAAATTTAAGTATCCCTTCACCTTTAAAAGCAAGAGCTGTTATGTATCTTGAAGATCATTTCTATGCCCAACACAGAGGTTAATATTTGTCTTTGAAATAATAAAATACAGGTATAATGAGAAAATGTTTTAAAGTGAAACAAATCAGTAGGCCTGAATTCTCCAAACTTCATTCACAACTGGTAGTCCTTTATTTGTAGAAAGTTGATCAACTTATCTGATGAGCGAGGTTTTGACTGTTTATGAGTACAGTAACAAGAAGTGACCGAATATTAGCTTCTTAAAATTACATATTGCATGCACAGCTGCACAATGAATATATGCTGTGTTTAAGACTTCTGTCATTAATACAGGAAAGAGAGCAAACAGTAGTTTTCCTCCCCTACACACATCCTAAAGCCTCTACAGAATGGTATGGACAGGCTGAATCAATGGGCCTAGGCCAATTATATGCAATTCAACAAGGCCAAGTGTCAGGTCCTGCACTTGGGTCACAACAACCCCATGAAACGCTACAGGTTTGGAGAAGAGTTGCTGGACTACTGCTTGGTGGAAAAGGACCTGAGGGTGTTCTTTAACAGCTGGCTGAATATGGCCCAGCAGTGTGCCCAGGTGGCTAAGAAGGTCAATAGCATCCTACTTTATTCTCACGAACAAGGAGGGTCTGGTTGAAGCGCTGAAGGTTGAGGGTAGCCTTGGTTGCAGTGACCATGAGATGGTGGAGTTCAGAATCTCATGTGGCAGGAGGAGAATACCTAGCAGAACTACAACCCTGGACTTCAGTAGGGCCAGCTTTGGCCCTTTCAAGCAATTGCTAGGGAAAATCCCATGGGACAGGGTACTTGAAGGTAAAGGGGCCCAATATAGTTGGTTAGCGTTGAAGGACCTCGTCTTCCGAGGTCAAGATCAGTGCATCCCAACAGGTAGGAAGTCAAAAAAGGGTGCCGGGAGGCCTGTGTGGTTAAACAGGGAACTGCTGGTCAAACTCAAGGGGAAGAACAGAATGAACAGGTCATGGAAGGAGGGGCTGGCCACTTGGGAGGAATAAGTCTGTTGTCAGAGGATGCAGGGAGGCAACTAGGAAGGCCAAGGCCTCCTTGGAGTTAAACCTTGAAAGAAAGGTCAAGGACAACAGAAAGGGCTTCTTCAAATACATTGCAGATAAAACTAACACTAGAGGTAATGTGGGCCCACTGGTGAATGAGGTGGGTGCCCTGGTGGCAGAGGAGAAAAAGAAGGCAGAGTTACTGAATGCCTACTTTGCCTCTGTCTATACTGCTGGAGGCTGTCCTGAGGAGCCCAGGACCCCTGAGGCTCCAGAGGAAGTCAGGATAGGGGAGGAGTCGGTCCTGGTTGATGAGGACTGGGTTAGGGATCAGTTAAGCAACCTGAACATCCATAAATCCATGGGTCCTGATGGGATGCATCCGCGGGTGCTGAGGGAGCTGACGGATGTCATTGCTAGGCCACTCTCCATCATCTTTGTTAAGTCGTGGGGAACGGGAGAGGTGCCTGAGGACTGGAGGAAAGCAAATGTCACTCTGGTCTTCAAAAAGGGCAAGAAGGAAGATTCAGGTAACTATAGACCAGTCAGCCTCACCTCCATCCCTGGAAAGGTGATGGAACACCTTATCCTGGGTGCTGTCTCTAGGCATATCAAGGATAAGAGGGCCATTAGGGGCAGTCAACATGGCTTCACCAAGGGGAAGTCATGCTTGACCAACCTGATAGCCTTTTATGAGGACATGACCCAGTGGATAGATGATGGTAAAGCAGTGGATGTGGTCTATCTTGATTTCAGTAAAGCATTTGACATAGTCTCCTACAGCATCCTTGCAGCTAAACTGAGGAAGTGTGGTCTGGATGATTGGATAGTGAGGTGAATTGTGAACTGGTTGAAGGAGAGAAGCCAGAGAGTTGTAGACAATGGGTCAGAGTCGAGTTGGAGGCCTGTATCTAGTAGAGTCCTTCATGGGTCGGTACTGGGACCAGTAATATTCAATATATTCATCAATGATTTGGATGAAGGAATAGAGTGCTCTGTCAGCAAGTTTGCTGATGACACAAAACTGGGAGGAGAGACTGACACACCAGAAGGCTGTGCTGCCATTCAATGAGACCTTGATAAGCTAGAGAGTTGGGTGGGGAGAAACTTAATGAAATTCAACAAGGGCAAGTGTAGAGTTTTGCATCTGGGGAAGAACAACCCCATGTACCAGTACAGGCTGGGGGCTGACCTGCTGGAGAGCAGTGTAGGGGAAAGGCACCTGGGGGTCCTGGTGGACAGCAGGATGACCATGAGCCAGCAATGTGCCCTTGTGGCCAAGAAGGCCAAGGGCATCCTGGGGTGTATTAGAAAGGGGGTGGTTAGTAGGTTGAGAGAGGTTCTCCTCCCCCTCTATTCTGCCTTGGTGAGGCCACATCTGGAGTATTGTGTCCAGTTCTGGGCCCCCCAGTTCAAGAAGGACAGGGAACTGCTTGAGAGAGTCCAGCACAGAGCCACAAAGATGATGAAGGGAGTGGAACATCTCCCTTATGAGGAAAGGCTGAGGGAGCTGGGTCTCTTTAGCTTGGAGAAGAGGAGACTGAGGGGTGACCTTATTAATGATTATAAATATGTCAAGGGTGAGTGTCAGGATGATGGAGCCAAGCTTTTTTCAGTGATGACTGATGATAGGACAAGGGGCAATGGATGCAAACTGGAGCACAGGAGGTTCCGTGTGAACATCAGGAAGAACTTTACTGTGAGAGTGACAGAGCACTGGAACAGGTTGCCCAGAGAGGTTGTAGAGTCTCCTTCGCTGGAGACATTCAAAACTCGCCTGGATGCGTTCCTGTGTGATGTATTCTAGGTGACCCTGCTCTGGCAGGGGGGTTGGACTAGATGATCTTTCGAGGTCCCTTCCAGCCCCTAGGATTCAGTGATTCTGTGATTATATGAATGAAAACTGTGTGTAAATGGCACTGGCATTTGTATCAAATCATGTTGTCTGGCATTATAAAGATACCTGACAGCCTTAAAATGCAGTTTCCATAAAGAATTGTTACTTTAAATTTACAATAAAACCAGTAACTATTTGAAAATGACAGTTAAAACCCCAATAAAAGTACCAGTAAGAAACAGCACAGTGTGTTTAATTGATATTATCAGGAGTAGCTAGCACGGATTTACTAAGGGGAAATCCTGCTTGACTAATCTGGTATCCTTCTATGAAAGAGTGACCAAGGTAGACAAAGGGAGAGCAGTAGATGTTATATACTTCAGTAAGGTTTTTGATACTGTTTCCCATTACATCCTTGTAGGAAAACTCAAGAAATGTGGGATAGATGATTGGACTCTGAGATGGATTGAAAACTGGCTCACCAATAGAGTTCAGAGGGTTGTGATTAGCAGCACAAAGTCAAGTTTGAGGCCTGTGGCCAGTGGTGTTGCCCAGGGATCAGCACTGAGTCCAGTTTTGTTCAATATCTTCATCAATGACCTAGATGAAGGGGATAGAGTGTACCCTCAGCAAGTTTACTGATGATACAAAACTGGGGGGGAGGGTGTGGTGGTGGGTGGTGTGTGGCTGACACACCTGAAGGCTGTACTGCTATCCAATGAGATCTAGACAGGCTGGAGAGCTGGGCACAGGTGAACCTCATGAAGTTCAACAAGGACAAGTGTAGAGTCCTGCATCTGGGGAGGAATAACACCAGGCACCAGTACAGATTAGGGGTCACCCTGCTGGAAAGCAGCCCCATGGAGAAAGACCTTGGAGTCCTAGCGGACAGTAAGTTGTCCATGGGACAGCAATGTGCCCTTGTGGCCAAGAGGGCCAATGGTACCCTGGGGTGTGTCCAGCAGGACTAGGGAGGTTCTCCTCCCCCTCTACTCTATCCTGGTGAGACCACACCTGGAATACTGTGTCCAGTTTTGGGCTCCCCAGTTCAGGAGAGACAGGGATCTACTGGAGAGAGTACAAAGGAGAGCTACAAGAATGATCAAGGGACTTGAACATCTCTTCTATGAAGACAGACTGAGAGAACTGGGGCTGTTTAATCTTGAAAAAAGAAGGCTGAGAGGGGATCTTATAAATGTCTATAAATACCTGAGGAGTGGGGGTCAACAGAAAGATGCCAGTGTCTTCACAGTGGTGCCCAGTGATAGTACAAGGAATAATGGGTGCAAGCTGGAACATAGGAAGTTCCACCTCAACATGAGGAGAAACTACTTTACTGTGAGGGTGACAGAGCACTGGCACAGGCTGCCCAGGGAGGTTGTGGAGTCTCCTTCTCTGGAGACTTTCAAAACCTGCCTGGATGTGTTCCTGTGTAGCCTACTCTAGATGATTCTGCTTTGTCAGGGGACTAGATGATCTCTAGAGGTCCCTTCCAACCACTAACATTCTGTGATTCTATGATTCTATGATTCTATGTCATAGGTTTACTGAGAACTCAGTTAAATGGAAACAACTTTCACAGAGTTAATGCTTTTTTTTTTTTTAAGGTGTTTCCCTTCCAAAAATTATGGGTTATGCAGCCTACTATTCCCTAGCTCACAGAAATAGTGACCTTTAAACAGCTACCATCCCATATGTTTTCTATTACATTACAGTGAAACTGCTGTTCACTGTCTTTCTTGGAAGGGAGGAAATATCTACAAGGCGGAAGGAACTGCTGTCTAATGGACTATCAAATTTCTCTAAAATATAGATGGGATAGATGGATAGTGAATGGCTAAAAAGACAGACTTGGCACCATCACATGACTCCAGGAGCTGAATCCTTAACTTCTGCACCCTTTTCAGACCATAGCCTGGTTAACCTAACAGTTTTGCTCTCATTAAGAGGATAACACAAAAACTTGTTATTTTAGTATCACTTAGATAATGCTTAATTAACCCACCTTTTCTTAAAAAAAAGCTGTGTAAAGCTTGAGGATTTTAAGATAACATGAATGTAGAAGAACAATATGTATAACACACTATTTCCACCTCCTTTCTTTAAGATCATAAACTTTGATTAAATGGATTAAGAAGAGGCCAAAATATCTGTGTGTGTGGGATGAGGGGACAAGTGGGAAATTTCCAGCAGAAATCTAGACCTTCAGAGTACTCAATATGTGATGAAGAGTTTTCTCAGCGTGAGCCTTTTGTTAGCCAGCATTTCAGGGCATTATCCAAATTCATAGCCTCTGTTTTGGTTCATGTGTAACACTGCTGTGTCGCTGGAGGTGAGACATGTCAGGAGACAAGAGCCTGGACTAAAATGCACTGTGTATCTTGCAGCCTGCAAAGGACTCTGAGTGCCTGCCACTGAGCCTGCAGGTAAGATACTTAAAAACACTAATAAATGCATTAAATGTCTTAGGTATATGGCCAATTTTAACACTCTTTAGCCTGGCATTTAGACATCTAAGACTAACCATTACAGTCCAGAATGTATAATATTGTCAAGTTGTCTAAGCTGCCATAGATTTTAGTATATTTTTCTAAGCACTCTGATGATGTGAATGCTGTAAGGAGATGGTTGAGGAATCAGAGTTCTCCACCAAGCAATGGAAAGATGATGCACACACAAAACCAAACACTGCTCAAGTACTGACACTACTGCACATAGATAGAAGCAGTGGACATACATAGCATCTCCCATGGAGCAGTGACCCCACTGCTGAATCATTAATGGCTCTGCCCTATTGCATGAAGATTAGTATGACACTGCTGTTGCTTTTCATGTATATTTTCATGCCAGAGCCAATTTTTCAAAACATTACTTGGAAAAACATATAGTTTGAAATAATACGGAGAAATCAGTTTTGTTTTTCACATAGACTTCTAAATACAAAGACTTCTTATATTTGTGCATCAGAGTTAACCAGCTCTGATGATTTTGTATGTATCTGTGACATTCTTAACAGCAAAACGTAGCCCAAAATACTCCTTTGTGGAAAGGAAATCGGTTGAGAACTTTTTCCTAGAGTAAGCTTGGCGCATTAATTGTGAATCGTTTTGAGAAGCTGCTCATTGACAGCTTCATGCTGGGAAGTCTAAATGAATCTGTCCCACTTTCCTCAGAGGGAGAGAGTAATTTGTGTAGGTCTTTCTACAGTTTGAATCCCAGCCTCCACAAAACAAGATGTGCTAAGAAGGCAGCAGCACTTAGGAGCCTAATGAATGTGCATACAGAAGTATGAAGACACACTTGTAAGCTGGCACTGGTAAGGAAGAGCACATTATTCAATGTATCCTCTTTGAAAAAAAAAAATCAATAAAATTCATATACAGTATGCTCATTGTAAAACGACATGTGCTGCATTTAATACTCATGGACGTGACACTTAACAAACAGTCTTGAACTGATCTCTATTTGCATTTGATTTCTGTCACAGCTTGACAAAAGTCTGTTGCTTTCATCTGCTTTCTCTTTATAACAGTTCTAACCAAAGATGCACAGGTGTATCTTATAGGCAGAATAAAAGCAAAGTACCCTCTAAAAAGGTCTCGAACTCTTTTCCCTACATGTTTATAATGTATTGCAATGTTCAAGCACTTTCTCAGACCAGCAGAGATAATAAAGGATTATTTTAAAAGCTGTTGAATATTTTGTGATTTTTCATAAAATATACATGGATAAAAGGGCAGGAAATACAGAATTATCCCAATCTTGAATGAAGGAACAGTCTTTTAGTAGAAGTATTTGCCCACATAAGACAGCAGTGGGGGCAAGAAAGGATCATACAACAAGAACAGAAGAAATTCTAAAAGACCCGTGGAGCCAGGCTATATCCGGATATTTGAGATAATCTGAACTGATGCTGTGACCAGTCCCACACATCTCAGACATCAAAATAGTAAGTTTTCCCACATAGAGATGCCTTCTACAGAACTGCAGCAGATCCGCAATACATTGAGCGAGGGGGTGCGCTTCTAATAGTCTCTTAACCTGTCTGTAGAAATAAGATCAAAGGTTTGACCCTTAGGTTTTGTAATGATTTTTTTTATGTAATAGATGTTTCTATCATTCTGGTGACTTAGAAAAGTGTGAAATGCTTTGTAGCACCTGCATTAATTTCTCTCATGCCAAGATGCACTCACGATAGTAGTACAATTGCATGAAAACTAAACATGAGCAAGCAATGACTGGTTCAAATGCTGGCAAGATTTTGACAGCTGCTTCCTTTTGCTTGAGACTGCTGGTGCTGGTGCTGCCACAGATCTTTGTTCCCTGCTGGTTTAACCCACCTCCTGGGTGTTCCTCCATGTGCTGGTTTGTCAGAGCTCAGGCAAAACTACTCAGGCACTGCCAGGATTTGAAACAGGGTCAAAAATACTGCCTATGTTCTGTATGTGGATCTTAAGTGTGCAAAAACTACCTGAAAGGCAGTGCCTAACTTTTATACACAAGTAAACTGATACATCATGATACATTCAATTTATGTAGGAGCTTAATCTTTGCCTGTTTAGCTTCCAGAGATGCCATCACATTGGTTGAAGTGAATGTCCTGATCCCTTTCCCTGTTTTGCTGAGTAGGAGCTCTGCCATTTTCTCAGGACATGAACCCTTCATGTCTACAAGGATTCAGAACATGTACTGATCACGTTTATTTCAGCTCCAAACACACTTCAAGAACACTTTAATTGAAAGCTAAGGCAAAAGATGAGCGAGACGTAGCAGCCATGCCCTTCCCATGACAATGCTGTTACTATGGCAGTTACTTAGAAAGTGAAGTCTCTCTGGTTAGGTGGGTCATCATTTCCTCCTTCGTTTCCAAATACCTTTCCTTGAGATCTGGAAATGTCAAAGAAATGATTGACTGCAGCCCGAAGTCAGATGGTAAATCCCAGGACAGAAATAGATTTCCAGAATAACTGGCAGGGGTGATACAGGAGTTATTCAAGAAAGGAAAGCTCTGAGTTCAAATCCTTTGTGGCAGCTCTGGGAACTGCCAATCTCTGAACGACCTTCCTGCATAAGCATGATAATTGGTCAGTTATTACGAAAATTAAAAAAGAGAATGAGAGAGAGAGAGAGAGAGAGAGAAGAATTGGTCTTTTCTCTCTGAAAAAGAGAGAAAGTTAAGTTCTTGGGGAACTTAATCACAGTATTCTAGTACTTAAAGGGTGGATACAAAGAGGACAATGGCTCTCTCTTCACAATGAGCCACATGGAGAAGACAAGGGGCAATGGGTACAAATTGCACTGGCAGGTGTTTCGTCTTGATATAAGAAAGAAATTATTTGCAGTGAGAACAGTCAGCCACTGGAACAACCTCCCCAGAAATGTGATAGAGTCCCTGTCAGTGGAGGTTTTCAAGATGCAATGGGACAGGGTGCTGGATAATCTCATGTAGGCTTCCTTTCCCATGAAAGGTTGGACCAGATGATCTTTCAAGGTCCCTCTGGACTTGTGCTGTTCTGTAATTCTGTAATTGTTCTGGCCTACTGTGGACATTCTGAGCACATCCACTGGATTTCCTTGTCTGGCTCCTGATTTGGGTCATAATTGATAGGAACTGGGATTTTTCATTCTGAATAACATGGTAGCAGTCAGAAGATAAAGAGACTCAGAAAACAGGGAAAATGATCAGTAAAGAAGTAAGGAATCTAGAAGGTCAGGTTGCAGCTGGGATTTTTGGACTGCAAATTTGACTTCAAGTCTTGCTTTGAATGAGGTTTTGCCAATATGAGACACATATTTACCTTAAAATACCACCCCCCTTGCCCCTCAATTAAAATCTCTTAAATAATACATTTGGTACTCCTTAGGCCCAATTCCTAGGTTTGCCAGTGGAAATGTTGCCAGAATAGAGACTGCAGAGTCAGTCTGCTAATTTGAAGAGATAGAAAAGAGTATTAATTTTATCAGAAACCTGTTCCATTTGGTCACAGAAAATGGGACTCCATATGTACAGTAACTGAATTATTAAGTGGACAGATTATTTGCCTGAGGACATATTTATTTGGCCTAGAAAAAAAATCTGTGCATTGTGTTGCAGTAAATGAGTTCTGGCTAATATGAAGGTACATGCCACACATTGCCCAGTCATTCCTTTAGTTTGTGTTTTGATGTTTATTGCTCTAAACACAAGTGTTCAGAAAGAAGACACATGCTGTAGAGACTCATGAAAACACTTGGAAGGCTTTTGCTGCCTAGTTTATCCCATCAGAGAATGGGGCTCATGTTTGACATGCCTCCTGGGCTGTGGTTCACCCATAAATGGATGAGTTTAAACATTGTGGCTGTACCAGCTGGGGACAGTGGTGGGCACATTAAGCTGGGCACAGGTTTTAATTAATTGCAGAATTAAGCCCATAGCTATCAGATGAGTGTTCTACAGCTTTCTGAATCCACGTATTTAACCTTGCAAACATTCATGTATAAAATAACTTTTTACAGCCAATGTTAATCTCAAATTCTGATTATCAAAAGCAGAAGAATGCCTCCTTAATTTATGTAATATTTATTTAAACCATTAAAAGAGAATCTGCTAGCAGAGGCAAGTGCTAACATATTACTACTCAAAGGTTTTTAGCAGAAACAAAGCCTTCTTCATAATAGAGTTATATGAGACATTCAGAATCTGTAATTTACTGAGTTTCAGTTTTAAATTGTGCTGCTGCTTTTATGTACAGATGTAGAAATTTGCTGGTCCCAGTTGAAATATATTTCTGTTGTATGGTATCAGTGTTAAGTCATTTGTTTGTTTCTTAATTTGATTGACGATTTTTCTTATTTTTTGAGTTTTCTCTGTGGCAGGAAGGCAATTTCCATCCAGCCTATTTCTTGTCTTTGTTTCCCTCAGTTTATCCTGAGTTTCCAGAAGCAATGTTAATATGTTTATATTAATTTTATTTTAAAAAATAGAAAGAACAAATAAAATGATGAAAAAGCTTCAAATGTAAAGAACATATTGAAAACTTATTTTCAAGAAACTTTGCCTGTGCCATTAACTTATTAGAGTGTTGCAATTAGATTAAATTAGATAAAGAGATAGATTTTCTTAAAATATATTTAATATTTTAATATATTTTCTTAAAGGACCTAAAACAATTTGCATGCAGAAAGGGTAACCTGTCTGTGAGACCTGAGTACATCTAGGTTGCTACATATATATATATGTTTGTGTATATATATGTTTGTGTATATATATGTATGCATGTGCACACACACACCCCCCCACACCCCAATGGGTATGAAGGCTGAGATATAACACTGATTCAGAGTGGTGTGAGGACCCGACACCACCACACTGTGAGTGCTCTCCAGCTCCCAGCTGGTGCTCGCTCCTGCTGAGCCCTGACCATACGTCAGGGTAGTACTGAGGCATGCATTCTCTTTTCCACTTCTCCTGCCCCTCCGTGCCTTGTTTTCTGTGGGAGGGGGCCACTGCAGTCTATGATACACGTTCCTGTCTGGATGGCGGGGGTTGCGCAGAGCCTGTGTGATCCTGGATCTGGATGTCAGATGTGGACACTAGGGTACAGTGCATATGAAAAATTCTGCTGATGCAATTTAAGGATTGTTTCTAATAACAGGGCTAGAATAGTGTCTGGAATAAATACACTGTGTTGGATAACCAGCCTGAAAAGTGGACAACATGATGAAAGAAGAAGTTCAGTCAATGTGCCAGCCAAGGAAAGAGTGTCAGAGTCCAGAACACGAGCTGTTACGGCCAACCTCCAGCCCCATACGTCTGTAATTAACCAGCTGCTTTGCATTAACCAGCTGCCTTGCAGCCTTAAAATATAAACTGAAAGCTCTGCTTCCTGATGCAGTGTATCTGATTTTTTTCTTCCTTTGTACATCCTTCTTGTCAGAAGCAAACAAAATTACTGTAACTGCCAAAACTGAACAGCAGAACTAACCTCCTCCTCTCTGCTGCTGAAGGTTGATATTAATAAAACAGCTAGATTGATAAAATGAGAGACTTCTATGGATACCTTCTTTTTGAAAAGGCACTTGGACAAAAGAAAAAAAAAATCTAATTCCACTCTTACTGAAATTATTTTTTTGATTATTTTAATTCCTTTTTTCTCACATACTTAAATCAATAATCTTCCAACGTTAGCGTGAATTTTCTGGCTTGCTTGCAATGTGGCTGAACAGGTTGGGGTTTCTGCACTTGAAATAGGAGACATCAGTTTTTGAAAATGTACAATGCTAAGGTCACAAAAAAATCTTGCCCTTTGGCTGACGAATTAAAAAAAATCTTACACAGAAAGGTGATTTTTAAAATACATGTAGAGAAAGGTATTGCTTGAATAAATCCTTAAATCTAGATAGGTTTGAATGAAATCATGGCCCATTGATCTCGGTTGTCTGGGAAGATTTCAGTGGGCCAATATTTCGGTTTGGTATTTAAAAACAAACCCAAACTCCTAAATAGTCTAGGACAAACACATGATAGTTCACTACAACCTGAGCAGCTGATCAATAGTTCTGCTTTGAGCAAGGGACTGGGTTTTATGCCTCTTCCCTTCCAATCTAAACTTTCCTTTGAGTCTATGAGTTTATCTACATATTTCACTCTTCTCCTTTAAATATAGAATACTGAGCAACTCAAGTGGTGGAAATAAATGTGAAAGACGTGAAAAAAACCTGATAGCTGATCATGCGAAAAAGACTCCTGGCTTTCGGGGATGGGGAAGGATAACTGACTTCTATATATCATTTAGAAGTCCTTATATAGAGAAAATGTGCTCAAAATTAAAATCTGTAATGTTGTGAATTTTATTAAGAAGACTGCATATTTAGACTGTATTTTGCAGGATAGGTTTTTCATTTAAAATCATGGTCTGGGATATATTCATGTGTGATTTCAAAGAGGCAATATCAACAGAATGAATTAGTACCTAAGTCGATAATGATTAAAAATTCCAAGAGATATTTTTAGATATTACAGCTTGTGCACATGCTTCATATTATGTTAGCACATGGGAGGGTACAAACATCTCTGTATTTTTCTTTTATCTATATAGTTTTCTGTACCTATGTACATTATCTATATTCATATATGTGTATTCCAATTCTGACTTCAACTAAAGAAGACCTTGCAATTCACCTTAAAGGTATCTGAGTCCAACTGTATTTGGATAACAACATATATTATAAAAGATCAGGATAACAACTAGCTCAAATGAAGCATGAAATAATTCACAGAATATAGGACCAAACTTAAAGCCTACTGTTTTAGTTCAATTTTGTTCTGTGACCATGCAGCACACAAACAACCATTTGCAAAGGTAGTTGCACACAAATTCATTCTATTGAAATATGGGTAATTGAGGAGTCAAAGGCATGTAGTCATCCTAAAGTTAATTTGTAGTCTGTGGTGAAGTCATGGTACCTGCAGCTTGCCTCATCACTGCTGGAGGAAGCTGTCAGCTACAGGGAGTAAAGGATGATCATGTTTTTAATTTTAGCACTTCAATAAATGGCCTTTTTAATATTCCATAAATCTACATAAACCATGGAGGTATTTTCTACTTAAAACACAGAAACTGAGGTTAACTGGGCTACAGAACACTTATATGGTACATTCTCATACATTTCTAAATAAGCTATACTGAGAGATCAGCTGATGACTTATGTTAAGCAATTTTTAATTTTCAAAGTTTATACCTTACATAGTCAGCATTATCAAATGTAGTAAAGAAATTTGCCTCAGTATTTAATATTGCTCATTCCCTCAACAACTTTTGAAACAGAAAATATGTTATTATACCCATTGTACAAATAAGAAGTGCATCACTTCTTGGCTTAGAAGAAATAACACAGGGCAATGAACCTGTATCTATCACTTAAGTGACTCTCTCTTTATACTACCTTCCATGTATGATAATAGAAAGAAAACTTTTAATTTTATGCATTAATATGTACTATCAATGTTACTTTTCTCTAGAAGTTGAATCTTCTACTTGTAACATCATAGCTAGTTGCTATGGGAATTACTATTGATACCATGAAATAATTTAGGATGAAAGACAGATAAATTCTTAAGCAAGTATCCATGTTCCAGTTGGGGACTGACCTGCTGGAGAGTAGCGTAGGGGAAAAGGACCTGGGGGTCCTGGTGGACAGCAGGATGACCATGAGCCAGCAATGTGCCCTTGTGGCCAAGAAGGCCAAGGGCATCCTGGGGTGTATTAGAAAGGGGGTGGTTAGTAGGTCAAGAGAGGTTCTCCTTCCCCTCTATTCTGCCTTGGTGAGGCCACATCTGGAGTATTGTGTCCAGTTCTGGGCCCCCCAGTTCAAGAAGGACAGGGAACTGCTTGAGAGAGTCCAGCACAGAGCCACAAAGATGATGAAGGGAGTGGAACATCTCCCTTACGAGGAAAGGCTGAGGGAGCTGGGTCTCTTTAGCTTGGAGAAGAGGAGACTGAGGGGTGACCTCATTAATGTCTATAAATATGTAAAGGGTGAGTGTCATGAGGATGGAGCCAGGCTCTTCTCAGTGACATCCAATGATAGGACAAGGGGCAATGGGTGCAAGCTGGAACATAGGAGGTTCCACATAAATGTGAGGAAGAATTTCTTCACAGTGAGGGTGACAGAGCACTGGAACAGGCTGCCCAGAGAGGTTGTGGAGTCTCCTTCGCTGGAGACATTAAAAACCCGCCTGGACATGTTCCTGTGTGACCTGATCTAGGCATTCCTGCTCTGGCAGGGGGATTGGACTAGAAGATCTTTTGAGGTCCCTTCCAATCCCTAACATTCTTTGGTTCTGTGATTCTGTGATTCATGTAACTGTAATATTATCATGTCCCTAATGATAAAAACAATAGAAGAAAAACCAGAAGCCACATGACATACAGACAAAATGGTTTTAACTAGAACATTTTTCAAAGTTTTCCAGAAGATACCAATTGCTTTTTAAGCAAATTATTTTGTACAGAACTCCAACGGGAGCATTACAAAATGCCCCTCTTCAGCCTACAATTAGATTAATAATGTAACTGAGGGCTTGAATCTGTATACATTCTTATTCAGAAGAATATCAGTCCTCATCAATTTACTGCAAGGAAAAAACTCCATGAGAGCAATCTACACACAAATACCTACCCTCTAGTTGCTCCTTGCCTCAAAGTTTTCTCTTTCTTGAAGAGTAATATTTTAGTTCCTTTTCTTGAAAAAAAAAAAATCTCTTAATAAATATTTTAAAAACTAAAAAGATGTAAAAAATTGTTTGCTGTGAAAGCTGTATATGAAATTGAAGAGCAAAACAGTCAGATTATCCGGAAATTCCCCTGATATATTAATAACTTTGCATAATAAACTAACAATTCTGAGATTAAGTTATATGAAAAATTATGATGGTGCTTTTGCATCTAACACATTCTGATGTCCTGCTAGGTTTTTTCCTGTTTTATGGGTTTTTAGTAAAAGTAATTACAACATAAGAAGATGCATTAGGTCATCTACAGTCTTCCTCTTAGAGTGACAAAATCAATTCTTATGAGGTATCAAAACCAGCACAGATACTCAGTGGAATAAATGGGAATGAACTGACAATCTCCCTTTTCTTTGTACCTTACAGCTATTGGGAGCTGTGAGGCTCCTGCAGACATATAGAAGTCAGAAGTGGACCTGTACCAGGTGAAGATGTGCCATGGTGGTGGTTACAGTTCTTCCTGCTCTTCACTCTGACCATCTCCATTTCTGTCTCCCAGACAGGATAATAAATAACAATCACAGAGAGAGGAGGTTTTGAGCATTTATTTAAAAGCCTGGCACCACTCTCCATTAGAAGGAGGAAGCACTCCTCTTGGATTTGCAATGTCTTTCCCAGGAGTAATGTCTCAGTTCTAGACCTCTGTAGGCAGGAGGTAGGTTTTAACTTAACAAACTGAGCACATGCTGAGCTCAGTGTATATAAGGTACTTCTAGTCTAAGTAGCAGCTATGTGTGCAGGAAAGAGATGCAATCAGAGTTTTGCACTTAGATACTTTAGGCCCGCCTGTATCTATGTTTAGGTCTAGGGGCTTTATAAACTCTTGATATTGGATGTAAATTTGGCACCTGTTGAAATTACTGACAGTTCTTTAACTGACTTAAATTGGGGTATAACAGCACCCTTCAAATGCAGTGGACTAGAAGGAAGAAGAGGCTTTGAATATTACAGTCCTGTACTCTAACTAGAACAATTGTGGTTTTATTCTGGCTGTGAACTCTAAGCAGGACTGGAATACAAACAACAATAAAAATAACAGAGAAGTTAAGTGAGAATCATAAACTAATTTAATGATTACATCAAGATTTTGCATTGATAATGCTTTGTGTTGCTTCTGTAAGATCAGGGTAGATGAATCAATCTGGTACATACCACCTAGTCTTACTGTAAGGTCAGGGGAATATTTCTGAAATGGTCATGCTATAGAAATGCTGTATAACCTCAGGAGAAGGTTTCATTGGTAGTATTATCAATGCTATCAACTCAAACTTCTTCAGCTGCAGAAACGCCACAGTTAATCTCTTTCAAATTAAATGGACTACTTGAGGAGCACCTTGTTCTAAAAAATGCCCTGAGCTGATTTTGGATCTGCAAGGTAGATGTCTTCCTCATTTTTTTCTTCTCAGTTCTTTGATAACAGCTGAGGAAACCTGGAAGTCTTTTACCTGCTTACCTCATATTGTCATTACTTACCTCTCCTCTAATGGATCCATATATCAATTCCTAAACTATTAGAGCTGATTGATATTACGTAGTTTTAGAAGAATAAACCAGTCAAATTTGAGTTTGCTGATTGAGACAGGAACAGATATGCTAAGCATAGAGAAGTTTAACTTTTAAGGCAGACTTACATTGATTCAATACCCTAATATCTGCAATAACTGGTTTAGTGGATAAATAGCATTTGCTTCTTCTATTTCTACTTACATCTCCTCTAGAATATGCTCTAGCAGGCACACTCTTGTGACACTTTCCAGATGGGATGTCTTAAGAAACACAAACAGAAGACAGCTCAGTCTGTGAGTTCTGCCAGGCATAAAATGTGGAACCAGCATAAGAGTTTTGTCTGGTGTTACTCTGAGCACTGATGGGAGACAGAGGATTAGACAGACCATCAGAGCTTCAAGATGAAAACCTTATTCGCTAGAAGACTTTGAAAGCTTGAAAGTGCAGTGAAGGTTCTGAGGATCTAAGTCTTGGTGTGTCAAACTATTATTTAGTTGCCTGCTTAGCATCTGTTTATTAGCAAAAACAGCAGCTTCAGGATGCTGTGTTAGTCCTTAGAATTCCCTGTTACACATAGAAACTAGCACATAATCCTCAATCACCTAACCTCAAGACTACATGACTTTTTGCCTAGTTAACCATTTTTAAGGATTCTCATATGTGTGGATTTTTTTTTCCTTTGGACCTAAATAATGAACCAAGATCTAGATGAGTCTTCTATTCCTGAGTTTTGATGCTTTCTCTTCTACGCCTCCTAGGCAGTTGTCAGTAAAAGTGGTTTGGATATTTATTACCTTGGTATTTTTTTTACTCTGCTTTTGAGAAAGATTAAATTTTGGTGAATCTGTGAAAGCTTAAGTTATAAAGAAATAAAGTATAAAAGACATGTATGAAATTTTAGGCTGTGCACATTCAAATCATGCTTGGACCATGAACTAGTAATAACATATGCTTCATATAGATGATATGATATCATAGAATCATAGAATCATAGAATGGTTTGAATTGGAAGGGACCTCAAAGATCATCTAGTTCCAACCCCCCTCTCATGGGCAGAGACACCTCCCACTAGACCAGATTGCTCAAGGCTCCATCCATTTGGCCTCAAACACTTCCTGGGACGGAGCATCCACAGCTTCCTTGGGCAACCTGTCCAGTGCCTCACCACACTCAGGATAAAGAACTTCTTGTCTAAACATACCCTCTCTCAGCTTCCACCCATTACCTCTCGTCCTGTCACTACAGACCCTTGTAAAAAGTCCCTCCCCAGCTTGTAGGCCTCCTTCAGGTACTGGGAGGCTGCTGTGAGGACTCCCCGGAGCCTTCCCTTCTCCAGGCTGAACCAGCCTAATTCTCTCAGCCTGTCCTCACAGGAGAGGTGTTCCAACCCTCTGACCATCTTGGTAGCTCTCCTCTGGACTCACTCCAACAGCTCCATATCTTTCTTGTGTTGGGGGCTCCAGAGCTGGACACAGTACTCCAGGTGGGGTCTCACGAGGGCAGAGCAGAGGGGCAGAATGCTATGCTATGCTATGCTATGCTATGATTTTCTGTGTCACAAGCATCCAACTAATTCAGTTGCATCAATAAATCTCTATAATAAAACAAATAATTACCAGCATACACAAATTTAAAACTTAAAATCCTTAAATGAATATATATTCATTAATGATTAAAGTCCCTGTAAAATCAGAATGATATTTGGGTTTTTTTGATTTTGTTTCAGATGCAGGATAAAAAACATCACTTCCTTAGGCAGAGGGACCATGACACACTGGCTGGAGACTGATCATAGGAAAACATAAGCATGAGTAATCCAAAACTATTTTCAGAGTGAGAAACAGTAATAACTCTTGCTGGGAAAAACAACCCATTTCTCCCTTAACAAAGCAAAATGCTCTTTAATGATTCCCTCTGAGAAAGAAACCAATGAGGCATTTTTGTTTCCCCCTAGTTCCTTTACTTATTGGGTAGATACATCTCTGCTTGGTGTATGGGGTTGTTCTTTAATTTTTACAGTAACTGTGATCTCGAATTTTGATTCTGGATGGAACTCTCTTGGTCAAATTACAATGCCATGTGTTTCATAAATTGCATTTGTGGCTGTTAGCCTCAGCAGTTTGCCTCTCAGCAGTCGTGGAACTGGGTATTTTTAAGAATGTAATAAACACCATCCGCATATACCAAACTCTAGATGATGTTTCCAGTAAAAGCTTTTTCAGAGCACTCTGGCCCAGCTACTGGATTTTACTGGACTGAAATGTGCTTTTACTCTTACTGTTTTCTCCTTTTGGCAGGTAAGATACCAAGATATTTTTAGTTGCTCTTCACTTCTTCACTTCAAATGCTGTTTCACTGTGTTAAGAAAATGAAGTCATCTGTGTGTATACATATATCTCTTTAGTCTTCCAGGTTTGTATAATTATAATTTCAGTCTGCAAAAGCCATGGTTTATACATTTAAAAAAAAAAAAATCAGTCACTGAAACAATACATAGGGCATCAGAAAAGTTTTGGTGGAGCTTCTTTCACCACATGTATGTGAAGATATCCATCCATTAAATCATGTAATATTATACTTTCTACATCACATAAAAATCAAGTTATAGGGGAGTAGGAATCATGGATCTGCCTTACAGAGCTGTTTTCTCTAATCAGCACATAACCACAAAGCACTGTGAGGTTCCATCTGGCAATTTCAAAGGCAGGATCATTTGTTTTCCTGCTCAGCTACAGGCAATATTCTGATATGGCTGTTACTTTACTAGTATACTCACTGATTTCTCAACAAGGTACTCCAGCATTTAATAAGATTTTTGTTACCTTTTGTGAAAACTATGGTACACACAGAAAGATCTGTTCTAACAAATGCTTTTTCGTTTTAGTAAATTTGTTCAAATATTGATAAATCCTCCACTATAAACGTGTCCTCTGAGACTTTGGACCTAAGATCCATGAAAAACTGTGAGTATCTAGCTATGGCAATTGTCCCTATCTTCTGACGGCCCAACAATTTATCAACCTCATTTGTCTTACTGGCTAGTTTTACCCTGGCCACCCCCTTTCTCATCCAAACTAAAGCAGATCTGCTAAATGGAAGTCATATTGGGGCATTCTTACCTGCAGTCTATCCTTTAGGGCCTCTTTAGCCTTTTATCACCTTTAATTTCAGTTAATCCTACTTCACGGAATCACAGAATATTCAGAGTTGGAAGGGACCTCCAGAGGTCATCCAGTCCAATTCCCCTGCTTTAAAGCAGGATCCCCTGGAGGGAGGATCCCTCAGGACTGCATCCAGGCGAGTCTTGAAAATCTCCAGAGAAGGAGACTCCACAGCCTCTCTGGGCAGCCTGTGCCAGTGCTCTGTCACCCTCACCGAAAAGAAGTTTTTTCTCATATTTAAATGGAACCTCCTATGTTCCAGCTTGTGCCCATTACCCCTCGTCCTGTCACCAGGAACCACTGAAAAGTCTGGCTTCATCCTCCCTCAACCCACCCTTTAGGTATTTATAAACACTAATTAAATCACCCCTCAGCCTTCTCTTCTCCAGGCTAAAGAGTCCCAGCTCTCTCAGCCTTTCCTCATAAGGGGAGATGCTCCAATCCCGCATTCATTCTTGTTACCCTCTGCTGGCCTCTATCCAGTAGTTCCCTGTCTCTCTTCAACTGGGGAGCCCAGAACTGGACACAGTATTCCAGTTGCAGCCTCACCAGGACAGAGTAGAGGGGGAGAATGACCTTCCTTGACCTACTGGCCACACACTGCCCTATGCAGCCCAGGCTGTCATTGGCCTTCCTGGCGGCAAGGGCACATTGCTGGCTCATGGGTAATTTACTGTCTACCAGGACTCCCAGATCCTTCTCCTTGGAGCTGCTTTCCAGGAGGTCCCCCCCTAACCTGGCGCGTGGCATTCTTCTTCCCCAGGTGCAGCATCCTAAACTTGCCCTTATTGAACCTCATGAGGTTCTTCTCTGCCCAGCTCTCCAGCCTGTCCAGGTCCCGCTGGCTGGCAGTTATATGTTACCCCAAGGCACCAGGAAAAGGAATTCATGTGCAACAGTATTGTCTCTAAATGTCCAAGATATTGCCCTATTGACATGTCAACACTAAAGTTTTATGCATGCTGCTGTTTTCAAGCACATTTATTACATTTTACAAATATTAGTGTTTGTCATTTATGTATTGGTTTTTAGTAACTGGTTGCTCAGGTCAAAGCTTTGACCAAAGTTCTCTGTACCCCAAAGGCAAGTGAAAGAACCAATAAACTTTTGAAACTAGCTGTTGTGAAGTGCATTGGTTAATTTATGCACCGATAGTCACATCAAGTCTAACAAGACCACGTATCTTCTCTTTGACAGCCATAATCTTAAAGCGCTAATTCTTGTACAACTGATCTTTTCCAAGAGCCAAACTCTTTGAAAAACTCCTTAAATGCTATTGGTACATTGCTAAAAGGAGGATGAAAATTTCACCAGTATCAGCTAATTAATTGGCAGCTGATACATTAATCTCCACTGCAGCAAAACTGCACTCAGTGAAGTCACTAACTTGGCCTTTAAAAATTCTGGAGGGATTTTGTATTTAGAAGTGTCCTGATCTTAGGAGAAGTGATGACAGTGTGGTGTTTCTAAGGGTAGTCCTTTTTCAGAGTTGAGTGATCTGTAGACCACAGGCATTATAGACCTTACATTCTACAGAACTGAGGTATTCCTGGTTTTTATATATCTGATAAGAGAACAGGAGACCATCCTCTTTTTATATGATCTTTATTAATTGATCTCAACAGAATTGTCCCTCTGTTTTCAACCAGTTTATCTTCTCTTTGGTTTTACAATCATATTTCTCATGACCTTTGTTTGCAAATGGTTGAAAATCTCATGAAGTTTGGAAAAATGAATAAAAATGGGCCTTACTGCTGAATGTAGGTATAGCAAGATATACTTCTTTATGTATTTTGGCTATTTAGTATATAAACATTCTTTCTGTTGTTACAGCTGGTAATGTAAAATCAGTTTGAGAAAATAATTTAGTAAATGGCACTTTAAAGTGAGTACCATGCTATGCTTTTGTTGCCAATACTGTCTACATAATTTAATCCACATATTTATTCAGCTATTTTTGTTCAGCATAAGATGGAAAAATTTGCGTTGTAAACCATTTAAATATTTTTTAAAAATATTATTTGTACAGGATTCCTTCAGTGCTCCTTGATGGACTTGCACTCCTCTGCTGGTGAATAACAGCAGATTTGGCTGTACCTGTGTCATTTTGCATTTGGTGGTTAGCAAAGACTGACAGAGTCTCTCTGAAACCTAACAGTTTGCCTTTCCAACACAAGTACTTCCTGCCTTCTCATTTGATCTGTCAGACATGGAGCTTAAACACAAAAATCTGTCAGGTACTCTTGAACTATTTGTTCATGTGCTGAGTTGGTAAAGTGCTTCTCTGATAAGAGTGTTGTAGTCATTTAGAAGCCACTTCTGCCACCAGTAGTAGTACTTTTATCCTAGTAAACCCCATTTACTGATGACATGACAAGTCACAGTCAAAAGTCCAGGCAGAAAAACAAAACAAAAAATCTCAGCAGGGATTTAGTCTTAATGACCTAGACAAAATCCATGTGTAGAGTACTATGGTATGGTACAAATTAATAGTCATCTGTCACTGGAGGCACTACTCATGCACTCTGCAACTTATTCAACCATTTGAATAATCTCAGATTAAAAAAAGGAAGGACTCTTCCTCCCTGCAGTAGCAAAACACCTTCTGTACACTCTAACTCTATCACTTATGCTTCCATTTAGTATGAAGAGATACTAGTGAATCTTGGTCTTCCACAAGCAGAAGACACCCCAAAAAGACATCACACAGCTCATACAAAGAATGGTGCATGTATGACCTTTATTCTGCCTGCCTAAATGCAAGCACTTAAGTAAAATGCCTAATCAGCCTAAACTTTTTGTATAGACAAAGGAGAAAGGTGGCATTTCCAGACCACGGTATAATTTCTGATGAGTTGAATGGCCTCTGCAATAGACCTGTGGGAATGTAAGGCAACTGTGATTCCACCTTGGCTGCCTCATTAAATAGGATGGATGTAGTTCTAATAACCTTCACGGACATGGGCTGAATCTTCTTTGTGAGCATCAGCCTCCATACAAAACTTTCAGAAAGTTACAAAAGGTTCAAGTAAAACCAGGGCATTTATTTGCTGTTCCACACATGAAAATGTGAAGTCCTATATTGTACAGCTCCCAGGCTTAAAAAGTAACGTAGCATGGTACTTGGTTCATAACGTATATTGGAAACCGCATCTCATGCAACAAGTAAAGCACTCTCCTCTAGTATGCAATGCTCACATACCGTGGTTGCTAATACCATAGAAAAACCTGAAATTCTCTGACTGATCTAGCTATCCAGTCTTACATTGATGCCCCCTTGTCTTTGTTTCCAAATTTTAAAATATTTTCAGTATTTAAATATGTTAATAACTTTTACTTGACCATGTAATTAACATTCCCTGAAATTAGCATTACTACTGATGTGGGCAGGTAAGCTCTTCATGAACATTCACTTTTGCACAAAATTTTGAGAACCTCAGTTACCTCAACATGGGATCTCAATGCACATATTGAGACCTACATAGATTAAGTGGGTTGAAGAAACTCTCTATCTGCATTAGAGAAGTCCACTGCTCTTTATAGCTCTGCTTTTTTACATTCTTTCCTATACTTGTAGTATAACAGACCAAATCCATCTCTGGTATAGCTGCTCTGAAGACAGTGAAGTTACTTCAGGGATGAATTTGACACATTTTATGCTTTTCAAGAACCTAAGTAGTGCCACATCTCTGCCACAGCTCAAATGCAGTTCAGAGAAGGGATGTACAATACATCTTTGTCTTCTTCCTGCTCGTAATGAGCAGTGTAGGTCATCTGCATCATTAACATTTGCAGCTGATGCATTTGCGTAGTCTGTATACAGTTCTTGGAACTGCACAGACCTTCTCATTGTTTTCAGAACCTTGATTTTTCTTAACATTATCATCATCCAAATGTATTTAAGGATGAAACTATTAGAAACACAATTGGTGAATTAATGTCATGAGGACTGCTGCTGGCAGCTCATCAATTTTTGATATGCCACTCAGACAAATGAAACATAAGCCACCCAGAACAAGGGGACCTTTTGACACTTCAAAGGAAACCCCTATGGGTGGTTTCCTCTTGAAGCTGCACTAAACTGGCTCAATCTCCTCAGCTGGAAGCTGCCAATGTCTCATTAACCCCTAAACAGGCCCTGCATGAGCTTTTCTTTTCAGCTATAATTATGCCATGCACTCCTGTTATGCTGTACTGAATTGCAACACTGTCACCAGCACATTATAAACATCCACCCTAATTGAAAAGCAGATTAGACTCGTGTTAATTAGCAAAAAAGCCCGCCCACTTGCATGCATTATGATTGCCTCTTAAATACTGAGGATGTTGAAATCCCTCAGAAAGACAAGGCAGACTTAATTGCAATAACCTGCAAATTAAGTTTAATTTACTTTAAATTTACCGGTTTAGCAGGCTCATTTGATGGTGTTAATGTTCTAGCAAATTAATTATCTGAATTAGTCATGCCTGGTGGAGTTTTGCAGCAGAATACATTGTACAGTGGCCTATTAATAACAGACAAACAGGACAGGATTAATGAGAAGATTATGCTAAAGTTCTTTTTTAAAAACAAGGATCTTGCATGAATTCAAATATAATCACCAAAGTGCAAATACAGACACAGAATATAAACAAACTGAAATTTATTACACTCTATGGCATGCCATCTAGGAGAAACAGTAAAACATTACCCATGAAATATTTGATAGAAAGAGGCCTCTTCTATGCACTCAAGTAGATCACTTCTCACAGCAAACCATTTCCCATTATGTGGTATCTCTCTACGAGACTTCAACTATGTAAGTGCTTTTGATAGTACTTGTACTACAGAGAGAGAGAGCTGATAAATAAATTAGAAATAACATCTTATACGTTGATTCCATAGTCCACTTTGTGGCTTATGAGGCAGTAGAATTGCTTTTTTGTATTCCATTGCTAACCACTGTCTGCTCCAGTTTTAAAAAAAAAATAATAAAGGAAAAGAAAAGAAAAGAAAAGAAAAGAAAAGAAAAGAAAAGAAAAGAAAAGAAAAGAAAAGAAAAGAAAAGAAAAGAAAAGAAAAGAAAAGAAAAGAAAAGAAAAGAAAAGAAAAGAAAAGAAAAGAAAAGAAAACTTCCACAGAGATATAACTGCAAGTAAACTGTAAAAGCAGGATCCTTGCTTGCCTCTGCTACCTATAAAAATAAAAGTCAAAAAAAAAAATCTAATAGTGTTTAGAATGGCTCTCGAAATAAAGATATAATAGGACTTGTAAAGAGTGTCAAGGTACAATCATCCACCCTGGAGAAAGTGTTGACTGACACTGCAGGAGAAATGAACATAGCAGAGACAAATATCTATTTTAGCTGGTCTTGATCATGAAAGTTCAGTCTGCTTATGTGTTAAGTGTTGCCTTTTGCATTAGGGTCCACAGCCATCCCAAACATAATGAGGTATATTCAATTTGACTCAGTCTCCCTGTGGAGGTCAGGAAAAGCCTATGGGAGCACAAAAGATAATCCTTGATGAGTGTGAACAGCATATGATTGAATATAAAATTCTGGATTATTGATTGGAATCTGTATGTTAAAGACATCGTTCACTGAGAGTAGCTGCATCTTGTGTTGGTTTCAAAGATCTTTCAGGCTGTTGTGCACTGCCCGACGTAAAAGCCCAAATTTACATCATTCTTGCATATACTGTAATGCATGGAAAATAAAAATGTCACTCCTTGAAAAGAAAGACTGAACAATGTGTTTCTTAAAAACAGATTATCTCATTAAAGAAGGAAAGGTTTGGTAAGAGAAAAAATATGCGTAGTTGCTTTATGGTACATATTTTAATTTTTGTAGAAAAAAACCTAAAATTAAAAAATGGTTTCAATATGGTTTTTGTATTGTACTGATATATCATGTAGTCCCTTTCTACTTTCCTTATTATTTCTTCCTCTCTCTCAGATAAAATTATAGTTTGAAGCACTAAATGAAACTGGCACAAAAACGGCCATTATTAAAACTGGGTTGAAAAAACGAAAAAAAAAAAAAGGAAAGTAATTCTGCTCTAAAAAGCTTGTACATAAAGGGCTGAGATGCCTTTAGTAAGAACCCATAGGGAATAGGAACTACACCATGAAGGAAATGGATTCCTGTGCCACATAAACAAAAGGCAAATGACTAATATATTTACATATAACATGTGGTGTATTCATTGCACACCATGGTGACAGAATTGTTTATTTCATTTATAATTTATACAGCAAAACCTTATTATATGTGTAACTAATTTGCCTGATGATAATATGCAGTAGGAGATTAGGTTTCCATTATATTCTGTCATTAAGAACAAAAGATATTGGTTTGTTGGTTAATTTTTTTCTCGGTTCTATCCCACAGCACACACCCTACACATGAGTACGTTTCTCTTAAGTCATTATGATGCTGAGCTAAGTAGAAAGTAGCAAGGAACTTCTGAAAAAAAAACAGCAAAACCCTACAAAATCCCTCACACATGAATCCGCTTTAAATACTCTTCACTTCTGCAATTTCTTATGATATCAGTAATGACAATATACAAAGAACCTCTCACAGGTGATGTGCATGCACCAAAAAAAGAAATGTCAGAATATATATAGGCTCCAGAAGAGCTTTGCTCTGAGAGGAGAAAAAAAAAACAACAACATTTTATCAGAAGCAACATTAGAATATGTGACTAGACAGTTCATCTCAGACTACAGGGAGCGGGTGGGTGGGTAGGCAGTGATGAGGGAATTATCTTGATGTATTTTCCACTGTGGCACACAAGGCAGTGCAATTCTATGAAAGGAATTGTTAGCACCAAGTCAGTAATTCCCCTCTGTAGTATTACAAAGTGTGTGTATTACAAAGGAGGGAGGAAGGGGGGCAGTAACCTGCAAAATGCTGTATGTGCTTCCAACACTAAAGCACGTATGCTTCAAATATGCTTACCAAAATATGAATGCTGGCTCAGAAGCACACACGCATGTACATACATTGAACTTATTCCTTTGTTACCCTTTGGAAAAACAAAAATCTACTCTAATGGATTTGTTAGGCTGTGTAGTTGTTTAACCCTTTGCAAGTCTAATTTGTATTGCATAGTGAAATCAGCCTACTGCAGAAGGGGAGAGCTGAAGAGGAAAATGCTTATAAACAACAGGGGATAGTTTCCTGTTTAACTCAGAGCTGCCAAGCACCTTTCAAAACAGTAGGTCACACCAGTTCAGTCTAAAATCTGTGTGAAGGTTTGGTAGTTACAAAAGAGTGTGCTACTACAAGAAATTTATTTGGATCGGTGTTGCAGGTATACATAAAATACTGAAACCTCTTACTACCTAAATTAACGTACTGCACAAATATGTCCTCAGGGACATCCTATCAGTCTTCGGATCCATAGTTTGCTGACAAGCCTGAAAGTTCAGTGAGAAGGGACACCTCAGCATGTGGGCAGTGAGCAGGTAATGAACACTGCCTGCTTCTGGGAGCAGCACAAATAGAACAAGTATGCATCAACAAAGTCTGGGGACCAACCAGCTGAGCAGCAATTTTGCAGAGCTGAGCTGCAAAAAGGTATCCTGATGGACATCAAGCTGACCATGAACCAGCAATATTCCTCCTGGGCTGCATTTGGAAAAGCATTGCCAGCAGGTTGAAGGAGGTGCTCCTTTGTCTTTATACTCAGCACTGATGAAGCACATCTGGAGCTTTGGGTCTAGCTCTGGGCTACCCAGTACAAGGAAGACATGGACATGGCAGCTGCTCGTGGCTTAGACAGGTGTACTCTTCACTTGTTTAAAAACTGGCTGGATAGCCAGGCCTAGAGATTTGTGAACAGAGTTAAATCCAGTTGGAAGCCAGTCATAAGTGGTGTTCCTCAGGGTTCAGTTTTGGGCCCGGTCTTTTTTAATGTCTTTGCCAAGGATCTGGATGAGGGGATTGAGTGCACCCTCAGTAAGTTTGCAGATGACACCAAGTTGGGTGGGAGTGTTGATCTGCCTGAGGGTAGGGAGGCTCTGCAGAGGGATATGGACAAGCTGGATCCATGGACCGAGGCCAATTGTATGAGATTCAACAAGGCCAAGTGCCGGGTCATGCACTTTGGTCATAACAACCCCATGCAACACTATAGGCTTGGGGAAGAGTGGCTGGAAAGCTGCCTAGTGGAAAAGACATCTGACTGAATATGAGCCAGCAGTGTGCCCAGGAGGCCAAGAAGGCCAACAGCATCCTGGCTTATATCAGAAATAGTGTGGTCAGCAGGACCAGGGAGGCAATTGTCCCCCTGTACTCAGCACCAGTGAGGTCGCACCTCGAATACTGTGCTCAGTTTTGAGCCCCTCACTACAAGAAAGACATTGAGCTGCTGGATCATGTCCAGAGAAGGGCTATGAAGCTGGCGAAGAGTCTGGAGCACAAGTCTGATGAGGAGAAGCTGAGGGAACTGGGGTTGCTTAGTTTAGAGAAGAGGAGGCTGAGGAGAGACCTCCTTGCTCTCTACAACTACCTGAAAAGAGTTTGTAGCAAGGTGAGGGTCAGACTCTTCTCCCAGGCAACTAGTGATAGGACAAGGGGTAATGGCCTCAAGCTGTGCCAGGGGAGGTTTAGATTGGATATTAAGAAACAATTCTTTACTGAAAGTGGTCAAGCATTGGAACAGGCTGCCCAGGGCAGTGGTGGAATCATGTTCAAAAGACATGTAGACATGGCACTTCAGGACATGGTTTACTGTGCATGGTGGTGTTGGGTTGACAGTTGGACTTGATGATCTCGGAGGTCCTTTCCAACCTTAACTATTCTATGATTTTATTCTATTCTGTGCTGGAGCGAGTCCAGCAGTGAGCCACAAAGGTAATTAAGGGACTGGAGCAACTGTCATACTTGGAGCGACTGAGAGAGCTAGGACTGTTCAGTCTGGAGAAGAGACGGCTTCAGTGGGACCTGGTGAGGGGGAGTAAAGAACATGGAGCCATATTCTTCCCAGTGATGCCTAGTGACAGAAAAAGAGATAATGGGCTCAAAGCAAAACAGGAATTTCCATTTAAACTTAAGAGAAGACTTTTTCTTTACTGTGAGGGAGGTAAAACACTAGATTAGTTTGCCCAGGGAGGTTATGGAGTGCCCATCCTTCAAGATATTCAAAAGCAAAATATGCCCCTGGGCAATCTGCTCTATCTGTCCTTGCTTGAGCAGGGACTAGATAATCACCTGAGGTCCCTTCTGACCTCAGTGATTCTCTGACTTTGTGATTTTGTCATCTTTTCTGGACTGAGCTGCAGTAGAGGACTGTAACCCTGAACCCACAATTGCTTCACAGCTTTATCTCCCTTAGATAGGCACGAAAGACGGTGAGTTGGATAAGCCAATAGGGAAGTATAAGAGAGTCAGGTTTTGTAACTTTGTCTTATGAAAGGTCCAAAAACCTTGTTAACCTTTGATTTTTGTTGCTTTCTATCCTTTCATTGCCACTATAGTTTAACACCTGAGCTGGAAACCACACAAAATAAGACATCCCCAGGGAAAATCTGACTGTAGTAGGTGTTCTTCAAGACATCTGGGGAAAGGGAGTTTTGTACAAGCCTAAGAAAAATGCTGAATGTATTTCCTTAAAAAGCTGTATATTAATCTATTTATTTAATTTTAGTATATCAGCTGCCATTGGAACTAAGCGTCTAGAAATGGAAGAGATGAATCAAAGAAATTTTGCACTAGATTTTTTTCAAAGTTTAGTTTTCAGTAAATCAGCACTCCTACCACTTTCTGAGGGATCGCGGCTATTGTTAACAGAAGTATGCGACAGTGGTGATATTACTGCTGGATCCTA
Organism: Podargus strigoides; assembly: GCA_028020825.1. Taxonomy (NCBI): domain Eukaryota; kingdom Metazoa; phylum Chordata; class Aves; order Caprimulgiformes; family Podargidae; genus Podargus; species Podargus strigoides. The sequence continues at coordinate 44,300,273 of CM051622.1, read as the reverse complement.
GCTGGCTTGGGCCTGGAGTACAAACCTGGAACATACAGAAACTGAGTTCAAACCTGCTTGCAAAAACTGTACAGGCTTACCCTATACAGGATCTGAGCATGGGCCCTTGTGAGACAGAGCAGCAGTGAATATTCAGAAGCAGTATTGAAGGATGGGGGGGACTTATCTGAATTTTTAAGATTATTTTGCTTGTGTACATAGGTTAAAAATTCTTGGGCACTGAGATTGTACTCTCCAACTGCATTCAGTTGAATAAGTCCCCAGTCATGTTAAGACTGTTTCACAACTCTGCAGGATATATAATTTCTTAACAATTCTAATATTCAGTGAGGGTAAACTCAGCTGGAATACAACGGGATTATGCAGGACTGTTACTTATTCAGGGATTTATAAGGGCTGGAAAAGGTCTAAAGATCTACAAAATATCATGGACATGCTTCCTTTCCCATACAAATTAAATCTATGCAGTATTAAGAAAAGAAGGACTTGAGAGGTATTCACAAAGTATCACATCTTATTTAGGGTGCTAAGTTAGCAGCCTAGGTTTCTGCTTGGGTAATGGAAAGAACTGCGTTCTTCCAGGGGATGCTTCAGAGCACCTAATTATGATTATATAGGTCAAACATGCCTCAAGCGAAATACCTAAAGGCAACATTAACATGCTATCTGTTATTTTGAAAGGGACCATCAAAACTTGTCTAAGAAGCAACATAAAACTATACGCATAGTCAATGAAACTAGAATATTTTATTCATTGTTATCCTTTCTTTGTACTGTGTCAGAAGATGAGAAAAAACCACAAGTTTTGAAAAAATCTATTTTCTGATATTTTAAATAAACTGAATGGACAATATTTCTGGTGCCATACCACCAGATGACTGACTCTTTCCTTCTTGCATTCAAGCGTGTAAGAAAACTTTGGTAATATTAATGTTTCTCTGGTTGCAAAGGCCTTCTCCATACTTGTATTCCATTGCTGTAGACACCAGAGAAATGTATACCAATAGAAAAGTCCTACCAAGACTGCAGTATTGTCTGGAGCTACTGCATTTTAGTTCATGTGATTCAGGCTAATAACCAGTTCAACTAAAAAGAGAACTGGATCCAAAATGTGACAGACAAATGGGAAAAAAACCCGCAAAACAACAGAAAAGAATGTGAGAAACCGTAGCAGACTGTTTGAATTAAATCCACCTGGGAACAGATTCTTCCCATATAAATTTCTGGCCCTAACTGTTAAGTTTGATTTATCATAGAATCATAGAATACTGGGTTGGAAGGGACCTCAAGGATCATCTGGTCCAACCTTTCTTGGAAAAAGGACGATCTAGACAAGATGGCTCAGCACCCTGTTCAGATGAATCTTAAAAGTGTCCAATGTTGGGGAATCCACCTCTTCCCTGGGGACATTATTCCAATGGCTGATTGTTCTCATTGTGAAAATTTTTCCTCTTGTATCCAATTGGAATGACCCCAGAAGTAACTTGTACCCATTACCCCTTGTCCTCTCCATGTGACTCCCTGTAAAATGGGAATCTCCAACTTTGTAGCCACCTGTTAGATACTGGAACATGGTGATAAGGGCTCCTCTAAGCCACCTTTTCTCAAGGCTGAACAAATCCAGTTGTCTTAGACTTTCCTCATATGGCAGGCTTCCCAGACCTTTGATCATATTTGTGGCCCCTCTCTGGACCCTCTCCAGCCTGTCCACAACTTCTTTTGCAGAGCAGGAACCAAAACTGAACACAGTATTCCAGGTGTGTCCTGACAAGTGCTGAGTGGGATAATGACTTCTTTATCTCTCCTGCTGCTGCCTTTGTTGATGCAATCTGGAAACCTGTTGGCTTTCTTTGCTGCAGCAGCAAACTGTTAATTCACATTGAGCTTGTTGTCCACCAGGACCCACAGGTCCCTTGCCACGGATCTGCTTCTCAAATGGGTAGATCCCAGACTGTGCTGCAGTCCTGGATTATGTTTTCCCGGGTGCAAGACCTTAGACTTGTTGAACTTTGTAAGGTTCTTGTTAGCCCACTCTTCTAGCCTACCCAGGTCTTCCTGCAGGGTGGCTCTGCCTTCCAAAGTGTCCACCTCCCTACTCATTTTAGTACCAGCAGCAAACTTCATCAAGGTACACTTTATCCCATCATCCAGGTCACTTATGAAGATACTAAACAGTGCTGGGCTCAATATTGATCCCTGTGGGGCACCAATTGTGACAGGTGTCAGTTTGAAAAGGAGCTATTTATCAACACCCTCTGGGTGTGGCCTGTCAGCCTGTTCCCCACTCGCTGCACAGACCACTTTCATAGACCTTAATGCATCACTTGCTCTAGGAGGCAGCTGTGGGAAACCGTATTGAAAACCTTGAAGAAATCCAGGTAGACAATGTCTGCCGCTTGTCCCACATCAACCAGGCAGGTCATTTTGTTGTAGAAGGCTATCAGTTTTGTCAGGCACCATTTGCCCTTGGTGAATATGTGCTGGCTTTTCCCAATCATGAGCTTCAGTTGACTTGTGAGAGCCCCAAGGAGGATTTGTTCCATAATTTTCCCAGTGATTGAAGTAAGGCTAATGGGCTTATAATTTTCTGGATTCTCTTTTAAGCCCTTCTTGTAGACGGGGGTCACATTAGCCTTCTTTCAGTCTTCTGGGGTGTCCCCTGGTCTCCATCACTTCTCAAAGATTATAGAGAATGACCTTGCAATGACGTCAGCCAGCTGTCTTAACATCCTCAGGTAGATAACATCAGGGCCCATCAATTTGTAAAGGTCAAGCTCCTGTAATATTTTGCGTACGTAAGTGGCCTTAGGCACCCAATGTAGCTGTTAGAAAAGAAACAAAGGCAGAAAATCCACATACCCCTTCAAAGGGCAGTTTGATACAAGAAGTTGAATTGATCTCTGGATGTGCTTCTCTTTGTCCATGGATTTTGTGTGTACCTTGGTCAACTCAGCTAGGCACTTAATGTTATCTGGAATTAATATGATTGTGTTTTTTTGCACACCAGGACTATGCAACAGTAGTTAATTACCCTGACCCCTGACATTTATAATTTTTAAACATTAGCTGCACCAAAAGCTTCTTCAGGTGACAGATAATCCTCTCAACATAAATCTGTCTCAGGGTTTCTGACACATAAATACAAAATGTCTCCATGCACTTTTTATTTATTTATTTTTTAAAATATCTGTCTTTGAAGACAGATCCCATAAATAAAGATGGCTGTAAGAAAGGTAGGGTTTAGATTAATTGTCTAATGGTCAACCAAAAGAAAGTGAGCCTACTCAGCCCAAAACTTGACCTTCACACTTAGTACCTCGTGTATTCTCCTGGTCCTTCTCCAGCTGACAGTCTCCTCCATACTGTGAAGAACTTCAGTACCCCGATTCAGCTGTGTGTCCAGGGATCCAGTGGGGTTTAGCTGTCAGTATTCAACTGTGTCTTCCTTGTAGATCCTTGAAGTGTTACTCCAACTGATGTGTGAAAAGCTCACACACTCTGGTCTTGGCAGTAATAAAAAAATGCTTTGTATCCTGCACCTGTCCCAGTATTGCAATGGTTTGGAAATTAATTCTACATCTGAGGTATGCAAGTTTTTCTCATTGTGTAGATACTGAGCTATAAGCGGCAGTCGCTGAAGAATGAGACAAAGGAACACGAGCAACTTTCTCTAGAGTTTAGGATATTTGAGTGGAAAAATCTTCCTTTTTGCCAAAACTAATCCAGCCACAAACTTCGCAAGAAAATCTTAGAACACATTTTTCCTCAATTAATTTATTTTTCTTTAAAAATCAGAATAACTCTGACAAAAATATGAATAAAGTTTTTTCACTCTACTTCTGATTTTAGGTAGAGTTTTCTTCCCATTAGAAAAAAAATGTTTTTTTTTTCTACTAGATCGATAAGCAATTTGAGACCCCTTTATCCTGCTGTTGCTAAGCTCTTCTTGTCTTCTGTATTTGAATGAAGTTTCTCTCCTACTTAATACTAAAGGAAGAAAAATGATAGGTATTAAGAGGTTGTGGTAAAAGGCCATAGAGAGTAAACCAGTTATCCAGGCCTTTTGTGTCAGGAAAAAATAAACCACAGGAGTAGACAAAGAGAGGCAGGAGAAGATCTAAACAGAGATCTATGTCTTGGATTGATGAACTCTCTTGTATTTCTCCCTATAGACCACCGAATGGAGGTGATCAGTAGGGACCAGAACAAAATTTCCCCTACAAGAAAATCCCCTGCAGCAGTGATTAAGTCATTCTGCTGCAGTCAGGCTCTTCTTTCTATTATCTATATGATTGCCCCATGAGCAAGTTTCTACAGTTCATTTGGGTGGACAGCTGCACCAACGCATGACCAGGAAAACAGGGTTTGGAGCTAATTACTGAGAGTATAAGCAGATACAAGGTACTTAGTCACACAAGAAAAACTATTACCGTTGGTATTAAAAAGTTGGTTCTGAGTAGTTACATCCTAAACAACTTTTAACTGCCCACCTGCCTCCTTTCCTCCCCCTCCTTGTAATTTCCAAAGCTGTACATGTACGAACATCACTGACAAAGGTGTCACGGTGTCATACCAACAAGGTTGCTCAAGAAGAGTTAGGTAAGTTTGCTCACTGGGTGACTGAGCTCCTTAGCTGTGATAGATCAATCTCTCTGTACAAAATCCAGTCTGTATTCACTTAGTCTATTAGAAATGCTTGAAACAAACTATAGAAGCTGTAGAAGAGCCCACACACTGAAGCAGGTTTATCCTGAAGGACTGCAGCCCATGGAGAACCCATGCTGGAGCAATGGACTGTGTAGTCTGTGAACAGGATCCATGCTGGATCAGGGAAAAAGTGTGAGGAGGAAGAAGAAGTTATGGACTGACTGCAGCCCTCCATTCCCCATCCTCCTGCATCACTCCCGGAGAGGGAGAGGAGTTGGGAATGGAGGAGTGAAACTGAGCATGAGAAAAAAATGGATGGAGGTGGTGTCTTAATTTTTGTCTGTTTCTCACTGTCCAGATCTATTTTAGATGACAATAAATTAATTTTCCCCAAGTAAAGCTTGTTTTGGCCACAAAGGTAATTGGTAAGTGATCTGCCTATATTTAGCTCCACCCACAAGCTTTTTCTCCCTATTTTCTCCTTTGGCCCTGTTGAGGAGGGGGAGTGAGCAAGCATTTGGGTGGGAATTTGGCCCTTGTGCAAGGTCAACCCACTAGGCTATTTTGTAAGACTGTTTGCTATTTGCCATCTTACTTTTCTGATATACGATCTTTGTATCTCCCTAATCCAAAGATTTACACTGAAATAACACTGAAACATTTATATTCATTTATTTATCTACTTACTTTTGATGGACAATGAATTTGTTGAAAAATTCCCTTTGGGAAGAACTTGAAGTATTCAAAAATCTGGGTCAAGTTTATGGTTTCAGAAGAGAAATACGGATCACATTTGATAATGCTTAAAAATGTTATTTTGATACTTTGAAAACAAATATTTGATCTCTTTGTTTTGAAATCTTTCATTTTACTTAAAAATTGACCTTCAATTTAAAATTAACAAGCAAATATTTATATTATCTCCAGTACTGTTGTATATCCCAAAAGACCCCTATTTGCTTATGCTGGACATAATTTTTTAGTTCACTCCAAATTAATTAATTAATTTATGGATTTTTAACTTTCTAAAACTGGAAAATTATATGTTGTTTATATCCAGTGTGTTGTGGTTTTTAGGTTTTTTGTGGGGGTCTTTTGTGTGGGGTTTTTTTGTTGTTGTTTGGGTTTTTTATTGTGTTTTTTTTTTTATAAAAAACCACCCTTTCAATACAGATATCAAACCAAAGTGTCTTTTATCCACTTAGTTTTGGGACAGTTCTCAAGTGTAGCACTGGTTGTAGGTTCTTGCCATACTCCCATAGATAGAATCATAGCTCCTTGTACATTACATTTTCTTAATTTTTGGAGAGATAGTTCTTTTGCAGACTTCCCTCTTCAAATTTCCAGTACTTTCTAATGATAGTATGCACTACTCTGGCACTATAGTCTTTTACTGTTAACTGCAATCCATAACTTAGCTGATGTAATGAGAAAAATATTTGCAATAAACCTAACATTATATCTTTCAGCAATGATTTGACGGTTATTTTCCTGATACTCTTTTAAAAGTCCTAATGTCCTACGTTATGTGACAAGATGAGAATTGAGTTTTCATTTCAAAAGAAAAAAACTCAGTCTTAGATATCACGCTTATGAGAAAAATCTCAAAAACTTAAATTGACAATCTTCTGCAAATTGTTCTTTCAAATCTGAAAACTAGAGATCAGTCTGACTTTATTCTTTTTTTTTATGTTGTTTTTCTAAAAAGTGTTTATCTTGCCATGGATTTATGAAAATTCCAGGAGCATAAGAAGTTTATGGAAAAATATTATCTACAATTTTTTTCTCTTCAGATTTAACTTCTTTTATATCAGCCTATTGCCCACCTGGCATACAAATGACTATATTCCACAGAAGTTTCCTGACACAAATGTAATACAACTGACAAAGCGATAATCTGCCCTTTCAGGCTGATGTTTTACAGTCAGTCCATATGGCAATTTTAGCCCATGATGAAACCACAGTTGCAGAAACATGGACAGAAAATGTGACCCATGAAGGAGACACACAGGACAAACTAATTCAAAGATGTCATTATTCTCAGAGGATGAACTCTACACTGCTGTGTAAATACATAACCCTTTCCTCTAACCAGGTGAGGCTTCTCCCTTTTGCTACAAGCTGTGTACAGTAGCTCCATATGAGTGAGATAGAATGAGATGAAAATTGAATAAATTTCAATACTGATGATAAAGCAAGTTTCGATACTTGAAACAGAGTATCAGGAGATCAGTCTGAACTCTGCATTGAGCAGTTCTGTGAGCTCTAAGCTTTTCTGACATCTTTTTCTTCAGATTTAAACTGCTTCTTCCTTCTTTTCTCCCTAACAAAGAGGAATGCTCACAAATGCATAAATCCTGACCCTTCTACAAAGCAGCATCAAGGAATGAATAAGTCAAATATTCACTTTTAAGTGATCTATGCATTGGACATATTCGTATTTCAAGATATGTCAATAGCACTAAAATCTCTGTATGCTTGAACTGTGTCTGAGTAGTGAGAGTATTTTACATGTAAAACCATACACTCCAAGTAAATAGGTACAAATGATACCTATTCCAAACCAGAAAATGCACAAGTAATGAAAATAGAGGCAGATAAATATTCAGGTTGCATTATATATTGGATTGCATTATATATTGACAAGTGGATAAAAGAGGACTGGCTGTTCTGGGGACTGGTAATGAGATATGGACTCCTTCACCTTTAGGTCACCCTTGTGACTCCCAGCAAGGTCAGGAACTAACAAAATGTGGCCCAAATTGGTGATGGCAGTCCAGTTCCTTACTGCCAGATGTTCAGATAATAAATATAACTACAGCGACTGTCATCACACTATAGCTTTGTCAGAGAATCCAAATTAGCTTCCTCATCAGCTACTGAAAGGCAATGGAAAAGTGGGTCCTCCAAAAGCTGGGCTCAAGCATGTTGTGAGGAAGCTCCCAGAACGGCTGCTCGTGCTCTATCTGTTCTGCAGATGCACTAACAGCTCCTGTTTCTACAGCTATCAAATCAGCACTAAATTCATTTCCATTGCAGATTTATAGCAAGAACAAGATCTAGTTTGTGCTAACATCGACCATGAAAAGGAATATGCAGTTAATACATCACTCCTTTCACTTGGGATTTGTTGTTCATCATAAGTCAGTATGTAATGGTAAACCAACACTTCACTATTCACAGTTTCTTTTCCCTGATGTTGCCTGAATATCTGAGGTTCCTTTCAATGGACTAATCAGCCCTCTTTATTAGACGTGACTGTATATTCATGATCCTATTGGGATAGATAGATTCTCTATAGTTTGATAATAAAAATGTGTGCTAATAGGTCTCCTCGCTCTTCATTTCTTACATGAAGAAAAAGAAAGAGTGGGCATTATTTACCCACAGGTAAAGTAAAAACCATAAAGGTAAAAGGCTTTTCCATGCAATATACCGCTCAAATGTAATAATCCCTGAGATGCTTATTTTAGTAAATGAATCAGTCACACTGAGCCAAGGAAGTGATCCATCTATTACTGTGCTATAAATGTTAAAGACCCTATTTAGAGCCTTTATCTCTAGAAGAAACAAAGCAATTTTCACTGATATTTGTACGACATCAATAATGGTACCTCACTAAGTAGTGAGTAGATGTTACAGTTGCAGTTTGCCCAATTTTTTTTCACTGGTCATTGGGGAAATTCATCTAAAGCTACCAAAAAGCATAGATATGTTTGCATCATATTAATAAGAGGAGAAAGCAAGGTAGCTGCCAATTGGCAGCAGAGTATGTTTTGGTGGTTTGATAAGGATACTAAAGAGTTTATGATGTGACAGATGTTTCACTACACTATTGTGAAATGAATAGATTATGAGAAGTAATTAGATGTACATTGGAATCAATGCTGTTATCATCGAGGCCTTCGGGCGATGCAATAGATGAGAGTCATGGCAGCAGGTGGTCCAATGGCTCGGAGACAGGAAGACACACCGCAGGAGACTGAGTGACAGGTTTCACAGATCCAGGGGGTGAGAGATCTGAGCTATTGCCTGCATTTGTAATCTTTACTCATGTATAAATAATAACAACTACACTATTGACTTCATATGCTATGTCATAGCCTCTGCTACCCTCTATACACACACATACACACACATATGCAAACACACACACACATATTCTGCAAATTTTTCCCCCAGTTAAAGCTATCCTTTTGTTTTCATGTGAAAAAATATGCATTCATCCCTTTGATACCAGTGCCAGCTCAATGTTCTTTGATTAAATCACTTAAATAAGAAACCTGGCAACAGATTTGAATACAGTGCAGTGTATCATGTGCAGAAATGTATATGCACTTTCCATGGGAGACTTAACAGAAGGTGAGGTGCAATAGGCAAAATTCTCATTATGCTGCTCTTCTTCAAGTTTTCCCTATTTTATTTCTTTGTCCAACAGGTCCCAAACTTAAGGAAACATCATTGTCATGTCTAAATTGCCTTTGCAAAGGAACTGGCAAACTGAGTCATCGGGATAGGTAACATACAAAATCTGCTGACTCTGGGAAGATTTGGGTTCTGACCCAGAAACCTCAGTTGTTACCTGTCCCCAGAGCTTCAGCCTGGAATTTCTGGGCTCTCCTGCACCAAGTAGCATGAGGGATAGTAACAACAGAGACCTAAAGGAAGTGTTACCAGCACTCAGCCACTGACTTCGTGAGTAGGATATAGTAAAGGGAGGTGGCTCTGGAAAGCCCTTTGGTGCTACAGCTTGTCAGTCCCTGCCTGCAGGTGTTTTCTGTGAAATCTTTAATTTTATTGTTGAGGAGAGTGACACTAGGATAAAAGGGAATATTGAAACATTAAAATGTATATTGCAATGTTCAAAGTGTAAATATAAATACTAAGATCTTTCTTTGAGGTATATGAATATCAGCACGAATAGATAGTCTTACATACATGATGTGTATTTGGATACATCAGTTGTTCTGTATGAATACCTACCATGGACTGATGGGCTGATCCATGTAATTTAAGGTGGTGAAAGGAAGTAAATCTAATATTATGGAAAATAATAATACTTAGCCACCAACATAAAGTGATGAATTATGAGGGAGCTTTATAAAGAAGGATATAAGGCAAAAACTGCCAAGTATATATATGTGTATAAGGCATATCAATAAGTATGTTGGTCTAGTATTGGTATTTATGGAAACTTTGACTTAGTTAGCAAAAACCCAGAATGTACATAGCCTGTAAGAGTATCTAATTGACTGTCCTTACAGTGATATTTATATTTATATTTAGATGAATTGGTCTGGGGAAACAGTAGAGGTTGGGACATTGTACAAATGCAAGAAAATCCCCTGAGATCAGAAGCATATGTTTTCCCTGTGTGAAACAGTATACGAACAATTATCCACTTATCAACAAAGATCTCATATTACTCATGTCTCCCAGCATCATATAGAGCTATGCCAATCTACTGCCACAGAAGTAAAGAAGCTGTCCAACCTGTTGAGCCAACTTTCAGTGCAGTGGTACCTTAGTGGGACTAACAGTGTCAACAACAAGCTGGAAATAAAACAGAGCTTGTCCAGAGTGATGGGACTGCAAATCCAAATTCCCTTCTGAAAACCTTGGTCATTGCATGTGCATTACCTGCTAGACTAAGCTACTAATTTAAGTTATGAGGCCTCAAGAGGCTCAAGCATTGAGGTAGACAATCTGTATCAAAAGAGGTGAGGAAACGTATTGCTTGGTTGATTGAATCTGACTGAGGTTTAATTTTCTGTACTGATAACCTCCTTTTTAATTCTTTTGTTCCTCTTCTCTCCAAATTATCTACACCCTCGGGTACTCTGAAAAAAATGAAATCCTACACAGTAATATTCATTGCTTTTGTTGGCCTGACTTCATCCCTGAGAGGGTGGGAGGAGCACCACTAACACCAGTGGTGTACTTACTGCCCTTGTCAGGACTGAACTGGTCCCACTAATTGCAGAATATCAAGTGCCTTTTGGGGCTTTGTTCAGAAAAAACTTGGTGAAATAAATTACAAATAATAAACACATTAAAAATAAATGTGTGTCTTCTTTAAGTTTTACAGCAATATAGAGTGCACAATAGACTGCCCTGAAAGGAAAATGCTTTTTTCTTCTAATTATGAATTCCAAGATCCTTCTTATTAGTTTTAGTACTATGAGACAGGCAGACAGATGTTCCCATTTTTTGGACTTCCAAGCATCTTGAGTGCTACCAGACATTCAGTTTCTATCAGACATCCCATCAAGGCCACCTGGAGGTAAGTCCTACTAATCAGGTTTCATGGGTCAATGCAATGCCCCGAGAGGAGGAAATTCTGAGTGCAGCTCTCTCACTCTTTAAGCAGGAACCAAATCACTGTGGGGCACTGTCTTAACGGTATTGACATTTCAGACTTTTAAAAAGGAACCGGATCACATTCACCCCTGGAAGTGTCTAGTGTCAATACAGAACCCAGGGGGACTGTGAGGTCTAACAGCCTCTCCCAATTTCTTTCCCTGCTTCCCTGCCTTCATATCTTATAGCAGGATTAACCCTATCATAGTCAAAACCAGTACAGGTAGTTACACCACAAAGAAAAAGTACCCCTTGCACACAGCAATATCAGACATTCAGAGAAGTCCTTCTTCTCAGCCTTCTTGCTACTCTCTCCTAGTTTCCCATGTTCATTTGATCTGTCTCCTTAGCTCACCTTTCCTTATCTCTTTTTTCTCTTTGCTTCTAGACCTTAGAGCCCACCATCAGGTCATATTCACACATTCTTATCACTTCCATGCACATCTAACCCAAACAATAAAAAATCAATGAACAGAAGGGAGAAGCTCTGGAGAGGAAATGACCAGTGTAACAGCACAGTGTGTCTCAGCAACTAGAATAGCACAAAAACAAACCTTACGTTCATACTGTCTGGTTTTGCAAGTATCCATTTGTCTTAAGCTTTATCCCTAATTAAACGCTCAGATCTCTGTCAAAAGTTGTATCTTCTATAAATGCTGGAAAGTACTCACATACACAAGCAGAGCAGGACCTATAAGGATAGCAATGCAAGCACTTTTCTCAGCAGAATGATTAGAGTCATGCTTTGAGCAGCATTGCTACCTCAACTTGCAAATTCTTTGGGGTAAAACCTGTGTATCCCTACATTGTTAAGGACTATTTAGCTAAAAAGGCTCTTGCAAACAAAAGACAGATAATAAAGATCATAAATAATAACAATCTTGTGAGAGCAGGTCTCTCACAGTTAATGTTCAAAGGCTCTTCCACTGTGAAAATGATGTTGAATCATCTACCATTTGCTGAACTTCCTGACAAAGCTCCTGCCTAGAGGAAAAAATCAGTTGAGGGAGACTTTGAGGTTAATTACACAAGCCTTTTCCAAGTTGCTGTGCAATAATAATTAATACGTACTTAGCTCTGGTAGCAGGTTTTGCTGCAGTCCTGGCTTTCTACCATATGAGAGGCATTTTTGTCCTGTCACAATTCCTTTGTTTTCCAGAGAGTTGTCCTATATACTCACTCCTTTTCAAGCAGAACTATTTTATCAACTGTTTTTGCCACAATGTCAACATTTTTACTTCCAAGAAGTCACGTCTTACAAATGCCAAGATGTGAATATTACATGTGTCTAGGGCTTATATTTTAAATCTTTCTTTAAAATCCCTTCTCTTTTCATTGCATATATTGTCTCTACATATGAAAATATGTGCACACATAGTCATATTCCAACATGAATTTGTGCCTATGATATGTATGGCCAAACATAAACAAATGACTTTAATTTGTCCAATTCTTTAGCTGTCATCAGTTTAATGGCTAAATCTATTTTCCTGGTAGCACTGAGAGAGCTGAACTTAGTATTTGAAACACACTGTGGGAGACTGAAACTGACAGTGCAGGGGTAGCAACACTGTCATGCCAGCACTGAACATACCCACCATAGTGTAACTGCGACTGCTGCTATTCTTTGGACAAATTTTCTTGTGTAGTTTCACCTTCCCTTTCAAATAAACAGAAGTGATGGAGAAATGTATTTCCATAAACGCCATAATACTCAAAAATCAGACAAGGTTGTAAGAAGAATACTTATTTGATGTATAAGATGCCTTAAGTGCTTAATGAGTATGTTCAGAGTGTCTGATGTATAGAAGCTGTTTATTTGCACATCACTATGATTCGCCATGTGTTTTCCTGGGATAAATAACATTTTCTGATCTAAATAACTCACACATAGCAAAGATAGAAGATGTTTGAACTTGTTCATTATTTTTGTTCCACTCTGAAATTTAGGCTGCTAAAAAACTTCTTGCTTATGCTGGACAGTTCACATGCAACAGCCTGGAAATGCCTTCTATACTCAGACTCCAGCAAATCTGTTTTTATTGCACAACTAATGTACCCCATTCTTCTATAAACCTGAAAGTTAATTTAAAAAAAAAAAAAAAAAAAAAAAGCTAGTTCTTCGTATTTTGTTTTAACATTCTTGTTTTTCAGTCTGATTACTAAGGAGCAGTAGAAAGGCAATAAGAATGCTCAAAGGTTCTTCATGGACCAATACAGCTTTGATACCTAATGCATGCATGCCCAAATAGTTGTTGAGTTACCAAGGCCAGGAGCACACTTGATTTAATCCAATTAGGCGCTTGTCCAAAGGAAGTAACAGACAGAAAGTGAGGTATTTTGAGAAATTTATGAAATCAGCAAATAAATACTGTTTTCTACTATGAAAGTCCAAAACCATTGGTTTGACATTCCTCAGTATCCTGAAAGAGCAAGAAAATCGCTGATTCACTTGATTTACTTTGGCGGTTCTTTTTTTTTTTTTCATTTTCTGCTTTCTGCTTTTGATGGTTGGACTTGAGGATCTTAGAAGTCTTTTCCAACCAAGCCTATTCTATGATTCTATGATGCTATGAAGAAGCGCTTCTTCTTGGCAGATGCAAGATGTAATGGCATGGAATAGGCTGTCCTTTGTTTGCTGGACTGTTTTTCCCACAATTGCAGGGAGAACTTATTGTCAGTTTTTGAATGCAGGAAAAAGAGTTTACTCTGCAAAATTATTATGAAAAATGTTGAAATATAACTAGCTTATAAAACTAAATTAATTTGGGATTTTGAAGGAATCTGAACTGTATTTCACTTGTATGAATGAGTTGTGGAATAAGATGTATGAAAAATGAACTATAACTGGATACGATTGCAGCTACTAAAAAGCTATTGTACAGAAAGCCTGCTCAATGGCAGAACTTGTCTTGCTCTCTGCTAATACCTGAGATCAAACAGAAAGAAATAAAATATCCCACTTTCCTGTTTATGAATTAAGTGAAAATGTTTCTAAATATCTCCCTATAGAACTACACAACAAATTAATCTAGACTTTTAAGACTTGAGTAACTCCTCTGAAGTCAATGGAGTCAAACTGGTGTAAATCAAGGTAGGATAAATTCATGTACTAAGAGTTAAATTCAGTGTTTAATACAAGGATATAGCCTTGGGCAGATGAACACTTGGAGACTTTTACTTTATAATAATCATAGAATCCTAGAATGGTTTGGGTTGGAAGGGATCTCAAAGATCATCTAGTTCCACCTCGCCTGCACAGGCAGAGACACCTTCCACTAGACCAGGTTGCCCAAAGCCCCATCCAACCTGTCGTTGAACACTTCTAGAGAGGGGGCATACACAACTTGCCTGGGCAACCCGTACCAGTGTCTCCCCACCCTCACAGTCAAGAATTTCTTCCTTATATCTAGTCTAAATCTACCCTCTTTCAGTTTAAAGCCATTGCCCCTCATTCTGTCACTACAAGCCCTTGTAAAAAGTCCCTCTCCATCTTTCTTGTAGGTGCCCTTCAGGTACTGGAAGGCCACTATTAGGTCTGCCCAGAGCCTTCTCTTCTCCAGGCTGAATAGCCCCAAGTCTCTCAGCCTGCCTTAATAGGAGTGGTGCTCCAGCCCTCAGATCATCTTCATGGCCCTCCTCTGGACCTGCTTCAACAGCTCAATGTCCTTCTTGCATTGGGGGCCCCAGAACTGGACACAGTGCTCCAGTTGGCATCTCAAAAGTGCGGAGTAGAGAGGCACAATCACCTCCCTCGACCTGCTGGCCATGGTTCCTTTGATGCAGCCCAGGATATCTCAAGCCACAAGAAATAATGTTTCAGAATGCTCTTAAGTCTCTACTGACACCCTGTTCATGAATGTGCAAACAAAAAGCTAGGCACCTTGTCAGGATCATTTAAGTAAACACAGCAATTTCTTACTTGCTTTTAATATTGGAACCGCTAATAGATGCTACGTTCAAAAAGTATAAACAAACCACAAATCATGCTAATCAAGGTAAGAGCCATATGTACAAAACAAATGGAGTCTTCCTCACATTTGGCTTGAGAAAACAAAAAGAAAGGGATTTCAGCAGCATTGTCTTTAATCCAATTTACTTTGGATTTAATCTCCAAAACAAGGCTGGCCTGCTAGTTCCCAATTATAATGGCACATGTAATCAGAGTCCTCATTAACAAAGACTGACTATATTGTCTATTAGGAATGGAAATCTGAAATGCAAATTCAGCAAATCAAAATGTTAAATGAGCTCTACCCAAGATGCTTAGAGCTCCTGCCAGGGCAGCGCATGCTGGCCGACACCTGCCCTGAATTCTCCCTCCAGCTGAATGTTTCATTCTGTTCCAGGCTTTGCCTCCTAATTGACCTGCTTATGATCTCTGCTACAATTAACATATGCTTATTAGTAATGGCTGGTTAAAGATTTCAAACTGCCGCAGTTTACAAAGTCTAATAGAGATGGCACACCACAGGAAAGATGAGACCACTGTTTCCCTCATCAGCAATGTCTTAGTGGTTTGGTTTCATGTGATTCAAATGAGATAATTTTTCACATCATCTGATGTCTGCAAATCCATTCTAATTGAAACTGGAAATCTGCACATAAAGTGGCTTAAGGCTCCTGGTGCACTAAATGAAAATCAGCTAGTGAATATGATTTTTCTCCCCTTTAACCACATGCTTAGCTGCTATGGGAAAAAAAGATATTTTTTTTTTAAAGGATGAGGGCAAGGAAAGAAAGAGGAAGAGAGGGGAAAAAAGCTAGTTTGAATGATAAAAAAGAAAACACAGTATTTTTGTCAAACTCCTTAGTTCACTTCTTAGCTGTTCATGAAGATTTATAGGTAAATCTATTAACAAAATGGGGTTTTTTTAATATTTTTCAGAAGCAAAATAATAATTCTGACATTACCAGAAAATTGAGTGCCATTATTTTAGTTCATGCCCCTTATCCAAGAAAACATTCTTAAAACAAATAAACACCAAATCAGAAAAAAAACACACTAACACTTAAATATGCAGAAGTGTGCTCTTATGTGATGACCACTGTAATATTCTCATTAACATCAGGGTAATGTCACCTTACCTACACTTTCTTATATGAAAAATATTATAATATTACTTCTGATTTGGCAGGTCAGTATACTGTCATTAAATTTTCCTCTGTCTTCAGTGTTTTCCTATATTACTATCTCCAGCCTGCAGGAGCCAATGGACAACAAATAGATCTCTTCCATCTGGTTTCATTCCAGCTTCATTAGCAATTCACTAATATAACAGTTATGTCTAATTCTTCTCTCCCAACTGCATTATTATTATTTATCTAAGGTTTCTTGCTGATAGTATTTATTCCTTTTAATTTTGTTCCTTGATTTTGCTTTATTATAATGCATTCTTAAAGAGAAGATTGGCAAATTCATAGACCTTCCTTTCCACTCTTATCTTTGATTAGATAAGCCATTTAACCCCCTTTGAAGTCTCATACTGCCAAAATCCCAGGAGGCTGGGAAGGGGACAAGAGAATATTTGGGTCCTGTGTTTTGCTCTTATATACCCAACCATTTCCAATACTTATAGGCAATCATAGGTAATATTTTTTTGTGAAGACTTCAATCCTCATATCAAATAAATTCAACAGTAATTTTGTCTTCATTTCCTGAATGACATTGCATAAAACTAATGTTTTATGCCTCATTAAAAAAACATGTTCTCAACAACATATTCGTGAACTCAGAATGCAGAATTGTACTGTTGGTATAATCCACACATGCTTTGCAAAGGCATAACAAGACACTCGCTGCCCCCGAAAGGTTACAGTTTGAGTCAGGTAAATACAATAGGAAGAAAAGCTTAGGTTCAAGCAAAGGAGAGGAGAACACCAGAGAGCAAATTCATACTCAGCTATACAGTTAACTTGTGGGCTTAATGAAAGGATCTAAAGGAGCTGGAGGATAGAGTTCAATATATAGGGGAAAAAAAAAATATTGCTGCAAGCTATAGGAAAAGGTATACATTAGAAGGCAAAAGAAAGACAAAGATGTCTTCCCAAGATTAACAGTAACAATTCTTACACTTCATTATTTATAGATATTTTTTGGAGAGTGATGTCCTCATTGACTTTTCACCTTCATTTTGAAGCTGGTGAAAAACAGATAGCCTCAGATATTTTGATGTCTTCAATGACTTCACTTCAGTGCGAATGGAATTGTAGTGAAAAACATTTGATGGATTCCTTGAAAAGAAAATGGTCCTGTACCTCTCAGCTTCATGGCCATTGTAATCAGTTTTGCATTCTTTTACCAACATAAGATTAAAATTTCTAGCACTAAATACAGAGTTAGCAAATTCAGCTGCAGTGCTCCAAAAGATACACTGCCCTTGCTGCATATGGGTATTAAATTTAGAGTGTAGACTTGATCTTGTTTACATCAGAACTACCTTTTCACTTTTCTTTCCATTTCCCCCACAGCTATAAGCATAATTAAAACAAGAGTGGGATTTAATTTACTGAAAATTAGCTACGTAAAAGTCAGGGGTCTTGCTTCAAGTGTTCTCCAAGGCTCACTTTCTAATCAGCAGAGGGAGAGGCATAACCAGAATATGATTCATCCCACCCCAGAATGGATATTGAAGGTAGGTTGATAGGTTGGGTGTTTTCAGCTCTGATGACTGTAAAGGAAGGCTCAATGGTAACTTTAAACTACACACTTCATTTCAAGCAGCTCCTGAAAGAGCAGGTTACTATATCCCTTGGGAACATAACTTCCCAGTGTGTGAAAAGGGATGTAAGAGAAGTCAGAATCTAGGGGTTTTAACAAGGTACGGAGTTTCTCACTCTTGTTTCTGCTGCCGTTCAGCCTGGTACCACGTTTCCAAAGAGATTTGTTTAAACAGTTTTCTACATTTTCCAATAGTGGCTGCTTACAGCACGGCTATAACACATAGTTAAAATCAGCAATATCATTTGATCCCACTTAACAGACTCTCTAACTGCTCAGCAGCACATTGCTGTTGGCCACACCACTAATTTTTTCAGAAGAAGCCCCTGGAAGTGGCAATCTTGCAGACTCATAAATCAGGATTTAGGATGCAGTGCTCATGTTAATTGAAAATCAAGGAAAAATTAAGGGGAGAAAAGTGAGTGCTAAGTCTTTTCAGTACTTGTGATTAAATCGTGTACAGAACAGTAAGGTCTTCTGATTACTCAGAGGTTCACAGCTAAAACAACTAGTAGTAACAAAATTCCTGTCCATTCTGTTTGAGACTGAGCTGTGTTAAAAGTACCTAGACTCCTCTTGTGACACTTACTTGTATAGCCAGAAACCATCAGGGGCCACATTTGCTGTTGCCTGCATTACAGGCCAGGAGCATGCTACAACATGTCATGTCCCTAGGTGCTCCTCTGGTTGTTCCAAGAGGAACCAAACTGCACAGCCCTGTGTACTGCAGCAGCCCCTGATCTGGGTAGCAGGAGCACAGGGCACTCCAAGGAGCATACCTGGAGTGTAGGCACCGCCACAGCTACTGCCTGGTAAAGAATTTTGATGGAGAGGCCATGATTTTTGCCTCTGGGTTCATGCCAGCCTTGAGAGATCCTTTCTGACTGCTCTACAGTTTTACCAGATCTTCTCCTTGAAAGAAAAGTAATCACAGTATCTAACCTGCGCTCCTAGAAAGGAGCATTTATCTGACTGAAATTAGCTGAAGGAGCTCTACTCATCACAGTCAGTTGCTATGGGTCATGGTATGACCTACCCTGAGGTAGGTGTCTATATCTGCTTGAATAAATTCCTTGCACAAAATGTCTGTTTCTCTCATTGAGAATCATAGAATTACAGAATCATAGAATAGCCTTGCTTGGGAAAGACCTCTAACATGATCAGGTCCAACCATTAACCTAGCACTGTCAATTCACCACTAAACCATGTCCCTCAGAACCACATCCACACGCCTCTTAAATCCCTCCAGGGCTGGGGACTCCACCACTGCCCTGGGCAGTCTGTTCCAATGCTTTATAACCTTTTCAGTGAAGAAATTTTTTCCTAATGTCCAATCTAACCTCCCCTGGCACAGCTTGAGGCCATTACCCCTTGTCTTATCACTAGTTGCCTGGGAGAAGATACTGACCCTCACCTTGCTGCAACCTCTTTTCAGGTAGTTGTAGAGAGCAAGGAGGTCTCTCCTCAGCCTCCTCTTCTCCAAACTAATCTACCTTAGTTCCCTCAGCTGCTCCTCATCAGATTTGTGCTCCAGACCCTTCACCAGCTTCATAGCCCTTCTCTGGACATGATCCAGCAGCTCAATGTCCTTCTTGTAGTGAGGGGCCTAAAGCTGAACACAGTATTCGAGGTGCGGCCTCACCAGTGCCGAGTACAAGGGGACAATTGCTTCCCTGGTCCTGCTGACCACACTATTTCTGATATAAGCCAGGATGCTGTTGGCTTTCTTGGCCACCTGGACACACTGCTGGCTCATATTCAGCCGGCTGTCAACCAGCACCCCCAGGTCCTATTCTGAGGGCAGCCTATGGCAACCAGCACAGTGGCAGGTGCCAACCCTGTAGATAGGTCAGACCAATCCCCAGTTGTATTCTACAAAAAAAATGATGTTATGTATCACTTCTGTATTTTCATTGTACGGACAAAATTCAGTTATCCTGGACTGTCTGCAATCTGAATTAGACATCACTCTCTCAGGTTTAAAAGTCACAGTAATTATGACGCCTCTGTTAAACACATATGGTAGGTGACGTACACAGGACTCAAAGTGAATATAAATGTAATCATTAATTGTTAGACAGGTTTTTCCTGTAGTTATGTATTTCTGTGTGAAAGAAATAAAATTCTAAGAAAAATATAATGCTATAGACAAAATTAAAAAATCACAGTAACCTGCTATCTTTTACAAACTAGTTGGGATTACGCTACCTTTTAAAACACAATAATTTATGTTCGATT
This sequence comes from Podargus strigoides, assembly GCA_028020825.1. Taxonomy (NCBI): domain Eukaryota; kingdom Metazoa; phylum Chordata; class Aves; order Caprimulgiformes; family Podargidae; genus Podargus; species Podargus strigoides. The sequence continues at coordinate 44,280,307 of CM051622.1, read as the reverse complement.
ATGAATGAGTAAAAATATTACTATAACCCCAGGAAAATTGTGCACACCATAAATCAATATCGACTGTTATTTGAATTTAATTTTCATCCAAGTTATGTTTGAAGTACAATTTCTCAGGTTTATTTTAAGTGTAATAAAATTAGATGTGGATAATCATCTGAATATGAAATAAAATAGAAGTTTTCACTTTTTTCATGAAGAAAATATCTAAAATAGGAAAACAGTATCTCATAGATGTAGATACATTTGTATCAAGAATGGAAAATTGTCATACTGGTAAACTCTGGCCCTGGTGTATAGTTTCTGCAATTTAATATACATTTAAGCACTTGGCTAAAAGCAGGGTTCAGCTCCATCCTTTTTTTTTTTTCCTAAGTAAACCAAAATATGGTAAGAGTGAGTTTACTTTTTTTTTTTTTTTTAAGGAATTTGCCTCATAAAATTTGAAGAATCATTAGTCGTATTGAATTATAATTCCTCACTCACACACATGCTGTTATAGTGGTGTTTCATAGCAATGTATGAGAGTCATCTTGCAAATAACCCTAAAGTCTACTTTCATCCTCTGAATAGTGAAAAATGGTCTTCTACTAAATCATTCAAGTAGAACTGTGTAAATCTGGCTTATCATTCAGACTTTGCCATAGACCTTCACAACAGTCAGAGGCAAGTCATTTGATAGGATCTAATCTGAAGAGCTGTTGAGGACCAAAAATTTGGGATGAAGCTGATGTGTATGGAAGACAGTCATTACCTCAGAAATGCAGGTGTTTAAACTCTTTGAACTCTAGTTTTCCACTTTTTCTTTTTTTTTAAACAAAGATTATAATACTTTCCAGTTTTACAGTTTTCTTCTTATATATGAAGTACTTGGATATCGCGGTAATGTGGGCCCAATGAACATGTAGATATAGTCTCATTCTGCAGTTGCTAATGAAGTTAGCTCTTGTGCATGGATTTATCTGTCTATAAAGGTGGAATAGTGGTATCAGCTATCAGTGACAGATGAACCTGAATGGGCACTCTGAGATTCTCCCTTACTACTCGTAGCACAAGTGGTGACAACTTCTGCTAGCCTGTTCCTCCTTTGCTGATTGTGTGGGAGATTATATGCCTGATTAAATTGCTATATTCCTAGGAAATTAATGTAATGTAGTTGTAGTAAAATTACTGCAGACTGTAAAAAAAGTTGAAAACTCACTTAAGTACTTGAAAATAAGTTTTTAACTCCAGGTGGAATTTCACTTGCAATGGATCATATTTTAACAAGTAAATCTGAATCTGAACTTTTTTTTAACGCAGTTCCTCTTTGTTAGAAGTGTATTTATGTTGTTATATACCTTACTGCTACAAAGAGCAACCCTTCTGAACATTAATGGATAGAATTTCTTTCCAGCATGCAGAACCTTCATCAAATAGACTATCACAGTTTAACTGGCAGCATTATAATATATCAGGTCAGTGCTGGGTTGCATATGTATGTGAGGTTTACACAGTGGAAGTAATTACTCTGTTGGATATTCTTAATTTTCTTATATATACTTAAAATGTCTAATATTCTAGGAAATAAGAGGAAGCTTTCATCTTTCATCTTTTTTTTTTTTTTTTTCATTTTCATTTATGCAGATGCTGTGTTACAGAATGGGGAAGAAAACGGGAGGAAGCGGATAAAAGTACCATCCTCTGTTTTTCCCCTCGTGTAACCTGAAACTGCTCAGATGGATTTTTTTTTTCTATTATTTTTAAAAGAAAAAATAAAGGACTCACTCCCATGATTTGACTTTATAAGCCAAGCTCATGCCTTGAAATAGAATTTTAAAAATAGAAACCTTTGTATATATTTTAGAATAAATGGTGCTGCTTTAATAAGAACATTTGCAATGCAAATGAATACTGGAACCAGTGTGTGAAAATACACCCAAAATGAAAGAGAAAAGAAGAAAGCAATATAGAAGATGATTTATTTACTACTCTTCAATTCCTAATTATAATTATTTTTGCACTGTGACGTCTTCTCCAGCCTTTTTGTTTCACAGTATCATCACTAAAATGATGAAAGGGCTATTAAATAAATATGTGTTATCAACTCTTTTTTTCAAGATTAGGGATGTTAGTCTTGGAGTCTTGGTAAATTCCATTCTGTCCTACTAACGTTTCTTTGGGAGCTTCAAAGAATAAAGTCCTTTATTAAAACAATAAAAAATTATCATCTCCCAGTTGCTCAGAGGACCTGCTGCTACAAAATCTACCAACACGCTGGAGTCTGATCTTAGCACTTTCAGGACTGCAGCATTTCCATTTCAGCAGTGCTTCTGCATCAAAGGGATGGTCAGGGACCAGAGCTCTTTTGTTCTAGGCACTGTGCACATTTGTGACAGAAACAATCTGTACCTTAGCACTGTTACAGCCTGCGCTTGATGTTCAGAGTGGAATTCATCTTGCCATAGCATAAGTCTCAAAATGGATTTCATGAAGTATCTTCCAGAGATGCATGTTTCCTTTTGTGGTCTGTAGAGGAAGCCCGGTGTGGTGAACTTACATAGGCAGTCTAGCCTGTAAAGATGCCTAGTTTAGGGAAGGTAAATCCAGTCACAGAGCACATTCTTCCAGGGCTGTATGAACACAAAAGAGAAAGAAAATCCTGTGCTCTAAAATCCAAGTCCTGTTCTTCTGTCGATGTTAAAGAGTCTTCCACCTAAACACCTCAGCACTCAGTTCTGGATTTGTCTCATCCAAGTTTCAGTTCTCCTGAAGTAGTGTCCAAACTACTTTCTCTACTATAGGAATGAAGTACCTAAAATATAATAGCAATGATTTATCTAAATGGCTACACTCCTTGACCTTGGTGCAAAAGGTGAGACTGCTGATCCATCTGCTTGTTTGGATATTTTCAACTTTATACCCATTATTTAAAGCAAAACAAAATAAACCACCCCACCATCTATTTTCTTGTACAATAGTATGAGCTGGTGCCCCTCTTTTCTGCACTGCTTTGCAAAATGGATGACTGTTGTCTAATACTAATGATCATGTAAGAGCACAATGTGGAATTTTTTGAATAGATTGAATGATTGCCAACACCCTGAAACACATATTAGTTTATCATTATTACGATATTAATGTTACTTTAAGTTGTGAGAGGAACTGAAGGCAATATATAAGGAGCTGCATGACATGAATGTGGACAAGAATTGTATTTGGGAAGTCTTTCTTTTTCAGTGGACTTTGTGGGAATGATAATACACACGATTTATCCAAGCTGTGAACAAATGTGATAGCCAGATAATATCTCTGAAGACTACTGCAAGTAGATTTTGGGACTACTCTATGCTCTTTTAACACTATCCACTCCCACAGTGAAATAAAGATTAGATTATTAGTCTGTCAAAAACTTTTAATGTTTCTGAATGCATTACAAATCAAGATTATTTTTTTCTAAATGCAACTAGTGAAAATGAGAGAATGAGGAAAAGTTATTAAACTGTGGTTTATCATGCAAGTTCAATTTTCATAGTGATTTTGAAATCATACCATCAGCAAGGTCTTTCGTATCAAGATTTTACCATATTTTAGAAAATCACCATTACATTGCTAGTTCAGTATGGCTCATTTAATTAGTACCAAAACCAACAGCGACTACATCAACTGAGAAGATAAATTCCCCCAACATCTGGGCACTAGAATACTGTATACATTGCTGTAGAATTGCTAAACAGAACTGTAATGGAAATTAGTTTTCATTACAGGATTTTTTGAAAATGTTATTTTTTTTTCCTTTTCATTGCCAGGACAATTCTGATTTTCTGAAAATATATTGCTATCTCTTCTAGAAAGAATCTATAGCCTGCTGCTTTTTGCAGACATCTGAGAAGAGTAAGACCCGGGTTCAAGTCTGTTCTTCAAATAATGAGGAGCAGAGATATGAACCTATATTCCATAGAAATATTTTATTTCAGTGCATCATCTCGTATGGTGAAGATCTCTCGAGTAAATAGTCACTGAGCAAGAGACAGAGTCTAAATAGACAACAGGTGCGGACACTGATGTTAAACACCTGACCTCAAGTCTCTTAATTTTTCTACATCCCAGATAAATTCCCCAACCAGGAATACTACTGCAATGCTACAAACATTTACTGTAGTCATTGCCACAGCCAACTGGTGCACTGTTTAGGTAGTCATTTGGAGTCAATGGAGAAAGACTGGTGCTTCCAGAACGCCTAACTTAGGTGGTTGGGAAAAGTCACAATCTGGAAGTACCTTTTTTCCTTGATTACAGAAGGAGACTGGCTGAGATAGGCACCTTACTTTGGCTGACAAAATCTGGGTGGATGAATATCACCCACAGATAGTAAACTTCCAGGTCTTCTGCTGAAATTTGATTAGCGCATTGTATGTACTATATAAAGTACTGCAGATAAACACAGTATTCCTGTTTGAAGAACTATAAAACAAGTATTGATTGAGTTTCACCAGTAGGCACAGCAGTAAAGAAATTAGCCAAATAAGGTGACTGTTAGTTCATCAGCCACAATGCATTTCCTCTTTTGTCAGGAGGAAAGCTGAAGGTCTTGTATAAATCATTGGTGAAAATGTACAAGATCTATGTAGTGATGTTATTTTCTGTTGATCTATGTGATTCTGATTTTAAGAGTTCAACCCAAGTGAGGCAGTCAGTTCTTAAACATGTTTAATTTAAAAAAAAACAACCAACCAAACAAACAAACCAGACCATGAATATCTTTTATAAGGGTGGTAAGCACTGGAACAGGTTGCCCAAAGAAGTTGTGGATGCCCCATCACTGGAAGTGTTTAAAGTCAGGTTGGATGGAGCTTTGAGCAATCTTATCTAGTGAAAGATGTCCCTGCCCATGGCAGAGGGAATTAACTAGGTGATCTCCAAAGGTTCCTACCAACCCAAACCTTCTTCTGATTCTATGATCTTTTAAAAATCAGCAATAGAATTTGACTGCTGTCTTTTTACAACAGTGAATGCTAATAATTTATTATATGTTATGATATCGTTTGGCTCATCTAACATCCTAAGAACCGTAAATTGTCAAAGTGCTCACAACGAATGAAGTACCACTCACCTTAATTTTTAACAGATGAGGAAACTGAGGCACAGGAGAATAAAATACTTTTCTGTGAGGACAAGCTTGTGCTAATGGCAGAACATTCTGATCTACTAACTGGTGGTCTAGTGATGCCATCATTCAGTACAAGAATATTCTGTTGTTTTATTTTTTCCTTTTAATCACTGATTGTTGCTATTCCCATACCAAGGAACAGCCCAGAAAACAGATGCTGAGACATTTTCCTAGGTACTTCATTGTCTTAGTAATCTGTTATGTCTTGGGTAAGCAACTATATTATCAGTGCAAACCTTATTTTAAGTGAAAATTAGTGTTTGCTGGTTTCAAAGCTTTTTTGTGTGTGTGTGTAGTTTTGGTTTTACTTTTGCCTAATTTCTTTTTGTGACAGTGGCAAAGAGGCAGTTATTACTCTGGGGAAGATCCCTTTCTTGTCATCCTCAGCTCAGTCTTTTTTTCTTTCTTACCTATAAAGTGCACACAATGCCTTTTTAGTATTTGTTCACAGAGTTCAGTGTTCCTAGTGGGACATGGTGTGCAGTTTAAATATGTATCTCTCCTGATACCTTAAATGACATCCAATTGGCTTCATAAATGTCTTATGAGACCAAACAAACTCCACACTCGAGCAAAAACTGCCAACCAGTTCTACCTTGCTTGTCCCCAGGCTGCTCTAGTATGATGCCATAAAGCATCAGTATTGATATTTTGTGGCATTCAAATTGTTAAGTACCTAGGCTAAGCAATAGAAGCAGAAGTATTAATACAATCTCTTCATGTCACTGATAATTTCCTCAATATAAACTAAATTTATAGCACATTACTTTTGATATGAATTAGCAGCAGGCATAAAAACCTTTTCTTGACATTATCATGTAAACCTAGGAGGCGTATAGCTAGTATTTTGTGTAAGATGTTTTTATAGAGAAGCATAAGAGACTCAGCAAAACTTCTACATAGTTTTATCATAGCCTTCATCAAGACTTGTTTATTGTCAGTAGTGGCTTTTACCATAGCAAAAAATTTTTTCTTGTAATGTTTTATAATTTTAACTGAATAAACTCATAAATGCACTCAAAGTGTCAGGCAACACAGCTACATTAAGCAGTATAAGTTAACATGATAATTCAGCTTAAAACTATACTTCTCATTTTCCAGATTGAAAGCTATCTCTTTCTAGTATGGAAAATGGAAGCTATCTGAAGGGAGCCTTTTATGCTATACTTTTGTGTTAAAATTTATCAAGTGTCTAGGGAAATGTGTTCTTGAAATCCCATCATGAACCATGTGTCATTGAAGACAAAGATCCGATGTGCTATGGAAATTTCTTGATGCATATTATGAGCTGTTGTTTGCCATAGTGTCTGGATAATCCTGCTTCATTTATTGGAGGGCCATTTCAGCTGCACTGTCAACAGCCTGGGATGATCAGGTCACCTTTCCTTAGAAAATTATGTAAAAGCTGTCAAATGGGCAGGATTATAAGCACATTAAAGGTGCTTTAAGATTTCATGCCTATAAATATTAGCAAAGAAGATTTAAAGGCAAATTTGTCATGAGTACATGTCTGCGTTTCTATAACCTTGTTTTACAGCACCGTGATGTTATCACCAACACTTTATCATGTAACTGAAGTGTTTTGGTGGGGAGCAGCTGCTGGCAGCCTTATCTGTTTAACTCATGTACCAGGAATTAAACATTATTTAAAAAAAACAAAAAAAAAGGAAAAAAAAAAAAAGAGGGTAGCTGCCTCCTATTTATCATCTTTTGGAAATGAGTTCTCAACACTTTTATTTCCCAGCAAAACAACTCAAGTAGATCAACACAAACATTTTGTATTTGGAGGGTCAGCTTATTAAAAGTCATTATATATTTAATAAAGACTTTTCCATTATGGTACCAATTATCAATATCTTTGCATGGGAGTAGTAATGCAGCAGATCATTTTGCGTAGAATTTACTTTTAAGTTGTGAACATTTTATTATAGTGTTTTGGAGTGACTGCTCTTACTTATTGTACATTATGAATGCCATGGGCATCTCCAACATAAATAGATACTGGCAGCCCCCAAGCATTTCTTCAGAGCTCTCCAGTATTTTTGATAGACGAGTGTAGCATTTTAGTAATGTTTTTGTGCTGGTAGATTTCTAGCCAATCTCTAAGTTAAACAGACCTAAAGATCTCAGAGGAGAAAGCAAACCACTTTCCCCTACAATCTTTCAGAGAAAGAAAGATCTCAAATCCCTACTAAGGAGTAGAGTAAACTGTGAGCAAAGCTATGTCAATTGTAAATGTCTGCTCTGGGACTTCATCTAAATTCCACAGATATCAGTAGAAAGTTTCCCATTTCAATGAGCTTTGAAACTGACTGTTGTTAAGCCAACATGCGTCTCTCTCTATCACAAACGTCCAGGTCAGAGGGCAGCACTAGATGGAAACCTACGTGTAAGCTGTAACTGGTACATCAGTCAGCAGAGCATACCTCCAATGAATTTGCTGTTGCAATGTGAGTTATGGAGAGAAAATGCTTGAAAAATCCTGAATGCAATTGGGCACAACATGGTTGTTCTCTCCAAGCTTCATTAGGCTTTGCTCTTGTTTTTCACATTCCCTGTTGGCTTTGGTAAATGGCCAGTCTCCAGTCAGCTTCAGTGGTGTGGAGTGAGAGTGTTTGTCTGAAAAACTGGAAAGAAAGGGATATATTGCCCGAGCTGAGGTCTGCCTGGGGGAATAGAGAAGGGTGGAGGAGAAGAGGGTAAACAACCAGTGTGCTCAGTGCACTTGGGAGACAGCAAATATAGCTACCTACAAGGAGGCAGCAGAGGAACCAGATAACTCCATATGGATGCAAATGCTTCTTGTGTCAGGCTTCAGGGTCCCCTTCAAGATAAGATGAGGAGGTGGCTGAAACCCTGTGTGGGTTTGCAGTGAGGGAATTGGTGGCTGTGGTCCAACAGCAGCAGGACTCAAAGAGGAAATTAAGTGGAAAATTTCACTGGAAGTGGGCAAGCAGGAACTGAAGTAACATGGCTGATATGTCAGCTGAGCATTTTACTTTGTTCACTGTGCTCACACCCAGAGGGTATGTGTGCAGGAAATGCTGCAGGAATAATAGCAGGTCTAGAGCAGATGAAGAAAATACTTTACACACACAAGGACAAAAGGAAGCTTAAATGCAGACATTAATGGGTCTCTTTGTGACCTTTCCCTGTGTGGGCTGGGAAAGGCAGAAACACCTTGTGGTCTCCATGCTGGGATTGACTAGCTTCTGGGAAGTAGCCCCATGGCATCTGAGAAAGCAATGGCACAAGAAATTGAGGTGAAAGTACCAAAAGTCAGTTAGGATAGTAAAATGTTGCAGCTTCAGGATCTAGCACCCAGCTTGAAAAAAATATAGACAGGGGACAGAGATCACTGAGAGACCTTTTCTTACATGAAATGGTTGTATAACAAGATGCACATCCCCATAGGTGACAGTCTGTCTGTGTGAGCTGAGGATCAAGCAAAAGATGCTTTTCACAAGAATATTACTGGAGAAGTGGAAAGAAACTTACTTAAATCTCGACAAAGAGAAATCCACTCTTGAAGAAACAGTTCTACAAAGCAATGATGAAGATTCAGACAAAAGAGTAGAAGAGAGTGCAACTGTTGTTAAAATGTAAGAGTTTGCTGACAGCAAAGCCTTGATTCAGCCACATCTAGAGTTATCTAGTATATTTGAGACAACCAGGGTCTTGGGGAAATCCTCTTAGAGTTCGCAGAAACAGCACAAAAACTCCTTTGCCTCTCTGGAGTAGCAGGAACAATGCCACAGAGCATCTCAAATGGTCATAGACATCTATGGTTAGACATATGAATTGATCCTTGGGAGAAGAAAAAAATCTGGCTAAGCTCTCTGTCAAAGCTGAGCACTAAACCTGAAAGAACAGGGATGCCAGTGCAGCCTTGGGTAAGGCTTCAGGCAGCACCTGGTAAGCTGAGGCACCTTGTGTGCGTGCAGCAGAGATCAACAATTTTCCATCAAGAGTCCATGTTACAGACCCATGACCTCGGGTTTAAAGGAGTGTTCTTAATCCTTTCCCTATGAGATTTAGAATAAATGTGAACTGGGGGTTACTGTTTTGTTAATCTCAGTCTTTCTAGTAGATACTTTAGCCTATTTTTATTTCCAGGAAAGGCAGATTTAAGAATATATAGAACCCAACATGTACAACTCAACTGCTGATTGGGAGAGCTGTCAATGAAAGAAATAGGGAGACCTTGCCCTTCCTTCACTCCCACCCTTCAACTACCTTGTGCAGTTTAGAGACAGGGCAGGTATCTCTGATCATTCTTAATAAACTGGCAAGATTTCAGGCATTGACTAAGACAGCTGGGGATATAGCAGACTCCTCATTCCTAGTTAGAACTTATTTATTATTAAAGATAAATTAAGTGATGGGAGGTGGGTCTTGAACGTTGGATAATCCATTAACCAGTTCGATAGGATTCCCCTGAAAGGAGGTTTGTATGCCAGAAGCTGTTTCCTGTGCACTTTGTGTAAGAAGGGATTGGGAAAGGGAGAAAGAAGTTGAAAGGTAGTGCTGTGAGTGAGGATGTTTGCATGAGTGGCAGGAGAGGTGTACTATCAGACCAAGAGGTCTGCACAGGTAAGCAAGACCCAAAGACCCACGAGCTGTGAAGAGGCTAGATGGGTTTAGGGATGGGATCGGCTCTTACGCACTCCTGAAAACAAACAGCAATGTATGGGGTACATAAGCCATCCAGGGGAAAGGCCTCCACCTGCCTGCATATATTTCTGGCTGATGTAGGAATGATTAGCTATCTGGGAACCTGGATAGGGCAGCCCAGCTAATTGCTGGTGCTTTCTGGTGACAGGTTACCAGCGCCTGTGTTTGTTCCCCAGTGCATCTGCTGCCTCGATAAACCACAGTCAGAAGCATATCAAAGAGCAGCCGCTTGCTAAAGAGGCAAAAGACAAGTGGCTCTTGCATCAAATAGGCAGCACCGTCTTCGCAGCCCCTTAACCTTCCTTTCAGTGGAGGGCAATGGGGTCCCAGCTATGAGTGACAGCTCTCCCCAAATATGTTGAAACAAGTGAAGAAGAAATGATGACTTGCACTGCGTATGTTATTGCTGAATTATTCCCAGGTGAGTTCAGTTAATAAAGTCGCAGACAAATTAAACCACATCCCTCACATCTTGTCATTATTTCTGTATGTCTGGAGCACTGAAGACCAAGACTTTTTTTCAGTGCAAATTCAGCAAATGGAGTTTTGTATATACAGAAGTCTTAAAAGTATTTTCACAACAAAGCTAATTTAAAATATGTATGTGTTTATTTTATTTGACAGATATTTTTCTTTTCTCATTATTACATGATTGATAATGTCCTTCATAGATCAATTTCTCTATCTTTATTCCAGGCTAATTATTCTAGTGTTCCATATTTTATCAGTATATTTCAGGGAGCATCCTAGTTTCTTCATCAGTTAATTTTTTCCAGATTATATGTTTCTGCCAGCTTTGACTATCCCTCCCCATCCCCCTGCCCCCAAACTGACACAATGATGTTTAGAATACACTTCATAATAAATGCCCTAGCAGCAGGCAATACAATGTCCACAAACTTGATTTTGCATCTGTCTAAAAAGAGGTCAGATAGATGGTGAGATAAGCTAGTGTAAGGTACTCACACTTGTAGAATAGCTCTGAAAAATTCTGCAACCTTGTGCCAGAGTCACTGAATGCTTTGAGTTCTATCACACATGCTGAGACTGTTTTTCAAAATCACATTTTATACATATATTATCACTGTCACTATTTACTTTGTGCATACTTTCTGTAGTCATACATATTCTATGAATAACATTAAATATAAACATTTGATGTCTTACACTAATGGAGATTGTTTTTGTTTGATTACATATCTCAATCCATTCTTCATCAGAGAATTCTTGATCCATATCACTTTTGCACTTGATCTTAGCTTTTATCTCCCCTGAATTTATTCAGCCTAAAAGGATATCAAGTGCAGATTCTTTTCACGGTCTTTATCCATAATTAAAAGCTAGCATTTGAAGGGAATGAACTCAGGGGTACAAAAATTCCTCAATTTATCTCCCACAGATAATGTCTTATTTGTAAATATCTATAAACGTGTTGTCTTGGTGCATGGCTTGTATTTCGCTAATCTCTCAAAGGGTATAAATATTCTTTCATTACAAATATCCTTGAGAGTCATCATGTCAAAATCATTCCACAATTAATAGAGGTTGCCTCCAAGGGCCTCAGGGAGAAGAGGGCTGTTAATAAGTGGACAAATAGGAGATATTCTCTGGCCTGCTTTAAAATGCTTGAGGACATTATGCCATGTGCCGGCAGGATAGTATTTGGTAAACTTAAAAATCCTTTCCCTTCACACATGTGTTCCTATGGCACCAGAAAATTCTTACCAATGAGAGAAAGATGTGAGGTCCTGTACTCTTTTCTTATAGCCACCAAAAATAGGAGGCAGATCCATTGACTTATGCGAAGATAAGGCTATGTATGAGGTTCGCCAGTGTGAGGTGGAGTCCTTAATAATTAGAAAGAAACTGTTAAATCTTGTTCTTTTTTATCAAGAGACAGTAGTTTTGAGGCAAGATAAGGGAGCATATTGTTCTGCTTAATTTTTGAAATGGCTAAGAATAATTGCTGGGTTCACAGTTCTACACACTACTTATTTTACCTAAGTTAATACAGAGTGTGAATTCTATCTTTTCATTATCATTGCTCAAGCTGGTGGGGAAATGTTTAGTCTTTCTAAATATAATTTGTCTGTTTGATTGTTTCAGTTGGAGGGAATATTTTTTAAAATTTAAACCTATTATAACTAATCCAAAATGTCCTTGCTCCTCCTTTTTGTAGGACAGTATTTGGCAATATAGGATAGGTGTTGAGAATGGTGTTTTTAAGCAGTTTAACAGAAATTCCTGTTATCCAATTGTGGCAGAAAAAAATCATGCATATGTGTGGTTTTGTAATTGTGGCTAGAAATATGAGTTATTAATGTATATTTATGTAGGACTGGAAAAGATTCTCTGGTTACTTCGTGTGACTTCATTGAGCAGTCATATGGAAGTTTCATATGGAAGATCAAAATCAGCTGTAAAATGGGACTGTGATTGTAACCTTAATTATCGAAAGGATATCCCCTCCAGAGGATCATAATCCGGTTTGAGAAGCAGAAAGACAGTTGCTTCCCTATGGGAGTCTGGGAGCGATCCTCTCAAAAGCTTGGTGACATAGTCCTGTAAGTCTGATATGATTTCACTTTCAAATGTATTTAAAAATTCTACAGCAAATCCACTGGGGGCATAGGCTTTCCCGCTTTCCAACACAAATATTGTTTCCCTAATTTCAATCTCTGTCCTGGGAATCTGCAACAGTTCTTTCTGCTCTTGTGTCAGTTGTAGCTGCTGCTGTTCCACAGCTGATGAAAGAATTGGATTTTACTGTTTGTTCAGAGGTACGTAAGTTGGCATAATAATTGTGAATAACTCCATGATTCTCCAGGGTGAAGAGGAATTTGGCCTTAGTATTTCCCAATATACTGAGTTAGTTTGGATCTTTTCTTCTTTGTTTATCAAAACAATTAACAATGGGCATGCTTAAGGAATGATTGTTGAAAATATGCATTTCTTTCTCAGGTTTTTATAAAGGGATAAAAATACATTTAGAGCTGAATTTGTAGATCTTTCACAAGAACTTCTATATTCCTATGCTTTAAATTTGTTGGAAGGAAAACTGTCCTAAGTGAGTAATTTTAGAATTGCCCCAACATTTTTTTAATATGATAAATACTCAATTCTAAAAGCAAAATATCTGCCTAACTCTGTGACCCCATGGAGCTAATCCTCTCATACACTCATCCCAATGAAACAAACTGCTCATAAAAATTATTTCCCAGTTTAAAAATATGATCAGCACCTGAAGTATTAATTATCCAATTCTCATTTGTATTTTGCTTTGGGAAAAGCACTAGACTTTTTCTGAAAATTATCCTCAACTGTCATCCTTATCAATAAAATCCATCTGATGAGAAAGAAGGCAAAAATGCTGAATCAAATTAAAACTAGAGTAAGCCAGAGAGGAACTCCCTGAATACTCAGAGAAGGTGGGATTCAGCTGACCTAGCTTTGACTCTCAGTGGGGGAAGAAAAACACCTTCCATCCTACAGTATCTATACAAATTACCAGGGATGAACTAATCTTTGGAAATACCTATTTGTTTCTACCAACTTTGGAGTGCGTAAATGTCTAGCGCAGACTAGAAACAACTGGTCTTCAGACTGATAAAGTTAGTTAGCTCAATACCACCTTGAATATCTTCACGAGGTTCCCTGTGAACACTAAGTCCAGTTCAAGCTTTCCATGTTCCACACCTTTTTGTTTTCCATTGTTACTAGGTTTTCAGGACAAGGGCTGATCTATCACAGTTTTGTAATCATTTTATTTTTTCTACTTTCAGTTAAGTAAGTCAATGTATAGTTTGTCCAAAGATGCTTTCTACTTCCTAGGAAGAAGTTGACGTAGACACTTGTATTGTCATTTTGCTGAAAGATCTGGAAGCCCCCAACATGCTGTGCAGGCAAGGTGCAGAGTGGAAAATAACTTTCTTAATACTCTGCTCTGACCTTTAAGACTGTGTTTCTGAACAGTAACACACAGGTGTAAGTTGCTTCTTTGAGCTCTAATTTTCAGTAAGAAGAGCTATTGTATTTCATTTATCTTTTCTTCTGTTTTTTTGTGAGTGCATACTCCTAGGTACCCTCCAGCTGTGCAGATTTATGCCAGTAAACACCCATCTAGTGTGCCAGGCATAAATCGCCTTTTATCCTTATCCTGCTCAGACATTGTTTTCTGTTAATTCACTTAACTGTTTCAAAAGCTCCTTATGGGTGTGATTCAAAAGCTATGTTATTACAAAACTTGCCCTATTTTGCTTTACTCACACAGTTTGCTTAAAACAATGATCTGCTACCTTTAACTTTGTTACCAGCACCAATTGCTTTTGGTAATCCAGGCTTTCCGATCACAACTGGAAGTAAAACATTTGATTCTTCTCAACTTCTTACCTCTCATGATGGTTACTCTAATGGCTTGAGTTTAATTGTGGAGAACAAAACTGTCCTTTTTTTCTGCTGTGCCTTCTTGTAGAATCAACTTCTGCTTACTCATTTTAATGAAATTTTTTGGAGGAAAGATCTGGTCTTCACTTCCTCCTCTACCAACAAGACACAGCAGGAGTCTCAGTTCCTTTGCAGGGTTTTCATTTAAGCACTTTGTTTTCTCTTTTGCTTGTCTCTTCCCTGGCACAAGGAAACTCCAACCCTGTGGATGCTCTCACTCGCTCTCTCAGTCCTGCTGCCAAATCTGCTACTGCTGCTCATCTTTAACTGTTTTGAACAGAACATCTCCGGCAGCACATTGATTAAGTACAGGAAGCATTAGTGACCAGCAGCTCAGGGCATTGGGTTGTTATTGACTCTGACAGACCAATTTGTTTCTTCAATGTTCATTATTCTACAAAAGCAGCACATCAGACAAGGCAATTGAAATGTAGAATATTGCCACCTATCTCTTTTCTGCCTTGATTGTGTACTGCCCAGGGTTCAGCTCCAAAATACACTAAGACCTCAGAGATATGAATTGTAAAAATGAGGATAATTAGAATTCCAGACTGGCCTAACTTGGAGCAAAGATAATTAATGCTAGAAGTTCCAAATGAGCACACACATGACAAGCAAATAAATTCAAAATTAGGCAAAAGTTTCTATATTTCTTGGAATTATTAGTGTGTGGTCACAGTGACACTTTGTGTTCATTGCTAGGGAATGCACTCTGCTGAAACACTGCAATGTGCTGGAGTTAACATCTATTATCTAATACACTCATTAACAACGAGTGACCTAATGCCTGCAGTGAGAAGACTGGAACTAAATTTTAGTAAGGTCAGGAGCTATTTATGAAGCAGCAGCTACTGGACATAAAAAGAAAGTCAAGTAGAGCGTGCTGCAGTTTGAAACATGTACTCACAGTTAAACTAAAATATAGAGATCCCCATGGTGCATTGCTGCTTCATTTTTAATGCGTGTACCAACATGTTTGTCCTTTGCCATGGAATGGCAAGTGACTTTTTCCCACATTCACCTTCTGTCCTTGTCTGTCAGCAGACATTTGTTCTGCGTGTCTCCATTCGTAAAACATACAGACCTACAAACAAGACATTCCTGGGAACAACAGAGATATTAAAATTCCTTAGGAACTGCTCTTAGATGCAATCAAGAGTTAAAACATAATGTCGTTAACACACTCTGATGCTAATTCCCATCATGATACATTAATTTTGCTTTCAACTAGCTACATAACAACAGAGAACATGCCAGTATAGAGGAAAATGTGTCTGTGATTGTATGTAAACCCAGAAAAATACTCCGAAGAAGTTTTACTCACTTGGTTTCCCTTCCCTAAAATTGCATACAACAAAGATTATATAATTATTCTTTCCTATTAGGAATGATATTTGTTTACTGACAGTGACCCTGACTAGTGATTGCCCTGTGCACTTTCCAGTGCCTCACACCTGTGAGAATAGGTACACCAGTCTACTTTGACTTTTTGCTCTGCTCTGGCAATGTGAAACAGCTGTAAACCTGACAGGGAGCCAACCCCAATGAGTCCAGTTAATTCAAGTGTGCAGATGCTTTACATCACCAAAGCAGTGCAGCACAGCCAAACTGTACCAGTGAATCTGGCCCTCCAGCTGTGTGTTGATTTTAAAGCTGAAAGTTGTGAAACAAATGGATTATTTGGAATGGGTATTCAATAAAACTCATTTGATTTCCATAAGCTCTTGCAAGGACCTCCAGGGTCTGACAGCAGATTTGGTTTTCTTCCTGATCATTTAAACCCAGATGCTGCTTTTGATGGATGTGACACATATATATGGTGGAGTCACAAGCTACATACATCTCCCTGCACTTCACAAAACCAAGATCAGTATATAACTACTTTTAGTATTTTAAAACAGATTGACAGTAATCTATAGAGTGCCTTTGAGTGCAGTTAGACATGTAAGCTAGCATCCTTACCACCTGAAGGTGATAGCTAAACCTGGATGGGTTCCCCTGGCTTCTAGTAGGCTGTAATTTTCTTACTGCACTCCTAGACACTTTGAGTTGGGCCACTTCTGCAAAGTGAATTCTTCTGCAAAAATACCAAAGACACAGTCATAGCCCCCCTAACGTGTGGAGCAGTTTTGCCGTTGGACTGGAGCAAGACTATTCTGTCAGTGAATTCCCATTCACTAGAGGTTTCTTTCCTGAGGGTGCGGTGGACTTCCAGGCTGCATGACTCAGTGAATATAGTAGTTTGTAAAAACCCATAGCAGAATACTTGAAAGGTTTGACACAAAATATTTACTAAAATGGATCTTACTAAGCACCCTTTCAAGACAGATGGTTTAATTAAGATACTTGTAAGCAAAATTTTAACTTACAGAAATTTGTTAAGTTAAAAATTTACTGACAGGACTATGTGTCCTGAAAGACGTGTGTTTGTGTTTCTCCGGCAAAACAAAGAAACCTTTTAAATATCCAGGAGGAAACAGTGTGTACGCTACTTCTATCCCCCAAATTCTCACTGAGATGTGATTGGCTGTGAACACATCAGACAGCACTCCATAGCATAGGATGTACAATTTATTACTTCATAGAGGTCTACTTATTGTACAAGAGATGAAAAAAAAATGGTTTAAAAATATGTGAAATCGGTGTGTTTCATTAGTAAAACAATAATGATTAGCACATTTATTATTCTTGCTTTTCTTCTAAGCTTCAGCAACATTGTTTATGCTACCCCCAAAGTCCAGCCACAAATCTCAGAAAACATGCTGACAAGGTCCAAATCTGCTGTAAGGGTAACCCTGGCCCTTTACAAAGATAAAAGAGGACCTTAAAATTTTGAGGAGGGTTATTCATTTTTTTATTTTAGTTTGTTGGGTTTTTTTATTTAAATGAATAAACCGTGCACTGGTTGTTATGACCTTGGAACAATGAAGCGGTGTTCCATTTGTACCAGTCTGGGTGTACATGAACGATGCTGTTTCTCCCTGCTGTGCCTGTCTGCCTACAGTGTTAGGAAATTTACAGGTCTCTCTCTAGTCATTTTAGAGAGGTTTGGCACTGTTTCTTTCTCATGGGATGTGGACTCCTGTAGACTTCCATGAAGGTTATTCATAACCTAGAGAAGGAGGATAGGGCTGTGTAAGCCACTTTGGAGGGCTGCAGTCCAAGATGTGGCCAGCTGCTCTCTGCCCACAGGAGATGCCAGCAGAACCAGGGCCCACATGCTAGGAGGACCAAAGGCTACCCTGGCTGACATGCACCTATGTAAGTGACAGACAGACAGACATCTCGAAAAGCAGGAGAGAGATATGGGGCAGTGGAGGGGAAGATACAGTCAAAGCAAAAGCAGCTTTTGGGTCAAAGCAGACACATAGCATTATCCAGTCACATCATAAACCGCCTGGAAGCTGATTTATCACAGAATGGTGTGTTTTGAGATATCCCTATATGTCTACATAGAAGGAATGCCAGCCCCAGCTGCTGCTTTAGAGGCTGGCTGTGTGCCATTTAACTCTTGTCAATCAAAATCCATAAATGGCAGAAGGAGGTGGGGAAGAGGGAGAAAAGGGTAGTGGGAGAAAGAATAAACCCTGGAGGGAGGGAAGGAAAGATCTGGAGGAGTATATGATATATGGAGTGAATGTGAGAAGGCTAATACAGCATCCAGAGCCCCCCACTATACAGCTAGCCTTGTCTTAGGCTTCATTTAAAATTCTTACTCATGCTATATGCACTCTAAACCAGTATTTGCTGGTCATATTTGCTGTTACAGCTTTTAATTTGCTTCAGTTCTGGTTCATGAGCTGAATGGACACAATTTTGATGTTTTTTTAAAAGCGATCATAAAAAAAGGTCTTTATTTCAACTCCACACCTGTAATCAGATCCCTGAGGATCATGACTCCTCATATCTACGGATACAAATATTTCTGTATGAAAATGTAATTTTGAAGAAGTAGGGGTCTTTTGAATTCTTCACAAGGTGATGTGAGACAAAGAGGGAGAGGAGAGGAGAGGAGAGGAGAGGAGAGGAGAGGAGAGGAGAGGAGAGGAGAGGAGAGGAGAGGAGAGGAGAGGAGAGGAGAGGAGAGGAGAGGAGAGGAGAGGAGAGGAGAGGAGAGGAGAGGAGAGGAGAGGAGAGGAGAGGAGAGGAGAAAAAATATTTTGTAAATAACGCATATTTTTAATATATTTTTAATATTTTAAATAAGATGACGGTTTAAACATGCTCTGAAACTGTAAGTGTTAGAGTTTGAAAATATACTCTACAATAAGAAATCATGTAAGCAATTGAAAAGACATGTCAAGAATGGCTTATTGCAAAGTATTAGAGATCCAGATCATGTACAGATACTTTCTCCACCTACACGGTATGTTTTCAGTTGTCTATTTCTCCTAATACAAGCATTGCACTTGTGTGCCTGGGGCACAGTGTGTTGTCATCAGACCAGGCCAACCAAAACTACTTCTGAACAACTCCTTCAGCCCATCTGACCAAGTCTGAATCAGGCACTATTATCTTAAAAAAATACACCAGGCAAATGCTTCCTCTTCACCTGAAAAAATATAAAAACCTTTCCCACTGCCTCTTCCCCTTTTGTCACATATTGCACAAATCTCTAAACCAATGCTATAGCCAGCACTCTTTGAATGGTTGCATAACAGGACTAGACAAAAAAACTTTCCTAGGAATTTTCATTATATTACAGAATTAGTCGAGTTTCTGTGATGTTCTGTGTATGTTTCTGTATGTGCATATGTGAGTAGACCTGTCTCTGTATAGAAAATAAGAGATAAAATAAGAAAATATGGTGTGTGTGATTCAGGAGAGAGGGATAAGGACTTTCTGCCTGTCCTACCAGTTCTTGCTTTGTGCTTTGAATGGGAGAAAATGATCCATTCCCCTCTCTTATGTAAGAGTATGAATCACAAGAGTACATATGGGTATTTCCCTTTCCACCAGTAGGTAGCAAGATCTTGTTTCCCTCCTCCCCCTACTTTAATAGGATCCCCAAAATCCTAAGAGCAACACCTTTGACTGTGGATTGAAGGTAGATGTCAGCACTGAATTGATGACCCTGCTAAGTTGCTTAGTTCAACTGGTCAAGTCCTCTTCCCCTTTGCTCATCCTTAGAGCTATTCATCTACATAAATGAGTGCAAAGCAGGCTTAAAAAACATAATATGTATGTGCTGATTGTGAAATGGCATTATTAACCACAGTCCTGTTAGGAGAAAGAACTGCAAAAGGAGAATGGTCTGGAAATGCCCCTGAAACTCTCTCCTCATTTTGAGTGTGTCCCTGCCTGGAAGATGCTCTCATTGATCGGAAAGAGGAGAAGCAATGATATAACTGATCTGAAGGCAATTGCCTGGGGTATGACAGCTTGAGGGAGGAAAGAGACAAATTCAGCACCGTATCAGTTTATGACTCTTTAAAAGGAATTACTTTAATCTCTGAACCATAATTTAAAACCTATTAAATTTTACTAGGCTTCTGCTTTATTTTTGCCTCATGATAAAAAAAAATGTCACTATTTAAAATCTAATCTTATGTGAGATCCTCCAAAATAAGTATTAGGTCACTCTACTGCCAATAGCACACAGATGAGCAATGCTGAGTCGTAAGAGCAAATGGTATTTGTGTTAAAGAAAATTTTAAGCTTCATTACTTTAAACCACAGCATAAAACCACTTTACCTTGGGTGTTCTGCACCAGTGGTATTCAGTGTGTCCCTTAGTTGGACTTACACTGAGAAATTCTATATTTATTATAGTATTTAACGTCAACTTCTCTACTGTTAATGTGGCTCAAAAAGAGTCTCCGTAGGAAAGAGAATAGTATGGGGGTTATTCCTCCATGAATTGTTCCTCAAAAATCACTGTAATATAGGAAGTTCAGTTACATGTTAAACTAAAGGTTAACATAAAAATGCATGATAAAATTTGCAAGAAAAAATATATATAAATACTGGAGCAGAATTCTGCAGGGGAAGCCACCTCTTCCAAAAATTAGTAAATAATCATGTAAACACCATAAGTAACAAGCTCCATGGGACATAGACTATCATATTTTTCTCTAGGTTATAAACTGCCTGTAACAGTGGTGTGTCAGACCCAGCCAATGCTCCTGAATCCAACTTATTAAACAAATAATGAACACATCACCTAATTCATAATATTGTTATGTCCTTTAGCTTATATAGCTATATTTTCTTTAAACTACTGAATTTGTATTTCTTGTGAGCGTATATTATATACATCTTCTTTTGCTGTATTAGGACAACCTACAGTCCGGAGACCACATGGTCTGTGGACCATTTGTAGATATTCTCCTGCCTGAAATGTTTCAAAAAGCTCAAGACAGTTCTGTGCTCAACTCCTGTTAGCAATTAACAATTTTAAGATTTAAAGAAACTAGTGAAAACCTCACAGTTCATCCAGTTTATCTACTTGCCGGTCTGTTCTTGGTTTTGGGCTGTTCATATTTTGTGTTTTTCAGACCCTGCAAGGTACGAAGGCACAGGGATATTGATAGGAACAGGCTCTCCATAAGTGGAGGGGTATCTAAAAGATTAGTGGACTATTTAGCTGTCATGAGGGGAGAAAACTGGCCGTCATCCAAAGGAATTACATTAGGATTGTATACATCACACCTACCTGTGGTCTTCTAGAAGTTTGTGGTTTATTTTTAACTAGTTCCTCTTTAGCTGGTAGAGAAGGAGAGCTCTCTCAGGAGAACTATTTAGCTGAGCAATGTTAAGTGCCCAGTGAAGGTGGGCTGAACTGACCTCTAGGACACTCTTGCTTGACTACTAAGGGAGACTTGCTGACTAATTTAAACTAGATGCCAGTGATTAGATTGCTCAAAGTGATCTAGAAACAGTTGGCTTTTAGGAGGTGAGGTTATTCCTACCTGAATTCCAAAGTATGAGTTTTTCCCTAAGGATGGAGAGAACTTCCCTGTGAAATTCCAGTGAAAATTCACAGGGTGGTTTATTTTGTTAGCACCTGCGTACTTTTTTAAACTCAAGAGAAGCGAAAGGAAGGGGAGAAAGCAATTAACATGAGTCTTGAAGACATGTGTGCTTAAGAGCTCCCTGAATGCCTCCAGGTTTACCTGCTGGGGTGTCCCAGAGCATGCTCTGGCAGATAAGTAAAGCAGGTTCTAGCTTCTCTCTGGCCTATTCTGTGGAAAATAGAGCATGGAAGGAGAAGAAGACTACAAATCCCATTCTCATTCGAATAAAGAGCTGAGATGTATTCAGATATTCATGTATTCATGTATTCAAACCCCTGGATGTCTTCCCAGGACCAGTAACAGATGTGCCTCACAGCCCAAAACTAGGGGAAGACATCCTACCTCAGGGAGGAACCAGGAAGTAATAAATATAGTTTGTGTAATCCTTCTAGTCCCTTGGCATATCTTATAGTGATTTTAAGAATAATTTAACAGAATTTGTTTGAATAATTTTTCAAAAAAATGAAATTTCACTGACAGGCACTGTTTCGTCTGAGCTGAAACATTCGCGAAGGGAGGTCTGTGGGAATGTGGTTTTTTAGAAGACTTCTTGATCATATACATCTTGGCTACAGATGGTGAAAAGGTGGACATGAAAGATAAAAAAGAAACAATTCAAACCTAACTTTTTGAAACAGAATTTAAAATAAAAAATTTAAAGCATTTTATGAAAATTGTTAAAAAGGTTCCAGTTATATTACAATGCAGAATGGAAACTGTTCAGAGGTTTAAACACTGACAGTGTTTAAATTATTTTCAAAGATTAAAAAACAGATGTATACTTTGGGTTGAACTCTCATTTCTTCACTACAAATCAGCACTAAATACCATCCAATGAATTTTACAGCTCAAATTTTTGGCACATGGGTCCTAGTTCTTCAGGACTGGGTTATTTTGGGTTTTTCTTGCCCTTTTTTTTTTAGTTATTATTTTCCTGCTAATCTTTGAACCTGATCCAGCATTCCTTACTCAGGCTAAACTCTCACTGAAATCAATTTTGCCTGAGCAAGAATGGCAAAATCAGACCCTTTGTCACAGACAGGGTGCATCACCCAGTTTCATTTTCTCGTATAAATCAGGGAAGGACTCAGTTAGCAAAGCCACTTCATAATGTCTTCCAACACACTTTTCTGTCCATCCGCCTTGTCTCCTCCTCTTGTGGCCTCATTGACCTGACATAAGAAGCTAAAAAGATCACCTATTCAACAATACAAGATTGTGAGGGAAAATGTTGTTTATGATTGTGGATGTTATATTGGATTTTAAAATTCCAGTGTGGTCTTCTTACTAGGGTATGGAAAGGAAAATAGGAAATGGTACAGTTCAGAGCCATTCCAGCGGCAAACAGTGACAAGAGGAAATAAAACAGTGAAAACTTAACCCATTCACATGTTTTGGTTTTTTTCTGTACATTGGATTCCAGAGAGTAATGTGTTTATAATCAATTTGGACTTGGGCTGCAGTCATATATTCCCTAGTGGAACTCTAGTATCTTGACCATGAATTTCAAAATAACTACACAAAGTGATGAAAAAAAAGTACTTTTCGTACTGGAACTAATGGTGATTCCTTCCGTTGTTTTGCACAGCATATGCTGTTCATAAATAATGTCAGAATTGGGCCAAGTCTCCTTAAGAAAGGTGGTCATTTAATGTAAGTAAATCCACATTAAATATTGAAGATCAGAAAAAAGCTGCCTTTTCAAAGTGGTCACTTTTAAGTGAAGGAAACAACAATGCGTGTGTGCGGATGGCCAGTTCCACACTGGGTGACACAGAGTTAATGGCTCATAGAGAGCATATACATGTTTTTTAAAGATGTTTTATTGCTTACAAAAGGAAGTAGTCTAGAGAGACTGGATACATAAACTGGCTCCAGCCAGCTGCGGCTGTCAGACTAGGAAGGATCCTGTTCAATTAGTGTTGTAAAATAAAATACTTTGTAAAGGAAATAAACACTATGAGAGCTAAGATTCATGCTTTCAAATATACACAAGGTTTGAATTTTTAATTAGGGCTGCTAATTACAGTCATCAGAAAGCAGAACAGAATAGATTTTACCTTACATTTAGCAGACAAGCCTTCAACCCCAGTGTATTTTTCAATTTCATTAATATTTTATGAAAATGGCCCTTGCAGCTTCAGCCTATTCTGTGCCTCCTACAAAACTGCCCCACATTATGGATGCCAATGCCTTTAAGCCATGTGCATTAGTGAGATGACAAAATGCAAAACAGCATCTTGTCAACCATTGCATCAATTGATTCTATTAGATAGTGTAAAAACAGTTGGGTGTGAGTTATAATCTAGCTGACACTAATGATGAAACAAGACACTGGCTGGGAGCAGCCATTAGCTATAAGCCAGAAATTAATGCTTCTAATATTTTTGAACAAATTAACCTTAATGAACTGGCCATGTATATACTGTAGTATATACTGATAAGTCAATTAGTAGAGAATAGAGGTTATGTATATATAGATATATAGAAAAAAAGTATGGTTGTAAAGAGTTCCATGCACACAATGCTGTAACACCAATTCTACAGTAAAATCAGCTCTTTTTTAACATTTAGATACATTCTAACTCTAATTTTCAAAGGTACAGTCTTGTGCATCTCAGTGATATTCTGTATGCGGGAACATCAGTAAGCAAATACAAAATTCAGTGTGTCACTACACAGATAGATCAGACACGGCATTGATGTGTTCATATAAATGTCTCAATTTCACTGATATTTAACCATAACTAGATCTGGGAGTTGGTGGTCCAGATTTCTAGCTGAATTCATCGTGTACTGACCAAAATTTACAGTATATTTCCTTTCTGTTCATTATCATTTGTGAACATTATCTGATTCACATTCTTACATGCTCTAAATCCAGTCACTGTCTAAAAGGATGAATTAGCATTTTAAAATAATGCGGCTAATGTGAGACCCTAAATTCTAGGAATTCCATTTACCAGAAGCCTAGAAAACAGAAGTGGCTAATTTATAAGGAAGCACAGAACAAAGGTAAGGCACTTGCCAACAATAGTATGTTGGTTTAACTTCAACTTACTTTCCTGGGAAAGAAGAAAGCAGAATTTTCAATGTGAACTGTCAGCCCCAGTTATGACAGGGCTTCACTAGTTAGAAATTCAGAGTTCCTCCTTCATTGGCAGAATGATGTAAAGAAAACCACCAAACAGAATTCTTTCAAGCTTCAACTACAACTCTACTTAAATAATTTACTTTTTAGTTTTACTCAGACTATTCTTTTTAAACTTGGTTGACATTTTCGTTGACAAGCACATTTTATTGCACAAGATCAGTAGTGAAACTGGCAGTGAAAAAGAGAGAGAGGGGAAAAAAGCTGGTTCTACTCAATGAGAGAACTACTATCTTGCCTTTGGGAAAAACAATGCTGGCAGTGACCCTTTCTGAAGCCTGCAGTAACTGGTAAACCAGTCAACACAAGTAAAATATTTGGTCACTTTGAATGTTTCCTTTTCCTACAAGAAGTAAACCAGAGACTGTTTAGCTAACACATTTAAATCAAGCCAGTAATAAAAATGTTGGGTGTGAACATCAAGCCTTTAAATTAACCCATTAGAAACTAATAAATAAAATTATGAAATCACTGAAAATGTATACATTAAAACATTCCCTTATGAACTATTGATAGCTGCAGTTGAAACTAGTGGAGAACATAAAAAACTCCGGAGGAAAAAAAAGGTGGAAATTACATCTTAAATGTAGCTTTTAGTTTCCAAGATCTCCGACTCTCATGCTCCAAATGTGTTATGCTACTTAGCAATCAAAAGAGAAGGCAGAATGAACAATAGGCATTTTCAAGAACTTCGTGTCTCTTTGGATTGTATACTGCTTCCTAAGTACCTTTTGGAGGACGTGGACTAGAAAGGGCTACAGTAACATCCCAACCAATATTCCATTCAAAGGCATCTGTTCCAATAAAGCCACATCAAGGTTGCTCTTGGAGTATTGAAGCCCTAGGCAGTTATCAACATTACAGTCATTTGGGGAAAGTGTCTTAAAGAACTTTGTGTAATACTAAATTGGGAAGATAGGTGGACATATTTTGTGCCTCACGTCCAGCAGTTTAAATGATGGAAAATTTATCAGTTTGCTAAGCCAATTTAATCAGAAGTTGGTCTGGGTTGATTTCCAAAATTTACACGAGAAATTTCAGGAGCCAATGCCAAATACTCATGTCAGTGGTCTGCGAGCAAAAGTCACAATGATTTGCTTTGTGGTCAAGCAGAGGTCTTAGGTGTTAAGCCAGACAATTCTCCCTGTTTTACCATCTCTTTCTTGTGTACCCTCTTCTTCTGTTTCTATCATGTGGTTAAACACCACCATCACCACCACTGCTTTATTAAAGGTGTAGAGTTTTGGGGTAGTTTTTCAGGCTGGTCTCTGGAAAGAAGTGATCAACTCATTGGATGAGACAACCATCTCTAGGGAATGTGTTTGGGGGCCTGGTAGACATGCAGTTGGATATAGCACAAGAGCTCCCAGCTGGACCACTCAGAGCCATCTCATCCCATATGGCTGAAAACCTTACATTGCTTAAATCACTGGGAGTTTCACGATGGGGTTCTTGACATAGCTAAAATAAACACAGCAAACAATAATGAAGGACAATATGTTTTGCCTGAGAAGCTAATTTCTGGAAATTATGTGAGTAGTTACATGTAGTGAATGTACAGTTCTCACTACAGATTTTCTTAGATGCTTCTTCCAATATATCTTTCACTATAACACAGATTTTGCTACGCCTATACTGGGAAATACAAGGGGCATAGGGCACAGGTTCAAGCACTATCCTGTCTTTAGACTGTCTGATTAATTGTTAGCACTCTCCCTGGCATAGTTTTGCCCTATGCTGATTAGCAGTACGCCGAATAATGCCTGGGTATTGCTCAAGAGAGAAAACACTACAGGTCTTCCTCAAATGAGATTTGAAGATGGCCTCTCTGTTTTGTGGGAGAGAAAGTTTAAACAGACAGATGCAAGTCTTGCCATGCCACTTGACCTCAGAGAGACAGAACAGTTCCTGACCTGCATTATTTAGCAATGTAGGTGCTAAATTTGTTTAGTCTCTGCAGTCATTTCTGATACAGTCTGCTAATGACCATTGCACTGCACGTAGCTGTGAGAGTTACCATGGGTTAGGAGCATGAAGGCACCCTCAGTATGAACTTGTGATCCTAGTCTAGAACAAAAGAATGAAAATGTTACCTTGTGGAAATGTAGTCTCTTTGCAGTCTTTTAGGAGGAATCTAAAGCTATCTCAAAACTTGACCCACATATTTTCCTGTTCTGGAAATTTCCCCCTTTTCTTCTCTAAATTCTCCATAGAACTTACAGATGCCTGATACACTTCACACAACAAAAAGGAAAAAATTGTCCAAAAAATATCTCCTTTCAATTTTTTAGTACCAACCTAACCTATGAGTGTGTTGTAAAATTTGCCAAAGGTCTTCAGTTTGACTGGATGAAGAAGGCTGTGTGGTGCAGGTAGTTTAAATTTCCATTTTCTGTGCTCCAAGCCTCCTAGTTCTTAATAACTGTTTCAAAGTCCTTACTGAGGAAAATCTCCTGGTGAGGTAAACCCAAGACTTTTCTAAGGAAAATGCCTAGCTTTCTGGGCATCATGATCTGGTACCCTACTATCAGCAGTTTCGTTCTTCTATGCACCTTGTTCGTAAAAGAACCACAGTGAAAACTTCAGCTTTAAAGATACTTGCATGCATATGGCACGCAATAGTGTTCTTTCAGTATTCCTGGTTGTTGCTTTTTTTCTGTCCCAGTATAGCACTGATAGAACTTACATGAAAGTTAAACTGTTTCTTGGAGTGGTTTGAACAATGGAGCACAAATCTCCCCTCTGTCTGTGTACTGGGTCTGGCTGAGCTGGAATTGATTTTCCCCTATAGCAGCCCTCATGGTGCTGTGTTTTATGTTGGGAGCTAGAGGGGTGTTGATAACACACTGGTGTTGTGGCTACTGCTGAGTAGTCCTTACACAGCACCAAGGCTCTTTCCAACATTTCCCCCCAGTGGGATGGGGTGGGCAGGATCTTGGGAGGGGACACAACCAGGACAGCTGACCCGAACTGACCAAAGGGATATTCCACACCATATGACGTCTGCTCAAGTATAAAGCTGGGGAAAAGAAGGAAGGGGGGTGGGGTCCGAGGCAACCACTGCGCGTATCGCAGCCCTGCTTCCTGAAGGCCCGACATCGCCTGCTAATGGGAAGTAGAGAATAAATCTGTTTTATTTTTTGCTTTTGCACGTGGACCTTGCTTTGCTTTGCTTACATTAAAACTGTTTTTGTTTAGCCCACAAAGGTTGGGTTTTTTCTATCTTATTTTCTTTCGCCCTTATTACAGTGCTGAGAGAAGGTGGGGGGGAAAGTGATAGAGCGGCTTGGTGGGTACCTGGCATTTAGCCAAGGTCAAACCACCACAGTCTGCCATTCAAACCATCACATATCTTTACTTTAAAAGTCAGCTAGTGCCAAAGAGTACTGCGGTCCACCTGTGGGCCTTTTACCAGCAAAGATCCACAGGCCGCAGGAGATGAACAAGTGCTATGTTCCTACCATGTTGAACCTGTCAGTACTGATCCAGCTTCTTCCAGTGGTCTGGAAATGGAGTGAGGACTCTTATCATTCACGCTCATCTTCCATAGCAGATACGGGTACTTCTGGGCTGGACTCTCAGCGCACTGTGCAGACAGAGAAAGAATGCTGCTGTGCAGGCAGAGAGGAACGCTTATAGAATTGCCTCCTCTCAGTTTTATTCATTAAGATTTTATCATGAATGCAGACAGAAAAAAGATTTCCTGATATTTTAGGTAAGGTTTGATTCTGCAGGCTTTGCTAGCTTCATTAAGACCTACATAAAAATCCATAGCTCTGACGGTCAGTCTTCAGTGCTTCAGAAGGTGAACTCCCTGACTGTCCCTAAGACAAAGTATAGAACAAAAAAGAAAAAACCTTTCTGACTCACTGACAACCAGTGAAGCACTGTCCTGAAGCCACTCAGCTACAGGCTTGATCCCTCTGGGAGGACATCTGGCTGAAATTCTTCGTTAATGCCACTTTTAAAAAAAATAGATACATGCGCTTTTTCAACTCTTTGCCCAGTAGCTTCTCATCTCCGGTTCATGTCCTTATCCTTTGTTTGCTATCTCTTGAATAAATACAAAACCCAATTTTACTAGGAGAATGCATTTTCATATAACTGAGTAATGGAGTATGTTATATAAATGTAATTTAATCTCTCCTTGGGAATGATTCTGGAATTTATCATAGATTGAGTTGGATTTGTCACACACCCCCAGTTAGGCAGATGCATGGAGTCTTGGCAATCAATTGAGGCTTTATTGGCAGAAAAATGAAGGCTCTGTACAAGCCAGGGCTAAGCCCTGTATTTGGGTTGTAGTCCCTTGTGTTCATATGTCACTCCTGTCTATTTCTGATCTGGTGACAGCATAAAGAGTTTACGAAGAGCCTATGCTTTGGTGTTCATCTCCCACTTCATTTATGCATGGAATGAGAATGCACACTGCATTAAGACCTGTTTATGTGCATCCCAGACCTACTGAAAGTATTTAATTTTGCTCTCTCAGGAATGTGCTCTGGGACAACATGCACTTTCACCTGCTAGATACAAATTAGAGCTCTAAGAAGATGTGTCCAGAGAAAAGATTGAGGGATGGGAGCAAAAGTTGTCACTAGGCTCCAAACTTAGAAAAAGGCAGAGGGAGCAGCTGGGATTTTGCAGAAATACACAGAAGCTTAAAACAAGGGAAGCGAGCATAAGAGTAGGAGAGGGAGGAAAACTGCTTAAATATCTCCAGATCTCTATCCTTTAAAAACTAGGGGTGGTTAACTAGGCTGGGGATCATCTCATTAGTAGGCTCTACCCCCACAAGTCAATGCCGTAGGCATCTTGCTCACTTACCATACCTCCTAGTAGTAATTATAGCCATAGCACTAACCCTTTCTTGAACACCTCTTCATGGTGTGCAGTTTCTTTCCACCAAACCCATGCTATACACAGTATGCAACTGCAATTTATTTTTTTAAGCATTTCAGAGATTACACAGAGGTAACATCTCCCTGAAGGCAATGTGTGGACTACAGAGTTGGAAAGAGAGGGACTGTCTTTTCTTTTATAGTTGGTGATACACTGGGCAAGGACCGGAAACTTTGACTTCAGGTTTCACTTAGGATGCAATAGGAATTTAAATGAATAAGGACCTCAGGAATTCACTGTGTGTGGTCAGGTATGACCTAGTGATCCTATTGCTTTGTTGTTTGCTTAGGCAAAACTTTCATCAGATGTAACTGGAGTTTTGTCTGCACAAAGTATAAGACTTAAAGTAACGACTGCAAAAATAAATAACTGCGTATACTATGATTTAAGGAACCTACATCTGAGTGAAAGATGCATATCTTTCTCCCACATCATATATGAATTAAAGACATAAGATCCCAGCTTAGCCAAAATTTCTTGCCATAACCAAAGAACAAACAGCTGTGGTCATAACATAGCAAACTCCTATTAACATCAGCTGAAATTTTACCTGAGTAAGAACTGAATACAGACTAAGAAAACTGCAGGCTTTAGCTCCGAGGGCACAAGGGGAGAAGATTGTTATTTTCATGTAGGCATGACTGAGTTGGGCTTCAGAAGCATATTTCATGATATGTGTCCAGAAACACTGCCCTTTCAGACCTATGAACCTTGCATTCTAGTAAACGTTCCATTCACCAAGGAGAAAAATGCAAGCCAAGTAATTTATTTAGGGGAAAAAAACCCACAACAAAAAGAAAGAATAAAACCCAAAGAATGTTGCATTTTTTTCATATAATCACTAGAAGAATCATTTTATAGTGTTACCCATGTAATTACTGCCAGACCTGTTTAGCAAATGTGAAATACTCATTAGCAATTACTTAACTATACATATATTAAAGCTTAATTAGTAAATACATTAAGCATATAATTAATTGCTTTAATCAGTAGGCTTTTAATATTGTAATTATCACTTGATACATTAAGGGCATGTTAAGAATACTTTTCCCCAAAAAATACATTGTTAATTAATCATTAAAACTTATCTTACTACATGCTCATTAATGATTTATTACAGATGCTGGGCCAAATTCTTTTCTCAATTACAGCAGAGCTAACTCTGTTGAAGCCAATAGAGCTTCGCTTGCATAAATTAAAGGAGAATTTGGTCCTGTTAATTAAATGTAAAGTGTTTGTCAGAGCATACCACCATAGATGGAAATCTGTAGTGCTTTGCTCACTTTAACCTAGTAGGAGTAAACTGTCTATCTTTTGCACTCCTTTGCTATAGCTGAATATTGTCCTTCTGAAGCCTGAGCAGCAAGATGTAATAGCTGGGTAATGAGATGGTATCTGAGAGATCCAGTTTCATTTCTGGCCCTACCACTACCTGTGAATTCCAGGTCAGTTTGTGGATAAGATCTTCACCTCAGCTAGTTGCCCAGATGCTCTTTAAAGAGACAAATGATCGCTTCTAGTGACCCGATCACTTTTTTTCCTTAATATTGACATCTAAAAGGAGTTACGGTGTTAAGTCTGAAGGTGACTATCAGACCCAGAAGTCAAAGGAGAGATAAAATCACAGAATCACAGAATGTTAGGGATTGGAAGGGACCTCAAAAGATCACCTAGTCCAATCCCCCTGCCAGAGCAGGAATACCTAGATCAGGTCACATAGGAACACGTCCAGGCAGGTTTTGAATGTCTCCAGAGAAGGACACTCCACAACCTCTCTGGGAAGCGCGTGCCAGTGCTCTGTCACCCTCACTGTGAAGAAGTTCTTCCTTGTATTTATGTGGAACCTCCTATGTTCCAGCTTGCACCCATTGCCCCTTGTCCTATCATTGGATGTCACTGAGAAGAGCCTGGCTCCATCCTCATGACACTCACCCTTTACATATTTATAAACATTAATGAGTTCACCCCTCAGTCCCCTCTTCTCCAAATAAAGAGACCCAGCTCCCTCAGCCTTTCCTCATAAGGGAGATGTTCCACTCCCTTCATCATCTTTGTGGCTCTGCGCTGGGCTCTCTCAAGCAGTTCCCAAACACAAACTTTCTGGGGATATATTTTTCTTATGCTGGATATGGCTTGTCTATCTGAACTGTATAATCTTCTCAGGAAGGGAGTTTTTTTCTTGGGATTTTGTATCAAAAATGTATCTGCCATAATGAGCCAAATGGGTCTTATTTAAGCTTTCTTGAGGGAGTCAGAGTAATAATATTGTTTACAGAAGATCTTCGTACACTAACAGTCATATTATGAGTTGTTGCAGAGGAGGCAGGATGAGGAGGGTGAAGGAGCAACTAATTTTTGAGCAAGAGATACCTATTCATAAATATAGAGCACAGTTTTGACGCAGAAGCCTTTGAAATGTCAATGTGAAGCCTTCTATGGGTTTCCCTTCAAAATCCAAGTGGGATTTTCCCATGCACAACCTATTTGCATAGATCCAAAGTCTTGATTGCATAAATGTAAATGTAGAATAAATGAGAAAACCAAGATTTAATGACAGCGTGCTTTGGAATCTGGATGTGGCATATGCTGTATATTATTTGCACATACCTATATCTCCTGGTCTCAAACTTTGATGAAAGCAGCCCTTCTTCTGCTTTGGTGAAAGGAATACCTGTTTTTAGTAGGTGGAAGTTAAACAGCATTTAGTATTTGCTAGGACATACTGTACAGGACCTGTCCAGGATTTCTATTGAAACCTGATACTCTCAACTTATTTCTATGTTTTGGGAGGGCTTCTCAAAGAGCTTTCATAAAAAGACATTAAAGTCTTATTTCCTCACTAAGACAGCAAAGAACTTAATGTACTAATGCATATGTACACAATCTCGTGCAATATAACTCTTCCAGATAGAAGGACAGAAAGAAAATATATAATTTAAAATGTGTTAAGATGAAGCAGATATTTCTTAATTTATAGCAGAGTGTTTCAGTGTTTTTGTAATACTATGAACTGTTATTCAGCACTGAAGGGTGACTAAAAGAAAGTTGTTACCTTAGAATCATGCATGAGTTCTGAAACTGTGATCAGTCCTAAGAAAAATGTCACTCCTTTAGTCACTTTTCCACTGAAGGAAAGAAAGACAAGTAACTTGGAAAAAGAACAGATTATGGAAGCTTCCTTCAGGAGTTACATTACACTGGACCAATCCATGACACAAATAGCTACTGTAGTCTTGTAGACTCACTATATATCTCTTGTATTGTGGTGAACATTTCCCAAGCAGAAAAGAAATGAGCATGGTGATGAGGTTTAGTGGTGAATTGGCTTTGTTAGGTTAATGGTTGGACTTGATGATCTTAGAGGTCTCTTCCAGCCAAGGCTATTCTGTGATTCTATGATTCTGTGAATCTTGTTTAGGTACCCTTCTCTAAGTTTAGAGGCCAAATCTAAACAAGTTTGTTACATAAACTTGACATCTGCTATGGGAATTCCAGGGCAGGTGGAGCTCATGGGGTTTTTGACAATGGAAGTTGTGTTATCCAAGGGGTGTAGTGGAGGGTTCTCACTTATGTGATGCTTTAGAGAAGGTTTTAGAGAATTAAGTTCCAGTGGGAAAACAGCTAAAACTTCCCAGTTTCCCCAGTATAATGGGGAAGTATCAAAGTCAGAAAACAAATCTTCTTGAGTTTCCCTGGATTAATCCTTTAAACAAAAACTAAAGATAGGGGCCTGATAAAAAGAAGTTTATAAATAATTCTGGTGCACAGTTAAGATTACAAGTCTGAGATTCTTATTGATAAAGAACTCCATTCTTCGTGCTTCCAATGAATTATTTCTGTGACAACTTCTGTACATTTTGTCCTATCCTGAAGGCACTGGTGTCATTCCTATGTACAGTGTGTAGACAGTGGCAAACTTGCAGAATATATGTAGAGCGAAATTGTTCACTCATCTTTAAATTTACATTTTAAAAGTTTGCTTTTGATTTATTTAAGCTTTTTTTCTTTAAAAAAAAGTATGCAATATTTGACACAGTAAACAAGACAACATAGATACAAGCCCTTTGGTACTATGAGCCACATGTGCCTCACCATTGTTATTCAAGGGGATTCTGATGACATTGAGAAAACACTCCTGTAAGAAATTGAATTTGACTGTTCTGGTAGTATCTCTTCATACTGATTATGATTCACTGTAGAAGTCATGTATTCTTAACAGCAAAATAAATCTGATAGAAAAGTGTTGGCAATTTCCTTAGAACAAGCAAATAAGCAGTACTGGTTTGTGTCCTGCCAGAGAAAGGCAGTAATTATTTTCATGTTATAATCTACAATTTTTTAATAAATTCATTTCCATGTCATCAGGAAAGGTTACACTGGTTTAAACTAATTTAGCTAAACCTTTTCAGATTCTTAATATACACTTGTTTAAACTAGATTCATACATATTCAAATATGTGTGAGTGTATTTATTAGTTCATTTTAAACATTAAATTACTAGCAAACAAAATCAAAGTAGGCAAGAGTTACATCAGTGTAAAATAGTACGGATTAGGGATCTGTTTCAATTAAATTTTATAATACAAACTAATTTCGATTAAGCAAATGTAACATTTTTCAATGAGCAAAGGGCCTATAGAGATACTAAAGTAAATCAATATTTTCTGAGTTATTGTATATCTTATAATTTATGTGAAAATTACACTGACTGTCATGCACAGCGAGGATGGTTTAACAATATCTGCTTTGCATAGAAAAAGCAATATACTGGAACAGTGGGCTCAGTTTCTCCTTTTCCTGATTTTTTCAGCGAAGCCAATTTAAGGATTGCTAGCTACTGCAGTTATGAAATTCCCCATGTGCATTGTACAAATACAGTTCAGTAAAGACTCAGCTTGCGAACTTCAGCCATTTTGTTGTCAGAGGCTACAATCTAGTCTACCACACTTGCGCACCTAACTTGCATCTGCCCTTAACCGCCTATTGAAGCAGGCTTCCCAAAGGAAGTGCTGAAACTTTCCACGCAGGCACTGGAGACATGTGCCTTTGAGGGCCTCCAGAGGGACAGCCTCCCTGCGTAACTTGTGTACCTAAGCTCAGCCAGATGGGACTTCTCAGCAGGCTTTCAAAGGCACATCTCTCTCTCCTTTAGCTATACACAGGATTTGAGCACTTATTTCAGAGCACTACTGCTCTGCCTGACTAACACAGAGGTACAGGTCAAGTACCCGGGGTAGGGAAGGGTGGCAAAGGGCAACCCCCAGCAACACCCGCTGCAGCTTTCATGTTTTATCTTCAAGCTGCTTCTTGAAGAGTTTACTTTTGCTCTTCACCTTGGCATTTCTTAATCAAAAAACTTGTCCTAGAATAAAGGTAGGTGTTTCTTTCTGGCTCAGATGGAAGTACTACTGTGTGTGCTGTTAAAACAAGGATCCTAGGTGCACCTCAGTTGATCTCAGAAGATGTGCTACCAGCACACTGGAGTTTCCAAAGTGCGCCGGGGGAAATTTCAGAGTCCAATTCAGGTCACAGTTTGGAGTAAAATAATTTTTTATTAATAATCACTGCATCTATACATTTGTGGATGTCACCAGTGGAGGCAATGAGAAAAACAACTATAAACTTATAAAAAGAAGCATTTTATTCCTGCCCTTGTCACCACATGCACTGAAAAGGAACCATATTGGCTCTTTTTTAGCTAGTAATGTCTAATGCAGGAAGACAGGAATAAGCAGAGTAGAAAGCACCTGTCAGCTCTATTTCCCACTCTCCTTGATTAGCATGAAACATTAATAGGGCTCTCAGAAATTCTGGTCTGAAATGGGCTTTGCTTGAAAACGTGTCTGCCTTTACTGCACAAAAGCCGCTGTCATTAAAAAAAGGGTAGATAACTAAAGAAGACTCTTTCTTGAAATTTATACCATTTTTTCATACAATGACAAATTATTTTAATAATGGGAATCGCGCACTCTGCCATTTGTATAATGTTTCCCATAAAATTCTCCCATTAAATTTGCTCCTCTACTTGACTCATATCTCTTTAAAAAAATGACACACACAAAATGATACATCACGCATTCTTACAAAGAATTGGAAGTGAACATACTATAATGGGTTAACATACGTTTTAATAAAATTTTCATTGTTGCACATTTCACTTTTCGGTACTGAGAGCCAGGGTTGTACCAGTAACCCCAGGCGATGCCTAAGGATAAAACAAATCATATAGTAGTGAACTATTTTCACCTATTTATCCTTCTACTGAAAATATATTCATAAATACAAAATGAAGCTAAGATACGTAGCCAGTAACATTGTACATACCAAAGATATTCCCTAGTATTTGTATTCTATTATTTTTTAATAATATACCTTCTGCATTTCTAAGAAGCTTGGGCTTTTATTCCTTACATATCTCATAAGCCACTAAACCATTTTAATTTTGTCTCCCCAAAGTGGGCAGTAACAAATATTTGAATCCATATAGTTAAATGAATTGCTATTGCACAACATATTACGGAACGTGCACTGCCAGCCAAGAATGTATGCAGGTCTATTTATCTAGCAGCTAGAGTTTTCTGAAGTAGAAACTTTTGATTTGTGGCATATGTAGGTTTATTTACATCTAGACAATCTGTTTTAAAAGATCTATGTCATCAGAAATGTTCCTGTACGCATCAGCATATTAACTGCTTGTTAGACGG